>JAWWEU010000111.1:81505313-81543235 GCA_035583155.1 Acropternis orthonyx
ATTAAGGTTTTAGTTTTAGCTAGGCCCCAATTCTGTGGGTCATGTGGTTAGGGACAAGTATCAGCTGACTTAAGTGATCAGTGAGGTATTTCATCCCATCTGACGTCAGCTCATAAAACAAAACAAACATCTGTTCCTACATAGGCAACAAACACTTCAGCATTATCAATAAATATTTCAGACATGAATTGGTGCCTTTTGGTTAACTAGAAATTATGAACTCCAGTTACATGTTCACACGCTTATTTAAATCAACTACAAGATCTTATGTAGAGTATACATTTTTGTTAACACAGCTGTTTTGGTAGCGAGGCTACTTGTTTCAAATACACAGTACTTTTCAACCTCTGCATCAACTAAATGCCTGGTAAAAGGTAACTGAAAAAAATAAAGCATTTAAAAATAAATAAATAAAAGCACTATGTACGGTCTGCATTTCATACTGCCTCTGCTACAACAGGGTAATAACCCATCATTTATGCTGGAAACAACCTCTGTGGCAAAGCACTCAGTGTAAGGCTGGCCAGCCCTGCACCCATTTTAACTAAGCAGCCATCCTGAGCTCTGTAATCTGCATCATTACATCACTTCAGGGTCTAAGAGAGGACTTGAAAGCACAAAAAAATAGAGGGCTATGTCCTGTTGATTACAGCCAGAGACTGTAGAATATTAAGCAGAGATAAAGCAGCAAGAAGTACTTCAGAGAACAAATGGCATGGATGCATGGGTGTTTTCATTCTGGAAATAAAAATGCTTACAAAGGTTAATTTCACAACAAATGCTAAATACAGGAAGGTATTTCTCAACTCTCAACTATAGTACAGAAGAGGGCCTACAGGGAAGCTGGAGAGGGATTCTTCATCACGAATGGACAAAGCAATAGGACATGGAATAATGGGTACAAACTGAAAGAGGGGAAATTTAGGTTAGATATTAGAAACGTGGAGGCAGGACTCGGAAGTACCAACTATTGTAGATCAGGTTTGAGGCCATCTAAGGAACCTGAAGGTGCACAAGTCCATGGAACATGATGAGGTGAATCCACTGTGGTCAATGAGCTGATGTTCAAGTGGAGACCAGTGATGAGCAGTATTCCTCAGGGATTGGTATTGGGGCCGGCGATGTTTAACATCTCTGTCACCAACATGGACAGTGGGATTGAGTGCACCCTCAGCAAGACTGCCGATGACGCCAAGCTCTGTGATGTGGTTGGCACACTGGAGGGAAGAGCTATCATCCAGAGGGACCTTGACAGGCTTGAGGTGAGTCTGTGCATACCTCATGAAGTTCAACAAGGCCAAGTGCAAGGTCCTGCACCTGGGTCAGAGCAATCCCAAGCACAAATACAGGCTCGGCAGAAAATGGACTGAAAGCAGCCCTGAGAAGGACTTGGGGGTGTTAGCTGACAAGAAGCTCAAGACCCACCAATGTGTGCTTGCAGCCCAGAAAGCCAAGCATATCGTGGGCTGCATCAAAAGAAGCGTGACCAGCAGATTGAGGGAAATGATTCTGCACCTTAATTCCATTCATGTGAGACCTCACCTGGGGTACCATGTTCAGCTCTGGGATCTTCAACATAGGAAGGGCATGGACCTGTTGGACTGAGTCCAGAAGAGGGTCACAAATATGATCAGAGGGCTGGAGCACCTCCCCCAACCTCTGAGAGAGTTGAGGTTGTTCAGCCTGGAGAAGAGAAAGTTCTGGGGAGCTTACAGCAGCCTTCAATAAATTGAAGATGACAGAAGTAAATTTTCTTCCTCTGCCTTTAGAAGAGCATTTTTCAGCTAGGCCTTTGTTTGTCTAATTTTAGCTCTAGCCTGAAATACCACTGTGATCACAGTACCACACTGCCTAAACAGGTCTGTAATTCAAGGGAATTACTTCCTGGACGACAAGGTATTGGAAACTCAGCTCTTCAAAGAATTAAAAAAAAAAGCAAAGAAGCAACAAAATCCCATGAGCAGCACTATCTAAACTTCATACTGCCAAAACAAGAGCACCCCACCCAAAAAAAAAAAAAGGGACAGAGAAGAAGCCACTTTCCTACAATAATACCAGCATGTCATTATGTCATTTCCCATTTTCAATGTAAAGTCTGTAACCAGTCCCAGTGGATATTTTCATGTAAAGCCTCTCAAAATCTGCCAGGTTCATATATGAGAATACTTGAGCATGACACCCTTCTAACAACACTTTCTGCATTGAAGCAAGTTCAGTGAAGTGACATTTCTTTTCTCCTCTTTTTCTCATGTTATTGAAAAATATTCAAGTTGCTCACATAAAGACCTGAGCTACTCATGAAACAGGATGACATGCAAATGACAAGCTGCAACTCAGGAAATTCCACCTAAGCATCACCATGAGGATGGTCTGGTTAAACACTGGGGCAGCTGTCCAGAGAGAGTCTCTGTCCTTGGAGGTATTCAAACCTTGACTGAACACCTTTGAGCAGCAGGTTAGACCAGACAACTTCTAGAGCTCCTTTAATTGTAGACTAAATTATTTTATGACTCTAATATTTCTTTAGGTCTTAATAGTTGGAAGTAGAAGCACCTTGATCTTTTCTGTTTTGCTACTGCACCAGCCTCTTAACTTTCTGAGTTCAATCACTTGTTGATTCTCTTTTTGACAGGAATGGACTACCAGACAACCTCTAATAAATGTGTATTACTTGTACATTACCTAAATCTTGATGTCATTCAAAATTCTTTCTTGAGTCAACACAACAACCCTTCTTAAGTGAGTCTTGGTTGGCAGAAGACTTACTGCAAGTTTCCAGTGAAGTCTCCATTAAATACAAGACAGAATGTAAAGGAAATTCTAGGCATTGCTGCAGCTCAAGTGACCTTGCTCTTACTTCCAAGAGTGTCAAAGAGAAGCCCAAGCCAGTAAAGCCTGGCTGAACTTTATGCTTATCTAGGGCTACAGCTCGCAGACAGACACCAATTGCCGGACTTTTTAAACACACAAACAAACAAACAAACAAACAAACACTTTAGAGTGGCTCTCAGTAAGCTAGCCTGTCCATCCTCCTTCCCCAGTGTTCTCCAAGAGTCATTTAAGGACCACTTTGAGTACTGCAGTAATATCATCTAATGAATTATCATTTTCTAAGTAATTCATCTGTACTGCCATTTCTTTATTCCAGGATTATTACCCCAAACATTTCGTTCTTTCCAGATATTTTAGATTAAAAACACAGCTAAAGAGTTCAGGACAGCTGGAGACTAGTTAGAGAGTGCTCTGTGACAGTGCAGTCAATTGCTGCCTGAAGGAGCAGCCATCACTATTAACATTCCCTTCTTCCATGAGTGCAGGACCACAGTCTGTCAATTCAACCACAACAGAAACAAAATAATTTTAAACAGAGGAAAGCTTTCAAACAAACAATATTTACCCACAAATAGCTTAAAAGTTAAGGGCTTAAACAATATGGTCTGGCTCACTCAGGCTTCTTTCTAACTGACTTTATTTCCAAGGGTATAAATAAACTCTGCTAGAACAGTCAAGCATAAATACATGCATTTATGCCCGGAAATATGCTCAGATTACTAACTCTCATCTGCACATGCAATTTGTGCACGGATTAAATTAGCATCAAATTCCTTATGTACCAGCAATGCCACAGTAAATGGCCATGGCATTTTTCTGCATACGCTGGTTTCCTTAAATTATTCAAATACCTACCAATTAATTTATCCACTACAAATGCCCGCAGAGAGATGATGAATGCCCCCAACATGGCATAAATCTTTCTTTATTATGATTTTCTCACACCTTTCATCTAACATCCTACAAATTCCTCATTTTGAATAAGTAAACATTTCAGATTAATCAAAAGAATGCCTAAAGCCCTGGAAAAATGAAAGTCAATAATACCAATCTTGAAGTACAGCAAAACATCAGCATCTCTACAGCTTTATAAATATTATAAAAATTTTGTTGAAATTTGTTTTCCTACCCTTCTCTTAAAAACCAGTATGTAGGAAAATTGCAAAGTACAGTACACAAATAAATATGCCAAGATTGCTGTCAGTTCTGCAGACTTATGAACTGCTTAAAAGGATGTGTGAGGTTGGTAATATAGCCCATAATACTGATCAGCTAATACTCTTACAGATATTTGGGAGTGGAGAAAGAAGTTAAAAAAACTGATTCAACTGTTTCCTGACAATTTTTTTTACCTTTACAGCCTGACTAATTCCAGCCTTTTCCACATAAATAACCTTTACCTCCCTCTTTTTAAATTGCTATAGAGAACTTTTTGTTCTGATGCACTCAATCTGACTTTTGAAAACAGAGACCTTTCTAGGTCTAAGTAAACTTCTAGTTTAGTTCATAGGTTTTGCTTATTAACTAAAATTAGTTCATTATCAGTGTGTTGTGGTTTAACTCTACCCCAGTCAAAATCCAAACACAGTGGTGGCAATAAAACCTGGAGCCAAAAGAAAAAACAAACGGCAATGCAGAAAAGCCTTTAAACAAGAGAACACCAGCCCCTAGTAGGAAGCTGAAGTCAGTTTCATCAACCCATGAAGTCCACTGCCAGATGCCAAAGACATATTATTTGCTACTACACATAAACAAATGTTTATAAATATATATTATAAATATATATAATGCATATTTTATTTATATATATATATATATATACATATATTATGCTCTCTCAATTTTAGGGCACAATGAAAGTGTCCAGAAGCAAACCCTAATTTTCAAAGTGGAGAAAGTAATTAGTGAGGAGATTAGCTTTGATCTAGCTTTCTGCAGACAGAGTGTCAGCATCACAGCTCCTGATCTCAGACAAGCATCCCTGCAGCCCCTTGCTACCAAGCCTTGTCACAAAATCTCAACACTATCACAGGCTAGAGACATCACTTGCTAAACTGAGCTTCCCCCTCTGCTGGAATCAAGAACTACAGCACACTGATTCATAGGCATACAAATTTAATTTTACTAACAAAACTGTTGCACAGATAATGGTACCATTTGAAGAGTATCAGCCTTTTGCCTGCTGTGTTCTTCTTTGTCATAAAATGGAGTTTATTTAAATAATTTTTTCTTGAATGACTTTTTTTTTTGCTTTTCTTCAATGATAAAACTTCAAAGACAGTTCTTACTTCTTACTTGCTAATCATAATGCTAGGAATGCTACAGCAGCAACATTAGCCTGTTCACTTGGGATACAGAGTTTCAAAGTATAGAAGCCAAATCCCTCTACTGCCCCTCCATCTCAGGCAGAGGATTTCCACCCCAATCCCAGCAAGCATGTACCACCCACCAGTGTTCACCAGCCAGCTGAATATTAATCCTTATTCAAGTTATTTGATTGCAGAGCCTCAAGTACCGTGAGTGCCAACATAATGGAGATTAGACCACACAGCTGAAGGAAGGTGGCTGCCCACCACTCCTGCCAGCAGCCCAGTCTTAGAGTTAAGACAGCCATGAACCCTTACTGCTGATCATCAATTTGTCAGTACCCTCAAAAGCTTCAGTTAATTACTAGATTTCTTGAGCTAGTTCCCCGTATCCAAAAAAGTCAGCCATTCTCTTCCTGGATGGTTTCTCTCCCCTCTCAAAATAAGGTTTCCAGTGAATCAACACCTGCTAAACTTTCCCTGGTTATGCAGCAAACAGCACCCTTTCACAGCAGAAGTCCTACTGATATACATTTAAGTGCTGCATCAGCATTCTGTTCTCTTCTGGTACTTTCAACAAAAAAAGTCTATGCTTTTCCACTTAATGTGGACTAAAACCACTCCATGAAACAAAGAAATTATATTCCATTTCAGCCCTCAGAGGCAACAGCACTCTGTTTCTAACTGAACACTCGGAACATCTGCCAATAGTTGCATGCTCTTTTAAGAGAGCAGAAGTTAGTAATTAGGTTATGTTCCAAAATAGGGATCTGAATAAAAGTTCAGAATCATTTTCAGAAGGAAGCAGTAGAGTTTATCCTCCATGTGAAAAAAACCACAGACCCACACATCCCAAGTCAGCCATACTAACAGCATTTTTCACTTGCATATGGCTGTTGCTTTTGGATGCATGGCTCAACATGAGTGGGCTTTCATATCTTATTTCCCAGAAAAGGCACCTGAAGAAAATCATGACTTAATACCTTTGAGAAAACCCGCACTCTATCTCTTTCCTGTGAGCTATTTTGGGGGTTTGGGTTTTGGTTTTAGTTTTGTGTTTCAGTTTTTTGTCTGTTTGCTTTTAAATGGGAAAGTCTTATCTTACCTTTTTTAAAACAGCTTTTAAATTTCACAGGATGCCAGCACTATGACCACTAGTTTTTGTTTATGCTTTTAACAGCCAGTTTCATAATAACTAGCTAAGAGTAATGTTTCCAGTTTTCCCATACTGACCATCTCATTATATTGAATTGTGTTTTCTATGCAGCACTGTGGGGTATAAAAAAATTATTCTTCCAGAAAACTAAGCACTTAATCCTTCTTAAGGAGTAGAAGTAGTATTGAATATTCTTCTGAAACTCCTGATATATCCTAAGATACAGTGTTGTTCACTGAAATAGCATTCATTTTTCTTAAAAAATCTCCCTCCCCTTCGAGGACATTCAACAATTTTGTTCTTCCCTTCCAATTAACTAAGATACACTGCTCAAAAGATTAGTATAAACTCAGAAGAAATTTGAGAGTACACAGGCAATTTATCTGGGAGTAGAGCTTTCCCAGCTCAACAGGAAAAAAGTAGGGGCTTATGCTAATTGTTTCTTCATATCATGAAGTTATCATAGGCTTCCAGTACCACCTCTGCATTATGTCATTGTCCCTGAAGAAGAGCTTCATTGCTATTTTATAGAATTTAGACTTAGCTGTTGCAAAAGTAAAGATAAAACAGCTTTAAAGTATAGGGGCTTGTGCAGGCATGAGGTCACACACCCCTTCTTTACAAACTCATTCATGAATGCTGTCATATGAACAAGTAACAACAACATAAAATCTAGTAAAGCTTCCAAGTGTGAATCCTGACTGTTTTTCAGCCCTTCTTCCTGTGCTTCGAATACAAAGAAAATGTTTGAAATGGTCAATACACACAGAAATACTACAGAAAAACTCAAAGACAAGAAAAACCTGAGGAAATTAAATATCACTTACTATTCACAGCCTTTGAACAACCTTGCTACCAAACTGGAAATGTGCAAACATTGCAGGTAAAATGATTACTTTTATTAGAAAGTGTAAGTCACCAAAAAAACCAAGTACACAAAAATCTGAATAAATAAAAAAACATGTATAACAAGATACGGTAACTACTTTCCATTCTGTTCCTAGGTTTTCAGAAGTGAAAGTTATCAGTTACACTGTCTTCAAACAACATTCATATCCATCAGAAATAAAAGATAATGCTGAGAGGAAGCAGAGGAAGATACATAAATCCAAGTGAAGAATATTTAAGGCAACACATCCGTGCTACCCTATATATAGTGCCACACAGAAATACCAGACCAAAAGCTTTTTCAAAAATTATTGGTTTAGTTATTAAGGACTATTTCTGTGCTCACGTTGCACATGGTATGAGTTTCTTCACCCATAATATTATTTTGCTTTTACAGAAGTGGAAGCAAAAATGAAAACTCTGCAATTTAGAGAAAGGGACAACAATTCCAAGCAGAAAAGGAAAGTGTCTACTTAACACTAAACTGAATAAATAGAAGCTTACAACACATAGATTTTATGGTCAAGCTGAAAGCACAGGATTGGAGCGAAGACATGTAGTCCTGAACATTTTTCTTCTATAAACCTTCTGGCATGCTCAATTTTAAATCTGGAGGCTTTAAAATTATAAAGCTGCAGAATAAAAGTTTCTGGAAGAGGGATTAAAAAGCCATAGATATCACTTTATTTGCTAGGTTCTTCACCTTTGTAATCAGGGAACTGAAGAAACTCAGGCTCAGCAAGCCCTTTACCTTAAGTTTTCTGGAGATTCAATTTAAGCTGATGTCAGTGATAGATAATAAAGTTATCTTATACCTTTTAACTATATGTTATACCTTATACCGCTCCTCTGCATTACAGGACAAATGTTATGTTGGAGGTTGACTTCTTAGGAAAAAAAAAGCAAAATAAGAATAATCTAGAAAACATGTCTGTATTTTTGTCAATTGCACCCAATCATCCACACCTTCCTCATTTGCAAAGGATCTATAAAGCCACTCTATTCTCTACCTCTTGTTCTTTCAGATTATTTTCTCATTTTTGTTTGCCATAATCATAAAAAGTTTTAAGGAGGTAGAAAATGAGCAATGGACAGTGGACAACATATTAGATCAGGCTGTAACCCCTTAAATATAGAAGATTATAATGAAAAATCCAATATTTAAGTGGATGACTAAACAGTTTCTGAAGCTCTGATAAGGAAAATTACATTATACATAAACTAAACGTTGCTAGAGAGACGTGCTTTTATGCAGTTTTCCTTTTTGTACCACAGTAATCTCTCGACTTGAAGGCTTATGCAGCATAACTGAGAGGCAGAAAGATGTGTACAACATGGTGATCAACATTTAATTAGCTCTTAAAAACATGCAGCTTTGCTTTCACACATAATCAGACAGCCTAATATCAGAGAGTCCATTTTTGAGCATTATTAGATAGACAGCCAAGAGGGCTTTTGAGAAACTGGGCAACTGCAATAACATTAGGAGTATGCTTGTATTACACAATGTAATTATGCAGAAATTTTTAATTTAGGTGAAAAAAAAACCAAATCCACGCTGATAACTGTAACATATTTTGGTGCTGCATCAAGTTCATACTATTCTGTTACCACAAAGTGAACTCATATAACATCTACTGCTTCTTGCAGACACACATCCCCTTATTTAGAGATGGCGTTAATACCTACACATGGTTTGAAGTCCCTAGATCAAGTTACAAAGATGCAGTGTGCTGGAACAACATTACAACACTGAAAGATGTTACTACAACTAAGTAACAATTGGAAGTGAAGGGTTTTGATCTTTCACTACAGTTACTTCCATAATGATTCATACAAATCTATGCACTCTCTCCTCGGGATCTACTGAGGTTTTCATATGGATAGAAAGGACATTAAGCACACAGGTAGCCATGAGGTGGAACAACATTCAAGCAGTCTTCACCTCACATTATTAGGTTCTTCCAGTCTTTCTGCAAGCCTGGAAGACCTTCAACTCCATTGTGGTACAAAACAAATCAACAAACCACAGCACAGCAAAAAAACACCTCTAAGCTGAATCCTTTCAAGAATTCCTGAGTAGCTTTAAACACACTGAGACATCAATCATGAATGAAATGAAGGTATGACTACAGAAATAGGAAATCTTGAAAGAAACCAAATATGACGAACAAGCTCCAAGTTGTCAGAAAGAAGCTGGTAACTTGGCCATGAAATTGCTCACCTCTGTCTGTGCGCTTGATAAAAGTATTATGACCCTCGCAGGGCTGTCCCAGCATATTCCAATGACTGTTATCCTTTTTCTTTAAGATAATCTCCACTTTTCCTACTTTTTCAGCAATATTCACTAAAAGAGAAAAGGTTTCACATTGTTACTTTTAGTTACACTTTGAACAAAAAAACCAAAGAACCATCCTCAGTTATAAATAAATTTCAGAAGAATTCAGAAGAAATTTCTCAAGATACATGTAGTTAATCCATTAAATTAGAATATCAAATTAAATATACTTCTACCCCTCTCTCCGTAATGCTTTGGAGCGCAATTAAAACAACAAGCACTAACTTAAGATGCATAATTAATATTCGTATTTGCTAAATAGATTGTGGAACCGGGACAGCTTCACAGCCCATCTGGTCAAGAAAAATGCTCATGATCTCAGAGTGCTCATGTACTGGAAATGGGTAACTACCACTACTTAATACTTTCTTTTCAAGGCCATTTGAATGAATAATTAAATCCAAGAAAATTCCCATCTAAGCAAAGAACAGTTTACAAATACACAACAGAACTAACTTCTATTTTATCGTTTATTCATATTCAGAGGGATCAGAGCACTATCAACTTGTTACTTTCACAGGCCCAAATGCCACAATTTAGAAAAAAAAATTATTCAGCGTTATGGCTTGGTTTGATTGTGTCAGGACCTGGTGATAAGTAAAACTGTAAAGTATCTGATGAGTCAGAAAGTTCCACATTCTGATATTAGAATCATAGAATATAGTGAGTTGGGAGGGACCCACAAGGATCATCGAAGTTGAACTCCTGACTGGACTGTCTTAGAAGAGATACAGAAGTGCTGCAAGAGACAGAAATTACCAGCCACATCTTCTGAAACTGCACGATCCAAGTCTGAAATAAAGACAAAAAAACTCTGTGTCAAGCAATAACAAAATTATATCCAGTCATTATACATACATACAGCATAAGTATAGCAATACTGGTGCACTAAAGAGCCTAGAAACCTATGCATCTTTTTCTGGCCTTGAAATTTGACTCATGACTTCTACAGGTCTCATACATAAAGGCACTACTTTTCCCATTACTTTTAACAATGGCTCATGTAAAGTTACCAATCTTCATTTATGTAAATTACTGCACTTGCCCTTTTGAGTAAGGCCATTTTAATAACCATAAAAAACACATTTGTAGAAAAATTTTACATGGCTTTACAATTCCTACTGCACTTTAGTCCACATGTAAAAAATGTATTATATACTGAACAAACCAAGATGTGAGTTGATAAACAACATAATTTGATTCCATCAAGGCACTTTAATTATCTCTCATGAAAGAGGAATAAAATATTCAATAGTAAATGTAAAATGTGTATGCTCTAATGAGAAGGTTTGAATAAAGTAGAATGAAAAATTCAGTACTTTCAACTGCAAAATTGTAATACCTACCAACTTCTACAAGATATGAGTAGCTATCCACGATGATCTCTCCTCTTAATCGTTTGTCTTGACAGTCAACTATCACCAACTCTGTATTCATATCCTTTCATAGCCAAGGGGGAAAAAAATCAACAATTTTTATAAAGTTCTCCCAAAATTCAAGCTAGATCACAACTGGATCTCGTAATTCTCCCTTTCATAAAACACATTTACCTTCTGCTTAGTATATATGACAATGGTGATCAAACTATCTGTTTGGAACCAATCGTAACTGTAAAACAAAAAAATACAACAAAGAAAAAAATATATACTTTCTTCAGGCATATCAGAACTTCAAGTCTTGAAGAGTTTCCTTCATGCATTTACCAAATATGTCACCTACTATTTTTAAAGAGGCACATCCAAAGCCAGTAATTTTGAAAAAACCACTAAAATAAGTCTAATTATGCATCCTAAAAGTCAGCATATTGTAGTTAAAATTACATGGCATAAGTTTTACTTAAAAACACATGGATCCTCTTTGCAATATATGAAGCTTCCTAATGAGATGATTAAATTCTCGACTCCAGACAAAAGTATTAAACAGGCAGAGTGGCTTGCAAGAGTTAAAGACATGATGCACAAACCACAAAACTATCTCACTTCATCTCCCCAAATCTAGATTTTACATTCATCCCTACGTTCCCAAGCTGCCCAAACCTTGTAATAAATCCAGGGTGAGGTGAAAAAAAGGAAAGCTTTCAAACGCTAATTATTTGTATGGCCTTAGTCTTGCCAGGAAGTAACTTCCATCTACTGTTTAGACTCCTGGACCAGAACAGCAGGCAGAGGGAGGATGATCCCACCAGCAAACACTCCTGACAGTCAAGACATTCTTGATGGCACACCTTCCAGTCACATACCAGAATATGCCAGACACACATGACAAGAAAGGCAGCAAGGTTTGGGCATCACTTCAGAAGCTAAACCACATTTCAGTTGCTCACAAGTCACAACATTTTCTGACTGCATGTAACTAACCCAGAGATCACACTCACAGGAGATTTTGATGCCAAGTGAGAAACTGAACCTTGCTGACTCGAGGCATCATGGAGAAAACGATACCTCAGTGACAACAGCAAGCATATCGCAATGAGGTTTTAGGGCCTGCTTCACTTTGCATATTGTAGAAACTTGAATACAGCTATCACATCTTAATATATTCCAGTTTGAAATGAAGCGTTTTTTCAAGGAATGACAATATGTACATTTATGGACAAATTAACTAAAGTCAAGAAAAGTAATCAGTGTGGTTGGAATCACTTTCTAGAAGCTTCCTCAAGAAACAAAGCTGCAGAGCCTGCAAATATAAGTCATATACTTGTATATGATGCAAGGAGGTGCAAGTGTTAGAAATCAACAGAGCAGGCCAAGAATAATCATCTGCCTGTATGACTGACCTCTGGCAAGTTGTTTTAACATGAACTTCAATTTTCCTACTTCTAAGAGGATGGTAATGGCATATATTCATTTAGCTGAAACATCAAGATAGTTGCCTTAATTCACTAAGAACAGCACAGAATTATTAAACAGAATGCTCAACAGCCAATGAAAGACAAAGGCTTACCTCGGAGTTAACTCTTTAGTAGAAGAAGCTAGTACGTTCTTCTCAGGAAGCATACCTAAAAAGAGCAGACAGTCATTAAAATAATTTGCTTAATAGAAATACTAATCAGGTATGTTTCGGGTTTGTTGTTTGGTTGGGTTTTTTTAACTGAATATTCTAAATATCCCTGAACAATATTTAGTGGCTTTGTTTCCAGAGGCAGCCAGAAATAAGCATATACGTTTCAAATTTAGTTTTAATTCATCACTTTCTCTTGGAGAGCAGGGTACTAGAAAAAGAAGTCCCTATTTCAGAAACTAAGAGCTCCGTACACCACAGTACCTTGGGTCTGCAGCCCTTCTGGTGCATGTAGCTTGGTCTCAGTTTCAACTGTTACTAGCTTGTGTGAAGCACAGAAAAAAAGGTTATCTGAATGAATTTCCTTTAAGAGAACTATTTGTTTATACAATTCAGATGAATAAAATCAGTTTGGGATGTCTGATTTAACCTAATTCACGAGTAAAATTTCACGTCAGTCAGTTAAGCAAAGATATCAGTCTTAATCTTTCTACTTAGCACTTTGCTATGAATTTTCACAGAATTCAGCTAACTCACTTTAAGTATTAAACTACACGAAGCAGCCTGAAAAGGCCTTTGCTAGGAGGCAACAGTTGGTCAGTCTTTCAAAATGCCAACTGCACTAATCTCTGGCAAAATAGAAACTGAACATATTTGGCAAAAACTTGAGCAGAGAGACAGATAAAAGCAACTGCAACCCTTCATCAATTTTAACACAAAGAAGTTAAATAGAATAATGACAGAAGAAGCTGCAGACTGAACAGCTGGTAAGTGCTAGTTTCAAGCCCATTCAAAGGCAAACCTTGAAAACTTGAAATGGCTATGCATAAAATAATTAGCACATGAATTCTCAGTTACCAAGATTATTATCTTTGATTTGCCAGTAAGTTTTGTAGTATGACTACAGGCTTAAACATGGTAATTGAGTGGCTTCATCATGTGGGAAGTAGATAAAAACAAAGTGTGCCACTCTGGTTCAATTCAATCTGTTGAAACTATTTGGTCATCCAGATGGGGGAATTAACCCAAAGCAATTAAAAACTCAGACGAATTACTTATTCTTTGATCCTTAATTACTCCTAAGTACACACCACCTGCAGCTACCAAGGAAGCTAAATGGTAGAGCAGTCAGATCATTGCAAAAGAAAACCAATCCCCTAATGATAAAAGCCTTCTCAAAGGCTAAGCCTGTCTTGAAGACACACATCCTATGCTTAGGTTGACCCCCACAGATAACAGGAATTCATGGTCATACACACTCCTGTTTGCTTTTGCAGGTCAACAGAAATATATGATCAGCCACAATAAAATAGAATGCTTTGGTAAACAAAGTTATTTATTAATTATTCTGAAATACTCTAAGATGCTATGTGAAAACAAGAATTCACATTGCAATAAAAAGACAATAATTCAGATGATCAATGAACCAATTAGGCAAAGTGCTTTACTGGTCATGGTGAACATAAATAAAGGAAAGCTGGTGGTGAAGCCAAAGGTTGATGGCAGGCATGAAATGAAAGAGTTTAAGGTGACGAGATGAACAGTAAAATTACAACTTCACATCTCAAGAGAGCAAACTTCAGCTTGTTCTAGGAACTGCTTTGCACAATACCAGGGGATGGCAAAGCTAGTGATTAAGGTTCTCACATTATCCTCATAGCCACATTGAAAAGAGCTAGGTTTGACAGGTGGATTACAACCAGGAGAGAAAATTAGTAGAACTGTGGGTCACATAAGGTGTGATGAGCATGCAAAGTCCAACTGGGGGCCAGTTACTGTTGGCATTCCCTAGGGAACAGGAAATGCTAATACTGTTTCATACTATCCATAGCAACCTACAGGGCACACACTGTCCCACAGTCAGGAAGTACATGAGCAATAACAAATCATGGAAAGCAGTCAGAACATGCAAGGTTATGGGTACTATTCAAAGGGACACAGACAGACTGAAGAAATGGACTGAAAAAAGCTTCATGAATCTCCAAAGAAAATACACAATTTTTCACCTTGAAAGAAAAAAAGAAATTGATGCAACAAAACCAATGGGAGACCTGACAAGAGACAGGATAGAAAAGACCTCTGCAGAAAATCTTCCAGGCACTTTGCAGACAAGCAGAACTTGCTTGTCCATCTCATACCTCCCTTATCTATACTACTCTATTGCAGTCTTAAAATACTTTCAGACACTGAATCCACAATACCTGATTAGGGATTTGCCTTTTGAAATTTCCACAGACCACTAGAGCCTCAGCATTAGATTCAAATACAGACAGAGAAGCCTGGAAAAACATTGCTCATTCAATAATATTCAAATAAGTTTAAGACTCGCTCCACACCTCACTCCAAGTGAATACTTACCATTAAGCTGTTTCTTCCCTTCAGACAGAGTAGAAGAAATCTCTACAAGCATTAAGAAAAAGCAACAAGCATGACAGTTAAGAAGTTACAGCACAGTACTCAAACACATCATGCTGAAGAAATTAGCCAAAATAAAGATCTCCAAATAACCACTCCAAAACATTAACAGATTGACCAGGATGCTTCAAATATCAGAAAGTGACAAATAAACATAGCACTGATTACCACTCCAAAAGATTATGTCTAATTAAAGAAACAGTGCGATAAAAATGCTGGAAGTTGCACAGCACCGAAAGACGGAAATGCAAGAATTCTGGCACTTTAAAACAAACATCACAGATTATCTTGTACAACTATAAACTTCACAGCTAAGAAGTTTACTATATCTGTTAAGAATTCCAATGACACTTGCTTCATGACATCACATAGTAGACTGTGAATTTAGATTTCCAAGGGCTGGGATGGTCAGATTTCACATTTTCAAAAAAAACTCTTCTTCTTAAAAAACCTGAAGTGTCTAAGGACAAACTTCACCTTTCTTAAGCAGTTCCATGAGCAAATCATTGTGTCATCTTCCAAAAAACCATCAGAACACAGGAAACAAAACCTAAGCTAAATAACCACAAATCTTCCAGCAATGCCTCAACAAACCTGCATCTCCCTTCCTTGCTCTGTACTGAGACTGCACCACACCTCAAATATCAGCGTTTGTCCTAGTACTCACTCTCTGTCACAAAAAAGAGAAATGCAATCCTTAATTGGAGGTCTTGTCTTTCCCCTATACTTAATTTAATCCTATATTCAAAAATATGCACCTTAACTTAGTAATTTATTCTTCTATTTTCAAATGCAAACTTGGCAGAATATAGTCTTCTGGAAGGATACAAGACTAGAATTACTGCTGGCTAATAGTGAAGTTAATCAATCACATTTTTTGACAATTCAACAGAGGAAGAGGAATAAAATAAACTTTGAGCATTTTACAGTGAAGAATTTCAGCAAGTCCAGTGCTGGAGAGAGTCCAGGGAAGGGCCATGAAGCTGGTGAAGGATTTAGAGAGTAAGTCATATGAGGAGCAGTTGAGGGAGCTGGGGTTGCTTAGCCCGGAAAAAAGGAGGCTCAAGGGTGACATTATCACTCTCTACAACTACCTGACAGGAAGTTGTAGCCAGGTGGGCGTCAGCCTCTTCCTCCAGGCAACCAGCAAAAGAACAAGATGACATAACTTCAGGGGAGCTTCAGGTTGGACATCAGGAAGAATTTCTTCATGGAAAGGGTTATTAAGCATTGGAATGGACTACCCAGGGAGGTGGTGGAGTCACCATCCCTGGAGGAGTTCAAGAAAAGACTGGACTCAGTGCCACGGTCTAGTTGATCAGTCAAAGGCTGGACTTTATCTTGGAATTTTTTCCAACCTAAATGATTCTGTGATTCTGTAATAAGTCTGATCCTTAATTAATAAAATTACATTTTTTCAAAAGGCTAAGAGACATAGGCAACAGAACTGGTTTTATACAAAAGTTGGCAACCTTTATCATGTAAAGTTTGCTACAACAAAATGGATAGAAATCCTATTAAAGAGCAAAGCAGAAAAAAGGGAAGAGCTGTGAAATGGACTGTCATAGCTGGCAGGGGCAAAGACACATTTACGTTTTACTGACTGGCTGTCACAAGAATACATTCCAGTTGCAGAAAAGTTAAGGAAATCAGAAAAATTCAGGTTTACTTTTAAATTTCTAACTGAGCTGACAAAGTAGCAGTAATGTACTTCTAACACCTCAACTCCATGAGGCATTTATACTGTCAAGGCTTCTTCATACTTTGCAGCATTTACCTTAAAATTCCACAGTAGAATTAACTACTTAGCATCACAGAGGTGTTAAATACTATTCCTTTTGATACACAGACCAAACTCAACCTAACTGTTAAGGTGATGTGACACAAGCCCTAAGCAAGTGTGCAGTGCCCTTTGCCAGAAGTTGAAAGGCTACAAGATGGCTGAATTAGTGAATTAAGGGATGCCACAGAATTGGAGAAAAATGGTTGCAACCATTAATTCTTTCATGTTTTCACTGCAGTTTTGCTAAGTATTGAGTATTTGTATTGAGTAACAGTGTCTGCTCCCCAGATATAGGAAGTTTTTGGCTGCAGCCTACAAATCAGAAAAAATACTCAAGATTAAAGTCTCTGGAAACAATCACCAGCATTTTAAGACAATATAGTACATTTCTTCATGTCCTGGCTGAGAGAAGTTTGTTGTATCAGCAAAAATTTCTCCAAGTAAATTCAAACTAAAGGACCCAATATAGTGTTCTGGAAAGGATAACTGTCCATAAACTGTATTCAAATACGTCAATAGATATGCAATTTGCCAGACATATGTCTGGTGCTGAAATTATGAGACTGAAAATACTGACTGTTATTTCAAGATGAGAGCTGCCTGTGACAGTTTGTTCCCTGGGAGTAGAAGAAGAAAGAGGAATCTTGGGGGGGAACGGAAAAAAGTTTCTTTCTATACATAAACACACATCTGTTTTCTAATGACTAAAAGAAGAAACTTAGCAGTACATTACTTATAAAAGTTTCACACATGAAACAGTTTCATCCTCAGTTGTCTGCTGAAAAAAAATATATTCAAGAATGGAGACTCTCCTTATAAATATGATGATTTAGGATTTCTTATAATTTCTAGATATATTTGGAATAAAGCATAATAGAAAAGATTTCATTCTTAAACTCACCTTTTGGAGCAGCAATAGGCTTGACAGCCATTCTCCCAACAAGACATTCCTTCAGCATTGACTCGTAGTTGACCCAACGATGAACCTATGTTAACAAAATAATTTTCTTCACAAAATTTGTAAATCTATGTTGCTCTATGCACTGAAATAGAAAAGTTCATTTCTGTACATTGACTAATACAATTCATTTAGTAGATTACTTTTTAAAACATATTAAAACTCATTACTGTATTGTTCAGTACTTATTTTTACTTCTATTACAAATAGCATGTCATTAAGTGAAAAACGTAGGACCATGAAAAAGTCACAACAGTTTAATTTATTTATTTATGCTTTGCGGTATCAGAACATCATAACCTTGATCTACAGAGTACACTTCAGAAGAGCATTTTTATGATGTATGCTACACAATTAACAGAATAGAGACCTTGTCTTTACCACAAGGGTTATTAATCTTGTTTAGACAAATGAAAGGAAAAGGATGAAGGAAACAAACATAAAGAATAGTAGTTTAGACACACAAACACTTCTTACCAAGTTGGTGTATTTCTGTTTGTTTCTGTCTTACTATCACTGAATTATTTGGAAATCACCTATATTAGAAAGTCAAATAAAGTGAAGAAAAAGCAGTAGCTTTACAGACCAGAACTGGAGAACTTGCAGAGGAAATGGATGGCAGAAAAGCCAATTCTGATAGGGTATCCAGGATAACATCACAAGAAGAAAAAAGGAAACAAAGTGTTGCATGACAAATTTGAATGGCATCTAGACTTAAAAATAAATTAACTTCAAACTGAACAAGCTAAGGAGATAAGATAAAGAATCCCATCCATAAGTTACAGTTTCCTCATATAAAAATAACAGAAAAAAAAGAAGGATTATGAATGACAGTTAATTTTTACAAAAATCTGAGAAACACTAGCAACCTACCAAACTCTTAAAAAGATCAGTATCCAAAAGACACAAAATGTTAAAGCAGAGAAGGAAAACAGAAAAGCCTCTGGGAACAGCAAAGACATCAGCCAGAAAAGATAAAAGTGAACAGCATATTTTAAGGATCTGAACTCTACTTTCCATTCCCACAACAAAGTAACATAAAAAAAAAAAGCAGCAAGCATATATCTGAAGTTAGTAACAACTAGAGGATCTTTTCCAAATATTCCTGATATCCAGACTCCTGTTTGGGTGTACATCATATAATGACCCAGCCACATAATTGCAGGCCACAACTTGATACTGGAAAAACTCCAAACTTTTTGAAACCAAAGACTTATGCCCATTCTAACACTTCATTTGTGAAAGAATTAACTAAGGATAAACTCTACAAAGCTAAAACATTAGCACATCTATCTTATTTACATTGTTGAAAACATTTTGCAAATAAAGGTATGACATACTCTGATGCACAACATGTAAGGAGGTAACAGATTTCCTTTCACAAACAGAGGAGGCTTCCTTTCTGCTCTTTCTCTGTTTCTCAGATAAACCTAGTGAGACAAGGAGACTCAAAGAATGTCTGTTTCTAAAAAATACCAACTCAGTGAAACAGCTTTTAAAACACCAAGTTTGCAACCAATTCCTTGCAGAAAGCACACCCCTGACGCAGACCTTTTATTTTGAGTGTTTTCAAAATATTTAAAGAAACAGTAAACAAAGAAGAGACCAACTGTCATCTTGTGATTTTTTCACAACCAGTTAATAGCAGCTCCAGCATTTTTTCTGATAATGCAGTTGCCAACTCAATAGACAAAGAATATTGCAAGCATTTTTCAAAAAGTAAAAGCTCCTAGGAAAAACAGGTTTCTCAAATTACAGCAATTAGTCATTGTAGCAATTTATTAAGAAGGTGGTATCTCAAGTTCTTGCTAGCCTTATTGATATTTCTGCTTAAAAAAATGGCCTAACTGAAGCATCATTCCAACAACATAAGGTGACATTTTCATTAGTGTCTTTTGCTACAAAGTTTAAACTATATGCCTCTTTCAGCACACGTAAGTGTCTTTCTGAGGAGTAACCTTAGGACTGGGGGGAAAAAAAAATAAATCACCATTTCCACTAAAATGCCCTAAAAATAATGAGAAAACATGCATTTTTCACCCTATGGTGAGCAAGTGTCATTTGCTGCAGCTGTTCTCACCTGATCAAAGAGATCTGTACCGTCAGTTCCTGCTGCCTTCATTAGTTCATCCTCACCACCAGGATGATATTCCATGTATGGTGTGACATTATATACAAATCCTGAAGAAAATGGAACATAAAAACATATGAGCAGCATTTCTACAACCCCTCCTATCTCCAAAACCAGTGGAAAGGTTAGTGCACATTAAAGAGCGTAATGGCAAACAGCAGGTATCGTTTGTATGTATGAATTTGCAAAAACAGAAACATAAACAACACAGTTGTGTAGGGCACAAGTGGTATCTTATTACATAGAGAGGCCAATCCTACAGTGCCATAACAGTTGTCCCAGTGAATACCTGGAGATATCTGCTGGGTTAAGCCTTCAACCTAGAAGCTGAAGGTGATGTATTCTAGTTAAGAGGTAAAAGAACCTGAGGCTGGTTTAAACAGAGAGATAAAACTGAGCCAGCTAGTGCACAGAATTGTCTTCACTCTCCCTTCCAATTAAGTTATGCCTGAATTGTTGTCATAATTGTTTTCCTACCACCCACTGTCTACAGAATAAAATGCCTGAAGGAATGAACTGCCTTCCATAAAGAAAAACTGTCACCATCAGCAATAAAACTTCCATTCTTCAGAACCAGCAATATAAGAAACTTAACATAGCCTATGATCATTAAAGGCTTACATCTCTGGTACCAAATCGGTCCCAATAAAAGGGTTCAGCATTCTTTCTACACTTCCAGGGAGATAAAATAATGTTTCTGCACAGGTCTGAAATGATGAAGTTTAATTACTGTTGCTATGCAACCACAGACATATTGCTGTTAACATGATTATTGCAAGCCTACCTAGCAGAACAGTTAAATATACTTAACATTATCAAAACAGGAAGCTATCAAGAGTAGAATTGTGCCAATGCTTTTAGAAGAAACTTTTAAGACATTAAGAAGCGTACATTAATTACTTCAGAAGGAGGTAGGCATTCAGCACTGAGCCAGGGGGCAGACATACTTGGGACAATCCCAGTTGGCAGGAGCAACTATCCCAGTCAATAAATTAAGGATCTTTGCATATTTTACTGACCTGCTCTTCTGATGGCTGTCTTCACTGTGCCATCTTGTGTGCAGCACCGTTTACTGCACACAATAAAATATAAGTTTATGTGGAGTTATGACCTCCCAAATATTAGTCACATTTACCATCAAACTGGCAGAAGCAAAAGAAATCTCATTTCTATGCCCTTCATGCCTTTTTCAACTCCGCTGTCATCCCTCTTTATATATAAATTTGGGGCATATACGACAGCTTTCTTTGATGATTATCACAGGGGGTTTTGATCAAAGTTAACTCCTGTTCTTATTTTACTTCACATTCCTCTCATGAATTTCTGCTCTTTCTTATAGAGACATGGTATAACTACCAATGCAGACACTTCATTTAGCTTTTACACAATTATTTTATTACTTGTCCAGATATGACTTCTACAGATAACCTACCAGGATTCTCAGTTATGATGTTTTTATATTAGTCATCTGAGAAGGAAAAAAAGCAGAGATAGAAAAATTTAAAGAAAGATACAGAAGCAGCTTGACAGAGTTCTTGTAAAAACCAACCTCAGAGATGCATTCAAGGGAGAATATGAGATTGAAAGCAATACAGAAGCATTTGAAGCAGTAATTCTGTCTGCAGTAGTACATATCCCATTTTCAGAAATACAAATTAACAGATCTCCATACTAAACAAGCTTTCTGTAGCTCTCCTCCCACTATAGCTTTGCTAGCATGTGCTGAGCAGCACAGAGCATTAACAATCCTATTATTTTGTTCAAAGACCAGTAATGACATTTTACCCTTACTTTCACTCTCATCCACTTTAACACTCAACAAAAACAGTCATCCTCTGAGAGAAATTCTTAACTTCCTTTTGCTGAAGTTCAGATGTGACATTACACCAAATATCAATGCTGTTCCTTACTACATCAGAGTTACCACTAGAAGAACCACTCTTCCTACAGAAATGTCACATTAGCTATGTTGATCTTCTTAACTGTGCTGGTATTTCATAATAAATCTAAGGCAATATTAATATATTTTAGCCTCTACATAATTAAACTGCAGAACAAAGATTTTACTCCTTTCTGTAGGACAACTAGGAACTCCATTTGCAGCCCTGAAAATACCCTTCTAGCCACAGCTATTGTTCCAGGCCACCTTTCATCCACTGTTAACTTACAGCACATAACACTTTCACCTTTTGAGCTAATATTTAATTAAGATAATAACATAAATATAATGGTATAGTTATCACAGATATTTCTTATGCTAGATATATTACAATTGCCCCATGTGGCAGCTGCATTTGCATTGCTAAGTGTCATGAAACAGTATGTGGGCTTGCACAATTATTTCCCAAAGACGATTCTACAAGTTTAAGTAACATTTTTAGTATTTATATATCTTTGGATGCTTTAAAGCAATCACTAAAACCAGTCAGCTGCAGAAGATAATAAACTGACCAAGACTGAGGAGGGTAAGTACATGTCAGCATTTTCAAAGCCTTATTCTTGCTAAGTTCTTGTTACTTGATACATCGCTTACCATCCTGTGTTTCATTACTTTCATATGCAATTTTAAAATAGCCATAAAATATGTCCACTTGGAAGACTTCTTAAGAAAGGCTTGAAAGCAAAGAATATCTTTGTGACATAAAATCTCGAACAGAGTTGTGTCCAGTTATGTCAAGATTACACCTGGCCTAAACACTGACGGTGCATAGTTTGTTTTGGGGTATGGCTTTTGTTGTTGTTGTTTGGGGTTTGTTGCTTCTTCAAGTTCTTTAAGAAAAGAGAAGTTAGGTAAAAAAAATGCAGAAGCAGCATCATAGCAACCAACCTCTTATACATATCCAGCAGTCTTCCTTTTTGTTGTGTTTAGTGAGCTCATCTTCGGTCACTTCAATCAGCCTCCCTTTCAGACCAGTCAAGTCCTTCCCACTTTTAGTTAGTCGAATCCAATCCATAAGACTCCTTCCTGGTTTTAAAGGTACCTGAAAAATAACAAATGTACAAACATCATTAAACTCTTAAGGAAGAAAAAGCCATTAAATACAATCTTCTAAGCTCCCTAGGAGGACTCAGAAAAAAAAAGAAATAACCCAACTCATATTATTTGTTGATATTTGGGAGCTCTACTAAGCAATAAGGGGGCTTATAGAAGTGTTCTGCGTAGTAACCCAGACACAGACATTCTTGAACAGCAGCAAACATTCAGACTCTTCCCAAAGCAAACTGATGATACCAAGTCAGCCTGTGGCAGTAAAAACTTTTTACCAGCATCATTTGAGATACGGCTTGGAAAGCCACAAACAATAAAGAAGGGAAATTTGAAAATCATGATCAGGCATGACAAGGATGGAAAGTTCACTTTCACAGCATTCATAGACTTTCCACAAGCCCTACAGCAACTGGAAAAATCACCCAGAGAAAGCTGGGACTGAGGTCCAGTAGCTTACCAGAGACACATTGACCATGGCCTGCACTGAAAAGCAGAGCAAGATCTCCAGGATGTCTAACACCTTCCTTTCCAACACCACCGCAAACTAGGAACCTCTTTGATCCAAACATTAACAGCAGGAAACAGAGTTAAAGAACCACGGTCTTACAAAACCACAAGAAAAACGGAAGCAAAAAAAGCTAAGGCGTACACAGACCCACACCACTTAATGCAACTTTAAGCACAAGTCTGTTGTCCAAGCCAGGTCTGCAGACAAGGAGCGTCCTCAGAATCCCTCCGAGGACGAAGGCACACGACACGCAGCACAATTCCAAGCTGAAAGCCCCCCCATCCGCACAGGGTGGGACAGCGCAGGAAAGGCTGCCCCCACCGCCTTCTCAAGCGAGAACCACCGAGCGGCGCGGCCGAGCCCGGGCCCTCGGGAGCTGCCGGAGGAGGGGAACAGCCCGGCAGCCACCGCAGCCCGACCAGGAGGGCCGGGCCGGGCCGCCGGCACCCCCGCCGCGGGCAGCACGCCGGGGCCCTGCCCACCCCAAAGCGGCGGCCGGGCTGCCCCACCTGGGCCCGCCTGCCCTACCTTGGCGCGGCCCGCCGCCGCCCGCTGCTGGGAGGCGGGCGCGGGGAAGGCCGGCGGTGGCACGTTCAGCATCCTGCCGGGCCAGGCCGCGGCCGGGCCCGCTCGGCACAGCGCGCAGGCTCCGCCGGGCGGGCGGGGCCGGGCCGGGAGCGGGGCCGGCCCTGGGCTGTCCCTCCGCCCTTGGGCTTGCTGTCCCGCTGTCCCAGCGGCGAGTGCTCGGGCTGGAAGGGTGCCGTGACGGACACACACCGAGGTGGTGGTGCTGCCGCCCGTGCCCTGAGGGTTACGTGGCCCGCTTCCCTTCCCGTGGGAGCAGGGATGATGTTGGCACACCGAGCCAACCCCGCCAGCAGCGGCACACACAGCACTCGGGAAGGGCTGATCCAGGTGTGCACACAGCTGTACCTGACAGAGGCACGGGTGTTCAATTTAAAATTAGGGAGTTTGGGTGGTGGTGGTCTTTTAGGGCCTTTGGCCTTCATGGTAATTGGTACCAAACTTTACTTGAATTAAAACCAAACTCACATTAGAAATTTTTCTCATTTCTTGATGTCAGTTTCACAAACAAATGCAGTGAGAAACTATCCCTTGTGTACAACAACACAGTATGTGTACCTGAGACTATGAGTGGCTTAAGCCAAACACCTTCCTTAAAACTCAAAACCTGGAGTGGAGTTCGGACTCTTCTCTCCATTTAGAAAGCAGCTATAGTGTTTCTCTTCTCCATATCTGGAACTCGGTTGTAACAGCAGGCACATTAGAACACTTAATCCAACGATTCCTTGATACACTTCCATATGGAGCCTACTAAATCACAATGAAAAGCTTTCCTTGTGTCCTCAGACTTTGAGAAAGTCACATAACCATAGAGCCCTTTAAAGCAAGGTATCTGTTCTCTGCTCCTAAAATTGGTGCTCAGGTTAAGGTCTACAAAATACAGGACCTCAGATAAAAATACTAATCAATACCTTCCCTGCCTAAACCAGGGCATGACTAGAACAAATGAAAAAAGCTCAGATAAAATTACAAGACATCTCAGTTTTATTAAGAATAACTTACATAGAAATAAATTATATTTAAAAATACTATAATACATATTTATATTTAGTTTAAATTAAGTCTTAGAAGTGGGCATTGGCCTGCCCTGCAATCAACAACCTGATTCTCTTCTTGAATCTTGTTCCAGTTCATCTTCATCATCTTCACTATCCGAGTCTTCATAAAAGGAAATTGTAGCTTGAACTGGAAAGTTTTTCAGAAGTGCTTCAGCTTCCTGATACAAGTAATCATAGCATCTTGATTTGGGCCAAAATAGTCTGAAACAAGTATACAATAGATTTGCTTATTGTTATTTTACATGGAAGGTGACAGGCAAGAGACCAAGGGGAAATCCTATTATGACAAGTATCCTACAGATCTTTCCCTCACATGCTCAATTACTAAATCACTTTCTACATCTGATTAGGAAAAAACAAAACAAAACACAAAAACAAACACAAAACCCCAACAAAACCAAACCAAAAACATTATCTGGATTCTGTGTTTTCATCTGAAGAAATAAAGATGCACTTGAAGTGCTAGTTTTGCAGCAAAACTACTCTAAAGCCCAAGATCTGCTGCCTCTGAAACTTTCCACTCCAGCACCTTATTAACAGTATTACCTGGGGGTCTGATCCAAGTAGTACTGCCCCAACTGGAACTGTTCCTAGGGAATGTAATGGGTGTCAAACAGAATGCAAAATGTATTTGGATTAAATTGATAGCTTTCTTACTGAAAATCCCCAGCCTAGGTAGTTGTTTACAATGATGTGAAACAAATCCCAAATTGTAAGGAAAGATAAAGGTCTAGGAGTGATCAGACCTCAATATTTCACCCCTCTTTCCAAGAAGAATCAACAAACTCCTTATTGAAGATGTCCTGTGGATCTAGATTTTAAAGTAGTCTGTGTTGTATCCAGAAATTAACAAAAATTGCTGATATCATACTTAACAAGGGCTATAAGCTAGTAATAATATATTGCAATTAATATACTACATGGCTCCTATTCCTTTTCAACTGCCATCCTCTTTTACTTAGTTTGGTAATAGCTAGAGGAAAGAGACCATGGAAGTCCCATGAGCCAAGAGACTAGCACACTGCAATATAATGAAATGCTAACTACAGATTGTTTATAATAGAAACGATTAAAGATACAGAACTTTCTAGCAAGCACAATACTTTCTAGGCTACAGTTTAACAGAACGCTGCTTCTTTTGCAGCGCAAAGTAACTGACACCAGCTTTGTAACATGTCTCCATTCCCAGTGTTCCCTGCCCCAGAATTCACTCATACCTAAGCACTGAAGCAGTCACAGTGAACTAAACCTGTGCAATCACTTAGTCTGTGCATCAGTATTTGAAGGATCAGAGTCTAAATTTGGGAGAAAGCTGTATCTTTTCTGGAAGAACTACCTGTGCAATTATGTTAAGCATCTTGTGACACCTACCAGTATTTTTGAATAGAGACTCTCCGGCAGATTCAAATGGTTATTTTCCTTATTTCCTTTTCAGAAGCGACAGTGCAGATATTATTATTTTCATCATTAAAGCAGTATTTACACAAGTATTTTCCTTAGCAATGGTGGCTTAACCAGTCCATATCCTCTCCTCCTGCCATTCTCTCCCATGCCTGCACCTGCTTCCTTGCTCTCCGAGGGCGCTAGATGTTTGCACAGCAAGACAGCCTAGGAACTACACCCCCGTGTCTTTTTTAATCCTGGGCACAGGAATGAATAACAAAGTGCTTCAGCCATCTCCACTACCAGGAAAAATCCACCCACATAACTGTGTAGCGTGTCTTAAGTCCCACACCACAGAAGCACATCAACACCTCAAAGATGGTTAATCCACAAATGCTGGCGATCATTTGTCCAACGGCCAGTCAGTTCAAAAGCACAGAGATGGCCAATTCACTCCCAAGGTACTTTAATACCTACATAAATACATGGATGGAAACAAAAGGGGCGGGAGAGCGAGTGCTACGGCACTCCGCCGCCGAGCGGGGGACTCCCCCCGCGGTGGGCCCCGGGTACCCGGAGCATCCCCGCGGGAGGCGACGGTGGCGGCTCGGACAGCCACTTACCGGACGGGGTGCGTGTACTGCGCCAGTTTTCGGGAGGCTTCCGCCAGCCCGCCGGGGCTGCGAGGCTGAGGAGGAGAGAGCAGAGGTCAGCCCGCCGGCACGGCACCGGGCCCAGCCCGAGCATCCCCGCCCCGCCGGGACAGGCTCCGCCGCACTCACCGCCGCGGGGCCGGGACCGGGGCCGCTTCGCCGCGCCGCCTCGCCCGCCCCAGGCACCCACGGTCTCCAGAAGGGCTGCGGGCTGCAGGGCAAGGGCAGGGCCGCCAGGGCAGGGCCGGGCCGCGCCCAGCACCGCGGGGAGGAGAGGGGCGAGCACCCCTGCGGGGGCAGCGCCGCCGAGCGCGGGCGGGAGCGGCCGCAGCCCGTCCCGCCGCCCTCCATCCCCCCGCGCTTGTCCGCGGCCGCTCGCCCAGCCCCGCCGGCCGAGGGCCCCGAGTCTTTTATAGCCGGTGGCGGCGGGCGCTGCGCGGCGCGGAGCCCGCACCTCCCCCGGCCCATCCGCCAGCGCCATCCACAAACAGGCTCCGCGCGAAGGCGCCGCCGTGCAGGCACGGGGCGCGGGCATGCCCCAAATGGCCCGGGAGGGGAGCGGGGGCGGCAAGGAGGGAGGCGGGGGGGATTTGGCGGGTCGGTGTTAATCTCACTCGGGCAGACACATGGCAGCTGCCGGGGGCGGGAGGGGGCAGCCCCGGGGGGAACCGAGTTGGGGGCGGCGGCGGTAGCAGCACCGCCGCTCCGAGCCCCGGTGGAGCCGTCCGGCCGCCGCAAGCGCGGCCCTTTGTTGTTCAGCCCGTGTTTGTTTGTGCCCCGGAGCAACGAGGCACGGCGGGTGGGCAAGGAGGGCACCGCAGCTCGCCCGGACGGTGGCAGCGCCCGCCGCTCCCCGCGGGAGCGGGCACGGACAAAGGGATCTCCTCCCGGAGCGGAGGGGAACACGATGCTCTTTGGAGCGGTCCTTATTCAATAATGCGTTACCATCCGGTACCCTCCCTGACATGTTCCCACCAAGGCAACGTTGTGGAGGCTCTTTACATATATGCTTTCAGACATATACGTATATAGGGCATTTTTACAGAGGAAGCGTTCATGCCATTATTCTTTTTCATGTGATCCGAATACTTAATTCCGCTACCAGCATCAGATGCTGTCACTACACATGCAAGGTTTCATGTCATGTTCCATGATCCCTGGTACCACGGGAACTTATTTTAGGTTTTATTTTTATTTATTATTTTTGTTTCTCCTTTTCTTTCTGAGATTGCAATCAGTGATGCATGTGAGGGGGACAGAAACAACAGTGTTATGTAAGAGCTGGTAAACAGTAATAATATCAGCCGTGAGGAAGCTAGAGGGTTGGTGGTATAGAACTGCCCTAGATGCTGAAGGAGAGCTAAAAATCCAAGTAATTTATTGTCCCATTAAAGACTCACATTACTGAGGACCACAAAGACGGAGGCAGTCTTAGGAATAGTATTTTGCCTTTTTGAGTGTAGCCATAAGGAGTGTGTCTACCTTAGCGCCGCCCAAAAGTAGCTGCAGATTAAAGGTGACTTGTACCTTCTCCGCATCTTCAGCACAATTCATTTCACTAAATAGTATCAGCAGTACCAGCTGTAAAAAAAAAAAAAAAAAAAAAAAAAAAAAAAAAAAAAAGATTACGTATTAGAAGCTGTGTGGGAAATGTAATCAGGTTAATCTTTCAGATTTTTGAGTCAAAACCAGATGTAGACTGAGTTACCTTCCTGAAAAAAAACCAACCACTTACTTTGAAATAGTTGGAAGAATGCATGCATTTGAGCTTGCACGTGCTGTGATACATTCCAGCTTCATCAGTGGGCGTATTCTGTCCCTTTGCAGGTTTCAGCCACTTGATTGCTTGGAAAAATTAGTAATTATGATTTTGAGAGTTATTAAAAGCAAACATATTTTGTGGTAAAAAGTCCAGTTTAGTAGGATATGTGATGTTTGTAGCTGTTTTTGAATTTTTCCTGGCCTCATTTTCACTGGCCAAGAGTCAGATTAACTAAAATCAGAGTGAACCAAAGACTCAAACACCAGTAAATATTTGTCTTACAGTTAAGAAATGGAGAATAATGCAGAGTAAAGTAGTTTGTGCAGTATATATTTTCCTCTTTTTTTTTTTTTCATACAGCCACTGTGAAGCTTTGCCAGATGAGATAAAGCATAAAACAAATGTTTAAAAGCTGTCTGATGGTAGACTCTTCTTTGGCCTAAATGAAGTGAGAACAATAATTTTTGGATTTTATATTTCTCTTTTGGGAAGTGCAACACAGGCTGTATAAGGGGAAAAAAAAGAGGCAAGGTTCACTGTCTAAAGAAGAAAAGCAGAAACATCATCTGTCGCATTACTGGTGACAAAGGACTACGAGAACACAACATCAGCTTTATCTGTTTGATAAAGCATAAAAATGAGTTTCAGTGTCTACAATAAAAGCAACAAAAGACAGGGTGTCTTTGGCCAACGACTCTTAATCGTTTCAGGATTCTCTTTAGTACCTGACTGACATGAGAAAATGTCCTAGGGAGAACGTGTGATTTACTCATTACAGAGCAAATTGAAACAGAGGTGTTGAAAGGATAAGGAGAAAATAATGACTAACAGCTGTTGTTCCCCTGCATATTTTCACACTGTACGAATCTTCTTGGATTTATAGATCAGTCATGCAGTTCTGTTTCTTGAGAGAAATACAAAAGTCTGTCATTGCATTAATAACTTGTTCTCATTGACACCATGAAAAAAACCCAAACCCCAATTCTTAACATTTTGCTACCTTCCCACTGACCTTGAAATACAGGCTAGAAACTGGTAAATTAGGGGTAGAAAATGCTTTGTTTGTCTCTTCTGCAGTTTGTGCACAAAGCAACAGTAACATTGCATTGGTAAGTTACTATTCCCGCACAGTTTCACTGTGCTAAAATCTCTGCAGGGAGAAGGTACACAGAGTCACTGAGCAAAGAGTTGGTCAAATGGGAGTGCTGGGACTCAGTTAAAATTGGTTCTGTGCATATGGTAGTCCAGTGCGCAGTTCGGAATTCAGGCATGAGGTCTAATAGAGGCAGTCCTCTCATGCATTCTTGACTCTTCTAACTAAAACAATATTCCTCATTCTGTGTCTTAGTTTCTGGTTTTTTGAATTTCAGCTTTTTAAGAAAACTGCAGTTCCTGAGTTGAAGGTTGTTGTTGGCTGTACGTAAATAATTAGACTGCCTTTAGTAAAGCAAGGCTGGAAGTCAGGATCTGCACTTTAAATATTATACAGGAACGAAAAGTGAACTATTATATGGTTTTATTTACTCCCTTATGCAATAATAAAAATATCTTGGCATTCCATCAGTTATCAGCTTCTTGGAAATTTCTCCCAAGATCATATATATTTTTAAATTTCCTTATACCACTTTCCAAGCAGGTCATAGCTGGTCATTTATGGGGTTCAATCCTGTTTAGTCACAGTTGAATTTTTATAGGGATTCAATCGAAGAATTTCAAATTCAGTACAAAAAAATTCTTGTACAGTTATTTTACAGCAGCAAAACTGAAACCCAGTTTTGTTTTCTGCCAAGCAGTATTTATCTAGAATGAAAGTAATTCACTTGATTTGGTTTAGATTGACTAAAAGTGCTTTTGTGGCTTTCTGCAGTATGACATCTTGAAATGTAGTGCACTGTTAATAGAATACACAGAAGAGCACACACAAAGGTCTGTGGAGATTTCAGCATGCTACTATAAACAAAGAAGGTGTTCACAAATGGCTTAGAGCTAAATTTGACAAGACAGTGCTAATCACAGTCAGACATGGGAATATCTGGACAGAGGACACTCAGCTGGCTTCATATTCACCTCTCTGAAGGCAAAGTGAGCTCTCACATTAATGAAGCAGAGATATTGTATGAAAATTACTGCATGAGTTGATATAGGGAGAAGATTGGTTTGATCTTGTTCAGACTTTGTTTTAGTAGAGAAAGACAAGGTCAAACATGTGAAATGGCTCCTCTGCTTACTGAAATTGAACTGAGAAAACTGATTAACTGACAAAATTTGATCTTGATTATGTTATAGCCTAGCTTCATCTTGATGCTTCCACTTTTGGTATCACCTTAGGACCAATTTTTTAAGCCTGATATTTGCATATCGATATTGACTGTGCATGCATATGTCATTTATTTACATTTGATCTGTTAGCTCATGAATGGATCAATTTCTTTTGTTGCTAAAAGCAAAGTTTGTATAGGAATTTTATGTGCACACCTTCGATAGATGTTCATCTACCAACACTTTACTGGAAACTTTGCAATGGTGTCTTATGAAGCTTCAAGCATTTTTTTATTTGTGGCCTGGCATGAAGGGCATTCTTCCTGCTATAATTTGAAAGTGAAATATCAGCTTGTAAAGAACAAAAACCAACACAGATGATTTTGTCAGTCTTTATCCTTACCATTATTTGGTTTTGATAGAATTAATGTACCTGAAACTGGGCTTCATTCAATATTTCCCCAAAACTATTTTTTTGACAGTAAATAATATAAGACCCAAACTAAATCCAAAGAAATAAAACAAATACAAATTAACTTTTCTTATAAAAAATAAAATAAAGGAACAGAACTGAATCAGCAGATTGGTCTATTCATATTACCAATTATACCAATGGCTATAAAACTATTGTTTGGCTAGTAAAGATCATGCTTGTCCTTTTGCTATTGTGTATTTTTTCTATCCTATTTATACACAAAAATGCAGCACATATTCAAACACTGCAATTCTACTTAAACCCAAATGCCAGGTATTTCCTACAGAGGGGTATATTTGGAGGCCCAAAAATGGAATGCTCTTCCATGGAGACATCCATCTCATTTTACCCCATTTCTGTCCGGATTTTGACTAGGCTGTAAAAATATTAAATATCATTCCTTCATTTTATGGGGAAAATTATTCTTCCCCTTCCTCTATTCAACTGAAACACTGGAAGGGAAACTTTGTGAAAAAGAGGGGTGCAATTCCAGAGAAGCACATCTTTTCCTCCTCTTCTTGCTATTGGGAACCTAGCTCCAGGTAACAGAGTTAGAGGATTCAGGAGTGAAAGGCCTTGCTTGAAGGGGCACAGCTCCACACTTTGCCCTGTCAATGAGACTGAAATCACCCATCTTTCCTGGATATACCCTAGTTCTGATGCTATTACAAAGTCTGTGGTCAGGGGATTGTTATATCTGCTGGGGGATGAGCAGTGGGTTTGTGTTTGTGGCACACGCGCAGCTACTTGAGACCCTCTTGTGTCCATGTGGCAGGGTGTGACTGCACACAGCAGGCTGGGCTTCCTCAGTTCCCTCCCCCATTGCACTCCACTCCCAGGCCCAGGCTGGCAAATGGCAAGGGATAATGCATCCACATGGGAAAGCAACACATCAGGGGACTGAGAATGTGTAATAGAATCAGCCACCAGTTACAGGGATCTTTTAAAAAAGTAAGAGTATCATTTGCTCTTGAGTTATGGGCACTTTAAATTCCACGTAGACAAGAAACAAAGACATCAGTGCTGAACACCAATCTTGTTAAGCTCTTTTAATAGAATGAGAGTCAGTGAAACACTGATACATCATTGATGCCAGAGCTCAGGAAAGGTGTCTGGCTGGCTCAGCATAATGCAGCAAAATGTCACAGTGTTTGCTGCAGTTGGAGTACACAGTGATGCGGTGTGACACTAGCAGGATATGTCCTCTTGCCTCTGGAAGTAAGTGGGAGGCAGCCAAATGAAATGAAGTCAACAAGCTACTGACAGAAGAGATCAAGAAATTAAGATAATCATTGGAATGTCCTGATCTCACTCCTCTGGTAATACAGTCCCTAGCAATGTCATCTCTTCTCTCACAATGTTCCATTCAATCAACTGTTTAGTCAGATTTATTGCTTTCCTGGCTACAAAGACAGTCATCGAAGCAGAGTGGTTGCTTTTTAATTTCCCTTGTCTTTCCAAGCTATCAGCACAGCATCAACCCTCTGAAAGGATGCATGCCACTAAGGTGGTGATGTATATAATGTAGCATTTACCCTCTGGCAGGAAGGAATGAACTGCACGAAACAGAGCTGTACCTCTGATAAAAAAGCACCTGAGAAAGGGGATGTGAGTCCTAAAGATAAGCAGTGCCAGCCCTGAGGAGCACACACAGGATCTTGTACTACATTGCAGGGATGTCAAAGCTCTTACACAGGCGCCCAGAGATAAGTGCTGACAGAGACCCCCTAAGCCTGCAGTTCCTCCCTGGCTTCTTGTGACTGATGCTACAAGGCTGCCAACTCCATCATATCAGAATTTCAGCACTTCCTCATGGCATGCTCACATCCCGGGAATCCTTAGTGATAGCACTGAGCACAAGGAATGGGCTGGTACAGGCTGCTAGTCTGCCTGTCTTAATGAAGATGCAGATAAATGGCAGAGGTACCAAAGGTAAATATTGGTGTCAGTTATTTTTAGGGATGCTTGTCAGTGTCCTTAAAAATCACAATTTCTATTTCTTATAATTTCCCAAGTTTTACTTGGGCTAAATTTTCCTGTGGTAGGAAAACTCAAATCAAAATAAGACAGCTCAAATCATTGAACCATTTTCAAGGATCATATAATGGCTTGGTTTGAAAGGAATCTTAAATACCTAGTTGCAATCCCTCTGCCATAGGCAGTGATGCTGCTTACTAGGTCAAGTTGCTTAGGGCCCCATCTACCTTACAGGGATGGGGAGAAATGGTAGAAACACCATCTTGCAAGATAAAAAAGTTCTGGTGCTTTTTTCGGGGGAGGAGTGAGTTCCAGTAGATATGGAGAAGGGCAGATTGATGATGTGGGAAGAGCAGATCATGTCTGAGCAAGCAGACTGGCTCTAAGTCCCCACTCGGCAGTGGAGAACAGGAAGAGGGAAGGGGTAGGACAAGTCACCAAGGAGCAAGTTTGCAGAAGCAAAACAAGAGTGACAGGAACAGGAGCTGGAAAAAGATAGCACTGCGCATGGAAAGGACAATTTGGACTGGAAAAGAGTAACGTGGTGATGTCAGACAGGAATAGGTTCTGTGAAGGATGAAAGATGGATGGCAGGAGAAACAGGAAGAGAGAAACCTCATTAATAGGAAAAGAAGACAGGTCAAGGACAGAGGACAGGAAGAGCTCCAAGTGCCTACAAATGGGGAAAAGACTGAGAAAACAGTCAAAAGGCTTGAGACAGGTTCTTCCTAGTGAAGGACATTGGGCCTGGATGTCTTGGTCCCAGAGGTGGTCTGAAGAGAGGTCTGGAGGTTAGAATCTGGGACTGGTTAATAAGAAGTGAAATTAAAAGCCAAAATTGTGAAGATACACGACTAAAATATTTGTACATTTGAGGGGAAGGGAGAAGGGAATTGAGCTGGGAAAAACCAGCTACAGGAGTTGTAACCCCAGTGTACACCTTTCCAAAGCCTATATGGACCTCAGGAGACCCTATCCCAGCAAAGCCTGAGAAACCTGCTGGCAAGGTCCCATCCCCTTCTAGAGGGGCTCCAAGTCAGTACCACTAAAAGTTACTCCTCCAGTTCAAGAAACAAAAGCCTGCATCATAGACCTGAAGTCTTCCTATCCAGGTACTACTATTGCATGACCTGGTGACATTTTTTTTCCCACTAGTTGTTCCTTTTGCATTTGTATAACAGAGAAATTCACCTCTAGACTGTGATGGGGAACACTTTTAACACTGCAGTCAGTCATCCCAAAACCGGAAACTTTAAAAAAATTCTGTGAGGTTCACTTTTGAGTTATACCTCACCTAATTCAAGTGTTTAAGTCATCTAAGTCTAAGATGGTGAGTTCAGGCTGCTGTTAGATAAGACCTTTTAGAGACAACTGATTGCATCCCAAGAGAAGATGTCTAAAATGTCTAAAATGCACAGGGCAGGCAAGATTACAAGCTCTCTGGCACAATCTGTGTCTCTACTGTCTCTGAATGATGAGTGGTTTAACTTAGAAACATCTAGTTTAGCTTGAAAGTAGCTTTTAGATGTCTCAAACTATGTAATGTGAATCCAAATTACATGTTTCTATATTTGTGTGTCTGATAGGAGAGTCTGTAAAAGTGTTTAAGTCCAGCCCTCCCAGAGTTTGCAACTGCAACTTCCCGCCTGCATTTGTGTGTCCTAAATAGTGATCTGAGGCTCATGACTGCATTTGAAATCAATGAGAATCATGCTTAAATGCAGTACTATATAATGCAAGGCTATGGAAAAATGAGATTCTCATTATCTCAGTCTGGCCAGCCAGGTTTAAATGGCAGCATTAGTCCCCAGAGGCTCTGTGAAGTTGGTTAGTTCCTGCAGCCACCATGGTTACTTGCACTGCAGAATCTTAGAATCATAGAATGGTTTGGGATGGAAGGGACCTTAAGGTCATCTAGGTCCAACCTGCCTGCCATCAGAGCAGCATTTTGAAATCATCTCTAGGTTTTTCCTATGCAAGATAACAATCAGAGGGTACTGAGAGGAAATGGTATATTGAAAAGCCATTCAGTACACTCTGATCAACTATTCTGGGCACTGAGAGAGGGAAGGGACTTGGGAAAACCAGAAGATGGTGGTACCATTTCTGTCATAAGCGGATACACAGCAAAGTGCGCAGACAACCAAAATCCTGGTGTTTTTCTGATTTTCTGGTGCTTGCAATCTTAATAATGTTGTTTTGACACACTGTTCTCTGGGACTGTGAGCATCTCTGGTATATTCCATCTGGAGATTTTGCCTAAGATCCTCCCCTTTTTAATTTCCCTCAAAAGCTTTTGTGCATTTCTTTATATGCCTAAAATTAATATTCAAGATATTCACTGTCAAAATATAGAGACATCAAATTATTCAATATATTTTATATCGAGTGGAAAACTATGAGGTAAAATGTTTGTTTTTAATATGGGTACTCAGATACAGGTATCACACACAGGTAAAGATTTCAAAATAGATGATAGAAAATTTTCTCTGATAGGAATGAATTTGTCGTTTTTAAAGAGCTTGAACACTATCACAATATTTTTGAAGCTGCATCCTCGATATTGTAATCGCCTTCCCCTGCTCAAGGTTTTATTGATTTCTTTCCTCTTTGACCTACACATGACATTCCTGCACATCCTAGCATTCACAATATGAAATACAGGATGGTAAATAAGTGTGATATCACATTCTAAAAAAATTTTACTGTCTTATCTTTTAAATTTTCCCCTGACAGGTTTTTTTTCATTTGTTCGCTTTAAGAGTTCCACAGATCCCACTTCCCAAGTTACTGATGTGGCTTTACTTTGTGAAACAGAAGCCTTTGAATAATTAGCATTTTGTTAGTCAGCCAAGTATCTCTCTGGCCGCCAGGCATTACTGCAGCATGAGTATAAAAAAAAAGTCTGACATTTTCCCATTACATTTACCTCCCATCTTCTTCAGCTTCTTTCTCCAAAAAGCTCTTTCTCAGGTTCTTTCTCCAAAACAACAGTTCATATAATAAAAATTGTTGTTGTTATTGGAATATTTTGTGGCTATAATTGACATTTGAAATTCTTTGTTTGTATTTTGTTACCTTCACAGAATTTCTATTTATCTCTATCTCTAGCGGTATTTCTATTTATATTGTGAAAATGTATTTTATATAAAATAAGTATTATATAGAAGAATATATATATTCTTACCATCCCAGAATATATGTATGTATATATCATGAACATATATGTGGAATTTATATATTTATATATATATATATGAAATACATATTAAATTAGCTTTTATCTGAATATGTATGACCTAGTTGAAAAGTGACAAATAGCAAATCTAAACCTTATCAGATGTATCTTCCTAAATACAAATTTTGAAAAATATATATTTTTTCAAATGATGCTGATATTAAGAAGAAATGTAAAATATAAATAATTTCAAGAGTGTTTTTCACCTGAAATGTAAAGCTAATCATGGCAATTATTAACTTAGGTATTTATTATCTCAGTACTGCAAGAGATCTTTCATATTGTCTGTGACATTAGCATTTGGCAAATAGTCCGTGATAAAATATTCTTTGACATGCACACCAAGTGATTTTCTGTCTAAAATAAATATTTTAAATACATTGAAGCATGTATATTTAATGGTGTGTTTGTTTGTTTATTTATTTACTGATTTACTAAGAAAGGATTCAGAGGACATGAATATGGAGTGCTAGGCATAATTGTCACAAATATTAAGTGAATACTCTGTTAAACCAACTTTTATATAAATGCATTCTTAAGCACCTTGTTGAGACGAAGTAATTTTCTTTGAATTTGAACATGCACTAGCATATATATTTATATTCATATTTAACTTTCATTATATATAACCAGGCCTATGTACTAACTTCAGAATAGCTGAGGGCTTCATTTACTGGCGATTTTTTTGCTTTTATCAGAAAAAACCCTCATGCTGACTGGCAGCACACTGGAAATCCAGAAGGGATTCAATGGCCTCAAAAGGAAATGCCATTTTAAATCCTGTCCTGGCTCCCTCCGAAACCTGCAGCGACCTAACTTTGAACTGCAAGGGAGTGGTATCAATTCTCAGATGATGTCACAGCACCAATAAACATGTTTCATTCAGAGGAAGGGAAAGAAAGCCTGTCTTGACACTGAAAGACCTGTGTCTGCTCAACCAGGCAAAAAGAAAACACTGGCTTCAGAGGATTGATCCTTTCACTTCAGTTCTTCGAAGAGCTGTAGAGCTGAGATGTACTTCATGAGTTTCTATATATCATGAGCAAGGAAACAGTGGAAGATCCACACCTTTTTTTTTCTGACACTGAAGCCAAGAAAAAAATTTGTTTGAAGAAAAACTGATGGTGTTTTTCTAAAGAGCTTACTATTTTTCTTCCCTTTCCTGCTGCAGCTTCTCTTCTCTCTCATTGCTCTCTTTCCATGGTAGGAGAGCAGGTGCAAGGCAGAC
>JAWWEU010000111.1:81545815-81570878 GCA_035583155.1 Acropternis orthonyx
TTCTGTATCTTGAGTATTGCATGGACTTTTGCTCCACTGATACATAGAACTAGAAAAAGCACAGACAGGCAGCAATTAGGATCAGAGACTGGAAACAGCACCTAGGCAAGGGAAGGAAATATTGCAGGACTCTTCAGTGCAGGGGGGGGGAAAAAAGGTGACTGAAAGGATTTTATTTGGTATCTGTAAATCATTCATGATATAGAGGACGTAAGCAGCTATGTGTCATAACCTGTGATCTGGAAGCATTCTGTAAAATTGCCAAACCGCAGGCATAAACTACCAGAAGATGCTTTTTCATATAATGTGTAATTAAATTTAGAAACTCATTGCCACAGGGTGCCAGAGAGACCAAAAGCATAGAGAAGCTTTAAAAACTATCAGACATGGATAAGGCAAATACATCCCAAGCTTCTCAGCATCCAGTGTCAGAGACTGAATGGGACAGGCACCCTACCTATCCAGGGGTCGCTGTTCTTACATTCTAACCAAAGTAGTTTAAAAATTAGAGGAAAACCCAAGATATTATTTTCTCCACTTCCATCAATCAGATAATAACGTTTGATTATTGCAAACTAGGCTGGATTCCAAATGAAAATGTCAAGATGAGCAGCTCCAGCTAAGTTATCATATCCCAGGGATTCTAGTTTCTAAATGGAAAATAAACATGAATACCAAGGATTTCTTAACTGAATGAAGCTCAGCAGCTCCCTGTCTGGTTATTTTAATGAAAATAAGCATTTTTAATTCATATGAAATATAACTCTTTCAATTCACTATTCAATTACTTTCACTTCCACGTTCTTCTTTTATAGTGAGAATTTGGTAAGAAAAATTGTTAATAGAATATGGTGATTTTCAGATGGATACTTCCCCTTGTCACAGTTGGTTACTTGAAAAGCACACAAAGTGTGGCTGTGCTTATCTGCCTTTTTTTTTTTTTTATGGCTTAATACATTCTGTGACTTGTACTGAGACACCATGGGCTAAGAATGATAAATTTAATTAAGCTTCTTAAGCAACAGCATTCTGACTCAGTAAACATTAACACTTCCCCTTATGCCTGAGCAAACACAAAGATTTGGTCTCAGCTTGGGAATAGTTCAGAGTGCTAATACAAACAACACAACTTCTGCTATTTTTACAAATGGTCCTGAAAGGTTTTCTAGCATATGTTAATCACACTTCTCTCTTAAGAAGGCAACTTTACTCTGTTACTCTGTATCTTATGAATGGAATCTTTTGTGTGAATACGTGAAATGATTTCTTTGGGATAAGAAGGGGTCTTTGGGATCTGTGCTGAGAAGCCCCTAGAGAGTTCTCCCATAGCTAAAAAAAAAACCAAACAACCACAAACAACCTAATAAAACCCAACTCTCCAAATAACTAGAAATTATATCTACAGTTATTCCCCATTGACAAGGAAAAGGTCAGATTTTTACAGCCCCGCCACAGTCTGGAGGGGCTGGAGTTCCTTTTTTTCAAGTTTTTATCCCCACAATTTATGTCTTACACAGATATGTAAAAGATCACATGCATGCAGACATATGCATAATCATATATGAGTTTGTATACTGATCAATAAGGGCCAACATTGGCACACCAGCACTCACTGCATCTCTGTGTCAGATCAGCCACTTGCCCACTCTGCCCCAGCAGGTTTTCCTCTCCATCTGAGAGGCTGTGTAGCGCTCCACTCTTCAGAATTCCCATCATTGGTGGTGTGCTTTTAACTGCTGGAACAGTACAGGAATTATCCATCCTCATACCGTGGAAGTGCCATGTGATCTCACAGTGTTTGGAGCTCCTGGTCTCTTGGGGAAGAAGGGGTCTGCTCAGGGCAAATTCGGAGAGGAACAGCATCACAGCCATTAACTCATTCACAAGAATGAAAAAGGAAACCAAAGCACCTGCATCCGTTTGCACTGGAAGGCATCCGGCCTTGGCCTGGTTACTTGCCTTGATATTTTGTATTATTTCTATTTCATCTAAACTAGATGCCAAAAAAATGCAGATTCACTTGCCGAGTTTTTGTGCTTGCCATTTTGTGTTCTACGCTAGGTGGAAAATATCATTTTGCAAAATCTGAGAACAGCAAAATGCTTGCATCCAAGATTATTTTTCATCTGAAATACAGGATAGGACTATTATTTTAAAAAGTCTTTGAAGTTTTATGAACACTGAAGGCTCATATGGAATTGACCCAATTATGTTCTGTTCAGTCAGTAAATCATCTAGTCCTTATCCTTTTCCTGACTCCAAACTACACCTTGTTTACAAATACATACATGTTTAGCAATAAGCCTTTTTGGCCTATGTGAATTTTGTGTCTTTTAGGTTCTGGGGGAAAGCATCAACTGGTTTAAAGGATCCCTGTTATTTCACTATCTTTGTTTGCAACTGCGTTTGTTTCCTCTTAGGAGCCCATTCTCATTCATCACGTTTCTTTTGTTCCCTTTTATTATCAGGCCGTTGTCTAAGAGAACATGAGTGAAACACCCAGTGCCCCTTTGTTAGTTGGTTGTCCTTATCCTTATCATCAGGATCAGTTCCCTTTACATTTTCATATCTGACCAGCCTTCCTGAAACTCAAAATTATATTACAATTAGAAATGCTGTAGACTTAATATGCACAGGAACTTCCTGTTCATATCCACAGAGTTGTGTATCTTGAACTAAGCAGAAAAACAAATCACTGCCTTTGGAGTGCTAAATTCAGGAATAAGGCACAGTGGACCATGGTCTGCTGTGGGATATGTCCATTTTATCTGCCATATTTATCAGTTGAAGAGGGGTTATTAATCCTTATAAACCACATGGGAAATCTCAGCTGTGTTCTGCACCAGGATATATCTGTTTGACTGTTATCTTAGGCTGAAAGAACTAAAACTTAGGTCTTCAACTTCCCCTGAAAATACCCTAATTGAGAAGCAACAGACCATCCTGATGGGGGAGGGAGAAGATTTTTGAGTCCCTTGAGGACATTCTGTTGTACAGAAAAGTATTTCAGGATTCACTGGTCGTAAGATAGTGGAAAGCATCTCCTGGATCTGCAGAGGTGAACAGGCCCTAAGAAGACAGCAGGAGCCCAAGCCCTCTCAGATCATCAGTTGCATCAGCTGGGAAAATGCGTGTAAGGAGAGGGACACATGGAAAAATACCTGGTGAGGGGCCAGGAGGAAAAGCAGCCAGACAGGGAGTAGAGATGCTGAGCTGGCAGGAGGAGGGCACAGCCATTGGGTGTGAATGCCTTCACAATGGAAACCTCTGCCTGCAGTCCACATGAGGAGGTCTCTGTTAGCTGCATAACCATAATTTATTGGCATAATTATCCTGATTATTAGTAACATCTATTGGCATGATTATCCTGGGAGTAGGAAAGGTGCACTATTCTCAAGATTCTCATTCACAGATTAGGAAGTGAAAATGTACTCAAACATGTATGCCTTTTTTCCTTTGCTTTCAAGACTTTTGTGTGCAGACGTCTTTTTTCCTGCTGGAGTTCCAATTTTAATTACACCTGTTGGCATTTCATCACTATGAGAATGACCTGCTTCTCCTCCAGAAATCAGCAAGGAAAAGAAGCTGAATGTGTGCTGTCTGGGTCTCCTCCCTCATTATCTGTGCTGGTAGTACAAAACCTTTCACTTTTTTCTTCCTTGCTGTAAACCTTGAGAGTGTATTTCAATAACCTCAGCAATCTTCTGAGCAAATCTTGGTGTGCCTTCAATTGATACAATGCACAAAATGAGGAGAGGAAAGTGTAGAGTTTGCAGGATGATTATTTGTGAGTATAGAGACTGCTTGTCTTTCTGTTGGGCAGCACCCTATGGAGAGATTCAAGGTGAGTAGTCATTTAGAGGATGATTCTTATGTTCTCTCCTAATTCACGGAGATTTTGTGTAACATTCTTCTTAGTCTCCATATTTTTGTAATGAAAAATAGAAATAGATTGAGAGTACATTCCTTTTTCCAGGTGCACAAATAGAATGGTGGGAAATCTGCAGATCAGTGTGTTGTACCCAATAACCTGTATATTGCTTCCCATATAACCTTTCCCCTCTGATAAAGATCCTTTGTGTCGATTAAAAAAAAAAAATCTGTGGAGTTATTATGTTTTGATTTTTTATTTTCAATTTTTCAATTGATTAAGATTAGATAACACTCATGACCCAAATTTCATTGCCTGTGCTAATACTGATTTAACAAGAGGGCAGTGGGGGAAAACAGCAGTCGGGATTGAATCAGGTCAAGATTTCTTCATGGTGAAACGATATGAAACTCGAGCTAGAAAGCAAATGACATAAGGCTAGTCCTGAGGATTCATTCAGTTCCCAGAGCATCCCTTTGCATTGCCGTGAAGCGTGCTATTTTGAGCAGTGCTGGTGCCCCTCTGACTGGGGGATCATGTCACTGCAGATCACAAGCTTCTGCAGGACAGCTCACACAATGGTATGCAGAAAGTGGAGAGCCTAGAATGCAATTTTTTTTCATAATCTCTGAATTTGTGTCTCAAGCCTGAAGAGCCCTATAGAAGATATTGAAACACATATTGAGCATGGTGAACAAACTAGCTTTCAGTAAGTAAGGGGTACTGACACTCTTTAAAAAACCAGTTTGAGATAATTTCTCTTATAGCTAGAACATTCTGCTTGCTAATTATTTTCCTCATCTGAGAACTCAATGTTTTACTCTTTACCCATTTGATACCTTGGGGCTGACTGTGTGTCATATAAACTGAGGAAAGAGATTATACAATGTGGTTCCCTGTGTTCCTGAGTCAAAACGAGTTTTGCCATCAGTGAGAACAGCATCATATCACATTCCCAGGACAGACTGTGATGACAACAGGATTACAATATGCAGTTTAGTAAAGGAAAGAAATAGCGGAAGGAAACAAAGTCTTAAGAAACAAAGATCCTGTTTTCTTTCAGCTAGTTTTAACAGCAGAAAATGAAGCAATGTCCTGAGAATTTCAGTTTGGGACATAAAATAAATCAGCAAAGCATCAAAGTTGGTGTGTGCAGGCTGTTCCAAGTACAACTATATGTGTTCCCCTTTTATCCTCTTTTTTTTCTCCCTATATTTTTATCACTTTTTATGAATGAGAAGAAAATGGCAACTTAGTAACTGAATCTAAGATAGAAGTTTAAAAAGGTAGATCTTAGACCTCTAATTAAATCTCCCTCTAAATCTTCCCTAGTTAACTTTAGTGGAGACACAGGGGTATTGGGGCATCTAAACAACTAAAACAGAAGCTCTATAATGTCACAAATCAGGAACTATCTTTTCAGCTCTTCGGGTGTATAGAAAGGCTCAGAAATGTCCATTCAGCTTGTTCTACTGCAGACTTATTTACACTGGACCCTTGATTAAAAGAGCTTTTTTGTGATAATGTTTAATTTGAGCACGTTCTGTGCTTTAATGCTTATTCTATTTTCCTGCTTTACTAGTTAGACATGTTAGAGATGAACATCTTTTTTTAAACTTACTAAAACCAAATCATTAATTCTGAACCAACTGCCACTGAGGAGTAATTCCCAAGTCATGGTCTCTCATGGAGGGTCAGTAACTGCACTCAGCTTGTGCACAGTTCCAATGTTAGTGAGACTTCTTAGGTTTTGCAGTTTCTTGAAGGGCTGACTTGGGTCCTTTGGAATGAACAATTCATTTTTAGCTATATGTTTATCATTATATTGCTCTTCAGTTGATGAACATGCTTGACCAGCACATGCCAGCATTTAATCAATATATTTTAGCATTTCTCAGCTGTAATGGGGACACAGCTATTAATGATGAAAAATGCGGTCATGTTTAGTCTTTCCACTTAGTACTATGTAACTTTCCTGAAAATGTAAGTCAGAGATTATATATGAATGTTCTAACAAGGTAAGAGTTAGTTAAGCTCACATATCTAGGCCTTCAAAACTTTGTTAACTTCAAAAGATGTTGTCAAGTAAATTAGGTCTAAAATAATATAATGCAATATTTAAGTATATCTGAGTTTCTCTTAGCTGGACATGAATTTGTCTACCTGCTTAGCTCTTGGGGACAATTTGGTTAAAATATCAGAAATGCTTTACAAAACCAACCAACCACAGAAAGCCTTTAGGATTTATTTCAATAATTCACTTAAAGCAGATGGTGCTTAGGTTGACATCCATAGAGTACCAAATCAAACCAGTTCTGGGAACTTTCTTATCATGCCATGAATTCTGCTCTTCAGGCTTTCTCAAGCTTCTTGAACAGGTTGCCCAGAGAGGTGGTGGGCACATGCTAGTTTCAACTGGGGTAGAATTAATTTTCTTCACACCATGATAACACTCCATTCTGGAAACATTCAAGGTCAAATTGGATGGGGTTCTAGGAAACCTGACCTAGATGAAGATGTCCCTCCTCGTTGCAGGTGGATTGGACTAGATAACCTTAACAGATTCCTTCCAACATAAATTGTTCTGCAATTCTATGAAGCAGCAAGATTTTTGTTGTGATTTTTCATTAGCTATGATAGTTCTTAAAAAAAATAATACTGGTTGTCAGTGTACAGTCTGAAGAGAAACAATCAAAGATGGTTGTAGCTCCTGTGGTAAGTGCTGGACTGAACAGAGCAATCCTGAACTCCCCAACAGTCTTCTCAGGGTTTCTGTGGCCACCCTGTGGTCTCCTCAATATCCACTCAAGTGATGGATTTAAGCCAACTGTAGGAAGCCTATTCCACACTGGAGGGAAAGTGATTTAAATAATCCACTACCATCTATGCAGTTTAGGATTCAATATACTAGAAAAAATAATTAGTATTTGGTGCTATCTGAGACCAAAAGACATAAAGCCCTAAGGAATCCCATCTGGCACTGGATGACATGGTTTAGGGGTTACAGTGGTAGTATCAGGTGGATGGTCTCTTCCAACATCGATGATTCTATGATGCTATGAAAAAAGCAAGTAATCAATGTCATGGTTTTAAAGCAGGCACATCTTCTCAAATCAAACTTCACTCTTTGACTTGGCCACAGTTTGGGCAATAGTGACAATATATCAATACCATCTACTTGAGTTTCTGAAAAGCATTTATATATACATTTAATATATTAATATATATATATGTTACTATACTTACTATATATTATTTATATATTTAGATGTAAAAGCTTCTATCTGGTGAAAAAAGGCAAGTTCTAAGTCCAGACACTTACAGTCAGGTCACAAGGTAGATGAGAATGGAGATCTCCAAAGAATCAGGCAGGTTTTGATGGGTCTCCCAGCATTCAGTTCCTGGTCCAAGGCTACTCAACACTTACATTGATAGTTCACAGGATGCGTCACAAAGTCTTTGCTGACAAGATTTTGAATATCAGAAGACTGCATTGGTAACATGTTCTAGGAATTAGCTACTTAGTGCTCTGGGTCTGCTGTGTACTTGGTCTTGATACAGTAGGGTTTGTTCTAATGCCTACAAAAGAAAGACCCAGTTAAAAGGGAAAAAGCATATTTTTACACATTTTCAGTGTAAGAGAATATGCTGAAAATTAGCAACTGTGAGGAGAATGGAGTGAAAAAAATGAAAGAGAAGACAAATCATGGTGCACCACTGCTTCTGCACCTGTAAGGAGGAAGGTGGCCTGTAAATGAAGAGGCAAACCTCCTCCCTGTGCAACCCAGCTGGGACAGTGCCCACACTGCACCGGCCTTAAGAAGAGATCCACAAGTAATTCAGAGATTGGACAAAACCATTCACAAAAGGAAGATGGGAGGTGATTCTAAAACCTTGTCTCATATGGAGAAACTGCAGTGGTTTCACCTTAGGAAATAGGACCAAAATGTGGTCCAGGGATTGTCATCTGAGCTCAGCTGAACAAAGAGAGTAGTGACTGACTGAACACTTTATCCAAGAAAGAAAGAGATGCTGCTCACGTGCTTTCAGGTGTCTGCCTTCTGCCTCTGGGTGTGGTAGGGAAAGCTGTGTGTGTGTGTGTGACCATTTGAAATCCAGGGCTTCACCCATGTAACCAGTGGGGATCTTTTATAGGGAAAAGGAAACTTTCTGCTGTGCTCTTAATACTCATAAATTTTGCAGCTCTGCAATGGGACAGTGATTATAATCAAATCTCATGCTTCAAGGCTTCAGGGTCAGGAAAAAATAATACTCTCCATGCCACCATCAGTACATGCTCCAAATCCCTCTGGGACCTGACAGGAGAGTCTTTTCATTTTCCAGGAGCTCAGGCATGCTGAGGACCCTGGGGACTTTCTACCTGCCTGTGTATGTGGAGAAGGTTTTACTGCCTGAGGTCATACAAAACCTGCTCCTAGGTTTTGGAAAGCAGGTAATATTCAGTGTATCTAAAAGGCATGAGTTTGATACCAAGTATCCTGGGATCTGCCAGTGATTTTATCTGGTACTGATTTGGACTTTATTTCTCTGAAGGAGATTATAGAAAACAAATTCCAAGTTGAAGCTGAAAATACACTCTTTTTTCTTAATTCAGGGGGAGTCACTGGTAATACAGAAGAAGAAATTGGAAGAAAAACCAAATAACTAAAGGGAATGGACGGATAGGTAAGTTCAGGGGAAGCTAATAAAAAAAATTGCTGTTGAATTATTAAACAAATGGAAAGAAGGATAGAAAAAGGTTGTTTAATTCCAGCAGGCTCAGACAAGGATAGTGACCAGTCTAGCTATCCCACCTTTTTTTTTCTGTTTTACAGCAGTGAATGGATATTAATCAACATTTCATTCCGGTGGACAGTAATGGAGAAGTGTATTGATACAAATTCAGAAAACTTGTGAGCATGGAATACAGCTATATTGTTATTTGTATATATTGTATATCACAATCATCATGTCTGACCAGTAGCAAATACGTTAGAAGAGGGATGCTTAAGATATTTTACTTTATGCTAAATGAGAGAAGCTGTGATATCTGTGCTTGAATATCTGTTTATCAATTTTACATTTAATTTATGCATCTCCTCACATAAATGTCTGTGTTAGTCAAAAGCCTTGAGACTACATTAGCTTTGTCACCACCTCATGGTGAGAAGGAAAGAAAGAGATGTCAAGGACACGAAATGTCTAAGTAATAAGACCTATTAACCCTCACTTATTTAATGAGATGTAACTTCTCAAAGTGCAATTAATTACAACCTTGAGATGAGTTAAGCATAAGCAGAACATGAACCAAAACAAGTGCCAGATTCCTGAAAGCTGCAGACGTAAGGAATCTGTTTATGTTCCCCCTGTCCTTTTGCCTTCTCCTAGCATGAAGATCCTATATGAACTCTTGTCTGAGCCAATTGCGCCTTTTTAATATTCTGATTCTACACTTTGTGTTCCACCTTTCCCAAGTCAAAACTCCCAACAGAATTGTAATTGGTTTAATAACTAAAGTGTTCTACAGGATACACAAGAAATCCTCAATATTTGGAATTCATTATCTATGTTTAATGAGACACCAGAACAAAGACTTAAAAGTCCAAATTTCTGCTTGCAAAATAAATTTGCCAATCCTGTTTTCTTATTCATGTAGTACTTTTCCCTTTTTCATCCCAGAAGCAATCAGTCAGTACCAGTCAATATTAATTGACTAAAATGAAATGGAAATGTAATGAAAGGAAAGGAGCCCCCTGAGATGTAATACTGCACATCTGAGTTGAGGATTATGAAAGCAGACATTCTGACTCAGCAATACGCAAACTTCCTAGCCCCTCTTCTTAACTAAGGATACATTTCAATGTGTGCAATGAAGTTTGTAAAGAGAGTAGTAAAGCTGGACCAAAATATCGTAGCTATGCTTGGGGACAAAATGCCTGCCTCTGGGTAAGTATTGCAAATGAACCTCCAGTGCCATCAGTTCATCAGGTTCTTGTTTATTCTTAGTCTTACATTCCTCATTTCAAAACAAATGACCTGTTTCAGAGAGGAGAGAAACCTGACTGGACCCCTGTGAAGTTTTTAATAAGCTTTCCAAATAGCAAAAACTATTAGCTCAACTGTGTAAGGAAGGCACAGTGAGGGGAGTTTCAAGGTGGCCATAACTGAGGAGAGGAGAGATGGAGAAAAACAGCACTCTGTGCTTGAAGGCAAGCAAATGATTTGAGAGTGTATTCTGAGAAATAACAGGACCATCACTGGGATCCAGTTTAATGGTCTGGTTTGGGGAATGGGTGTGCACCAATGTGCACACAGCTCTGAGACACCAGTGGGTCAGGGGAGCACCTGGTTAACAAGCTGAGAGAGACTGATGACCCTAATGGTAAGACTTCAGGACAACAGGTAGTAGCACAAACTGAATTGAGAAAGGCCTTGACCTCACATGTGACCCTGTTTTCAAATCTCCCTGGTATGCTCACAATAGGCAATGACAGAAGCCTCCATATTCAGAGACAGTGTGCCTTAAGCCATCTACACTACCACTCAACCCCGTCACTTCTTCTCTAGAGATTCCATTGCCTCACTTCTTTCCTTGCCTGTTTACTCCATAGTCATCCCTCCCCTAACCCACCTGAATCCTGCCCTCCAGACAGCCCTCATCAAGCTGATGTCTTTATAGCCCTTTACCCAGTCTATGATGCTCTTGCCCAAGTGGCAGATGGGCATTTTGCTGGGAGACAAAGAAAAGTCTCTGGGCATATCTTCAAGGTATGGAGGTGAAGGATAGAAGAGCAAATGTCTTTCTCCCAAGCCTGTGATTGTGTGGCTCAGAGCCAGTGTAATGATGGGCACATGGGAAGCTCTGTTGAGCAGGGAATACTGGGTAGGGAGAAGAAGTATTTAAGTTAAACCACAAAGTTGGTACAGGAACGAAAGAAATAATACATCCACAAATTAACCTAGGCTGGAAATTAAAAACTTTCTAAGTTTCAGAGGGGTACAGGAGGAGAAACCATCCAGGTAGCTCTTGTGGGAATAAAACACAGTAATTAGATTTTTAAGACAGAACTTCACCACTTTATGAATAGGATTATTTTAGCTAAAGGCTTGAAAATGCAAAATTAGGCTTCATGACATATGATCCTATGCAACAGCCTATTCAGAGTGCTAGGTCTTCAGAACAGCACTTATCCCTTCCCATGCTCTTTCAGAGTGCTAACAGACTTTATCCACGACCTTGATAGAGCTTTTCATGTGCTGCTGTATTTAAAAGCAAATAACTCGGGGTGGGGGAAGGTAATTAAACAAGAAAAAAACCGAGAAAAAAATAGTTGTGACGTTTAGAAAGGCTATTTGATTTGAGGTGGATATACATAATCTTTTCTTAGAAGAAGTTGTTACATTTCGGGCACCACATGGTAGGCAGTCTATTTGCTGGCGCTGCCCGGAGGTGCAGCCTCAACCGGCTGCTTCAACAGCAAGAGGGTTTGCTCCGTTCGTGGTTGTTTGGTGCCATCTATGGTCAGATACTCGCTCACACACCCCACGATCATTTCAGGAAGACAAGCATTCATGTGGGTTTGATGAAATCAGCAACGACCCTGATATACAATGCACCGATAAATCTCTCTATGGATATTAATGTATCACTTCTCTGTCAGCTGTTGGATGCTACCAGTGAGCTCCTTAAGGCTGTTGGTACCTTCTGGAGTTGCTAAATCTTTTTCAGAGTGACCTCTGCATCCAAAGAACAGAATACTAATTTGGGGTATGGAGTTAGGACTTTACTGAAGAAAAGGAAGGACGGTGCTAGGAAAGATACAATATCTGTTTTTCTACAGAAATGAAGAAAACTGAGATCATTTGCTGTGTCATCCTGTTTTTCTTCCTATGCATCCTCAAGGACAGGCAGCAGTCACTGCCATAGCCAGAGGTCATTGTGTTGTTTTGGGGATGCTGTCTGACCCTGCCAATGGCTTTGCAAAGACAACTCAGATGTACAAACCACTGAGTGGATAAGCACATCCCCAGCCATGCTGAAGTGTGTCTGTACGTCCATCTCTTGGCAAGCAATGTCAGCAGTGCTGCCTATCAGCTCCTGCCCCGGCAGCAGCTCTTCTGTGCGGGGTAGTCAGTCGTGTTGCCAAGGGCACGTGCACAAACCCAATACAGCCTGGACAGCTTGCCCGTCTCACGGCAGAGGTCTGTATCTCCTCTCTCCTCTGTCTTGGATCAATTCCACTGTCTGACTCTGCATTTGTGGCCAGCTGTGAGGTCTCCCAAAGTATCTCTGGAGAAATGCAGGGCACATTAAAGCTAGATATGCCTGAACAACCTCTTGAAATGAGTCTCCCTCCTAGATGGAATACAGGGAAGGATGCCAACACCTGCATGGAGATGTCTGTGTGTGAGCCAAACATCCAAACTTCTGCAGTCACTGAGAGCGGGCAGGAGTGGGATGCAGCACCCACACACTGGCACCTTGTGCCGTTCAAGATGCCTTTGGGTATCTCACTTATCCACACAATGCTGCCACATGTGACAGCAGGACCTGCAAGAGACCCAAACCCTTCTTCACTAGGAGCTGGTGGCCCAGCAGGACACCCAAGAGGTCCAGAAAGCTCTAGATGCCTGTGTGCAGGCAACAGTAGGCACTTAAATTCAAGTGTATTGACCTGGAGCTGGATCCCACTGACTGTATTGCTATCTTCTCTGAGCTGCTCACAAACTGCAAACAGCTGGTACAGTCTATGTAAAACACATCTCAGAATTTCCTCCAATTTCTCATAATATTGCACCGATAACTTCTACTGATATAATTAATGACTGAAATGATGGTTAGTCAATTTAGGTTGTGGGAACTGCTACTGAATTTGAAAGAAGAAGGATACTTTAACTGATTGTTTACATAGCCAAATTACTCAAAAATTGTCTACCGATCTGTATCTAGAGTTTCAGTCATCTGATGTTTACTCATGCAGCAAAGCTCCTGACACCATCAGTGAGGTTTCTGATGCAATACTCAAGTGAAGGTGTTGTGCATCTCCACGTATTATGTGTGACACAGAAAGGGGATGTGGCATGTGCTCCTGTATTTTGAGTAAGATCAGCTGTTTCACACTGATAATAACACTGCTTTAGACTGCACATAAACCAGATTTTTACTAGTCAGGGTCTTCAAGGTTCAGAATTTGAAAGTCTCTCACTATTTGTGATGTTTGCTTTCCCAGTAAGCCCTGAATTACTTTCCTGGATTTTTGAAAATGATGATACTCAGAATTATAGCTTCCAAGTATTCCAGGATCCGTAGGAACCAAATGTAATGAAACAATGCCAGTTGTCTAAACTGTTTAAGATATATACCTGTAATAGAAAGCAATAAAGGTAGCTGGGGAGTAGGGAAAAGAAAGCAAATGTTTATCCTGAACACACAAGATATACAAGAATATTAAAGAGGAAAAAACCCGCCAACTGTGCATATAACAAAAGTGGGTGCAGGATCATTGAAAGAGACAGTTTAATATGATGAAGCTGTGAAATGATAAAAATATTTTAGTAATGGGATCTTTTCTTCTCAAGGTGAGTAGATGTAATATTACAGCTGCACTTACAAAGACTTTAGATGGATTTGTAATATTGAAGGTACAGAAAATGAGATTGCATATGGCATTGTCACAAGTGTCTGAAATTGTCAGTGATGGTAAAAATATCCCCTAATAATCTAGTAATCATAGAAATTTCTTAAGACTTTTACTCACTTATCCTTTTATTTTCCAGTTTAGGCCAGAGGTAGAAATACAGCTGGACCAGGCAGACCTCTGACATGGTGACATTCTCCTACCACCTGACAGGAAAGGAAAACAGAAGAGGGAAAAACAAGATGCAAGGAACTTTAAAAGACAGATATATTCATTGAAGTGACTGTTGGTATGGCACAACTGGCACTGTTTGGGGTTTGAGTATGGTGTATAGATGACTTGAAGAGGTGCCTACCTTTTGAAAATCAAACTGATCAATACATCGTCATAGAAATGCTGTTCTAAGCTTTACAAGTGCAGTTATTTTTACGGTAGTAAACATTGTGGCCAGCCTGAGCAACGTATACCTGGAATGATGGGATTGATCTTCAAATGACAGGATTGTAATATTTGGCAATTACAAGTCCATTTACTTCAACAGGAACCTTTGTTGGTTTTGTATAAGGAGATGAAGAAGCACTGAGACTACGTGAATCCTGTAGATCATATGTCATGTCAGAAAAAGTAATGCAAAATTCATATGTTCTAGGTCTAATTAGCATGGAAAAAACAGTGCAACTTTATGCAAATCAAACATGTCAGTGAATGCAAGTATATCACTATTCAAATAATCTTTGTTACAGAATGAAGTTGTTACAAACTCAGTTTGGAGTTTAAGGGTTTTCTGAATGAGAAAGGCACATATCAAGGAGGGTTGGTAACCTGGAACCCATTTATTTATGCTTTTCTTTCTCTCCATTTTCAAAGAGCTAAAGGATAGAATTAATCATTGTTTGACTATTCTGGTGGTGTCACTGTACATACTCCCTATCAGAAATAGTTGATGTTGAAATCCTTTTAAGGGATACTTCACAGATATTTTGATCAATTATGTCGTTGTAGTTTTGCCTGTAGTGTGCATTCACCTTGGATATACATCCATATATTACTGGATTGTGTTCATACATTGCAGGGACCCCTTGCATGTTGTTAACCACTGCCTCAAAATGCAAACCTAAATGAAAACAGGAAAATTAAAAGTATACTTTCAGTACCTTCAGTATTAGTAGAGTATTTCCTGTACTTGACGTTTAAGCCCAGAATACTTTTTATTACAGAAAATGTTCTATCTCTTCTTAACGGGGAAGAGGTTAAATATCTGATCAGCCATTTATGTGCAGGGTATGATGCTGTTGTGTGCTTCCCACCCCCCCACAAGGACAGAAAGAAACAGAAAACTTGCAGATTTGTAACATCTGAACATGTCTTATTAAAAGAAACTAGTACATAGCCAGCAGCCTCACTCCTGGCAAGGTATCTGAATGCAACTATACAAATAGGCCAGTTTCTGAAGTTGAAGCAATAGTCAACCCCGCTGAAGTAGAAGAATCTATCTTTTCTCTTGGCACATTGACAGAGATGCAGTCATGTTCAGAGTCCAGAATTATCCACTGCTGTTAATCTTGCTTCCCTTCACTGAGAACAGTTGACCTTTAATTTGACCCATCTTTGACAACTTCCCAGGCCTTCAATTACCAAAATTGTATCCATTCTTTCTGCAAAATCTGGATCACTAGGATCTCCCCTCTCTCATCTGCTGCTTTTCAAAGCCTGCGATGCAGCCCTGGTTCCCACTGTAGGCAGGGTTATGTCCCAGAACTGTTCTATAATTAGAACCGATCACACAGATATGCTTCAAGAGAATATGCAGCTGAAATGCAGAAAATAGTCACTTAAAAAAAAATAATAAAAAAATGTTAGTTTCAACTTGCATCAGTGCTGCTTTCTCTTGGCAGCTTTCCTTCATGGTACTGCACATCGCTCTGCCTCCCTTCATTTGAGCCGAGGTAATTAATACCTTTTCCATTATTAAAACCTCAGGAACAGAAGATGAAATCCTGCCTTTGCTAAGGTCAATGACAGAACTCCTGTGAACTTCAGTTCTTGGAGTATCAGGCCAAAAGGGATCATTAGATTGTCCTGCATATCATTGATATTGATGTTGTGTTGGACTACTGCCTATCTTCCAGATGGCATCCAAGCTGTGACTCCTAAAGGACAGAAAATCCACCGCTATCCTTGGTGGTGACATGTTCCCATGATTACCTACCAGCCCACTAAAAAAAGAAAAAAAACAACAAATTTTATCCTATTAAGTTTCACAGTTTAAAATTGCAGGCACTGATTTTTTTTTTCACAGCTTTTCTTCCCAAATTAAAGAGACTTACCCCATCTTTCATATTTTCTCCAGAAATATGCCAATTTATGGTAATTTAACCTCTCTTTAAAATTTTAACATCTACTCTGAGTAACAACTACAATTTCTGATCCTTAGCCAGAAATTTTCTTGTTTCTGTGCCTTTTGCCTGCATTCTCCCCTATGTGCTAAAGATCATCAAAGGACTCTGGGGTGTTTCAATATTCATGTCACCAGCTCCACCTACAGCATTATCTTCTCATGCTTCTGGTGGTTGCAACCCCATCCATGAACATCATGTGTGGTGCTGGGCTCTCCCAGTGAGCTGCTTGTCTGCTGCGATCCTTACCTCCTCTCCCAAACATGCCCCTGATAAAGATAGTTTGAGTACTTTGTTCTGAGATATGTAAAAGTATTTTGGGTTATATTAAAACATATTTTGGTACAGGTAACCAAATAGTTCAGATCAACGTGTAGGATGGCCCAGTCCTCAGCACTATCGTATTGCCAGTCCTTGTCCTCTGCAGACAATGTTATAGATCTGTTATAGAATACAGAGAACATTGCATCCCATGTAGAGCCCCATTCGAAATACTCACATTCCATAGTAATTCCCAAGGATAAGTTTGAGATGCTCTATCTGGCTTGTTCTCAATCCTGTTTAAAAATTCTTTATTGGTATTTGGCACTGATTAACTTTACCTGGAAAGCCAGGTGAATGTCCTTACAAAAGCCTCTCAGGTGGCAATCACATAGCTACATGTAAGGCAATATGTAGGGCCAGACTCCTGTAGCCAGGATTCCCACAGAGCTGATGAAGCTAAGGTTATAGCATTAAACGAAAAAGGTAAAGAACTGGCCAGAAGAAGGATATTAAAGACATCAAACTGTTGTGAAATTCTGTTTGGACTCTTAGTCATCCCAGTTAAAGGAAAACTGTATGTATTTACTTGGTGTTCTAGTTAATACAGCTCTGAAGCCAGGCAGTGATGCTGGATATTTGATACTAGCCAACAGGGCCTTGCTACCTAATCATGATGGCTAGGCCAAGGCAAAATAATGATATTAATAAAGATGTCTTGTATGGCAGGTAAACATTTTTTAAAGGCTTGTCTTCTAATACAATTATACAGTTATTAGTGTTTCATAACACCACTTGGTGTTTGACACTTCTGTTGCACCATGCTGTTGCACAATACTTCACACTTTCACAGCACATTCCACCTGAGAAACTGTATCTCTACCAAGAATAATGAGTCAAGCTCCACAAAACTACCCCGAAGCAGCCCTTGTGCTAGTCCAAACCTCGAGATGATGAAAGGGAATGACAGCAAGAATAAGGAGTGCCCAAGGTCACTAAGAAAGTCTATGGCAGAACTGATTCTGGAAATAAATTTCCTGTTTTCTTGCCTTAGGCTTTCACCACAAGACCATTCTTCTCCAGGGCATAGCAGTGGTGGGGGATGGGGTGGAGGAAGAGAAAAAGGCCTTTTACTAAGAAATAATTTCAATATTTTGCATGGGGATGTTCTTAGGGTATAAGTGCATTGATGTACTAGAGAAGGCACAGTTTGCAAAGTCAGGCTCTCAGTAGCTGGGAAATGCATGTGCAGTCTCATCTGTTTGCATTACAGTATTTTTCTGAGGATCATTCTTTCTCTGCATTGAATAAGCAGAAATAGCTGGGAAGAAAATTATCTGCAATCATATAATTAAAGAGGGTTTCAGGGTCATGTAGCTGGTCTAGCTCCTGTCAGCGTGACTCCTGCTTCACGAGCTCCAGAAGTTATAAAATATGCAGAAAATGAGGCAGGGGACTACAGGCAATTGAATGCTGCCCTGGAGAGACTGATGTTATCCCTGCCTCTGTAATTTTTCATTTTCTTGTGGCCCAGTGGGAGACATCTGGCTCTAAATTAGAAAAGGGCTGAAGATTCACAGCTGCACTTAAAATTGCTAGCTGCAATTTGAACACATAAAAAAAAAATAAAAATCAGGTTCTGAGTTTTTAAAATCGGGCACACAAATTTAGATAATACTCAATATCTCTGGGTTTAATATCTGCTCTTCAGGTCTCTCTGTCTCAGGCTTCTTGGCAGAAAATTAAGGGAAGAGTAATCTCAAAACAGAGCTGTAAGGATACATTAATTAATGTTGGTAAACAGTGATAATATTGCAAAGAGATCATCACAGTAAATCTCACAAGGAGATTAATAATTCAATAGAGGATTTGAATAATTGTGTTAATAATGTGTAAGTAAGGCTTACTGAAAGTGGAATATTTGATTAGCCTGCCCTCAGTGAGGTTTGTCCATCCTCCAGACAAATCAGGCAGGTGTGCTGTGGAAACGGAATGTGACTGTGCCATTAGGTATGGTCCTACTAACTGTACTCACAAGTGAGCTAAATTCGAGTTGTTCTTCTAATTTTGGCACTCTCTAACTTTTAAGAGCATGAATAGATCTCTAAAAACATTCTTTTATTACATGCCTCTGCAAACTGAATTCCATGTATACTAATTTTTCAGTATAATTTGGGTGTAATTGCCATATATCCAATGGTAAATAGCAGCTTCCATGAACTTGCAATTTATGTGACAAGTACAGGGAATTATGTATAGAGAAGATAAGCCAGTTTGGTGTTGTGAGCAGGCTGAAATATCATGTACAGATCATAATCAATAACTCTCCTTTGTTTTAAATATGTAGTTTTTGTGCTGCCTTTCCCTGCTCAGGCTTATTTATTATGATAATCACATGTTCCTGCTGCTCCTGAGAGGCTGGCTTACTTTCCATATGGAAAAATCTTTGGTGTCTCGTGGTGGGAGCACAGGCTGTTGTTAGACACGACATACAAACCACTGCTTTCAATTACACAAGTGCCAGCCTCACAGCATTACAGAGCAATCTCCTTGACATCTCACCGGTGTGATTTGGCAGACCACAGCCTAGGAGTGCCACAACAGGCAAAATCAGAACATGCTCGTTTTAAAGGGACTTTCGCAAAACGATGCATGGATATTGTGTTTCAAAACACACATGGCAGAGAGATGCTAACAACTGCTAACAACTGCTGCACTGCTGGTTCCCTATCCTTTTCCTGAAAAGCCTTGTAAGGCTTTGCCACCACCAGCTTGATTTTGCCTCTCCTCCTGTCCCTTTCCATCACCAGAGGGAATTCCTTGGCAGTTTAGGAATGAAGAAACCCTAACCCACTGTCAAAATGCACCGATATAACAAGGCTGGAATTTTTTTCACTGATAGTCATGAACTTACCTGCTGTATCACCCTTCAGCTGCTGCTGGAAAACCAGGCTATGCAGACCTGTGGCCACAACAGACCAAGGAGTAATATGTCAAAGGGATGATACAGCTTGATGAAGCATTGCATTTTGGATTTATCTTCAAATAACCCAAGCTCCAGCTGATTCTTCTGATGCCATCAGCCATCTCTCTTCAGCTGCTTTCAGGGGTTGGCAGCCCCAGCTTCAGTCTGGGGTCAGACATTGCAGACCAACTTCCACATCCCTAGGGAATAGTTCTGGTACATTTACCAACTTATGCCTATCCAAATAAAAACATGACTGTTGCTTCTAAAAATCAGATTTTATCAATATACAAAATTACACAATGACAAAAGCTAGAACCCTGTTATCTATTTCAACACCAAAACAGACGCATAATATAGCTTAATTCTAATGCCAGCTTGTAATGAAATGATCTGTTTTATATTATTTCTGGTCTAACTTCAGACAGCAGATTTTAATAATTTGGAATAGTTTTACAGTATGTGTTTTATTTTGGAGAGGAAGGACTTTTTCTATCTTCAGAGAACCTCTAAGGCAGTCAGCCAATATAGAAGGTGTATTTGGAAAATTTCCCTTTTTTCAATTAAGACAGCTGGGAGCAATCCAGATTTAATGCAATGCTTTCTTTAACCAACTCTCATCAAATTTATTATTCATTTTTTTTTAGCCTAGCTTTCAAGTAAAAACGATGAGGATATTAAACTATGAAAAAAACATTCAGATGAAGGGCTGACTTCATCTCTCAAAAAGCAGGAAAGCCAAGGTTAAAACTGTCACTACTAGGAGACCTCTACAATATTAAAGAGACACAATGAGAGCAAGCTAAAAATGGTATTTCAGGATTAACTCAATTTTTTTGGTATATGTTTGCAGATTTGTTACAGAAGCAACTCCTACTTATGTTAGGTGACTAATATCATTGCAATGTAGTAAGTAGGCAAATAAGAGCTAGCCTTTACTGACTGTTAGCTTGCTGAATTAAATTATAGCTTATTTTAATAATTCTTTAAATATACATACCCCTAACTACTGCACTGATTTATATTTTTGATATGTGCTCCTACCAATGACAGAATGAGTTGGATTTTAAACAAAAATAGGGAAAATAAATATATAAATCACATTAAAAAAGTATTGTCTAGCATGCCCTGAGCACTGCTATCTGAAGTGAGCCAGAGAGCCAGAATATAAAATCAGTCATATTTAACTCTGTTCCTTGGTCTTACAGATTTTTAGTTAAAAAAAAAAAGTAGATTAGCCTTTCCCATGTGTGCACAGATTGGGTTAAATTAAAGATTTTACAGATTTTTAGTTAAAAAAAAAGTAGATTAGCCTTTCCCATGTGTGCACAGATTGGGCTGAATTAAAGATTTAGACTAATATATTGTTCTATAATTGGTTTTGATAGTAGAACTAGTATTAAGTCTAGATACAACTTCAAAATCTGTGGCAAGGATGCTGGATAGCTAATAATCAAATACTAGTTATTTTTATTGTAGAAACATGACACTGTAATCTGGAATTAAATATGTACCTTATTAGTCACCTGTAAGAATTAAAAAAAATAAAATTGTCAGAAGGTAGAATATTTATTAAAAATTATGGCCTGACAGTGAAAGTATTGCTTTTTTTTAAACTAAAAAAAAAAACCAAAAAAACACTAAATTCAAGAAATATATGTATATTTGCCAGCAATCAAATGCATCTTGAAGTCACAGAAGGTACTGAACTGTAAAGAGAAACATTAAATGAAATGACAATTGTTTTAATTTCTGAAAGATTTTGTGTTGGCTCTTAGTTGCATGAGGGTTGGAGAAGTGTGTGTTGTGATGATCTACATCTGTCACTTCTATGCAAGTTCAAAAATTGTAGAAGGGACACCTAAACATATTCAAGATTGTCTCTGAGATTCAAATTCTAAAACCTTTATTCATATAAAAAATAACTTATTCCCTTTATAGTCCTATAGTCAGTGCTCACCTTCTACAATGAGGGACTTTTCAGCAGATACACACAGTGACCTGCACCTTTCCTACCAGCTGCTGTCCTGGTGCTTACATATAAGCAAATTAGTTCTATCCTACAGCAAGGAAAGACTTTGTTTTGTTTGTATAATAAAGCACTGAGGGCTACTGTTTGAGCTTATCTTCGTATACTTCCCAAGTTTTGTGGTGCATTCTTAGTTTGTGCAATTGGGATCTCTAAAATCTCCATCACATTATGTGTGCTTGTTTGCATGTTCTCTCACTGAGTTTTCTGCTGCCACCCTTGTTAACTAAAAGGCACTAGAGCTGTCACTGGGTCTAAGTGTCACAAAACTGGACACAACAGTAGAGAGTGTCTTTCCCAAATTTTGCACACAGTTTCTTCTCCTAAGGTAAAATTGCTGACTGATACTGGATGAAGATCTTAATGTTGTATTTCTAGTAATATCCATCACAGTAAAATTGACTTGCTGAGGGAATGAGATGGTAATATTAAAGTAGAACCCTTTCACCCATCCTACACACCTGCATGTACAGGTTGGGGGTTAGCCTGTGGGGTACCTGAGCTATGTGAGTGGGAAGTCCCTGAAATGTGTATGTCAACAGCTGAACAAATCACTGGAACTTTCTCTGCTCTAGTATTACTGGGTCATGTAAGTAGCAGGACATAAAAGCACATGGCACAAATAGGTCAGAAACCCTCCTGATGGTCTCTTCCATGGAAGCAGCCACTACAGCAGCCTGCTGGAGGAACAGATGTCCTGTTCCTTCTCCATCTGTGTCTGGGAAACAGAGGGAATTTCCTTTCCCTTCTCTTTCCCCACCTCTCCCACTCAGTTTCAAGGAAGAATATTAAAGCCTATTTACTCTGGATTTGTGGAGAGCTCTAAATTTACCCTCTCTAAAACCCTTTTTTCCTTTTAAAAGAGGCCTGCAAAGAGGGATGTTCTGAAGCATTTTCAGCAGCTCAGCAGGTCTCAGATTTTGTAACCTTTGATACAGCCTGGAGCCTTTATTACTGCTGAAGACCAGGTGTTCATCCAGCACTTCAGCAGCCTCTGGAATTGTCAGCTGTAAGGATTAGTGACACTCTTGAAATTCTGGGTAGAAGGATACAAACAGACTGTACAAAGACACTGGAGAGCTTTGCAGAGCTAACACTTTTCAAGTGTCCTATCCCATTGCCTCTGCTTTGCCGGATTCATTCAGGGATAACAAGAGTGTTAATGGGCAAGTAAAGGTTGCAGAGTTTAAATTCAATTGGTGAAGCTGGGACTAACATTCACCTTAGGTCACTTTATGTGCCTGCACTGTAGATATTTCTGTGCGAGCTCATTACCTGGCTTTCCTTTATCGTCAAGGGAGAGATATAGGCAATATTCAACTGATCTTTATGAAGACAACTATTTTATGCTAAGATGGATTGTAGCTCAGAATTGCCACTTCTTGGCTAGAAAGCAGATAAATAGCTCAGCTCAACATCCAAATTTCCACAAATGAATCACATTCCTAGAAGTAAATCTCCATCTCTTCATACTTGTGGTATTGCCAGCACAATGTACTCTCTTGTAATGGTGGCAGGAGCATAAATGAGATCCAAAACCACATGAAGTTTTGAAGAAGGTCAGTAGAATATAGGAATGGCCAAAGACAAGGACATCACCCTTCTGAGTAAGAGCTGGAGAGCAATGCTTCTGCAATGATCTCTTGTTTCCCCAGTTACAGTAGGACACTTTTTACCCTTTTTTTTTATTTTCCCCCGTCATTTTTTTCTAGGAAAAATTAACATTTTTTACTTTTTCCAAGACAATACTTACATGTTAGGTACTGTAAAAAGCATCACGGTATTACCTGTTTAGAAAATCTCCTCTTAAAATACTATCCCCAAACTATCTTCAACTGATTTCAAGTTGAATGAGTCAACTCATCTTTTTTAGATCATTAAATGTTAAGAACTGGTTTTTTACTTGTCCTTTGAGTGAGTGCTTGAAGCAGGTTCATTGTAGTTTTTATTATTGTTTTAAGAACACCCAGGGTTTTTTTCTTCTCTATGAACCTTTATTATTTAGTATTGTCATTTTGGGAAAAGAGAAACATAATGACCCAAGCTGAAATATGTCTAAAGCCACTCAGAAATATTATCTATTTCTTTATTTGCTATGTATGTTACACAGAGAAGAAAAGTTTAGTTATCCTTGCTTTCAAAAAAGACCAACACACCACAAACTGAAGATGCATATGCACTTGAACAGATATCTCAGCCATATAATTTTCCTGTAAAAGACCAAAACAATGTATTGTTGCTATGAATTGAACATAAGCCAGGACCAAGTTTACAGAGCCACAGGGCTGAGAGATCATGAGGATTCCACTTCAGTCAATTGTTCAAAATCAGCAAAACTCAGTGCCAGACTTAAAGATGGCTTGATGAGTTTCAGAAAGAATTTTTACCTGTTTATAGCTTTGCGTGTCAGGATTGACAGCAAAGTTTATAATTAAACCTGAATTCCAGACCTGTGAGCAGAGAAGCTTCTGAAACTTTTGATAAACTTCTACAGCAATACACATGACAAAACTGTAGTTAAAAAAACCCCATTATAGTACCCAGGTTCTTTGGATTCCTGCATTTATGGGGGATTTTGCATAACAAAAAAGAATGTGCTTGATTTTCAGGAAGACTTCTGCTTTCCATAACTCCACCCTGTCTTAGAAGAATTACATCATTCTTACCATGCAAAGTGTTACACTTCCTGTGATTCAGATCATTGATTGAAATGAAGCCTCTAAGACCCAGGTTCTTCTTTTACATCTGCATCAAACACATACAGGAGATCTGTCAAATTTTAACATTTTATGTTCTGTACTTGTATATATCCTCCTGTTCCATTCCATGCTCTTGTAAAGCATCTACATGAAAACTTTCTGCAGGAATACTGGAACAGAATGTGGCTGAATCGTAAAACAAGGAACCAGACATTAAAACTCCAAGGATTGGGGAATTCTAAGTGTGTGAGGAATGCACAGGCAAGGCTGCCTACATCAGATTTGTTTGGGTAAAGAGTGTTAGCTCATGATCTTCTGCTGCCAGTGCACAATGGAAAAGAAAGCTTTAAGAATCCTGGTTTGTTTCTCCCAGTTTGCGAGCAGTGATACAGCAGCAAACTTCTTTTTCTACCTTCAGATTTATTTAAGGCACTTCAATAACATTTCAAGGATGTCTGAGTGCAGTGAAGAACCAATACACTAAAAATCAGAGCATGCAGGGGCATTTCTGCACTGTCTTGTATCATCCTAACAGTCTAAACACTGTGATAATTTCTAACAGTTTAAATTAACTCTACAAACTGCTCTGGCATTTTAAATAAAGGCTTACCACATGATTTAGGCCTAGCTTCATCAATACAGCTCAGCTGTGGTCTGTTTGATGCATTGCAGTGACCCCTAAAATTCTCTTTGGTGCCTGATACAGGTTAGAAAAGACATGACAAAGGGCTGCAGCACCCCATTACTGTTTTTCATGGTTGAGAGCAGACGTCTTTCCTACTGAGGGGCTGGAAAGAGACAGCATGCCATCCGTATGCTGTTTTTATTCCACTAGAAATACTTGTGGGATGATCCTGGTAGGTTTCCAAATCCTTTATGGGGCAGGAATGGCATGAAAGGGCGGCAGCAGATTGGAAATCCAGCTTCATTATTCCACTCAGTTATTTGTTTGCCAATGCAGATCCTCAACAGCTACTTTTAATTTTAAAAAATGGATGGTTTAAATTAATAATATGGTAACAAGATGCAATCTAAATGAGTTATTCCACTTTGTTACGTCTATTCCAAAGTCATTATCAGTGATCAGAAAGACTATCAAGAATTCTGGATATCTAATCTTCATAATGGATGTCTTAGTTTGAAAAAGAAAACTAAGATATCTGGGGCTAATAGAACAGAGGACTCCACACGATTAATCACACCA
>JAWWEU010000111.1:81570978-81593486 GCA_035583155.1 Acropternis orthonyx
GCAGAGAACTGCCCCGACGAAGCGAGGCACCTCCAGAGACCGCAGTCCTCGGCTCCGACACAGCGCCGACGAAAACCGCGTGCGTGTGTGGAACCAAAGTAAAAAAAAAAAACGTTCCCCTCCTTCCTCCCTCCCGCGGAAGCTCCCCCCTCCCCTCCGCTCCAGGCTTCACTGCCAGTCCAGGCGGGTGAGGGAAAGAGAAAATTCTGCAACCTTAAACCCATAACAATGGATTAGGTAAATTCTCCAATGTCAGTCTGGAGAGACAAAGACCAGTTCACTGCTACTGAAAAATTCGTTTAACCATGACTCTACTATTAATGTACATAAAATGCATACATTACAGTCTAAAGGATTTGTATGCATGTTCTGCCTTTTTCACAAGTAGTTATCAAACAGCTTTATAATTCAGGTGAAAATCATTGCAAGTAGAAAACAGTGTCTGCATGCTATAGAGCAAAGGCTGTTTATGAATGTTTGCTAAAGGGACATAAATGCATATCATTAATTATTTGAAAAGACATATAAATATAAATATCTCAGCATTATGCAGTGAGTTAGCCTCCCTCTACAGTAGTCCCACTCAAACTCATCACGATGAAACACCCACAAATACTGAGTGTTCTGCCCTGATCTGCCAAGTCTGACACTGTAAATGCAAAAAAGAAGATGAAAAAGGATAAACTTCCATATTCTCCATTGCTAAGTACTGCACTAGGACTTACTAACTGTAATTTACACAGCTGTAAGCCACATATGTGTCTGTGTGCTTATCAATACTGTTTGTACACCAAAATATAAATTGAGTATAACATGACATATATATTTTCTAAGTCATAGCCTTGCTGCACCTTTTTTTAAGGGTTTTTTTCATTCATTTGCATTTTCCTGACCGTTTTTAGACTCTGTGCCTGGAGATTTACTAGCAGAATTGTTTCACGTTGAACAAAGATAGCCTTTTATTGGTTCTGCTCCTTAGGTCTCTAGTGCTGCAAACAGCTTATTACAGAAGGTCTCTAGCACCACCAGCAATGTGGTGAGCACTTCCTTGACATAAACAGAAGGCAATCCCTGGGGGTAATAATACTTACCTTCCATACAGTGAAGCTGTGAGGTTAAATTAGCATCTGTGAAGTACTTGGAGTTCTTCGAATGGAAGACGCCATAGAAAAGAAGGCTAAAGCAAAGTACAATGTGAAGCATAAACATCAACAATCAATGCTATTGAGTAACAACCATAATTTTTCTATTAGCAACACATCAAAATGAGACTCATACTACTTGTGGATCAGTTATTATTTTAGACTGAAATTTTCCACATAGGCACTTAATTATATACCCAGGGATATAAATAAGTAGCTCAGTAGATATGATCAGTTAGGCAGTGCCTGCCCACATGTTGATCTCAATCCATGTTTGCTTCTAGGGGCTGTTCTTCTCTTTCAAGAGTAAAGATTGACAGTCATCTTTAACCTCCTGTTCTTTCAGGTTCTGCTATGCTTCCTTTTATGTGGCTTCACTCTGGGAGTACAGAATTATCACTTCCCTTATCACAGTTCCTTCTGGAGATCATTTTAGCCATTCTGCCCACTGGAAGCAGCATTTCTTGATCAAACCATGCATGTTACATGTACAAGTGTGCAGGCTAAAAGAGCATTGTCTTCTTCTAGTTACAGCCTTGCATTCTGTACATCACCTCAAATTCAGAACAGTATTAGCCCTTACATATGTAATTTCTAACTTGAGGTAGGGTCAATAACTTGCTCCTGTCAAACTTTGGATCTTAAAAAACCCACAACACTTTCCAGAGCTACAAAATACTCATAGTACCATCACTTTCAAGGAGAGCGCTGGCACCCAGCACTTCTAAAAAACATCCTGTCACATCAGATAGCTAAACAAAGACTGAAAAATTTCAATAATGTTGGACCTATTCTTCTCATAGGCTGAACTCAACTTGACATCAGGAAATCTTTGACTCTTTTTCTGAACTCAAAGTAATTAACAGGTAATTGTTTTCCTCTTACACTAAGTATTCTACAGCAGCAGGATAAACACAGTTTGGCTTCATTAAGGATGATGTTTAAACATTCCTTTATTGTAATTAGGGGTTTTTTCTATATTTTGAGTAGTCAATAATGTGCTTACCCAACTGCACTAAACTCAAGAAGAAATTAACTTTGATGCATATTTTTAAAGTAGTAATTTAGTTTACTAACTAAGGTCAGGTGCTCCATGTCCTGTAAAAATTATGCTTTCTTGAGATAACATAACCATGTAACCTGTGAGGAAACATTCCTACCATGGTCTTATGAATAAAATGAATTCATCCACCCCATGCCAAATCTATGAGCTTGGTCTTTTATAGTCCAAATTTGAGAACAGCTTTTCTAGATTTCAAGTATAACCATTTTGATGAAATAAGAAAATCATCCCACAATAAGAAGATACAAGGAAAGAAATGAGGAATACCTTCTAGGCAAAAAATTATGGTCTCATTATGTGCACTAGATTGAACTGCTGCAGGTAGAGCAGCTGTGAGCATCAGGATTGCACTGGGCAATGCCTATGCTAAGTACTTACCCGCATGGTGCATAAGCAAACATAGGAGTGGCCAGTTTTCCTCCTGCACTGGAATACATGTTTTTTTCCAGTTGTCATTATCAGACTGCACAGTAAGCTAAAGAATGGTCAGGAGAACTTGTATTTATCACTGTTCATTATAGGTCTCTGATCCAAGACTGGAGATTGCAAAAAGTTCTGCCCCTGTGAGAGTCGGTGGAAAACTTTCGGCTTGGATGTAGTTTGAAGCAACCATTCTGTGCAAAAGGATGCATATCTCCCTCTACCTAAAGAGTAGCAATGTCTACTGGAAATAAAACCCCACCTCTTGCAGATGCTCCTGACAAAGAAAATTATTTGTCCTCTTCTGCTTCCTCTTTTATAAAATGATCTGGCCCATTTGGAGAAGTAGAAAAACTCTTCCCCTTTATGGTATATGTCTATCATGACAGTATGCATGGATCCCCCTATGAGGAGGACAGGAAGAGCCCTCTAACACTCTAATTCATTTTGTTAAGATTCTTTAAAGAGGACATGAAAATCAGAATTTAAGCAGTCTTGTAACACCAGTCTCATCCCTGTCATACACAGAAATTAACATGGCACCCCAGTCCTGTTGGTGGTATCTGATTACAAAGTCCCAGGTCTGACCAGGTTTTTCCACACAGCATCACACTGAAAGTTCAGATATGCTGTTTGCCTGTAATAACCCTTAATCCTTTTCCAGAGTAAAAGCTTTCCAGCAAGTAATCTTATAGGATTTGCTTCTAGATATATGCACTTAACTGCACTAAAGTATTGTTAATGATCCCAGTTTACCAAGCAATCCAAAATCAGAAGGGCTTAGTCTTTTATACAGTTGTGACACAGTCAATATAGTGTAAGACCAACCAAATGTGTAAGTCATAAAGTCAAGAAGAAAGAGTGAAGGAGTTGATTGACTACATCTCACCACCAAAATGGTTCTTAGGTTGCCACTGGAGGCCAGTACAATCAAAAGTGTCCTCCTGTGGGTGTACAGATTCAGTTAAAGAGCAACTTCAAGCCTGGAAGAGTAGGAAGTGAGAACTCACCATGCCATACCAGTCACACTGCCACTTCAAAAGCGTAGCTGAAGAATTTGGTCTTACATTAGCACACCGAGCTTTAGGCTCACAGCCTTTAGCAAAATTATGATATGCACTGAAAATACCAAAACCATTAAAAGATTAGGGATTAAATATTGCTAAAAACAGAACCAAAAAATCACTAAGATATACATAAATGCATATATAAGTTTTAGCATACATTCATATATCTAATTGCCTAAACCAGCTTCTTTTCCAGTGAACAGAGGTCATATTTGGTCATAAGGTATTACAATTCATAATCTCCCTTCCCTATTAAATACATGCTTATCTTTTTATGCTTTAAACTTATTTTACCCTCTGGGTTGAAAATTATGCTTTTATTTGACATATGTCTGACATCTATTGAACCTCTGCTGAACAAATCTGTCGCTGAAATTATAACTTCAGAAATTTCTTAGGAGACTTTGACTGTCACTTTACTGTACAGCTGAGTATTTATTTCTGAGCCTAGAGCAGTGACAGACAGGGCAGGCAGTATGTGGTTGGGAGCTCAGTCCTGAGGTTTGGATGGTCCCCCACTTCCACGGACCATGAGAAAAATGCATTATAATGAATCCCAATAACCTCGTTCTCAGAGGTTAACTTCTTTCTACAACACACCAAGTTCTGATTTGGTGAAAACCTGCTTCTGCTTCTAGGATGTCAAAAAGCTCAAATAAACAGTTCATGTCACCTGATAGAGCTCTTGAACGGAGGGTGGGTGGCCCTTCCTGGTTCTCGCTAAAGGCCCACTTTCTTAATAGCTTTTGCCTTACACTCTCTCTTCCATCAGCTCCTGCAAATATTGGACAACATGTAAAATAAAAACATGCTGTAAATGCATATAGTTTGCATAAGAGTACTCAGAATATTAAAATTACTTTTGCAGAAATTGACAAGTTGCCAAGAGCCAGACAAGCAGATAAGAGACAAGGCTGAGGCTTCAGGATGGCAGCCTTTACTGATTTAGCAGAGCAAAGAAATGAAATTTCCTTCTCTTGACAGTAGTTTGTTTTTGGAATAATAGAGAGACGGTCCCTTCTTTGAAAAGCATTGCTAACTGCTTCTCAGCCACAGTTTGTGCCACTTGTGCTCAATGTAAGCTACAGCATGTAATGCTTCCACTGTCAGAGCAGACAGAAGTTGGGTAAGTGACAATCAGTGAACCATCCCTGGTTCTGTACATGATGGCCACAGCCAGGATACAATCACTATTGTATTAAAATACAGGTATTGCAGCTGTAAAATTATTGCTATTGTTAATACAACGACAATCCACCATTTACAGCAAAATGTCAATATGAATAGCAAAATAATGCACCTTTAAAAAAAAAATTGGTTTTGCTCAAAAATAAAAATTGAATGTCCACAATGCCAAGGTAGGCTAAGCATCTATTGCCTTTCCATGGATCAAAATTTCTATGGCACATGAAATCTGGATTTTATTTCAGGTGGCATTCTTCCCTCTTGAAAGAAATGATGCAGTTATGATCAATGCCTTCAGAGTTACTTTGTGTTCAAAGACAGGACCATCAATTAGTCAATGAGCAATAAATTTTAAATGTCAATTAGTAGTAAATTATCTGTTTCTGTATACTCCTGCAAATCTGTTTCAGGATAATGTCTGTGAAGCCCAGCATGACTTCACCTAAATTTCTGATAGATGTTTCCCTTCCCACTATAAGCAGCTTCAATGGAATATTAAATATTTTTATCGCAGTTGACCCTCAACTTTCTTAAATTATGTCTCACATCTGTCTAATATCAATATAAAGCTGCTATTTCTACATTGAATATATTAGAATATCTATTAGATTGTCTATAGAAGTGGCCAGTTAGGTAGCTTTTGGTACACAGACTTGTCTAAATAATTTTGTACAAGACTCGTACTCAGTATAAAAGAAAGGGATTAAAAAAAATAAAGACAAATTTAAGCCTAGTCTGAGCCTGTTGTGTTGAAGTGCATCATGCTTCAAAACTCCAGACTTTTGCATTGGAGGCTCTACCAGGATTACAAAATTAGCAACCAAAATCAACGCTAAATAGTCAGGAGTTTCACAGGTACTGATCTTCATGATTACAGAACTTTTCCTCCATTTCTGGTATGTGTCTCCATCTGCCCCCTTTCTGGTCTATTAACCTCAGCATTATTGCCAGACGTAAGCCAAAATCTACTCCAGCAGCCAAAGCTATCCTTGTCATGGGGATGGCTGGGTCCACTAACACATCGGTCGACAGAGGTCTCTAAGATGACACAGATTTCAGGTTGTCCTTGTGGGAACCAGCAGCACAGCTGTTTGCTATGTACAGAACAGCACAGCACATGCCAGGTACTGCCTTTCTGTAACCATCAGCTCTGCAATACTCCAGCCGCTCCATATTCTGCAGAGTGTGACCTCAGTTTGACGTGGCTTAGCGAGCAATAAAAGAGCCCATTAGCTATCCTTTGTGTAACTTTCTCTCTCCTATTAGTTCTCTGCCTTATCTAAACTAACGTCTTAATTTTCAAAGTTCTTCAAATACACAAAAAAAGGCATTTGCAATGGGATGTAGCATATATACCTACACCTCTGAGCCTGTACCCTTGCCACTGTGTATTGCAGTTCTCTTAAGGTTCAATAGTTGAAGTGGTTCTCCAAAATGTAACAAATCTTCCACCTGGGATGTATGAACACATTCAGGCTATGTCCTCAGGCCATTTTTCTGACTGGAAAATTGACAACCTGCTTTAATTTCTCTTTGGTGCTTTATATCACAGCAACCAAAGGAACTACAGTTGCCACCAAGGAGGGTGGCAACAGAGGTTGAATGAACTGTTGTGGACAGAACCCACATAGGACCAAGCAATGAGGTTATATTTAACAGCAAAAGCACATAAATTCCTAGGTATTGCATGATTTGAGTATCTACTGTTATTTTGCAACTTCTGCTGCATGTGTTGTAGAGGAAGCATACTGGACGTACCTGGGTCCATCAACCTGATACAACGTCAGGAGGATGCTACTCCTTTGAAAAGTCTTCTTCCCCTTCACAGAGCTCAAGAGATCTGTTCAGGACTGCTGCTATCACTATGGTTACAGCCAGCCTCTCCAGGAGCTCTGTTTGTACCACTGGCCCTAGGAGTAAGAAGCAGCAGCAGAGCAACAGCACTGGGCCTGATGCTGGCTCAGGCCTAAACAGGATGGAGTTTAAACCTCTGCCTGGCCTGTGAAGGCAGGAGGAAAGGGCATCAAAGCTGGTTGGAGAACTGTAAAACCTGACAGGAGAAACTGGGAAACAAATGAAAAAAAAGCAGAATTATAGTGAGAATACTCTCCCTTTTAAGTGTACTTTAGTGTATGAAATAGAGGCTACATGCTTTATGTCACCCAAGGCATTGGCATCTCTGGTGCAGAATTCAGGTGTGATGAATTAGCCCCCAGACGTGCCTTCTTCCCTCCATGTGGGTGTCTGAATGTGAGATTAACACAGACCAACTCTCTTTTTCTCATTTCAAATTCAGTTAAGAATTACCTTTGAGCATTTGTCTCAAAATGGCTATTCAGTTTGTTATTAATATCTCTTCTCTCCTTTAAGGTTTCATTATGAAGTTGAAAGTACAGTTACAAACAGTCAAGAAAAAAGTTGACAATTCTGTGTTATTCTTAACAGCAAGAACCCTTTCCAGATGCTTATAAAGCCCTCATCTAGACCTCCTAGTACATCCCACCTCTGTGAACCTGGGTTTTACAGAGCCAGTACACCAGGCAAACTCTCAGGAATTAGTCTAAAACTACCTTGCCAAATGGTAACCCCAACCCCCTTTCTGTTTAGGCCTGGGCAGCTCCCTCCATGGTCTCTCCTTATTCAATATGGCTCCTATTTCCTGTGTGGCTTTTATTACAAACATGAACTCCTGTTTTGTGGGGTTGGGTTATTTCCTTCTGGGATCATGGTTGGTTTCAAATCCAAAAGCAATACAGCTTCAGTAGATCACATCCCTTCACTCTGAATTTTAAGAGTACTCATGTTTTCTTGCCTTACCCTTTTAAAGCATCAAAACTTCAGATGACATGCTTGTCAAGAATGAGATTTGTGTGAAATATGGCATAAATGACTCATGCCAACTGATCCTGGTTTTCCTCAACAAAATCTTTGTATGTGGAAGTCAATGGAAGTCCATCCTCTGACTTTAAGAAGAAATAGAGGAGTCCCGTGTAGAGCAGTACTGACCAAACGTGACACAGATGTAAATAGGACAAATTTTCACAGTGGTTTTTATTCATTGGACTGGTTAGTATGGCACCAATAACAGACCGTGAAGTAGAGGAAAAACTGTGTGTCTCTGCTAAGCCATGCTTCTAGCTGCCACAAATCACTCCATTAATGACAAATTTCTAGGAATGGAAGATAACATTTCTGAGATAGATGAAACACAATTTCCAAATATTACAGAAATTTGTCTTTATTTCAACAGTGGACTATAGTAATGCTAGAGAGCACACTATTATATTATCTTTCTGTGCAACTCCAGTGTTTATTCTTTTGCTACTCATTACTGAATAGAGCTGAGAAGCACAGACACATTCTCACTATTGGAATATGAGAGTCCCACCTACAGGAACATTCAAAGTTTTGAGACCCCTAACGCTGATTGCTTACAGCAACATACACTTTACATCTTTTTTGAAATTAAATTCCTTTCCTTATTCAAACACTTCATTTGAGAAAACCCTCGAAACCTGAAATCCAAACAACTCTGCTCTGCAGATAAAGAGGAATTTAATGAAGGAAGTTTAATCAATATTGAAAGCCTGAAAATCCTAATACCTTTCTTCAATTGACACAGCCACCATTTTAATAGCTATTTGGAAGAGATTTCCAATAGAAAAGATGCCTTGAACTTTTGAGCATTATTTTAACAGCATTCCCAAGATTTCAGGCTGCCTAGGACTTTAAATTCTCCTGATTGTTAGGTTAAAAAAAAAAAAAAGAAAAAGAAGTAGTAAAAAAGCTGCTGTTTCATACTGTCACAGACACAATCCCTCGTCAGTATTCTGCTCCTGGCATAATAAATGAAAATGGTGCTGTATGACTTTGTATGCAAAAAAACCCAATTATCACTTTGTGTGCACAAATCTTCAATACTGACTGTACGCAATGTTTTCTCCAGCTAATTAATAACATGCACTGACATCGCCTTCTGAAATTTGTTCTACCGGCAGCTCGAAGTAATTGCTACCAGTGCCATTTCGTTTAGACCCCACCCACTTAAATCACTTTACTCCAAAACTAAGTTCAAGCAATTTATGGTAATATATGTACGCCACATCTCCCAGTACTCCAAGGATCGCTCCGTTAGGCTTCAATTACACAACAAAACTGTGGCAATATATCCTCCCGAGCGTAGCGCTGGGTTGTAACCAAGACCTTTAGGGTATCTTAGATAACAGAAAGAAAACCCTTCCGGGAACATATTTCAGATGTCTTTGATAACAATAATAACATCATAACGATATGATGGAGAAATCTAGTCTATGTGCAGTTTTGGGATCCCTCAGGGCATTATTTTAAGCGTTCACGACAGGAGCACGACGCAGACAGGGGAAGCATCAGCGGCTTCGGCTTGCTCCGTACCCCTCGGTGCCCGAGCATCCCCACCGGGACAGCCCCGGCGTGGAAGACGCTCGGGTAAGCGGGAAGCGGGATGCGGGCGGGGGGGACGGGGGTCAGCTGACTGCGCCGGGCCACCGATCTGCGGCGGCAGAGGCAGCGCCGCGCCGCTCCGCGCCGCTCCGTCCCGCCCTCTGCACCGGGGTAGGGGCGGCGCTGCTGCGGCAGTAGCGCGGGGATTAGGCTGCGGGAGGATTAAGCTGCCGGCTGGAAATAGCAGCGTCGGCTCCCGGGCGTGGACGCCCAGCGCATCCCCGGCGGCGGCGGCGGCGGGAGGGGCATCCCGCCCCGCACCGGGAGCCAGCGGGGCCGGGCCCGGGCCCGGGGGGCTGTGGCCGGGGGGGGCTGTGCCGCGGGGCGCCTCGGCGGCGGCCGGGCCGGGAGCGGCGGGAGGCGGCGGTGCCCTCCCCGGAGAGGCGGCGGCGGCAGGAGGAGGAGGACGGGAGGGAAGGACGCACTGACAGGTCGGCCGCCGGCGCTCGCCCCATCCGCCGCTCCCCCGCGCCGGGATGCTGCTGCATGGCGCAGGCAGCGGCGCCCCGACCCCCGGCGCGGGGGGTTCCCTGCCGGGGCCGGGGGTGGCGGTGGGGGGAGGCTCCGGGAGGGCATAACATGGCGCAATGGTGCCATAATCTGCCCTCGGGGAGGCGGCGGGGCGGGCGCTGCGGCGGCTCCTCAGCGGGCCGACTGCCGGGGCAGGTGCGGGGGGGCTCCGTTCCCCCTATCCCGGGGGCTCGCACCTTAATTTGTGTACGTCCTCCTTAAGCTGCTGTCATTATTTCCCCTTCATCCGTTCCTTGCAACGCCTAAAATACCCTTCTGTCTGCCCCGGGCGGCTTCCAGCGAGGCAGAGGCTTACACAACGGGGCGGGGGGGGCTGCGTCTCGGGAGGGGCCGCGCTGCCCGAGGGACCGTTGTGCGTGTGTCCGTGTGCCCGTGTCTGTGCCGTGCCTTCCCCCGGCGATAAACCCGGGATTTCCCCTTCCCCTCCCGTGTTTTCCGCCCCTGCAGAGCAGGCAGCAGCCAGCACGCCGTTCGAAGATGTCGGGTCAGACGCTGACAGATCGCATCGCAGCTGCTCAGTACAGCGTTACGGGATCAGCCGTAGCCAGAGCCGTCTGCAAAGCCACCACGCATGAAGTGATGGGGCCCAAGAAAAAGCACCTGGACTGTGAGCATCCCTTTTTGTTTCCCCAGCGGTGGCCCGGGGCTGAGCAGCCTGCCCGCAGGGTGCTTTAGTGGGCCTTGGCGCCAGCTGGCTGTCGCGTTTGCTCTAATCCAGCTTGCAAAGCGTAAGGGTGCTGGGGAATCTCCAGGAGAGGATGAGTTATTATTGCATTTCTTCTCTTATTGCATAATACTGCTTTTTCGACCATTTTTTGTTCTCATGAACTCTTGCCTTTTTTTTTTTAAGGGAGACAGTGTAAAGAGTCCCTTATGGAGCAAGGGCTTATGGAAAGAGGGGAGGGAGTCGGACACAGGGCAAAATGGACACACGCTTGTCACTGCCTATTTCATTCAGGAAGGCTCAGTATAGGCTGAGCTATACATGCATGCTGTGTCCAGAGCTGGGCAAGCACTGGGAGGAGTGTGCCCATCTCCACAGCAGAGGTTAAGATGATGATGTGCTTAAATGGCAAGGCACGGGGATGATGCTGTGCTGTAGATTGGGACAACTTTTGGAGAGCTTAAGGGCTGTTGCTGGCATCCCAAATATCTGACAGCAACTTCTTGAGCTCTCCAGTTGTTTGCATCATGTTTTATTGAAGATGCTGGTGGCTTTGTCTCATAGATTTAAGAAGTATTCTGGACTAACTAGCTAGTTAAGCCATGACACAAGGTTAAAGGCAAAACACCTGTTAAAAAACCAATAAACAAGTGATGTTTTGTCTTTACAATTTCATTTCAACTGTCAGTCCTTACTTGGAGACACCAAGTAGTATAACGGTGAAAGAATTTAGTTGCATGATGTTAATTGGCCTTGTTTACCAGTAGTAGCTCTGTCCAGCATTGAACTTGGCAGATCAACAGCAGGTTTATATGTCTAAAATTAAGCGGGTTTCCTGTGGTTTTTTGGACATGGTAAGAAATACTTTCAAGTAAAGACCAGCAGGTTTCATACCAGGCAGTCTCTTGGCTGCTGGCCATTACTAAGTAATGCTGGTGCAGGTGTTTGTAACTACAATTCTGATGATGCTGTATTTGTTAAAAGGAGGTAGTATTACTTCTGGAAAATACTTCCAGATTTCAGTTTTGTTCACTTTGTAGCTAACTCTCAAAGTGACAAGCGTTATGCTGGTCTTTCACTGTATCTAAATACTCTTGTATATATGTCGAAAAAATGCTGATGGGAGCAGCATTGGTTGAAGTCTGACTGGAGTCAAAAATGTTGTTTCAATACATCAGTAGTCTTGATATCATGTATTCTGTCTAGTTTTCTTCTATATTTTAAAAAATCATTTTGGTTATTGATCTGTCTCCTATGTTTTTATTTGATAGCTGTCGACACTTTTTAATCTGTAGGTTTTGTCTGGACTGTCCTACTGTATCTGTTACTAGAAGCTTTAGCTTAAAAAAAAAACAACAACCATAGCTCTTATTTAAAAGCATGTTATGTCTTTGTGTGTATACGTGTAATATGTATGTATATAAAAATAAAAATACTGTCTGGAATAGGTAGGATTAAAGTTAGGTTGAAATACTCAACCAGTGCTATATTACGGACTGTAAAGGGTCTGTGTTTGGATATTGGTGCTAATATTACTACTTCAGAAAGTGAGTGTAGTAGAGACGAAAGCCCAGTAGCATTCCATGCAATTTCATACGTACCTACATGTCAGGCAGATGAGGAAGAGCAATTATAATTTCCTGTGAAGATATATCCCTGCTCATTTTTCCTTCTATTTTCCAATCTGTATATAACACTTCAGAGTTTAACTATCTGATATGATTAAGGACAGAATGTTGTCCATGGGAGATATGCATGCTCAAAATTGTAGACTATAAATAAGAAAGTTCATGTTTTAAAAGAGAAAGTATTATCAGGCTCTTAAACCTGAGATGTGTCTTCATAACTGTGAATTGATAGGCAATTCCTTGAACTCTGATGTATGTCTTGTGAGCAGTTGTTCAAATGGGCTTTATATATTGTAATGAGAGAGTAAATGACAAGTTCACCCTCTGAAAGATCAATGCACCTATGCATACAGGAGATACTGCTAAGTGGAGGTAGATCTGAACCACATGTCTGAGTTCATTTCGGATTGAATAAATAGCATTTGAAGATGTGGAGAATAAAAGGTAAAACTTGCCAATGCCTTACAATAAGTTTTAAGTCAAGGGACAAACGATTTAAATGATTAAAACTTCAGCTACCAGAAAGATGGTTAGAGTGATGCCTTTTTATGAAGAGCTGTAATTCTAGTATTGGTGTTGGGGTTCTGTGTCCATAGGGAACTCCATAATTTTCATTATTGTTTTAGTAGCCAGGTGTCATGTCACACAACCTCTCTTCCCCTCCCCTGCTTGGCAATTGGGCTTTGTAAATTAAATTGAGAGATCAACTATTTAACATGAAGTAAGTAGTCCTGTAAGGGTAGGATGCAGTGAGTCTGTCCTCATATGCTTTCTGCAGAAGATAGTAGTTCTGGAGGGTTATAGGAAGATTATAGGTGACGAAGTGGGGGGTGTTTTGGTTTGGGTTTACTCCTGAGTACTACATAGAGGAAGTTTGCTCTCAGGAATAAAGGGTATGGTTTGGGCATGAGCGCATGAGTGTGAGGAAGGGGGGAAAGAACAGAATTGATGTCTAACATGAACAAATGTGGAGCTGCTAAGTGTTCACTTCTGTGTGTTTTTCTGTACTTGCATATTCAAATACAGATTTTAATATAGGTGCTGCTGTCCTTTGGCATGAGCTCTGGGTGCTGCACAGGCTTGTCATGTAAAGAAGTACTGAAGAATGATTAGCTTCCTATCATATGCACAGCAAGATTTACTGTTTTCTTGAGCTGCAGTTCTCAGACAAGTGAATTTTCAGCAACTGCTGGAAGTAGTGCCAGATGGCATTAAATGTGCTTCTTAAGTCCCTATGGGGAGAAAAGGAATGTAAATCTGTACCACTCTGGTAGCTTGGGAGAGTTGATATGTTAGAGCTCTGACCAGTTTGGACTTACCAAAATGTTGTCATCTTAAAGTTGTCTTAAAGTCACCACAATGATGTGGATTCATATCCCTCAGCTAACCATGTTGCATTAACTAAATTACAATTAGATGCAGCAAGTGAGGAAAGCCTTCCCATGAAGAAGTGGGTATTAGCAACTTTATTTTGATGCAGTGAGAAGGGCCATTGCAGAGTGGGTAAATGAGGCATATGGGCTACATTAAGGATATATAAACTGATAATCCAACTGGGAAGGCAATCCTAGTGCACAGCACAGAAGTTTCATTCTCAGAATTGTTCTGAAAGATGTGTTAAGGCTTCACTGAGGGTTTAATTGTGTAGGACAAGTAAAAGACTGCTTTCAGCCTCAAATGGTGATGACTCTGGTGGTATTAAAAGGGAGGTGCATTTGAAGAAGGGAAATGACTTTCAAATGTGAAAATACATGCTAGATGAGTGAGAAGTAGGTAGATTTGAACTCGTCTCCTTTTATAGAAGATCTTTCTCAGAAACAGATGGTCAAGCTTTTGATTAGGGAAGTGAATTGAAAACCCGTGAGGTTGTTCCATCTACACTTGGTTGTAACAAGTTCCTGTTTCTGAAAGCAGTAAAAATGGTTGGGATTTTCCTTGACTTATTTTGTTGAGTGAATTGCTTTGCAACAGACAGAAGTTCTTGAGTGTATGCTCTAAAAAGACCACATGGTGCCTTCTTACTTCTTCAAAATAATTCTTGTAAGGTAGAATGACCTTCCAGAGGCCTGATCAAGAGCTAGGAGATGTTTGTGAAAAGCAGATGAAGATCTGGATTCAGTTTTCTGCGGCTGTGGAGATGACTTGTGTATCTGTTGTAACATCTTTCCATCTCAAGTCTAATTTTGCATGTTTGTATGTAGCTGGCAAACAAATGCTCTAAAAGGAAATTTATAGTTTAACTCACGGTGGTAACTAAACTGCAGGACTGGTGTCAGTATTTTGCTTATACAGATACCTGTTTTTTGTGCAGTGTTCTACCTTTTTTCTGCAAACTGGACGGTTGACCTAAAAAGTTTGAATTGCTGCGGTCTCTACTGTTGAAATAGAAGGGTCTGTTGACCAAAAATAATGGGTCAAAATGAGCTATTTTGTCCAAAGCTCAAAAATGAGCCATTTTGCCTAGGCTCAGTAAAGATGAAGTTACTGGGTCCCACAGATTAGTCTTAGAAACCTCTGTCTCATTCCTGAGGAGTATGTCTGTGTCTGTTTTTTTGGGAAAGCTGGCAGTCAGTGGAGCTATCTTGAGTCCCTAGACTTCAGTGACTATTAACTTGGTAGGTTAAAGGATAAGGTTAACTTGGATGTGTATTTTGGAAGTGGTTTGCTGTTGAAGTGATTTGAGGAGTGTTCCAAGTCTGTTGGCACTTTAGGCCCTTTCCTAGCGGGAGTAGCGCAGCTGTACTGCATTGCTCTGCAGTCCAGGTGACACTTTGCCTTTACAGTTGTGGAAGTATCTTCAAGAAAATTGCCAAGAATGCAGTCTCTGTACATACTGGGCTTAATCCTTTACATTTTACTAATGAAACTGCTTTTGTGTGTCTCAGTGTATCTTGTATTGCTGTAACTTGTCACATTTTGTATGAGAGAACTAACTGTTTAGAAGTGATTCTTGAAGATCAGCTGCAATACTATGTCTTGGTTTTTGTTGTCATAGCTGGGGTGAATTTTAAATTGTGATCTCCCCTGTTACCCCAGTGAATTTTTTTCACACCTGAAAAGAAAAAAATCCAAGCACGCAATTACTTTCTTTAATTCATTAGTGGATATTGAATTAGCACGTTTATTTGTGTGTAAGGACTTGTTATCAGTCTTTGTGTGGAATAGTTCTGTATTTCTCTGGGCTTCTACCATGACCTTTCTCAGAACACTATTGAAGACACACTTAATTTGGAGGCATGTAGATCTCTGAATAGGAGTAGAAATGCCTTTCTTGGGTAAGGGAAGCTAATAAGAAGGCTTTTTAGATTAGTTGTTCTTGAGTATTTAAGTGGCATTAACTTTCAGTTCCCCCCTGTCAGCCCCATACTGTTTTTAAGGCATGTGTAATACCAAGAGAAGGCTGCCCTTTTAATTAAACTAAGACTTAGCTAGTTAATAATTCTCCGAAATACATTTGAATCAGGGTAGAAGTTTGAATTCATGTTAAGATGTGAATGTTGAGGCCTAGGCAGGATAATTTGCTCTTGTGCATCTCAGCTGTTCTGTGTTTAAGTTGTCTTAAGGTGCCATGCCTAAGGAAAGGAAAAGGGAGGATGAGGGAAGAGAAAAGTGGGCAGGCAGTGTAATATTAAACTTCTTTTCATCCAAGCAGTGTAATTTGATAAAGATAGATTGACTAGTCCTACCCACCACCCCCTTGGCATCTCCTCAGCTGAGAGCAGGTATTCTTAGTCTTTTTCAATAGTAAGCAAGATCCTTCTGTTCAAGTGCTTTGCCAAGGTCATGGATAACAACTTCTGGGACAAGTCAGGTCTTTCTGTTGCCCTGAATTCCATTATTAGACCTTGATAGTGGAGTAGGTGTTTGTGAGATGGTCAGGATGACACTGACCAGAGAAAAGTTTTAAATCACTTCTCTTTAGTAGCTGAGTATGTTTCATAATAGTCTCATAGTGTTACTCCCTTAGATCTGGGGTGACAGCAATAGAACAACGTCTAAACAACAAAAAAATCTGCAGTTTGGTTTTCTGTGGTTTGATTTGATCTCTGCCTCTCTGATTTCCCAGCCTCACTCTTAAACCCTTTATCTTCTGTGCCTGCCTTACATGGATGGACCTGTCCCACTAGTGAGGAATTCTGTGAGGTCTCTAAGAACATGCTCTGTAGGTGGGTTCAGTCCGTGCTTCTGTGTCTCTGCTGTGTGAAGGATCCTCTGTGCTTGAGAATAGATGACAGTCAGGGTAACTTTGAAGGGCATAAGGTGTATTGGATGCTATTCATTTTCCCTGCTTCTTGCTGTATTGAGAAATCGGTAGCCAAAGAGAATTTCCTGCTTAGTTCCCATTTTTGAAGAAATAGTAATATAACAGGCACACTTGCTTCTAGTATTTTTCTGCTGCTGCTCAAGATTCTCGAGGCTGTTTTGCTGTTCCTGCTCTGCTTACCTTCCCTGAGTACTGGTTGTCCAAGTTTTTGGCTGCAGGGCTGGCCTCTGTGAGAAGAGATCAGGACACACTCTGTGCCAGACACAGCCAGCTCTGTGGTGAATTCACTGCAGTACACAGCTGAGCCTGTCCACCCAGCTTGTGTTACCTCAAGTGAAACAAACTTAAGAAAAGGCAAAAAACACTGGACAGGCAGAGGAAGAGGGAAAACAATATAGCACAGGGAACACCAAGGTTAGGGGTGGAGCAGGAGGTACATGGTTGTGCTGGAGCAAATATCCCCTGCAGCCTGTGAAAGAGATCCCTATTGTCAGCAGTCACAGCTGCAGCATCCCCTACAACTACCAAAACCTTGCCATGTGCACCCAGTATACCTCCTGCCCCTGAGGAAAACAAAGGGATAGACCTTCCGCAGTCAGCTGTGCACATGCAGTATTGCTGAAGGAGCTGGCTCCAGGGTTTCTGGGGGTGGGGAAAAACTGGATGTGGAGGGATAACATTATATCCCTTCTTTTAGCTTTACTATAGCCTAAAGGTGAGTCAGTGGTACCAAACAGTATCATTTAGTTAACATGCCCTGTTCCTTTTTGGAGCTTCTTTTCAAGGCACAGATTAGAATGCTGGTAAGGGCGGAAAAGCACAAGTTCTGCTGTGTGCCTAGGGGAAATACTGAAGTCTCACCAATGAGTGTGTGATGAACCTTGAATATTCAAGCTTGAACACATGGCATGCAGATTCGGAACAATGTTCTGGCTGGTTTGGACAGAGGAGTTTCAAATACCATGAAAACTAAAAAGCAAGAAATAAAGCAAGCCAGGGTTTGAATCTCAGCACAGGACATATAAAGAAAAGAATGGGTCATCTGGCACAGGGCTAAACCCTGAACTCAATGATGCAGTAGAAGAAACCTTCCTCATAGCTTTGCAGGCAGTGCTCTATAGCACAGGATTTGCAGCAGTACTTGCATTCCCCTGAGTCAGCAGTATCAGCAAGATTGCAGCGTGATGCCTCACTGGTAAGCTGATATTAGAGTATCCCGCCCCATCAGATTCAGCATGGCTGCTTGATTTTCCTTCTGTCCAAAATTTTGCTTGGATGAGAGCTAGTGGCTTAAATTAATCTGAATAAACCAGATGTTTGCAATTGATAGAAGGCAATTGGAATATTTAGCAGAGGCTACTTTGTCGCTTTGCAGAGTATGATGAAGCCTGGTTTTTCTGGAATCTTGCAAACCATGTACTAGACCCTTAAACCAGTTTTTAATGCTTATAATCTTGCTATTTTGATCGTGTTTACTTTTGCAAAGCTGGTTGAAGACACTCAGTATAAAACAAGTTTTGCTTGTGCTCATAAAGTCTGCTCTTTAGGTTGTGAAACACTTGCTGAAGCAGTTGAGAGTTGTAGTTTACTAGGAGAGGGAATATACTAGCCATCTGGACTAGCTTCACAAGTGCTGTTGGACATCAGCCTTGAAATGAACGTAGGCGGAATACTAGAACAGTATTTTCTAGGCTGCTGACAAATGGGGCATCCACTGGGCATCTGAGGCTTGCAGCTTAGTTCCAGGCATAGTGTAGGAAATGGCAGTGCACAATATTACCACTGACTTCTGGACAAGCCAAGTCTAAATACCCTAATGTTCCTCCTTCGTGCCCTGGATAATGTGATTTCATGCTTTGTTTAAGATTATATCTGTATCTTGACTTAGTTTAATGTAAGGGATGGGATGCTAAAAGGTCCTGGTGCTATGCTGATGTGTATTTATGTAATTTTTACTCTGACCATTTGAGCTGAGGCAGCATGTCAGGCAGTTGCCTTCCCTAGAGTCTGTTTTTTCTAGCTATTGATAAAACTCAAATGTATTGTGATTTTTTTTTTGTAGAGGAGATTTTGTAAGTACATAGATCATGCTTGAAGACCATCAAGAAAGCAATCCCTGCCTCTCATGTGTGCTGAGAACTGCAGGTTGCTGACAGGAGGTGCCTGCAGCCTGGGTCTGACTCGCAGCAATCAACTCTTTTTGGTCATAAGCCAATAAGCAAAATTACCACAGGTAGAACTCAAGCTGGCAGGAACTCCTGTGTTGCAGTAAGGCTAGAGAGCTCTTAACAAAACAGTTGGGCTGTATGCTTTGCCAAGGTTGCTTTACTGTCTCAGAGAAGGAATGAAAAAGAAAGCAATGTTCGTCGCTCATTGCTTTTAGGTGTTTAGGAGACTATGTTATGGCTGAGATGTGAAACACCTCTAAGGGTAGATTGGAGAGTTCGGTGTCCTCTTGAGCTAAGATTATTCTGCCAAAGAACCAAAGGACATGTATTTTCGGAAAAGTGTCTTAAACTTTGCTGTCGTAAAGAGGTGGGACAAGACTGTGACTTGACTACTGACAGTACAGTCTGTCACTTCAGCCTGACTCTTGGCCTGGCATGAGCGTGCATGACACAGTGGCAGCGGGTGCTTCCATAGCAGATGGTCAGAGGTTAGCCTGCAGAGCCTGGCAGGCTCCTAGTGCCTCTGGCATAGTTTTGTTATATCTCTTAAGTCACTCTGGTAGTTTACAGAATGTTCTAAAATGGTCCTCCACGAAGTGAGGGAAAGACATGACTGCTCAAAGCATGAATAAAACATGCTGACTTGTCGCCCACGTTCTTTAAATGTATGCAAGTTTACAAGTTTAGAGGAAGGTCCTCAAAATAAGGCAGTGATCAGTTATCTTGCCATAGTGCAGGACTGCAGTAGCTAGGGTGTATATCTTTACACATATTTGAAGAGCCAACAGAGATGCACTTAGGTGGGAGCTCAAACTGTTTTTAAAAGGACTCTTCCTTTCGCTTCTTGTTTCAGGGAGGGTAGGACTTGTATGAACCGGGGAGGCCAGCTGGCTTGCTTCCTGGCTCTAAAGGCTGCTGTTTCTCATTACAGATGGGTTGAATATAGACAAAAGCTTTAAATTATCATTGCATCAGTTCTTTAGCAACCCTGGAGTTTTGAAATCTAACCTTTTTAAATGGGCACTTGGCTTTGGATCTTGTTGCTTGATTCTGGAATCTAAAGTATGGTTATTGGGCCTGTAGATCTTAATCTGTTTTATAGCTTCATCTACACCTACTAATAGGAGAATGTACATTCTGCTAAGGGACAGCAAGCCATAAGTAAGTCAACATATCTAATGTGCCAGTGTTTTCAAAACACATACATTTTATCATGAGCGATGTTTTATTGGTGACATATGAAACAATGGTATTTTCATATGTGAGCCTTGCCTGTGATTTTCTGATATTTCATTCTATGCCATGTAGAGTCTTTCTGGTTTTGCTAAGCTTGATTTAAACTTCAGATTGCTTTATTTGTGAATGACAAGAGTGTTAGCAGGCAAAGTTTGCTATGTTTGGAATAAGTGAGTTTAAGAGCTGCTTCTGGTTTATTAGACAGCTGGAAATTGCTTAGACAGTATTTTGAGAAGCTACCTTTCCAGTATAATGCTCCATATTGTGCTTAGGAGTTTAATCAACACTTCTGGGTGTTCCAGTCTAGAGATCTGACTCCACACAAAGCTTTCTTCCTGGATATGAGCCTGTGTGATGCATTCTAACTTCCCACTCACCAATACCTTGATAGGAGACTTCTAGTGCCACTGGCAAATCCATCATGCAGAAGCATTGGTGACTTTGAACTTCTGATAACAACTTAGTGCTATCACAGTTTTTTAAATGTTGGTAGTATTGACTGTGTCTTCTATCTCTCAGGTGGATGGTCTGTTGAAATTAACAGATGTTTTGAGGTTTTCTTGCAGCATTAAGAAATCTGCAGTATGTGAACAGCTGCTGGCTTACGTTGAAGAGTAAAGCCTACTACCTATTGGTAGTAGGTGTTAGCTTTTTCCAAATTGCTGAAACTTAAACTTGCCTGTCTGTGTGGCAAAGACTGTTGTTTAACTGATGTAGTACAGGGAAATGGACATAAATGAATTGCATGTTTGGTTTCATATTTTATTTCATTTTTTTTAGCAAAGAAAGAGTAAAGCTGTGTCTAACTGTGAAGGACGTCAGTCAGTTTGTGAAAAAAATGGTTCTAAGGCACAGCATTCACCTGTGAGGCAGCTGTCTGGTTTTAGGAAGTCTTAGGGTCTTTTTGTTGCTTTATTGTGGATACATAGATACAAAAGATTGAAATGATGGCAACCATGTTATAAAGTACTTGGTACTTGGTCGCAGCTGCTTCAGTGTGCTTCCAAGAGGTCATACTGTTGCGCTGGCTGTATGGAGAGGTTTGCATTGCACTTTGTTTCTTTTTCCTACAAATAAGGCCATGTTTTCAACAGAACTGCATGCATGGTTGTGGGCATTTCAGTCCTCGTTAAGAATTTTGGGTTAGGTCATCATGTGGCATCCACTGGAAAAAAAATGGACTCTGAGAATAATCCTGCTGAGGGAGTAGGAAAAACCTGGACCGTGGTCTGGACATTGAGCCAGATGTGTCAGTTTTTGAGCTTCTTGCCTACTCAACAGTTCTGTTTTCAGCATACAGGCTGTAGCTAATCACATGTCACTGCGGCTGCTTGCACATTGTCTTCTCCACACCCAAGTTTGGTGGTTTATGGGGTTTTTTTTATGTATTCCTGATGTGTAACAGCTCAGTAGTGCAGCTGAAATATCAGGCTCCTTCAAATATATTTTTGGTCTCATTCAAATTTGTAGTGGACTACAAATTGCTGTTCTGGGCAGAGTTTGATAGGCTAGTAACAGTTTCATTTCTACCAGTTTATTAAAACCAAATGGTTTTCTGAGGAATGGAGATTATTTGGAGGTAGAATTCTTCTCAGAATAAAAGCGACAGCAGCACAGACACTGAAATAGCTCACGTACCATGCCTCAGTTGATTACCACTTTCTGCCAGATGTGTTTGGAGTGTAAGATCAGCCCAGTATGTAAAGGCTGATTAGAAAGCGCTGTAGTGCAAAGATTACAGGAAATGTCCCAATGCTGCTGTGACAAACATGAAATACTTGTGTTTCTAGTGAGGCTGTGCTGTCTGGATAAAAGCTGCAGTTGGTCCTCTTACTGATATTCCACTAAGCAACCAAGTGAAAAGAGTTATGAATTTATGTAATAAACAGGTATCAGCAGGCGTGGATCACCTTCATGGAAGGATAATCACAGGCCACAGCTGGAATGCTGGTATCCAGTTGTGGATGTGCCTAGTGTCAATAGGCAACTGACAGTAGTCCTTTAAGTAGACCTTACTGACTTTTATCCTTTTAAGCAGTAATCTTGCAACCCTGTAACACCTTTAAACTTGCTTTCTTGTTTTCAATGAGAGCTAGGATGCAGCAGGACTGCCACTTTAGTGCTTGCATGGATGGAGAGAACAGTTCCATCCCTTTGAGGAAATTGAATAAATGCTTGGCAGAAGATTGGCTGGTGTCTGCAGTTTCATGTTTCTTCTCTGAATGAATGTGTATTTTGGCTAAGGCTTCCAGGTTGGAAGTGCAGAATGACATGTCTTGTAGAATGAGATCTGAGATTTGCCATGCAGGATAGAAGTTCCTTTTCACGCAAGGTTATTGGTCAAATGCTACTTATAAAGTTAGTAGGGTTTTTTTCATGTCCCTTCTTCCCCTAGAGTTTGGCATCTAATACTGTTCCTTTAGTGAAGCTGCTTAAAAAAGCTGTGGTGACTATAGTTGGGAAGAAAGCAGGCAGCATTCTTGGACTATGGGGCCTTTTACCCTTTGTTTAGTGTTCTGTCTTCATTTGTGTGAGGCTAAAAAGCTGCTTTCCATAGTATGTTTGTACTAGAAAGTTTGTGTAGCCTATCTTCTGTTGTTCCAGGTATGTAACTCCTGAGTAAAACTGAGGTTTTTATTCTTCTGACTAGTTGGATCATGG
>JAWWEU010000111.1:81593586-81662743 GCA_035583155.1 Acropternis orthonyx
CCTATCTTCTGTTGTTCCAGGTATGTAACTCCTGAGTAAAACTGAGGTTTTTATTCTTCTGACTAGTTGGATCATGGATGTCGACAAGGTTCCAGATTTTGTTCATAAATATGTATTAATTGCAAATTAATTAAGTCTTAAAAGACCATACTTAAAACTGTAATGACCGCTGCTTAAATTCAGCTTCTGCTGCTGGTCTGAATGTCATCTTTTAGTTGTACTACTCTCAGGGAAAGAACTCTAATGTAAACAGTGAAGGTAGTGCATACTGTTCCCCCCCAGAGGCAGTGGAGGTCTAAGTTCTAGGAACTTAGTAAAAAAATATTCATACTTCATGGAACTTGAAGGCATTGCTTATGGCAAGATTTTTTTTTTTTTTTAAACACAGTATAATCACACTTTCCCCCTGTTTTTTGTAGGTAGAGAGACAGCTGCCTTAATTGCACCCTTTCAGATCCCGTAGAAGACCACCTGGCAGTTGATTTTTATTTTCTCTTTCCAAGAGAGCTGAACCTGAACATCTCAGGAGGAAAAGCCATGTGTATAAATAATTAAGGACCAAAAGGGACACAAATCCAACATAACTGGTTTAATATTGCTAATGATCTGGGGTGGTTTTTACAGATGACTTAAAGCCAAATATCTTGGCCTTGATGTCGGTTAAGGAGGGATGCAAACTGTATGGAAGCACCTTGGAATAAAATCCAGCTGTATTTGTGGGCAGTAGATTTTCTGCTTTGTTTCAAAACACTTAATTGGTGATATAGGAGGTGGTGCACTGTTGTATTTAAAAAGGAACAAGGAGGTAATAAGATGATTCTAAGGCAAATTAAAATCTTAGTTTGAGAAACTGGAGGATGCTCCAAGAGAAATTTCCTGCTACACAGTCATTTGCCCTGTCTCTCCACAGAGTCTTCATGTGATTGATAGGTTCTGCAAAACACTTGATAATATGGGTAGTATGAGTATGCCTGTGAGTAGGCAGAGGGGAAGAAACTGTGTATAAAATCTGGTCTTTGTGGGGGATGCTGTCGTGTGGTTCAAAGGCTGACTGCAATGACTTCTCAAACTTCAGGATCTGCAGCAAGTATTTGTCTTCACAAGCTTCTGAGATATATTTTGGAAAGAGGAGGTCTTTAAGTAAGGCTGGAAAGATGAGGTAGCAGTCCCCTCAGGGCTATAGCTGCATTATTGGAAAAGCCTTTATAGTGCCTGGAGAGCATGTGCTCAGTTGAAGATTGTGTTTCGATTTGTTGAGTTGGCCTAGGCATGGAAGTGCCAAGGCAATACCTGAAAGATGCTGGACTTCGATAAAGGCCAGGCTTGCCGGGGTCAAGGTGGGATGTAGCAACCCTTGAGGCAGACTTCTGGGGAGGAAGGAGGAGACAGCATGAATTGCTGTTCTGCTTGGGGTGAGTGTTGCAAGCCAGATTAAGATGCATGTGGGGGTGAAAAGAGCAGACAATGAACTGTAACCCCGCAAATAAATTCCCAGTTTATTTATGGGGAATTGTTTGATAATCAAAGCCAACAGTATTAAAATCATTTAGTGCTCTCATGAACAATTACTGTAGGAGCAGAAACTGGTAACTTTGTTCTGCTTTCCAGTAGTGTTTTGTGGTCACTTGTTTATGATCTGGTGCAGGCCTGAAAGTTCAGACCTTGCATTGGTTAGCACAATGCTGTAGTAGCTTCTTGATACAGTTCTGTGTCTTGCAAGGGAAAACTTGTACTGTTACTTGCCTATTTGATTTTTTTGGTTGAGGCTTGTAAATTCTTACTTTAAGCCTCTCTTGATTAACCTGGAATTAGAACAATCCTGCATTTTTCTTTTCTATAGGTTCCAGGCATTATTTAAATACCTATAAGAAAGAAAAAAACCTTCTGAAGACTATTGTAACATTCAATGCAATAGTGAGAAAGGTCTGTAAGGGGGTTACTGTCAGAGATTTGACAAAGTTTAGGAACGAATGTATGACACAGCTCAGATGCTGAGGCAGCTTGTGTGTTAATTCAGTCTGGAATGACAGCTGCTCTTAAGTTGGCACTGATATCCCTCTGAACAGAGAGGTCTTGTGCTCTGCTGCTGTTTCTCTGCATACTGAAATGTAAATTGTGAATAATTAATTTTGAACTGGGAAATCCCAGGTCTGTTTATTAAAGAATTGGGTCCCCCCTCAAAAAAACCAAACCAAACCAAAACAAAACAAACAAAAAAAAAAAAACAAAAACACAAAAACCCCACAAAAAAAACCACAAAAAAACCAAAACCCCACAACAAAATAAAGATGTATAATCTTTCTCATCTTTAAAAAAAAAAAAAGTCTCAACTATAAACTAGTTTTTAATGAGGCTGAAGAAGTCTGAAATTCTGAAACTTTCTTGCTGTTCTTTTGTTGTTGTTTTTGCCTTAAGAGTTTAATAAACATTAAAGCTAGTCACATCATCTTGTAGTGGTCTCTTTAAAGTGCCATGAAGAGTTAAGGCACCTGAACTTACTTCACTGAACGCTCCACCGATCTTTGTTGGTTTGGCAGGTTTGTCTTTTTGTTAATGATGGTATTAATTATACTCTAGCTTTACTTCTATTCCCTAACTAGTTTGCAGATATTTTAAGTCTGGGTCAAATAGCTGGCCTGTCAAAGAGTCTAAAGCCTGGTACTTAGGTTTCAGTTATGGTGTAAAAGAATTGACAGCCACATATTTCTTCTATGTGCATTAGTTTTGCATCTCAAAACTTAACTAGAAAAAGTATATTGAAGTTCAAATTACAATTTAAACAAGGATCCCTAGACTTAATAAGTATTTAAAATAGCAACTACCAAAATATGAAAATAGGAGAAATCATGAACTGTGATCTGGCAGTTATAATTTAGTGCCACAGTAAACAGTGGATTCAAATGAAGGGCATATAGGTATTTGTTCTCCAACTAAGTCCTTTCTGTGAGAATCATGATGAAAGCACTTGCTGCAACTGCAGTATGATACCTGATTTTTTACTCTGCTTGGAATTTGTATTTGAGCTCAGTGTCTGAGTTTGGGGATTAGCTGCCAGTGTACTGGATGGCTGCAGTAGAATAAACTTCATCAGGAAGGAACCTTTAATCCTTGTTTTGCCCTTCTTGTGTGTGTTCCAAATGGAATCAACTTCATAAGATTGCTTCATATGACTTCTGTTGGGCTGTTCTTCATGTGTTACTTCTTAATCTTATCTATTTTGTATTAACGTGTCTACCTGTGATTTCCTTGGAGGATTAAAATTCATTGTCTCTTTTGAAAACTTTTTGTCGAACCAGTAAATGTCTGAGTCTGTATCTTTTCAAAATGTAGTTTCTAGATTATTTCTTGTTATGTGCTTTCTCTTTCCATGTGCCTATTCTTCCTACACTGAAGTAAATGGGTTTTTTTCCAAGTTTTATTTTAAAATTTAGCTTAGCCACCAAACTTTCCTGTCAGTTTGTTAAGTTAGCTGTGTTGGTGAGTTGTTCTGGATGCTGCTGATTGCTGGTTAAGCTGAGACTCTGTGGTATTGGGGAAAGAAACCTATGGAACTTGAGTACCTTATCTTTGTGGCATGGCTAAATGGGAAACAGGTCAGCAAGAATTACCTCCCCCCACATGCCCCCCAATCTCCGTTTTCTGTGCTCAGATGATGAGTGACATCTTCATGCATGGTTTAATTCTTTTCTGTGCACTGACAGTAGTAGGCTTAAATTTAATCATGCCTCTCTATTTGGCACACTATAATTACTCCTGTCCTAAAATGTTCAGAGCTGCAGACTGAGATGTTGTACCCTGCAGCCGTTTGGAGAGGAGACAGAAATGACTGACTGACTTCAGAAGCAGTGCTGTGGCAGCATATAGTAGTGCCTTGTATCCCCCATTGCCAGCGTTGCTGTGGGTGGACTCCTCTGAGGTTTCATTATCTAACTTCCACCAATGGAATACACAATTTAAGTGTCTTCCATAGAGAGCTACATGCTGAAGCCCAGGACTGAAAGCTTCCAAATTTGATGTGTGTTTCCTTATATTGAAGACAAATGCTGTCTTCTGCTGTAAAACCTCTGAGCAGGGTAAACAGTGAGCAAACCACTTGTTACTTGCTCCTAGGCTTTTACAAACTGCTGTCTTCTATACTGCATTAGTCAGCAGTACAGAATAAAAGATTATTGGCCTGTTTGCACAATAAGATCAAGGAGAATTGTTGGAGCTCTGTGAGCTTGAACTGCTGTCATTCAATATCATGGTTTTACTGCTGTAATACTTTGTCTGCAGAACTGCCTTTGCCAAGGGTAGTGTTACTGAGGTTATACAAGTCAACCTTACAATTCAGAAGGTGTTCTGAAAAAAAAGTAAAACCAACATCCATAACCAAGATAAAAAACACCATGACAACAAATATTTTAAATTCAAACTGGGTAAATAGTTCACAAAATTTTTATTTGCTGTCTCATTACAGAAAATAATTCCCTTGGCCTGAAACTGAAGAAAACTTGCAGCTTTTTTGGTGATACAAATGACAGTTTTAAACTCAAGCACTGCAGTTTTCCCAGGCTTCTCTGAGCTAGAGATTTCTTGTATCTTGAATAGGTTTGTGTAACAGAATTAGAAATACCCATAAAAGTCACTTGCAATGAGTAAAAAAAAACCCAAACAAAAAACCACAAACAAACAGCAACAAACCACAAAACCAGCCAAACAAACTAAACCTGAACTTTTGAATGCATCTGATACAACAGTGTGGATTTCCAAACACATCAGGTGGGTCTCAATAGCTGATGTGACTCATCAATCTGTTTAGACAGACCAGTCCTTTGGACTCTTCCTGCCCTGCAGAGGCAGAATCAGTAGTTTAAGTGCAGACTGAACCTTAACTTTCCACTCTTAGGAGTGTTAATGCTCTCCATTATACAGGGTTATGTAGGAAAAGGAAAGGAAGTTTGTAAAGTGGTGTTATTGTTTTGGTTTGACTGATCAGCTGATACTTGTCCCTAATCACATGACCCACAGAATTGGGGCCTAGCTAAAACTAAAACCTTAATCTGAGTTTTTTGGGGTTTATCAAACCCATCACAAGTGGTGACCCTACTGCCCTAGTGAACTGAACTTCTGTAGAGTGTTTACAGCAGACTTGCATAGTTCAGGGGTGCAAAGATCAGTCTTCTTTTAAGGTAGAACATCTGTCAGTACTGAACGAGTTGAGTAGTTGCATGAAAATTTCTAGTCTGGGGGTGGGGAAGAAATCATTAAAAATTATTTCTCTGAGGGAAACTAAAAAATGAGTATTTTCATTAGTAACACAGATACTGCTTAGTCTAGTAGTTAAACTTTTCAATTTTTTCTGTTCAAGTCTTCCCACTTAAAGCCTCAGCCCTACAATTAGGTCTGTATTCTGTGCAGATTGTGTTGCATGAAGTCGTCTCCTGAAGTCTTGCTAGGACTGTGTCTGGCATCACACAGGTTTGGGTCATGCAGTTGCAGTATGCAGTGTCTCAAAAAGAGGTAATAGCTTGTGGAAGGTAATTGCTGGCTGCCTAGCAAAAGCCTGTAGGTAACAGGTGATGCAGTAAATCACATCCTGTCAGTAGATGTGAAATATAGATGCTAGTGGAAAGCTTGCCGCCCTACTGTTTATGATTTAACTACTTAATTTAATGCATTCTTTTATGCAAGTCTGCACCTTTCTAATGTAAAGGACACAAAGCTGTATTGTGTTGCTGTTCGCTAAGGCAGTCAAATGTCTTATTTTTATTGTGTAAGGTGCAGTTGCTTGCAGAAGACTATTATGCTTCACTATGAACTAATGTCTGTCCTTGTGTTCTTTCCCACTGTTGAATGCCTGAATGCAGTCTTCTGCTGTCTGGGTCTGTAGAGAACCTAGGAGGTGTGCTGGAGATGTTGATGAAACTAACCTCTGGGATGACTAGAGTATCTGTTTCTGGTGATACGTCTGATGGCTGATGTGACTGGGTTCAGTGTGCTTGATGTATTACCTGGAAGTGAAGAATTCAGTAATACTTCTCTAAGGCAGTGGCAATGAACTGCCACAATTAACTTGAAAATCTGCAAGCTTTATGGTTACGTGATGTTGTACACCCTAACTTAATCTGGGATAAAGATGGAAAAATTGTTTAGTCCTAGCTCAGGACAGAATTGTTGGAAAACCTAAATGGCTGGATGAGTTAGACCAGTGCTTTGTTTTGGTTTTTGGTTTTGTTTTTTAAATGTGAACTGTAAGCACTGAACTTTTTGTTTGTCATAACCATGGCCTGGAGCCTGGTGGTCTGAGAACTTGGCCATGCTGCAAACTATTTCATCTTACTTGTAGTACCTAATACCTTCCTTTTCTCTCTCCTACAGACTTGATCCAAGCAACTAATGAAACAAATGTGAATATTCCTCAGATGGCTGATACGCTTTTTGAGCGAGCAACGAATAGTAGCTGGGTGGTCGTATTCAAAGCCTTAGTTACCACACATCATCTAATGGTTCATGGAAATGAGGTAACAGCTCTCTCAAGACCTCATTGGCACTGAGCAGATTCCAAGCCAAAAATGTTAGTAGTGCAAAGGCATCTCTACTGAACCAGCAAGGACCTGAGAACAAAGGGCAAGAATGATTCTTGAAGAGAAAACTTACCTTTAACAACATAGTTGGGGGTTGCTCATTATTCATCTCTCCATTTATAAAATCATAAGACCAAGACACAGCCTGTTCCAGGATTTTGACAATTTATGTGCTATCTGAAAACAGAGCTGCACAGCATTAAACATTACCTGGGATTTTTTTATAGTTGATGTTCTGGCATGTGTATACTGCCATCCAAATAGCTGCCCTTTCTCTGCATGAGCATTAAAACCTTTCTAGAGCTGTAAATTCAACATAATAGCCTTTTCGATTGACTTTTCCTTTCCCTTGGTTTTCATTGACCTGTATAGACAGGTATGTCTGCATGAAAACAGCAAGCATGTTTAAAGAACTTGAGTATGACTGTGAAACAATTCCTTCCTAGCTGTATAGAAAGTGTTTGCATGCAATGAACTTCTCACGGTGTAAATTTTTACTCCTGTTTTTTCCTTCCAAGTTTTGGCCAATGTTCTCTTTTGATTTTTCTGACTGTCTCAGGCTGTTAGTCGCTGTACTTCATGTGGGGCCTTGCTTGCTATTAAAACAGGCCCTCAGCTTGGCTGAAGCTGAAGGCTGCTGGATTGAGAAGTCTGGGATTAGCCTGGATATGCTGCTTTGTACTCCCTCAAATCTCTTTGAGAACTGACCATTTTTGTTGCTCTTTCCACAATCTGGTTTGTATTTTGCACAGGATCTATTTTTTCATATATATACAGTAGAATATTTCCTAGAGATTCCAACTAAAAGTAGTTATTCTGAATGTATGAAAAAAGTTTTGAGGAAGGTATTGCAGGCTAAGACAAAAACTGGGGTTTCATGTAGTATGCTGGAAGTAGACTGTTAATCTCCTGCTAGGAGGTACAAAGCCTTCAGATACAGCCTGTGATAAGAAAAATAACTTTGTGTTGCAGAGATTTATTCAGTACCTGGCATCTAGAAACACATTGTTCAATCTCAGCAATTTTCTGGACAAAAGTGGTTCTCATGGTAAGCCTACTCATGTCTATAATCTTAACAGGATTTTAAATAAGATACTATTGTTAATTTGCTTCCTCATTCATAAGATGTAAAATAACATCAAAATATGCTGCTGAAACCTTTAATAAATACAGGAGCTCAAGTGAACTGCTGAACAACTTCAGAACAATGTTTCTCACCTCATGCAATATTTTTACTCAAAAGGTGAAACTTTACAAATCCCTTAAGTGCTAGTTGAAATCTAGGCTGGGTCAGCTATCTCCTTAACTGCTATGTTTGTTAAAATTGAAATGGATAACTTTCCATTTAGTTTTTTTGTTTTTGCTTACTCTTAAGTGGTAATTTGGTTGCTTGGGGACACTGAACTTTTTAGACATTGTCTATAACTATTTAGTGGGGGTGCCGTTGGTACCAAAAGAACTGGTTCATTTTTATTTGATTGGAGTAATGAATTTAGAAAGGTGTAGTGAGAAATTAAGGACTTGTTCCCTCTAAGTCTTACAAGGTCTGCTTTTCTACTTTTTACTCTGGAATTATTAGTGATTTTCCATGTGCCCTCACTTAAGAGGAAAAGCTTGTTCCATGGTAGCTCTACTAGAGAAGAGAGAAAGCATAATTCTTCAGCTGTCAGAGAATATTTGTAGACTGCATACAGAGTGCAGAAATGCTACAATAATGGGCAAAATTAAAGCAATGACACATTACTGCACCCCTCAATGTAGACACGTGACACCAAAAGGACTTTTAACATCTTTTAGATGTGGTATCACAGGGCAGGAACGAAATTAAGCAAATACTAAAAGTGTGTTTTTCTAGTCAAAACATACTATGTATGTTCAAAGACCCTGGCATTTGGCAACAATGAATTCTGTTGACTGCACCCATTTGTGTTCTTCACCACTTTCTTTAAAACTTAAATTGCCATTTCATACATAATAGATGATGAGGCATCAAGTTTGGTAGTATTGTGCTTGAGTTGGTGGAGATAATGGTGAGAGATACTAACGGAAAATACAGTCAGTGACTAAGTTGAGGGGTGTGAATTTTTACAAAGGTAACAAAAGGGGACCTGCACTGAAGAGAAGGAGTAGTTGCCTTCTGCACGTGTTTCTGTAGCTTAGAGGAAGAAGCTTTGAAGGACAGACTGTAATACTAACTATTCAGGTGTAACAGGCTTCAAGGTCACTGAAGTTTGAGATTGCTTGTACAGTATTACATGCCTTGAGGATGTCTGGTGTAACAGTTCAAGGAAGGGACTAATCTCTGTGGATGCCATCATAGTTTCTTTGTTCTGGTAAACCTAGTCAGGAATTTTGAAGGTCCACCTAAGAGTTGGAGTGACTAACATATCAGGAGTAAAATATCAGGAGTGCTTAAGTTGAAATTGATCTTTATTTTGCAAGTCATATACCAGTTAAGTAAAATCTTTCTGCTAAATTGATATTTTTGTCCATTATTAGAGAGGTAGGTTTTAGCATCAAGTAGTGTTACCTCATAACTGTGTGGGAGCAACTAATAGGTTTCCCCAGGAGCCATGCCACTGGTGCATTGGATAAATCTGTTGGCATCATAGGACAGTGGTAGATTGTTTTGGTGCATCACTACTGTTTTCTTCAGAAGCTTGAAGATGGCTTGTGATGCCTCTTCTGTATGTGGAGTTGTATAGTGCAACAGAAATCTTAGGGTATGTTAACTGTATATTATTGTTTACTAAAGAACACCAAAAGTAGCATGAAAATTACATATAAAATGTGTAACTGTTTTTTGCAGGTTATGACATGTCCACCTTTATAAGGCGCTATAGTAGATACTTGAATGAAAAAGCATTTTCCTACAGACAAATGGCATTTGACTTTGCAAGAGTGAAGAAAGGGTAAGCAAAGTTTAGATATATAAACTAATAGGGTTGCCATGAAATCTTGTTTGTGGCATTACGCTCAATTTTACTTTCTCAGTGACTTTGTTCTGATGTTCTTTGTGTAGCTACAATGAAACACCAAAATGGTTTGATTTTTAAGTATTTGTAATTGTTCAAAAATTGGTGAAAGAGGAGAGGAAAGACTGGGTAGTAAGGCAAATGCTGAAAACTAAGGTGCCTGCAGAACTGGGAGCTTTTAGTGCTACATGTTAAATCTGACTCTTATTAAATGGTGCTGCAGTGAGACTGTGTTTAGGATTTGGAGAAGGAAACACTCTGAAACCATATTTAGGATGTTTCATTATTCTCCAGATACTTTCCCTAAGAAAGGTGGCTAATTACAAACAAAACCTGAAGTGAACACCTGAAGTTCTTAGCAGGCAACAGAGCAAACAGTTACAAACTGAACACAACATGGTTGTAAACTGCTAGTTTTATTTCCCACAAGCACTGTGTTTAAAAAGAAAAAAAAAAAGTTAGCTCAGCCCAGAGTAGTACGTTGGTATTTATGAGAACATTATTTTGGTCTCTGGCTCCTCTAACTGAGACTTCAATGGCTCTAGATTCTCCCTTGAAGCACAGACAAACAGCAAGTGGCTTAACACCCACTGAAAGTGCAGCTGAATTGACTGCATACTAAAGAGGCTCCTGCTTATCATGAGTTGCATGCAGGATCATTCTGGTGTATTCTGCAGCTTGGGATTCTGACCTGTTAATGCTGCCATCACTGCCAGGCTGTTCTCTCCTGCGTCTCAAACAGGCAGAAGGTGTAGGGCCTGCTGTGACAGTTTTCCTGTGTAGCTGGATGCCATTCCCTTAACTGAGACCAGAAGCATTCTCTCTCAAACACTTGATGTTAAATAAATTTAAGTTTGGGTTGCTGGAAATCCTACTATTTCTGCCTTGCTGTATGTTCCTGGAAAGGCTTTCTATGCATGTTAGTTTTGATGCTCAGAACAAGGTGCTGCCTCAGAGTGGAGCATGGAATAAGTAAGAATAGTGGTATGCATTTCCAGAGAGGAGATGCTGTACCTATCTGCAGCCAGAACAGGGCAATACGTAATGGTGGTTGTGCAGGTTTGTGATAATGAGAGATAAAAATGAACATGCTTGAAGACTGCTAAAATACTATGGGCGAAAGTTAAGAAATGCTACACGTCTATGGACACCTCAGTAGTGAGTTGTCATTAGTTATTCATAACAAACTTCACACGTAGTGGTTATCAGTTCTCTAAGTACTTCTGAGGCAGTCAGGTCGATTAAAGTCAGTGTTGTCTTTCCATAAAGAGATCAATCTCTTGCATTCATCACTCCTACACAAAACCTTTCGTCCCCTGCTGTCAGGGACGGTGGCTGGATGAAGGACTTTTCATGCCAGCTCTCATGATAATGTGAGAAGCAGGAGAATCAGACAGTGCTTTTGAAATGGTTTAGAATGAGTTATAGCTGCTTTAAGTATTAATTTAGACAACAGATCAGTTTGGGGTAAGGGAGAGGGGAAATGCCATGGCTTCTAATCTGTATTCCCTCTTGCAGAGCTGAAGGTGTAATGAGAACAATGGCTCCTGAAAAGCTGCTGAAGAGTATGCCAATATTACAGGAACAAATTGATGCACTGCTTGAATTTGATGTATGTATTGAAGCTGACCTAGCATTAACACTGGGCAACAACTTATAACTGCTGCATTGTAGTGAACACGTTTCACCTTGTAGGTAACACTCTACAGATCATTCCATCGTGTGGGCCAAAAACATCCTCTTTCAAATGTCCCAGGGAGGTAGTGTGGTGAAGGATGGTCCTTTCCTGTGTGTATGAAACGTGCAGCTTGCACTTTTGGTTTTGTGGAGAGGGAAATTGGAGTTTCATCTTCTGCATCAATGAGGGGAAGAAATGGACAAAACAAGGAGACTGAACGCTCTTTTTTCTGCCTCTTGGCAACCAACTTCTTTTGGGGAGGAGGGAAAAGCCCATTAAAATACCACGTGTACATTGTTTGGCTTCTTCAAAATATTCGTCTGGTTTTCAGCTGCAAACTAAATTGGCTAAAGTTTAATGTAGACTGTTCATAGAAGTAAGTGTGTACAATGTATTTATAATGCCATGAATGTTGGTGGGTTTATCTGACCTAAGGATAAAAGCAGGAGTCAATTGTATGAGACACAGTGTAACATTTCAAAGAGGTATTTGAAGGAATTGATCTTGAAGTTCTTCTGTACTTGGTGGGCCGAAAGATCCAGTTTGAGATGGAAGGCAGGGCCCCCTACAGGTCTCAGAGAAAAGCCCTAGAAATGCATGTCTCACTAGTGTGTCTTTCATTCCTGGCATAGGAATTGTGCTGGTGCTCTCAGAAGAGGAGATATTTTTAAGAGAAGAAATATTTTTTAATAAATAAGCACTTATTTTCTTCCCAAGTTAATGTGAGGACTGAAAGGGTTTTGACATCATTAACCCCAACTGTATTATCTCATAGGCAATTGCGGTTTTGTTAAGTTCTGCTGTAAACTGATGTCTTTTTTCCCCTTTTATTAAAACTTTGTTAAGCACATCTCTGCCTTCCTCTTCCTTGTGGTAGGTGAAGGAATCAAGGCTAAGATGTTTACAATTGATGCAAATGCTCCTCTGCTGTAGTGGATTGTTTTGGAGTGGTGAAAAAAGCAATCCTTGATCTGCCAACCAAAACTTTTGTTTAGTGTCTTAGCATGAAAGCTTCAGGTTTGATTCTATCTACAACAGAGCCGAGTATCTGGTGCGAGCCAAAACTTCTGATTGTATTCAACACTTCTGTTGTAAATAACTGATATTTTATTTGTAGGTTCATCCAAATGAACTGACAAATGGTGTCATAAATGCTGCATTCATGCTTCTATTTAAAGATCTCATCAAACTTTTTGCTTGCTACAATGATGGGGTTATTAACTTACTAGGTAAGTAGCCTCGAGTCTTTATCTCACTTATCACAAGTGAGTGAAAAATGAGTTTCAGATCTGCTTCAGTTTTTTTACTTAACTTTCATTAAAGCTACATTTTTCTTGACTGTTCTGTTCTGAAGTGAGACAATTTTAAGCTGTAACCTCTTACATTACTGTAGCAAGTGATAATGCTATGTGGTAGGCTTATATGAAGTAATACACTCCTTTAATAACATTCCTGATCTGTCTGAAAGCATGACTGCCAAAGCTGGAACTCCTCCAGAACCCTACCTACCATCAGCCTACAAAGTCTAAAGGAGGCTGTGAGCATGTTCTGAAGCTCAGGCAGCCTGGTGTGATCATCAACACAACATCCTTTAAGCTGTCCCTTCAGAAGGCTTCCTTATGATCTCTAAAACCAGGGGCAGTTGTAAACTGCAGGAAATATAACTGACCCTGCAGAAAATGAACTTCAGCTACTAAAATTTGTGAACACTGCATCTGGTCTACAAAGACAGCTAAAAACTCAGATTACTTGGCCAGCATGACTGACCTAAAACTGTCTGCAACTGGAACAGGAAGAAACAGACATTGTGGCCATGTTACAGAGACTGAACAGGCAAAAAGATGGTCGTGAGCTGTAGAGCTTGGTTTCCCTTTTTTCCATGTTGCAGTGTTTCCTGGTGGTTTCATAAAAATCCCAGGTGTTTAGACTGAAATTGTAGGCATGGGAAGCTTATGGAGCAGGTACAAATGTGTTGGGCATAACCGTTCCATTAGACAATTTCCCTGTCTGCCACTGTTTAAAGTGTAAGGTCAAGTGGAAGTGTGTGACAGCTGTGTTTAATAGTGGGCACAAATGAACTTTAGTGAACTACTTAAGTGAAAAAAGTACTGTTCTTTGGAGTGAAGGCAATTTGGGAGAGGACATATAGTAATATATGTTTAAGTATCCTTAATTATTTTGAACTTTAAGTTTGATAGCTACTTTACCTGTTTAGTTATTAGTCTTTAAAAATATGGTTTACATCACATGTGATGCTGTGACTGGTTGGGATGCATTTTTATACTCTATATAATTTTTTAGCAGCTCAGCAAGCCCAACTCCTAAATTCTGCTAAGGACTAGGAATGCCACAAGATTAGCGTTCAAGTAGAAAAATGTTAATGTAGTGCCATATTCTTGAAATGTAATTTTTCTGAAAACTAGAGTTGCTAATGAACACAGACCTAATGTAAGACATTTTAACTGAAATTTACCAAATTATTTCTCTAGAGAAATTTTTTGAAATGAAAAAGGGACAGTGTAAAGATGCTCTTGAAATCTACAAACGATTTCTAACTCGAATGACCAGAGTATCAGAGTTTCTTAAAGTTGCAGAGGTAAGTCACTTCCCATCTTCTGGAGTCTGGCACTTGAATATTTTGTGAATTTTTTTAGCACCAATGTAAAATATTAATTGCACTTGTTAATCTGTCTCAATGTATATAAATGTATAGAAGTCTATGGATCTGCTTGCTCAGCAATTCTTGAAGTTAAGCCCTGCTTAAAACTTCCACACTTCTCTATGGTGTAGCCAGCCTCAACTTTCCTGGTTAACTTGTCCGATGACATGACTTCAAATGTGCCAGTATTTCTGAGAAATGCTATAATAAATGCATACTTCTAGGACAGAGCTGAACATTAGAGGAAGATATAGCAATTAGTAATAAAAGCATACTGATCTTGTAAGTCTGTTTTTTTAGTCTTTGCAGCCAACATCAAGTTAACTGGAATGTGAGATTTCCTGGTTTTGTTCCTTGTTATCATCCTCTTATGTGGATAATAGGAATATTACATGGTTAATTAACTCCTTTGCTGGGTTGTCATTTGTAGTAGTTGGCTCGTTGGCAGAGGATGCACATTTTCCATGTTTCATACTTCATTCTAATGGACAGGAGTAATGAGCTGAATAAAAAGTTTGTTTCTTTGCTAATTTACTTATCTATGAAGGCCTGATAGACTCCCTAATGACTTGTAATGTGAGATATGAATATTGAATTTGAGGGAGTAAAGTACTTTAGAGACATAGGTCAGCTTTGCTGTACAGGGGTTATAGTGACTATACTTCAGGTTTACTAGGTGCAGTGGAGCTTGCTCTTCTGCAAAAGCTAAACCAACAGTCACTCTGAAGAACCGTAGTGAAGCAACAGGGCAATTAATAGCAGATTGCTGGCTTAGACCCTAACTTGTTTTATCTGAAATGCTAGCAGAGAATGGCAGAACAACTAAGCTTGAGCTTTAGCTTTTTTTTTTTTTTTTTTAAGGATGCCTTCTAGGTTTTTCCTACTGGCTGAATTTCAGTGAACTTCATTGGGATAGTCAAGTACCTGGATAGTCTCTGTTCAGCAGTTCACTGTTGCTGTCCTCTGAGACAACAGTGTATTGCAGTATGGAGCATGAACTTTAACTGTATGAAATGGAGCTCCATTTTTTTAATCCTTTTATTTTGAATGGATATTTATTTTGTGGGGGAAAAAAAGACTGATGTGGGTTATTGAAGGTGGCTACTGGGAACATGAACATGTGCTTTCTAACTCTGTAGTATTTTTCTAAAGACAGAGCATGTTTTAGCTTGAAGAGCAGTTCTACTCAAAATTAATACCTGCTGCAGTGGAATAATTCACTTACATTTTAACTTTATTCCTTTATATCCACAGCAAGTTGGAATTGACAAAGGTGACATCCCTGATCTTACACAGGTAAGCTTCTCTTGTAGTCTTCTTGGATCTGTTGATAACTAAAAGTTCTGTAATTAGGAAGCACACCAGGAATATAAATGTTGGTAGAAAGTCATACCACCTATATTGCTGGAGTTGCTGGTCCATTTTCAGTATCACTTGCAAACTGACCTGGGTCCATGGCTTTGTGTTTAATATGAAAAGAATGTTTACTTATAGGAGAAGATCCATGCTGAAGAGTTCACCTGTGGCAGTTTTGATGCCAATACAATTGGGAGAGAAGAGCAGCCCCAGCTGCCTAACAGCTGTGAACCCCAAGTGTTTGTATCATTTTTTTGGTAATGTAGTTTTTGAAAGCTTCTTAAAAGCTTGGTTTAAATCAACATCAGAATAGCAGCTCTCTTAGTTAAAAAGCCACTTAAAAATTCTGAAAGTGACACATTATAAGGAGGTGGAGAGCTTTAATCTTTATGGAGTTCAGATACTATGAGGCTATGAAGGCTGGCCACTCTTTCAGCAGAGGAAAGCAGCATGTGGAATACCAGACCCAATTCTGAAATAGCTGGTGTAGTATGTTCACCTAAGTCTGTACCTCGGGGGCTCTTTTTTAACACAGTTCAGTCAATCATGAACTAAATCCTTAAACCATAAGAACTCACCTTAAATTCAGTTAATGAAATGTGCTTTATGAATTTCTGTGGCGCTTTTATCTGCTTCTGCTTGTGCCAGCCTGAGCTGCATCATCAGTCAGTGCCACACTTGTTCAGCAGCACCTTAGTTACTGCTGCCAGATGGTCCCTTTCACCTCATGAACAATACTTCAAAATAGAAGAGTTCTTTTGGAAGGAGGTGATCTGCAATGGTCCAACTGCCTGACCATTTCAGTGGTCTTTTCAGGTAGTTCCTCATAGCTGTATTCTCCCAAAGGCTGCTTGGGGCTCACTTGTTAAGGCTAAACTGCAGCGTGCTGTAGCTTGTGTCTAAGACCTAGGCAGTGCATTTCAATGAGAAATAAATAAAGGGTGAATAATAAAACTGAATTTCAGCTAATAAGTAATACATAATTGTATATAATATCAACTTGGGTATACTAAATTCCTTGCAATAGTCACTAGTATTCTGTGAGAAGTTGGACCACTGTGTGTACATACTCTGTAAATCCAAACAAGTGATCACTGTAGTGTAATTCAAGTTGATAGTTATAATTTTTGGGCTTTATAGTTTGGCTACAAAGTTTTGGAGTCTGAGGAGGCATCTTGGCAGCTAAAGATCATCTCATTTTTATTTACTAACAGTTCTTAAAATGTGACAGTTTTGCCCCTAATAGCTGGTGGGGAACCCATATCTAAGGTCTTAGCACAATGCTGACTGATAGATTGTCTAAAGTTGAAGCAGTATCTAGCAGAAATTAAGCCATGTTCAGTGTTTCAAATTGGATGCTAGGTACTATTTACTTCCCTAATTGTTGCCTCTGGGTAGAAATTTCCTGAAGCTGTTTCCTGAAACACCCATATGGGTGTTGGCTTTTAAGAAACCTGTGAATAATATATTGGAAGGCTATTTAAAGTGTCTAGAGGTAACTGGAAACAGAAAATAATGGAATTTTTTTTTTAAACATAGATTTTCCTTACATGTTAGAGCAGCACAACTTGTATCTTACAGTGTAGCCTTTTTCAATATGTAGAAGTGTGAATCTTTCGATTTTTTTTTTTTAGTTTGTTTTACCTTTGTTCTTCTTTTTCTTGCTGATGGAGAATTTTTACAACTAAACCACTGGTGAAAGCAATTCTTTATTATGCTCAAATGAATTGAAAATTAATAAATATGCCAATAAAAGCAGCAAGGTTAAGATGTTTATGCATTGCATATGTATGTGGGAAATATTTAAACTCAATATGTCATTTAAGATTATATTGAGCATTTTAAATTTCTGCATGTGTCAAGTTACTGGTTTTAATGCCAAAATTAATATGCAGATGCTGCTGGTACACTTAGTTGTGCATTGGTACTAGCAGGTAATAAGCATCCTGAAATACCTGATTCAGCCAGCCAGCTGGTTTTTCAGCATGGGAGCAGTGAATAATCTATTTTCAAGCATTCCAAACTGACTTGTTTGATAAATGTGTCTGCCCTGAAATTAAGGATGTTATTTGTGAAAAACACTGTAGGTATTGCTGTCAGGAGTTGTGGTTGATCTCGAAGAGACTGACAGAGAGAATTCCCTGTTTAGAGACTGTACCACTGATGAACTGGTAACCCTGAAGAAATATTTGACTATCGTATGCCACTGTATCTCTCAAGGATTTCCTCCCTGCTTGTTGATCTTGTAGGAGGCTACTTACCCAGACTCTTATTTTTATAGGGGAGTAGCTAAGCGCAGTGTGCATTTACGACTGTTTTTTCTATCTGCCATTGTAACAGCAAGTACATGCCTGGGGGTGTTGGCTGACCACAAAAAGGTTGCTTAAAAAAAAACCTGAGATCAGGGAGGCCTGAAAAAGCTTAGTTTTTTTATAGGTAGCTAAAATAGTAATCTTTCTGTGTTTTAAGCTGGCTGCACAGTGACCTGTGCCTGGCTACCATTTTGAGAAGAAAGAGCTATGAGGTTTCGTGATGTTGGGAGTGTCAAACCAAAGGCATCTGCTTCTGGGGACATTGGAAAGGGCTTATAGTTCGTTTTGTTTAGGCTGCAAATGCTGTCTAACCCTCTGGTCATAAAGGAGGTGCTGGGGGATCTGACTGAAAGCAAAACTGAAAGTGTGAACTTGAACCTCTTCTCTTAAAATTGACCCTGTGAGTACCTGTGCTGTTGTCAATGTTCAACACTGTTTTAAAGTGTGATGAGCAGGACAACCTGGATTTAAGCTTCAGGCATTCTGTAGTGGAAGTAAATGTTTTCTCTCTGCATATTTGGACACAGTATTATCTTTTAAAAACCTGTCCTTACCTGAATACTTCTAGCATGAAAATCCACTATTTCCACAGTGGTGTAAATAAAACATCGGCATGAGGATGGACATGATGGACTTCAGGGAAGCTGGTGTTGGATCTGAAAGTATGGTTAGGTCAATGCAATACATGTAGATGTGTATCTTTCTCTTTGCTTTCAAGGCTCCTAGCAGTCTCATGGAGACCCTGGAGCAACATCTAAACTCACTGGAAGGAAAAAAACCTGGCAACAAGTAGGTGTATATGTTGAACCATGTATCTAGGCATAATACTGAAAATGTGATATTAGTTGATGTTTAAGGTTTGCTTTCTCCAGTCTCCTTTTGTCAGCTTTCTAGAAAATAAGGCTTTTTCATTCTCTTACAAAGTCATCTTAATGGCAATCTTTTTTTAATTACTGGTTTGGGGCGGTGGGGAGGGGAACAGAACAACGAGACGCTTTCCAAAAATAACTAAAATTCCCTGAGGAAAACTCTTAGAAGGAACTAGGGGTTTGCTTGCTGCTAGGGCTTTTATCATCAAAATCTGTTTGTTTCCTAATGGTTTTGTATCTTCTTACTTGTCATGGCTAAGTTTATGAAGGATTAAGCTAAACCTGTGTTTTCTCTTTTGCTGTTGCTTTCCTTGCAACTTAGCGAAGGGTAAGTACATGTGTTTACATATCCCTTGCATGCAGACATGATTATGTGGGTTTTTTAAGATAGCTTGAACACTTAGAAATAGATATTTTCTTTAAATTGAATTGAACTGTTCCTTGCTTTTATATATAGTCACTAAATTATTTTTTGTCATTTCTGTGATTAGAATATCTGGAGATCTTCTAATCAGTTCTACAGCTCCTAGGACTGACCCACTTCAAGTAACTTACAGAATAGATGATAGTTCAATACTGGTGCAGTTTTACCTTCAACTCCTCCTTTCATCTCCTAGATCAAAGCAGTTCTAAAAATACGTAGCAGTATTTTCATACCTCATAATAATGAAAGCAAACAAATGCACTGATGTACATTTTAACTTACGATTGAAGCTCTGTCAGTTATTGTTAGTGTGATTTTCGTGCATGTGGAAGAACTTTCAGCTTGAACTTTCCAACTCATTGTTTTCATACTTTTAAATACTGTTATTTTCAAGTAACTCTAAGTTTCTTTAAAAGAACAGTAGACTTTGAAAAACTGCTGGCACATCCTCAGAAGACTGGTGTTAGATAACTGCTTCAGTATTGGTGGTGTTCTGCCGCTGCTGCTGCATGGTTTTTAATATGTTGACATCTTGCCCCAGTAACTCTTTCCTGATGGCTACTGTAGGCCCCAAAGCAAGACATTTGCATGCATGTCTGCCTTTCCTCCATTTAGTAGAGCTTATTTAAAAGGCAGAATAATCCTGTGGTACCAGTCACATTGAAAGATTCATTTAAGATTTTAAGTAAAATTTGCATTCCTTGTGTAAAGTGGCATGTAGAATTTAAAAAAAATGGAGGGGGCATGCAATTGTAGAGATCTTCAGAAAGCTTTCATGCTTAGTTTTTTGTCTTTTTGTAGGAGTTTTGATGACCAAAAGCAGTTTCCAAAACTGTACTTACCTGAAACCCCTCCCTTTTTTTTTTTTTTTCCTAGATCTGGGGCTCCTTCTCCTCTGAGCAAGGTAAATACTGCCATTTGCTGTACTAGTTAATTCCTGTTCGGGTGATAGTATTTAGAACATCATAAGGGCATAAAGATCGTTTCTGTCTCCTAATCTGCTTTTTAGACCTTGCCACCTATGCCCTACCTAATTGACAAAATTACATCTTTTAATGGTCCCATAAGAGCATGTCACTGATCTGAAGGGCTGCTGTGCTTGTACCAGTGCAGGATGCTAAGGAACTTTGCCAGGATTTGGTGATCACTCTTTTTGAGATCATAAGAGACACACGTATTTCTATGTCAACTTTTTTTTTCCTTCCCCTCCCCCTTAATCCTCATGCCAGTGAAAAATTTACTCCATGGTATTTATCTTCAAAATTCTTCACTCCATTTGCGGCTTTTTAGGAGGATGTTCTGACTCTTCTAAAACTACATTCATGTGAAAAGCCAGGAAGAAAATTTTCATCCAATATATCTAGTTCCAGAAATGACCTTTATTAGTGAGACTGCTGGCCTTAATTTAAAGCAAGAGTTGCTAGTGAAACTGCCTTGGTTTGAGTGTCAGATAATGTAATGAGCTTTATGGTGTTAGTAATAGTAGCTCCTGGTATCCCTGGAGCATTGCCAGGTGCCATAGCTCTGTGTCTAATAATGGGTGTTGTGCAGGAAAAACTCAATGAAAATTTCTGAACCTGAGGGTAGTGGTTCAATGGTTGATTCTAGTGGAAGCTCTTAAATTTCTTTCAGAAAAGCTGTTTACAAAACCCACAACAAAACCCAACAAAAGCCAACAAACCCCACCCCCCCACCCCACCCCCAACTCTCCTGTTTAATACCATAGCAGTTGATGAGAACTACATGATGGCTCAGAAAGTGCTCTTGCAAATGTAACCCTCTTTTTTGATGTTCATGAGGGATTTGGACCACTCTAGTTTCAGCCCTTAGTAAAGCTTTGAGAATAGTCTAGAAAGCTTGTATCTATCTCCTTCTAGAGTTATGATGTAGAGTTATGAGTAGAACTCACAAGGAAATCTCTTGAAATTTGCCGTGCTTTTTGCTTCTTGGAAGTTGTCAGAATGGCAAACAGTACTAAAATTAGGACTTGTTTTCAGTCATTAGGAAAAGGATCTCTCTAGCACGTGAGATGCTGTAACAAAGCTTGTAGTATCTTCTAGAATTAAATTAACACTCTTCAAAGTAACTTGAGTCTTCAAGTTCACAGAAGAGTTGCAATATACTCTCCTTAGTGTCTGTCTTTGCCACACTTAAAGCATCTCTATCCAGAATTGGAGGAGCTAATGAAGCAAAGTCATAGGCTGACCTGTCTCTTGTATCTTTGCAAGGACTTAATCTTTAGTGCTGTTGATGGCTTTTTAATCTCTTTTCTGAAGGTTTAGGAACAAACTTTTAACTAGTTTCTAACCATTCCTCTTCTACTGCCATTTCTGTGGTTAGAATACTGAGGTGCTGTTGTGGACGAACAACTGTTTCATTCCATAGACAAAATGAAGGGTCTGAGAGATGAAGAAACAAACCCTATAGAAACTTTATTCCTTCTTTGGAGTCACCTTGGAGTTTCTCAGCTCCACTGTCATCTGAAAACTTAGCCCAGTCTTCCTTAAATTCTTTCGAAGGAGCGAACAGCTCACAATAAAAGACCTGATGTCAAAATTGGGGTTTTTAAAGTATGTGATTCTGTGCATGAGTTGTTTGTGGAGAAATGCTCGTATATTGAAGGTATATTTAAAATATTTCTCCAGTCTTCTCCAGCCACAACTGTTACATCTCCTAGTTCTACTCCAGCAAAAACTGTTGATACATCTCCTCCAGTTGATCTTTTTGCAACTTCATCTACTTCTGCTCCAGTCAGGTAAGTTAAAAAGTGTATTTGAGTTACTGAGCTTGATGTAGGTGCCAGAATCACACTTATAACAGGAGGCTTGCCTCAAAAGTTTTGCTTATTTTACAGGTATAGATCACAAATAAAGTCTTAACACAAGAAAAAATTATGGCTACTCCAAGTTGGTTGCAGTGTAGTAATGATGTTATACCATTCCCAGTATAAACTTCCAATTGAATAGCCTGAAGTAATGTGAAAATCCAGAGTAGTCTTTGCTGACCTTCAGGATTCTGTTTCTAAAACTGCAGAATTAATATTCCTTTTTCTTGCTGTTCAAATCAGTTAATGAAGCACAAGGATAATGAACTTCTGGAGGTTAAAATAAAAAATAAACATTTGACCTATGAGAAAATCTGAACCTTGGTTTAAAGTCAAAACCAGAACAAACTGCTGTTACTCACTGTAATCAGCAGAAGTGATAGAACTCTAGAAATGTAAAAACCTCTCAGCTTGAACCAAAAGTCTGAGAATGTAAGTAACTCCAGTTAAATGTCAGCTGAAGAACATCACTGAAGAAAGAACTTCTGTTGTTTGTTATTTAAATGTTCTAGATGAACAAGACCTGGTTTCCTAAGTAAATATCTGACTGGCTTAAGCCATAGAAGTTTTACCAGTTCTCTCCTAGCTAATGCCTGTTTATTGCCTGAAAATGCAGATTTCTTGCTTTCTGACATGGCATAATGGAATATTGAGTAGAGTGGAGGTGGTTTCAGCCACAGCAGTTATTTCCTCTGTTTTTAGGGACCACCTGGGATTTTGAAATTTTTGTTTTGGGTGATATGGGCAGTGCGTGTGGGGTTGTTTTGTGGTTTTGAGAGTTTTCTTTAGAATTTTAAGTCTCATAGATGCATTGCAGTGCCACTATAGAGTAATGGAAGTAAGTTAAGGTCCCACCCTGGGTTGTAATGTGTTCTTGGCCCTCGCTATGCTACGGATGTTTATGGCTACTGCTCTAACCCTAAGGCCTGGAAAAAATGTGTCTCTGTTTCATCAGCTGTCCAAACTAAGGGAAGTTTCTATAATCCAGTTGTGGCTTTTTAAAAAAAAAAATTATTGAAATGGACAAATTCCTCTGGTATCTAATATCTCCATTTTCTTGGCAGCTCTTCCAAACCATCCAGTGATCTTCTGGATCTTCAGCCAGATTTTACCGGTACTGGGCAGGCAGCACCAGCACCTGCTCCTCCTGCTGCTGCTGCTGCTGCTGCTGGAGCCACGTCATGGGGAGGTAGAGAAACCTCACTGTCAGCATCTGTTCTTGCAGTCTCCATCTTGCTGGCTGCACTCAGATCTGGGTCTTTCTCTGCTAGCACAGGATGTTCCCAGCTCACCCCCAGGCTTCTGCTTACCTGACAGTCAGGCATTCCTTTGCAGCACAGGACTACTTCTTCTTTCCAGGGATATGCATAATAGTATAAGCTGCTTATAAGGGCCTGGCTGCAAAGCTGGGGGGAGCCAGGATTATGTGACTAAAAGTGAGCACGAGGGAGATGGATGAAGGTGAAGAGGTAGGGTAGGCACTTCAAAACAGAAGAACTAGAACTGTTCATGTTCTCATTGGCAAGGTGAGGGCAGAAATCAACTCTTCTGTTCGTAAAGCAAGGTCCACAGGTCAGTAGGAGGAGGATCAAAAATACCTTTTAAAACAAAAATGCATCTAAAACAAATGGTGGCAGCTTAGTTCTGCTGCAAGTGTGACTACCTCTGACAACCCTTAACATATTTTAATAAAATATCTTCCTTGTCTTCTTAGAATGATAATATGAAAATAGAAGTAGAGGACTAACTGCTTTCAAATGGGAATACCTAACTAGCTCTGACATCTGAGCTCGGTGGTGAACTGAGCCTGTTGTTCCAGGCAGCACTAGCAGCTGGTGTTCTGAAGAGGACCACAGTAAACACAGACAGTGTTCCCTTCTGTTCCGTTAAGACAAGGAATTAGGCCAGTAATTGTGATTTAACTTAACATAGTTGAAAACCCACTCTGGTATAATCTTAAGAGATCCTGTAGCTTAATGAAGTCATTAGCCCTCTCACGGCAGGAATGCAACACTGAGTCATGTTGACTCTACTATCAGTGCTAGTGTACCATCAGTGCTAGTGGCTTCTGCATTCCCTGTGTCTGTTCTTAGCTTTAGTTCATTAAACATGACATTGTATCTCAGCCACTGCATTATGAGAGGATAGCTATGGTTGTCACATAGACCATGTTTTGCATCTTCCATTTCTTGAATTGATTTTTCTTTTTTCACAAATGTCAATTTTGTTAATGGAAATGTACTCTTACCCAGAAAGCAAGACCAGAGAGTAATCTATTCTAGAATGCCTGGGTTTGATTATTCTGCAGGTTTTGGTTGTGTCCCATTTGTCTTACTTTGTCATTGCCAAGCACTGAAATACAAGATTTTGAGATGTTTGAAAGAGCTTGAAAGAACTTTTTTAAGCAGTTGCTCATTCCTGCAACAGTAGAAACATAAATAAATGGCCAGTAATATTGTAAAGTATTAATTTGCATAGAAATGAAAAGCTGATTTATTTGTTCTTTTTCTGCTTTTTGAACAGAACACCTGTAGTTTGGAACTTAGGTGTTTTATCCTTCTGAATTACTGGCAACTTTAAAATTGACTGTTAATGCACTTGTTCCTCTTATTCCACAACAGAAAAGGACAACTAACTCTTTTCCTTTGGCCAGGATTATCACTAACCTCATCAAGTATACTTCAGTCTTATCTTTCAGAATAGCATTTTGGTAACTTAGTAAGCTTCAGCTTTGTCTGCTTTACTGTTGGCAGGAGTCCAGGTACGATGACCTGCTACTGCACTGGAATCTTGCTTGGTTTTGGTGTGGGGTTTTTTTTGTTTTGTTTTGTTGATTTTTTTTGGCCTTTTTTCTTTTCTAAACTCTCTTGAAGAATTGCCAAACACCATGTCAGACATGCGTAAATTGAGAACTTGAATGGCTTTTTTGTGAAACTACTGAAATTTCCATATTTCATATTTTATCTGATAACGAGAAAATCCTTAAGCCTGTGTTACAGGTTGTTTATTCATTTGTTTAAACTGAATTTGCAGGATGAAGCTGGGAGTAGTTATAAATTGTACAATCTCATAGGTACACAGCCTTCTCATTAATGCAGGTGAAGCCACATCAGAAATAGTGCATCCAGTTCTGGGCTCTCCTGTTTAAGGTAGAGGGATTTAGCAGAGGGCTGCCAGTACTCCAGAAAGCTCTCTCCACAGAGATTGGGGGAGCTGGGCCTCTGTCATCTGGCAAAGAGGAGGCTAAAGGGGACTCTTAAAAGTGGTCTAAAACTACTTTAAGGGGAATTACAGAGGAGAGTCAAAATTTTCTTGGAAATTATAGTTGATTAAAATGAAGAGGTTGAGTGGACATGAGAAAAAAATTACTTCATTTGGAGGGTAAGGTGATACTGGAGCAGATTTCTGATCCAAGCTAGCGAGCCCTCCATTCCTGGAGATTTTTGAAGACCTGACTAGTCAGAGTCATGACTGCCCTGGTCTGGTGTTGGGATTACTGTTGTTCTGAGCAGGAGGCTGGACAAGGTGACCTTCCTTCCACTCTGGACTTTTGGGAGGATGTGCAATAGTGCCCCCCTGCTACTTGAGCTACTTACTCTTCTGGGCTACAGCAAGTTTATGTGGGAACTCATGAGAAAAATAGTAGGAGAGGGAGGAAGTTGGAAGAAGTGCTGCAGCTTGGAATAGCTAGGAGAATGTGAATATCAAATACTTCAAGATGCAGCATCAATACGTGTCAACAATAAATGATCCTGCTTTTCTCAATCTCCCTGGCAGTGTAGATCCTATGTATTCTGGCCTATACTGTATATATTCAGTGTAGTGGACTGTATTTAGGGGTATGTACGGTGTATATTTTTTTATATACCTAGTATATTTCTGAATACACAGTATGTTATCTAGCAAATGAACTGTAACTTGTGAAAATCTACACTTCTCTGCTAACAGGAGATCATCAAGGTAGGATAATATGTTGCCTGCAGCATACTGCAAGGTGAATAGATAGGCATTTGGCAGGTAAACTAGACTGTAGTATTACAAAAAATACAGTAGGTCAAATTGTGCATCCTTGTGAGGTCTGACTCTTGGATATAAAAGCAAATTGACCTGAATTTCTGCTCTAAACTACCTTGCAGTGTGCCTTAGAACATGGATTTGCTAATAGTATTGTTACTTTAATGTCACTATACAAAAAACATTGCTTTTAATCATTCCCATATTAACAGTAAGTGTAGATTGCTGTGCTCGATGATTGTAATTTTGCTGTATTGAGATCCATAACATAACTGAATAACAAAAATGCATTGAAGAATAAGCTAATAAAACTTAAAAGTTTGCCAGCGGCTGTTTATTTTAAGTCTAGCAGAGACATTCACCTGGTGTGCAGTAATGGGATACCAGAGTGCTGCATTATTAATGTACTGTTCTGCTCTTTCAGAATGGTATTTTTACTTACCTCAGCTTGTGCAGTCAGTCTCAAGTAGAGCTCTCCCAAGGAACCAATTATGAAAACTGTAAAAAACCTACATGTAGGTTCTTGCTGCTTTTTTTACAGGTGTTGTAAAATACAGACAAATTTGTGAAGATTGAGCGGTGCTGGCTCAAATAATTTTGCTTCCTACATGCTGACCCATAGTAAAGCATCTGCACTCGGTGCTTGCTGTTCAGTGTGGATCAGATGAACCCATGACCCTGTTATATGTGCAATAAATCTAGGAGCAGCACTGAGCTTCTGCTTAGTAAATAGGTAGTTGGTGAGCTCAGACTGTCCAAACTGTGGAATAAAAAGGTAATAGGACTCATTAGTTTTCACAGAGTTTTATGTCTTATAGTTGATTTTTATATAGGAAAAGCTTCTGTGCTTGAGCTTAATCTGACTGATCTCGGAGGACATCATTGTTGGCTTTGTTGACTTTCAGAAAGAGTTGGCTAAGGAACCAAAGTTGGAGCAAAGCCAATCTGCTTATGCTTATGCTGTTAGCCATTCACAGTCCTCATAACAAGTGTTAACAGAGCTAGTTTCTGCATAGCATGCTTTCTCTATTATTAATGAAGGAAAAGCTTTTGAAGAGGAGCTTCCTCCCTGCCTCCCTTCTCCCTTCCTCCTTCCCTCTTAACAGTTGTCCCAAGTCAAATGATCACCACCTCTTTGTCCCTTAGAATATACTTGGGGCACTAGGGATGTCATGTATCATATTCTGAAGGAACTTAACACTGTATTTGCAAGCTGCTCTCTGCTAGAGTACCCTGGCTTTAGTGCCACTCCTGTGAAGGGTTCTAGGGATGTAATGGTTTTGTTTTGAATAGTTATTAAACAGAATGAGCTTTGTCATGTCAGGATAACTTCTTGAATTCAGGTGTAGAAATTGTTTAACCTAGATACTTCACTTAGAATGAACTTCTTCAATTGGGAAACTGTACTAATTTGTCTGTTTCTTTATTCTGCTGTCATTTTAATGGACAATCTAGACCTTTTGGGAGAAGGTGAGTAATATTTTTAATTTCTAAGACTTTTGAATATTAAGACTCCTTAATAAGCTCCAGCTTTCTGGACTTGAGTGACTGTGGTCTTTCTGCCTCACCCTTTACTTTCCTGTTTGATCTTCATTATGTGGTTGCATACAGATAGTCTGGCTGCACTTTCCGGTGTTACCTCTGAGCCACAGATTTCAGATCCATTTGCCCCAGAGCCTACTGCAACTACTGCTGCAGCTACTGATACTACAACAACTTCAGCTGCTGCCACCACAACTACAGCTGTTACTGCTGCCACTGCTGAAGTGGATCTCTTTGGAGGTTAGTTTGGTTGCTGTAGTGCTCTACACCAGCTCATAAGGTAGATGAAGCAGTATTGAGTTCAGCTGTTGTAGCAAGGCTTTTAATTTAACCAACTATACCCGAGGTGCCTGTGTAGGAAATATAAACTGCCCAACTGCCTCTTTCTTTGCTGTGCTTCAAGTATCCTGTGCATATATATGAAAAAAAGAAAACTGAATACTTTAAGGCTGAGTTACCTTTTGATTGAACAGCTAAGAACAGTAGTTCTCAGGTCCACGCTGGGCTAAGCAGGTGTTGTTTTCACATTATTCAATAGTTGTGCACTGTACTACAGTTTCTGGGAAAAGCATTTCTGCTTTCATAGTTGAAGACGATGGACATGGCAGTGTCCTGCCTCTTCACTACTTGTCATGCTTGAGCTGCATTATGTTTCTTTTGGTTATTTCCTGCAAATATAGTACTGAGCCAGCTGAAATTACTGTATTTCAGCATTCTTGAGACTGGGTTTTATTTCACAAGACATTTGCACTACACTAAATTGGTGATGAACTTGTACTAAATGCAAACTATGCAAATAATGTATAGGAAACATATTCTTACAGTTCAGTGGTACTCTTTCAGTCTTTAATGTTATCTGCTACCTGCTTGAGTAAGAATACATTTCCCACTGTATGTTGTCAGTTTTCTTGTCACTCCCGTGGAGCAGGAGGCTTCTCAACAGCATGTCAGAAATTATATTTCTTTTCCATACCATACCAGCCCCCAGTATTGGACAAATCTTTCTGTTTAAAAACTGTTAACATTTTTGAGATCACCTGACCATTGTGTTTTTCTAGTTTTCTCTTCCTTCAATGCATACTTCCAGCATGACAGTGTATGTCATGAATAAGTAATAACTTACTTGCCATAAAAACTGAATTCCAGTATCTTCTCTGCGGGATGTACTTATCTATCACTTCTACTGACAAGAGTGCTGGAGAGGTCTCATACATAAACAATTTGACTACAAAGGTGTTTCCTAAAGACTGAAAGTTCCCAGTTAGAAGATTTTTTTAGTACTGATTTCTGCAGACAGCACCAAACGCTCCAGTAAAAATTCTGAAAAGCTTTAAGAAAGGAGTACAACTACTACCTGCTGCTTAGCCCCTCCTTTTACAAAGATTGGTAGTAGTCCTGTGCCACAGGATCGGCCAGTTCAGAAGCAATCTAAAAATAGCTGTGGGCAAGGCTCTGGATGCCACTAGGAGGAAGGAGTCTGATTATGTTTACTCTCAGAAGCCAATCTGTTGCAGAAGCCAATCTGTGCTCATCAACAGCCCTGCAGATGCCTAGAGTGTGAAAGCATTGGGGTTGAGCCAGTCTTGGATACCACACTTTCAAATTGCATTATTAATTTAACATAAATATATGAATATTTGAAAAACTAAGCAATAGTTAAATGGATAGAAATCACTGTAAACTTGCAACAGGATTAGAAAAACACCTACCGATGCCTGTTCTTCCAGTACTACAGCAACAAGATGTAACTTTTTTTTTTTCCTACCTTTACCTTCTGTGCCTGGAACAAACACCTACTACCAAATCATGTGTCTGCTTCCAAGCTTCTCAAGTGGCAAATATCTAGTTGTATTTAGTTTCAGAGATTTAACTGGTCATTAGATAACTTCGTGACACAGGTTAAGAAGTGGAGTTGCCTTTACCCTCCAGGATGGAAAGAATTTTACTTTTGCAGTATGCAGACTTCTGTGACTTGATCTTTTCTTTTAAAAAGAATTTATTTTGTTGCTCAAATGCTATAAATCTCCAGTGGATTATATGTTAGATGAATAGTGACTTTTTCCTGGAACACTTCAGGAAATTACTTTATGATAACAGAAGACGTATAGTTCTCAAGAGGAAAAGTTTCTAAACACACTCAGCACTGAAGGTACATTTGCAATGCCTTCAAGACACCCACTGGCCACACCCTTTTAAGGTCCATGAGTCCACACTGAACTTCCATCTCTGTGCTGTTGTTTGGGGTTTTTTTGTTTCTTTATATTTTCTTCTGAAGACTGTGCTGTAAGTATATACTGGCATACTACACTAACATTCCATGTTACTTTAAGACTGTATACAGTGCAAGGAGAGGTAGTTTTGGGGGCAGACACTGTTGCTCTATAGCTTTTGTGGTGTTAGACATGCTTACACTTAATCTCTATTAAGTAGGTACTTGACCTTTGAAGTCTGCTAGGTAGTCTTCAAGGTCATCTTAACTTCTTGCAGCTTGCCAGTGCTTTGTTGCTTCACGTGGTTTCTTGTGGTGAGGTGTGGTAGGGGAAGGTACAGGAGCAGTGATCTCAGAAGGAAAAATGTCTTCAGGAAGTGGCTGATTAGAGAAAGAAGCTGAAAGCTGCAGGAGAAAGGCAGCCAAGCTGAGGGAAGAAGCAGAAGAGACTTGGAATGGGTGTTGTGTGCTAACTCTCTTGCACTGTACTGCTGATACTTTAACTGATAGGAGCCTGCATGCTTCCTAGGACTGGTATTTGTCTTTCAGACATAAGCTCTGCAGTATGTCTTCATCTCTAATATGGTATTGGAAAGCTGATGAGAAATGCAGGACTGATGCAGCATAGCTTTTTAAAAGAACTCAATATGATTGATAGGCAAGCTTTCAGTTACCTGGGCCCACTTGAAGAATTCCTTATCATGTTTCTAAGATAAACAAGAGTAGGCTGTTGTCAAAGTGCAGCTGCAATCATTCTTTAGAGGGAGAAATGTAAAGGTAGAAGAAGAGTGAAATACTGTGATATGCAGCATATGTCAGTAATAGAATTTGATCCCAGTGTTTTTGGACACTAGTAATGTGCTAGCGAGTTACACTTTGGTGTGTAATTACACTGTATACGGTGCAAGTAACAAGTCATGGCAGACATTGCACAAATGTTGGTTTTTAGGCATTCAGATGACTTGAATTGTAAGTGGGCAGGAGAACTATGTTTTTTCCTGTAAAGAATGTGCAGGCGAAGTGTGAAGACTTTTGGCGCTTGACAGCTAATGAATGGCCCTTCTGCTGGAACACGCTGGCATAGCAAGGTAGCACTTCATTTAAAAAACAAACAAACAAAAAAATTTGCATTATTATTATTTCATTAAATCATCAAGGTTGGAAGAGAACTTTAAGATCATCAAGTCCAACTGTCAGTTTCCTAGCACTGAGCCTTGTAGAATACTTTTAAACTTTAGTCAGGTTCTCCATGTCAAAATGTAATGAAGGGTGACTGAAAAGGGGAAAAACTGTGGAAACAGTTTCTCGTGTACACTTTAGTTCTACAATCTTTCCTATACTTGTGACTTTCCACAGAGTTTCATTTGTTGCATAATACTTTAAATTATTATAAGTCAGTTGTACCATGATGTGTGAGTTACTTTGTCATGTATTGATGCCATGGCATCAAATAAAGCCTGAATTTATGAAATTAAGCATCATTCTTCAGGAACACTTACTGCAAAAAAGATGGATCAAGGCACTATTTCAATATTTCAGAACTTTAAAATGCCTTTGTTTGCATGTGATTTCAGTAAGAATTATATTTATGAATTTAAATGTATTGCAGTACGTAATACACACCTATTACTCCTAATAATGTTCCATGCAGTGTGAACTTTCAAAGGTTTCAGCAATATCTCTTTTAAGTTTTTAGGATGCCAATCTATTCAAGTGAGAACCATAGGCTACTTGCTTCTAGAAGTCAAAAGCTAGATTCACTTTTGAAACAGAAGATGAAGAAATGTAAGGAATATAGTAACTGCTTTAAAGGGAGAAGATCTCTTACAGTGTTGGATATGCAAATGCATGGTTACTATGCCAGTATGGAGGAACAAAAAAAGAAAATAAACAGTCATTTTTTTTTAATGATAAAATATGCAGACTAAATTGTATCCATTTCTGCATGCCATGCTAGATTTTAGCAGAGGGCAAGGGGCAACTGTGCAGGTGCAGCAGACCCTATTGAAAAGCTTGGAAAAACTTGATAAGTGTTAACTTAAAAATCCCCAATGGCAAACTCTTGGTTTGAACTGTGAGTTGTAGGGTCACCTGTTCAGGTTGGTTTGGTCATATACGTCTCTTGAACTTCTCAGAGTAACTAATATTAGAAGTTCTCAGTGTGACTTTTTTTCTTTAGTTTCCATTGTGAACTTGGGTGTTTATCCCATCTGCCATTTAACCCAAGTCTGATGCTAAAAAGATTATAATGCCTGGCAAGAACCTTATTCAGAAGTGTCAGAAAATAATAAGGCTGGTGCCAAACTATCTGTTTCCTTCCATCTGTGGGCTGGAAGGAATTTGTGTCCGCTTGAATATCTGTGACTGTTACATGTGGAATTTCAATAGCCTACACCTGGTCAGGAATAGGTGTTACTCTGAGGCTGAAGTGATCCCAACATAGCACTAGTGACTAACTCTGTGCAACCTGAATTCCCAGTTTATATATCATCTGGACTCTATCCTTGCATTCTGGGAAATGATTACAAGTAGGGTTAAGTAATGTCTGTGCTGTTGGCGTACAAGCTTGTGTGAATACAAATGTGTTCTTTAGAAAGAGCCCAGGGTGACCCTCCATCTGAAAGCTGGCCCTGTAGAGCAAAACTCAACACACATGACCTTACACAGCATATTCTCAAGTAGTACAATGCAAAACTCTTCAGTTCAGTTCTGTGTTGAATTTCTTCTGTGTGGGGTATGCCAGTGTCTGGTATACACACAGTACTGTGATATTTGACTCATTCTGATTTTTTTACTTGGACAACTGCCATCCAGTTTTGTTGTTGAACAACCCTGTTACTTGAAAAATAGAATTATGTTTGAAATGGCTTATTAGCAGGCCTTTTTTTGCTACTAACTCATTTTAATTCTATTGTACAAGACTAATTGGCTTTCCTCTCTTCTGTTGAAGTTTCAGTGCATGTTCTTTTGAGCTTTTTAGATTACATGGCACAAACTTGTTTTTAAAATGGTTGTTTTCATTTTAAAGGTGACACTCAAAGCATGTCAAGCTTTTTCCTGTAGTAGTTTGACAGTGCAATTGCAGTATTCTCCAACAGATTTTTTTTACTTGCTAACTTTGTAGCAGTAGAAAAACGGCCTTTATAAGCATCTTGAGGTATATAAACATAATTGTGCAGTCTTTTTGTGCAGAAAATGCTTGCCTATGAGGATAGTCCAAATGGCACTGTCCATTAGGACTACTTCATAGAATTATGAGCTCCAAGTGGTGGTTTAAGCCTAGAAATAATGCTATAAAAGTTCATAGCTTTAAATTTAAGCATGCCACTTAGCAAGTGGCAAACAAAAGAAAACAGTCAAAGAAAACTCATGAGCAAGTCATTCCAAAACCCCAAACCAGTTGTTTTCCCTGACTTGACTGGTTGGCCTAGTAGTGATCCTAAAAGGACGGACAAGCTATGGCTGGCCAGCAGTTAAGATGAACATTCTTGATCTGTTTGAAGCAAGCCGAGTAGATACAACCTATGCATCAGGTTATGGCTTCAGAAAGACCCAATTGGAATACTGTTAAGAAACAAATAGGTTCAAACTTTCAGATGTTGCATGACTGACTTGGCTCAAAACCTAGAAATGGTAGGTGCAGATACCTGCCAGAGTAATTGGATTGTTTTTCTTAATGTAATACAGGCTTTGAGCATGCAAGTTGTTAATATCTACTCTTGAGTTAATTTTAGGTAGTACATGAGCATGCTGCTCAGAACCCTTATACAATGAGAATAATGCCTTCTTTTACACTCAGTGTACTTCCTGTGGGCAACCCAAGCAGCTCCATCTGCAAACCCTGTCTAGAACATGCTTGTGTGGGGTTGGGGGAGAGACAAAGCGTTTTGTGCTGCATGACTTGTCTTGCTGTTGGAGTAATTGCATTCATGTTGTATAAGGGGATCTACCTATGCAATTTAACTTGGTTCTTTTACTATATTTTTCTTCTCTTTATTCCTTTTTTATTTTAATTTGTGTTCTTAAACTGCACCCAAGATGCCTTTGCAGCTTCTCCTGGGGAAGCCCCTGCAGCAGCTGAAGGGGCAGCAACACCAGCTACCCCAACCCCTGTAGCAGCAGCTCTTGATGCATGTTCAGGAAATGGTGGGTTTTATGTCATTAGATAGTATCTTGTTTTGCTGTTTTTTTTTTTTTTTTTTTTTTTTTTTTTTTTTTTTAAACTACATGGCAGTGTGTTTTTCTGAAATTTTCATGGTGTTTGCAATTGGTCAAAACAAACCTTAAACTGAAGAGCATGCTTAACAAAACTGCCTGTTTCCAAGTCCCAGTAACTTTGTGCTTATTTGGTAGTGCTAATAAACAGTTCTGTCAGTGCTGAGTTTTAAGCAGTACCCTGGATAGTCTTTTGTCATATTGCTTTTCGTGGGCCTGTCAAACAGCCTTTGAAAGTTTTCCCCTTTAGTAACTAGACTGCTCAGCCTTTCAGATGGTCTTTATTTTAGAAAAACATAAGTAACATGTCTGGATAAGTAAGCCAGATGTTAGAGCAATCTCCTCTATGTATGTGTGTGTATTTGCAGTATGTGCATTGCCTGTAGTTGCTTTGTTCTTGACTTCCTCCGCCACTGATCCTAAGTATACATACACATATATTTCCCCTCTCCTTTTTACAAGACCCCTTTGCCCCATCCGAAGGTAGTGCAGAGGCTGCTCCTGAGCTGGACCTCTTTGCTATGAAGCCAACAGAGACTGCTGTTCCTGTAGTTACCCCTACAACTAGCGCAGCCACTCCAGTTCCTGCAACAACTCCTTCTCCAGCTGCTGCTGTTGCTGCTGCTGCTACTGCTACTACAGCTACTGCCACTACCACTACTGCCACCACTTCTGCTACCGCCACCACTTCTGCTCCTCCTGCTCTAGATATATTTGGTGGTAACTTTGTTTTTAACTCTTTGATTCTGCTGGATTGATCTGTCAGGAGTACCAAAAAACAAATCAGTGTTGCATGCGTGTTGTGTGCTAGGCTTTCAAACCAGAGAGCCTATTAATGTCAAGTATGATGTGCAAACTTTCAAAGTTTCAGTCCTGCCTTTTGAAAATGAGTTAAAGATGTATTGTGTTCTTGGCCTTAGATTTATTTGAGTCTGCCCCTGATGCACCTGCAGCACCTAAACCAGATGCTACTCCTAGCATAGATCTCTTTGGTACAGGTAAAGGGAGAATTCTTCCAATACTCTGCTGCTTTGATGCTGTGCAATGGTGTAAACTGTCTTGAGTGATATTTCTTGTTTTTTCTTTCATTTCTGGAAGATACATTTTCATCTCCACCACCTGCAGCTTCTCCTGTGCCTGAGAGTTCTCTCACTGGTGATCTCTTGTCTGGTGAGTCCTTGTTTTCATAAGCCTTTTTACAGACTTCCTGGGTTTGGATTTTTTCCAAAAGTTAAAAAAAAAATTACTGTGAATTTACATCTTCATGGTGAAATACTAAGAAATACTAAGTTGTGGGTTTGATCCTTTGGTCACAAGATGTGCACTTGTTGAAGATGCAAACCGTGAATTGGCTGACACTGAAGCTGAGTAAGTAATGTGGTTGTTGAAAGAGTAAATCCTTTAAGTATAAGGAAATTCTTAAACAATGCTTTCTTTAAAGTACTGTAGTTTTCAGTTGCTGTGTGAGAAATGTAACACTTCATGTTTGCAGTTCTGAAGACTGTTACCCGAATTTACCAACCCTGTGGTTCTAACTGGTGGAGCCCATGTGGCTTTGAAATATTTAGGTATCATTGTTGCCTTGCTGATACTAAATATTATTTATCCTGTGCTCACTGCAGTGGATGCATTTGCAGCCCCCTCTCCTCTACCCACTGCCTCTCCAGCAAAGGTGGATTCTTCAGGTGTGATTGACCTATTTGGTGGTGGGTATTTTTCTTTCCTCACCGCTTCAGAGTTGAATCACTTCATTTCAATTACCTTTGCGCTTTGCTAAAGCTGCGGGTTTCCCCTTCTCACAGCTCTCTTGTGTGGTGTTACGGCTGAGACTGGCATGTCCTGTTCTTAGTACTGCACAATGATGAACTGCAAATAAACTGTCCGTGTGGTCATTCTGTTGTCACAACACTTGCCATTCTGTCCTCGGTCAGTGCATGTATGGCTCTTCCTCAGATGTCCAGTGAAAGTGCTGTATTCTTCTTTTATTTTTTGCAAGGCTCCATGGTCATGCTGTTTTCTCTCAGTTCCGTTTCTCAAAGCAGCTGAAGTTTTGAGGGTGATTTGTCTCAAGCTGGGTATCTGAATCACAGGATCTTTGTTGGGTTTGGCAAGGTGGAAATTAGGATAGGCACAGCCAACTGTGGGTGTGATGTAAAACAGAAATGTTACCTAGTGACAATGAATCTCAAATGTTAGTGAAATACTCCTCTAAAAAGACTTAATGTGAGTCACTAGGTTCTGGCTGGAATTACTCCAAACCCTGGTTCAATGCCTTCATCTCCCAATGAGTTAACCCTGTTTCCTTGAATTCTGTGCTTTGCATGGGTTTTCTGAGAAGAGACCCAAGTGAAAGAGATTTCTTTCAGGTACTGGTTTGTTGCACCTCCTTTTTTCCACCTGAACTTTCTGTCCATGGTACTGCTCTGCAATAAAGATGGCCAAGCACTTTCATTTTATCCTGATGATGTATGAAGTGGTTATCCTTTTGTCCTCTTTTGTTTATGATAAGTGATGAATTGATATATTTAATATTGAGCTCTCCTTTTTCTTGATGCTTTCTGGAATTCCCTTTAGATGCTTTTGGAAGTAGTGCTCCTGAACCCCAGCCCACAACCCAGGCTGCTTCTAGTTCCTCAGCTTCTGCAGACCTACTTGCTGGTAATAAAGAACTTCTAAATACTTATTATTTTAAAGCAATACTAAGAAGTGGTCTTCAAAATCTTCTGTGTTCCTTGGGTGTAGATAGACTTTTGCAGGGGAATAAAATACTTGTTCACAAGACTTCTCAGTACTTTAGATGTTTCAATTAAAACTAGAGTGATCTATAATGGAGACAATACACTGAAGTACGAGTAAACTTCCTAGATTTTTTTTTTTCTGTGCTCTTTGTTTTCCTACCTTGTACATAACCCTTATTTTTCTGTACTGTTCACTGAATATGAGTGCATGAAGTTTCTTTGGCTGTTTGTAGCAGTACTTAAGCAGTTTTTCAGGATACGCTTCCTGTTCCTTAGTGCTAATTAATCTTTATTTTTTTTAGTTTATTCAATTTGGTTGCTTTAATTGAGGCAAGTTTAACACTTAAATGTTAGTAGTTTGAATGAATGACTTGGTAGGAGTCTTGCGTTTAGCCAAGGAGAGTGGGATGATGAGTGTGCTTTTCTGAGCACAAGGGCATAGAAGTGATGGAGATTCTCTCCTTATACTGGGCAAGATGAAGTCTCTGCCAGTGCTGAATGTGGCATCACTGTCACACATTATATCAAAGGTTGAATAACTGTCATTGTAGTCTGCATCCTGCAGACAAGGAGCTTCATTTGAATTCTGTGTGTACTCTTCTCCAAAATTCTTGCTACACCATGTATTGTAGTGGCTATAGTGATTGTGCTAAACAGTTGCCACTCCTTCCTATCCCAATCTGAAGTTTGTAGAGCACATCTTTGTCAAGAGGAAGGAAAATAATGTACTTCTGGTTTGTAGGTTTGTCTTAAATTCTCCCATGTTTCTGAAAGGTGAATGTGTGTTGTGATTTAAAATAACACTACCCCAGACAGAACCAGCCCAGTTTGTTAGTAGAATTGGTTGGTAGGTTATCCTTCATGAATTTTAAAGATGATTGTTGTCTTCATATTGTATCTTTGTGGCTTTAATTCTGAGCTGGACTGATAGTCTGCCCCTTATGCTACTGCTAATCCGTTCTAGTTGTGGACAGCACTGACAATCAGTTGCTGTCCCTCTGTTTGCAGGTCTCTCAAGCCAACTCACACTGTATCAAGAGTCCAGCCCTGTGTATGTTTTGCCATTATATGCTCGTGAGAGATCCTTTGTTGTAGGAGGAATACATAACGTGAGATACAGCACTCAGTGCAGAATACACACTGAGTGAGTTGATACAGGTGTCTGCTTGCACACTGAATCCATCTCAGAAGAGAACACATTTTCTAGTAGCTGCTCTAACAGCAGGCATTGTCTAGTTGTGCCATAGAAAGGTAGAAGTAGTCTAGACAATCATAATAATGTATATGTTCATTCTCAATCAGTTCCAGTGCTAGCAAGCTAGATACTCACAATGGGACATAACGTGTAAATGCATGCTAAACTTTAGTACAGACAGCTTCAGATTTTAAGGTAGAAGACTAATTTTTGTTTGCATATTACTTCAATTGCTCTTTGTGTTAGTTTATGGATAGCTTAAAGCCAAAGATCAGGCTTTACCTGTAGGTTCTGAAACATGCCAGTCATTTGCAGTTGTGTGTGTTATCAGGGGACTGAGTGCAAAGATGTTGTTGAACAGAAGCTAATTCTGCTTGTGCAAACATTACAATACAAAATATTTTATGACCTTATCTGTAATTAAGCTTAAATTCAAGTAGGAACTGTGCTCCAGATGGCTCAAACTTCAGCACCGTGCTCTCTGAATCTGATGAGTTCTGTTAAATCAAAACCTAAATTACAAAAGGAATATTCAAAGTCTGAATACTCAAGTAGACCTGAAGCAGTTAGGGTGAATAGATGATTTTTTAAAATTTATTTTATTTTTTCTTTGAATATATATTCAAAAGGGCTCTAAGTAGATTTGAAATTTTTTTGTATTTTTGCAGACAGAGTCTGTAAACATCACAGCATATTGCTAAGCATTTGTTCACCCTTGATAATGGCAGATGTACAGCCTGCAGTGTAATCTAGTTTTAAATTTAAGAGTGTCTGGAGTTCATGTGGTGACTGAAGGCTTGTCCTTCATGGTTTATGAGTGTTTGGTTGTACTAAGTGTTTATATGAATATTGTTATGAGTATACTTAATATTCATAATTGTCTTAAGTGTTCTGCTGTAAAATACGTTTCTGTTCCTTCTTGACTCACTTAGGAAATATGGTAGAAATGTTTTCCTACTCTTCTAACACTTTTAGCGAAGAGTAGAACTATGCTGATAAATACAACAGTCTAACCATTTCCCCTTCTAGATCTTTCTGCTTAATTAAACTGTGTGCATGTGTGTCCCAGTATTTACTCCAATAACATGTTGTTACATGAATTCTTACTTGAATGTCTAAGTGAAAGCAACCTCAAAATCAAGCAGTTGGGGATGACCAGACAACACATCTAACTCGGGTGTGTGGGCTTGCTCTGGGTCTTGTGCAAGACCTAGACTACCAGGAACTTGATCTGTTAAAGGATTTTTATGACTTCTGTGCTTGATGTCACTGTTAAATTGTGTAAGGCTAAACGCTATGGAATTGAGACCAGTCATATGCAAATTTTCAGCTGGTGCTGGGGAGTACTCTCTTCTGTAGCTGGAGAAACAGGTGCCTTATGGGGCGTTGCAAAAGCTTACAGAAGTTTCTAAACAGAGTCTTGCTAATGGATATTGGATCATACCCTTCTTCCAGACTCCTTGTTCTCCCTCAGAAAATGGAAAGACAGGTTCTTTAAATGGCTCCTGTGCTTTAGAATTGCTGCAGTGAACTGCCTTTGTCATCCCTGGATCTTATCAACCTGCTTCTGGTCTGATTCTTTGAAGATTAGTACCTTTCTGCAGATGGCTGAATGCATAGAGCTTTGCCTTGGGACAGCTGATGATCTAGGACAGAGCTTGTGTCAAGGATCAGAGGACAGCCCAGCATCAGTGATGCTTTGGCAGATGTCTGCTACAGACCACCCGATCAAGAAAAGGCCATAGAGGAAGCCTTTTTAGGCAGCTGAAGAAAGCATCACTATCACAAGCTTTGGCACTCAGGCAACTTGAACCACCATAGTATGGGCTGGAAGGGAGAGAGGGAATATGGCTGGGTGTGGGTAATCCAGGGGGCTTCTGGAATGTATTAGAGAATCTTTTGATGGGGGTGATCAAGACATACCAGAGTGAGTTCAGTGGAGAACCACAGAGACAGTGACTTGTGCACATGGCATGTAAGGAGAGGCTGAGAACTGAGCCTGTCCAGCCTTGAGAAGTCAAAAGGGAAGCCTTAGAGGCGTCTAAACACATGGGAGTATACGGAGACTAGCCAGGTTCTTCTTGGAGATGCACAACGAGATAAAAAAGGCAATTTGTGTGGGAAAACACTGCTTGGACACTGTAACATGGTCTGATACGACAACAGACCATGCAGAGAGGCAATGAAATCTCTTTGGGGGTGCTAAGGCAAATCTGTATGCAACCTGATTTGATTAGATTTCCTCTGAGCAGGGTGTTGGGCTGGCTGACCTGCAGAAGTCCCTTTCAACATAAATTATCCCGTGACAAACCTGCTTCAAGAACAGCCCATGGAGAGCTGAGGGCACATCTCTGATCCCAGTGTATTTGTCCATATTCAGGGTTAACATCTGCAAGCATGTGACTTGCTGTGGACTGACATTTGGGTGATAAAGGTTTCTTGTTTGCATTGTACTGAAGTAGGCCTAATAAACACAGGGAACCTTACACAAACTATGGAAATGCTCTTTACTTGGGACTGCAGAAAACAGGCTGCTCTGCTTCTCTGGCTCCATGGTGGCATCTGAAGGGACCAGTGTAGGCTATGATCTGAGTATTTTCAGTCATTGCCTGCAATCTGGGAAGCTTCAGCTGAAGGATGTAATTTATGAGGTGTTTCTAATCAGGTTGTGTTCTCCTGGACCTGTAGTTTGTAGTCAGGTTTGCTGTCCTCTCCCAGCTGTGTCTGGGGCTAATGCATTTGTTCATACAGGCCAGGCATTCCACAACTAAAGCTGTCTGCTGGTGGTACAGCAAGTTGCTGGCCTGGTGCCCAGGACCCAGTGATGGCACACTGCTCTCATATCCCCATGGAGGCTGTTGGTTTGAATACTGTTACCTAATGCTCACTTTCTTCTCTTCTAAAACATGCATGTGATGTGTAAATTCTTGCATCAAGTGTGTGTGTGTGTATAAATTTCCCTCATTCTTTCAACATTTGTTAAGTGTTTGGTATTTAGTCTTTTTTTCTCTGAGAAAGCAAAGTTTTCAGAGAGAGCATCTGAGGGCTGACAGTAATATTTTATATAATTGAGCACAGTTTGAGCACAAGTTCTTTATGTTGAACTGTAGCCTGTCACATCTTTAAACGTCAGGCAGGTGTTTGATTTCACAGCTGGGAAATGTGTTGTTGTCAGTATTTGTAAGTGTCATGGCTTAACCCAGGCCAGTAACTCAGCTCCACGCAGTCACTCACTCACTTTCCTGTGGTGTGATGGGAGAGATAACTGGAATAGTGAGAAGAATTGTGGGTTGAGATAAAGACAGTTTGATAGGTAAAGCTGCATGTGCAAGCAAAGCAAACCAAGGAGTTAATTCCCCACTTTCCATGTGCAGGCAGATGTTCAGCCATCTCCAGGAAAGCAGGGCTGCTTCATGTGTAATGGTTACTTGAGAGGACAAACTACTTTTCCCTAGAGCTTTATATGCTCAGCATGATGCCCTATGTTATGGAATGTCCCTGTGGTCAGTTGGAGTTGGCTGTCCCAGCCATGGCCCCTCCCAACTTCTTGCACACCCCCAGCCTCCTTAGTGGTGGGCTGGGATGAGGAGCAGAAAAGGCCTTCATGCTGTGCAGGCACTGCTCAGCAATAATGAAAATATCCCTGTATTGTCAATACTGTTTTCAGCAAAAAATCCAAAACAGAGTCCCATACAAGCTAACGTGAAAAAACATTAATACACTCAAAACCAACACAATAAGATATCTGCATGTTTTGCTGTAATTGATATACCTTGTGACTGTGTAAAAGGGTGTTTAGAAAATCTTCAGGATATTCTGTGTTTTCCAATTTTAAAAAAGTGGTATCCCTATTGAACTGGTAACTAAAGAAGGCAGGAGAAAGCAGAGGAAGAAAGGAATCAGTTGACTGCTTAAGTAAGAGTGGTACAAACCATCTCAGTAAAAGGCAAGTAGTGGTAAGGGTTTAGTGTAAATAGATACTCTCTTCTAGATTGGAAAGTTGTATTGGTCCTTAATTTCAACAATGTGACTGTTGGAGTAGTATGCTTAATTTTCCAGATTTCACACAAATGAAAAGAACTGTATTTACTTTGGAAGAAAAGAGAATTTCAAATACTGGACAAAATTATTTAAAGGAGACATTTCAGATGAGTAAATGTTCAAGCGTTTGTCCAGAGGCAGCAATGATTAGCTGGACAGTTAAAGAGAGTAGCTGTATTTCCATAGTCATGGTTGGAGCTCAGATCTGATCCTTTCTGTGCAAGGAAGCTGGAAAATCCAAGGCTGAGAGACTGAAGATACAGTGTAGAGGTCTCAGAAGTCACTTCAAGAAGAGATTGAGTAAAGAAATGGATGTTAGACTAAAGAGAATTGAGAAAGTGTCATAGGTTTGTTATCATTTTTATGGAGTATTTGCATATTTATTCAGTTTTCAGAGACTTTAGATACTACAAGTACTCTTTAATTACAAGGGAGATCAAATTAAATAGAGGGCAAGGGAGAGATTTTTAAGAACAGTTAAGCATTGGAGTGTATTTCTTGTAGGCTAAAGAATCATGGAATGGTTTGGTTTGGAAGGGACCTTAAAGGTCATGTAGCTCCAACCGCCCTGCCATGGGCTGGGACAGCTTCCACTAGACCAGATTTCTCAAAGCCCTGTCCAGCCTAGCCTTGAGCACTTCCAGGGATGGGGCTCCAGGAATAGGGTGTATTTATATAAACAGAGGGTTTATAACCTTACATTAACCTTAGTCATGGTGATTATCCAACCTACAAGCAGTTCACTTGTGGATGCTGTTGCTCCTGCTTTGGCATGGGGGCAGGGGGACAGCTTGAAGACATCTTGACCAGGAAAACCAGAGTATTTTAAGATGGTGAGAAAAGCTAAACTCTGTTAGTAAAACACTGCCTTCTGAATTGAGATTCCAAAATATAATTGATGGGTGATCATATGCTTTTGTCAAGTTAGTCCTCTTTCTTTTTTTTCTGAACTGTTAATTGCATTCTGCCTGTGAGATTACTTACCTAAAACAACAGTGAGTAGACCCAGAAGAATTGCATTCTCTACACTGTTGGTTTGCCTTTGCAGAAAACTAAATGAAAAACATCAAAGTTTTTATTGGTAAGTCTTTAAATTCCCATGGTCATACCTGGGATACCAAGGATGCTTGTGTAGTTATTTACAATGGTCTAGTAAGAATTGTCTTTTATCATTCTGCCCTCTATAGATGAAGCTTTTGTTAGACACAGCCTAACAAGATTGACTCTAACGTCCACACATTTCTTATGTAACTTTTTAAAGGCTTTGGAGGTTCTTTTATTGCTCCATCTCCATCACCATCCCCAGTCACTCCAGCTCAAACCAGCTTACTACAGCCTAACTTCGATGCAGCTTTTGGGACAACAGCTCCAACAACTGGCAGTTCGTTTGATGCATCAGGTGAGCCACAGGGTTTCTGCCTGTGAAATTTCTAATGTGTTTTATGTTAAATGAGTCAATGACACCATATTTAGGCTCTGAGTACAAGCAATATCAGTGACCTCACTCTTCTTACTCTACTGGAAGAACTCAGGGTGGTGTTTAGGCCAGTGTGTGCCCAAGAGCTCTCTGCACCAGTTTTTTATACTACCATGTCAATAAAATCGAACTAGTGTGAGCATCATCTTTGCATGTGCTTAATAGCATGAATTGGGAATTATGCAAGGAAAACACTATTCTGTAAATAAAGTCTATAGGCAAGTCATCTTGCCACTGCTGCTGAAGGTGTTCTTGAGTTTGCATGGCACCTGAGGGTACACACAACAGAAACTGGCATATTGTTCTTTGCCTGACTATAAGCTTAAATTTTTGTCACTGCTATCATTTTGTTTGCATCTCTTCCATTCTATATTTTTCATGCTGGGTCCCTGCTACAAACTTAAAATTGGTGAGTTCTGCAACTGTACAAGAAAAAAAAGGTGGAAGTAGTACTGCTGCTTGGTTATTTGGTTGCTTGCCAGTGCACATGCTACCCTTTCCTGTTGACTTAACATTAGCATGTACCTCAAATACAGATCAGAAGATAGAACTCAGGCATGAGATGTACCAAGCAGTTTGACTTCAAGGGATCTAAAAAATGAACTTCTGAGTTAGATGACTGGACTAAGGAGGATAGCACTGTCAGTGTGAATGGTTCTGGTTCCTTCTGATCTCATAAGATGTTAGTAGGTTTTCCCAATTCCCTGTTGCTTGCAAGTGAATAGTAACATCTCGAGACTTCCAATCCTGTTGCTGTGAGATGTCAAGGTATAAGACTGTCTTTGCCACAGTAATTCTGACTGGTGTTTGCTGCTGCAAGATGTTCATTTTAAAAAACCTTTAAATGAATATCTCCTGACAAAATGTGTGTGTGTCTGACATCTCTCTAAGGGTGGTTGTTGGAAAAATAGTGTCATGTGGAAGTGGTGCTGTATCTATGTAGATTCAATGCTCCAATTAAAGTCCTTTTAGGCATGTCTTCTCATAATAGTTTTCATCGGTATAGCTTTTTCAGGATTCAGTGTCTAGTAAAATGACATGCATGCCCTTGTTGGCATTACTTTTAATGTCAAATGGTGTTTTGATAAGACTTGTGATGTGGTTGTCTGTGCTATATTTGTTGGAGCACCAGTGAAGTGGCAGGCAGTGCTTTTCTTACCACAGCTGCTATTCTAACCGACTTTCCTTTCACTTCCAGTTTTTGATGGCTTAGGTGATCTTCTTATGCCTACTATGGTTCCTTCTGGTCAACCTGTAGCACCTACAGCCACAGCAACAGTCACTGCTACAGCAGCAAGCAAAGGCCTCGGAAGCGATCTTGATTCATCTCTTGCAAACTTAGTAGGCAGTAAGTGACAAGTTTTGTTTTTAAATGGTGTGGCATGCAGCTGTGTTACTTTTCCATGGAGTCAAATACGTGTGTACTTTAGCTTGCTTCAGTATCCTTCTGTTTTGGTGGGGAGATTGGGGAAGCTATCAGCAGGATAGCTGGTAGTCTGGTTTTGTGACTTGTCCTTCTTTGTGCCCAGGGTCTGAGTCAAATAATGGCATCTGTTTGATAGGTAGGATTTGTAATGTGTGACAGTCCCAGGTACATTCCAGAGACTCTTCAAATTCTTAAATGGATGTTCCCCTAGGTAATAGAAGGAAAGGTGAAAATTGTCCAAAGTGTCAGATAGCATTGTGGGATTTAAGTGGCAAAGCTGGTGGACATTAATAGTTGACTTCACGCTTAATGAGAGAAAGAGTAGCAGGGGAGTGATGTGTGTACCAGCACTCAAGAACAGACCTCTCAGGCAGTGAACTTACCAAAACATGTTCTTTAAATGCTGAACTGAAATATAGTCTTTCCTGTAGTAGGAAAAGGGGCTCAAGCCTTTGTAACTAAGGATAGTAGCCACAGCCCCACCAAAAACCCCAACAGAGTCCCGCCTAGGCTAAGGTGTGATACTGCTGAAGCTGTATTTTGGAGGGTTGCATAAATGGAATACTTTCTTAGTATATGTAAACACACCACAACAAAGATATAACTGATCTTATGATACACACACATCTGTTAGATGTGGGGGAAAACTACTATACTTAGAAGTTAGCAGGACTCTTAATCCCTTGCAATGTCTTCTGCGAGTCATTTGGTTATATCCAAGTTTGGGGAAGAAAGTCAAACTGATTTGTAACTTACAGGACTTGTACTGGTCATGTGAGAAAAGTATTCTTTAAAATTTAGCTTTAAACATCTTCCAAAGGGTAGTTAAGGAAACTACTTTGAGTTTCCATGTATGACAGAGCAGATAAAACAGTGTAAAACTTACAGGTAATGTTCAGATTTATGTGTATGTGAAAACCAGCTCTCTATTTCTGTATGTATAATGAGGAACAAAAACTAGTGTTGGCAGTCCTGGTAAGTAGTTTGGTGCTCTTCGATAACTTAGCATTTTGTAGACCCAAATATATTGTTACTTTGGTTTGCTTGTGAAGCAAAAATGGCTTTCTCAAGTGTAAGCCATCTACAAACATTTCTCAAATGTTTGTCCTGAAGAATGGGTAGATGTGACTAGTCCTCTGATTCTGTCTAAATGAAAACAGCCAAAACTTTTTTACTCTTTATAAGCCCATGTGCAATGAAATGTAAGCTGTTACTTTGACATGCTTTAATTAACTATACACATGACTTCTTTTTTTACTTCCTTTTTTTGTTTCAATTTTCAGATCTTGGAATTTCCGGTACTACTTCAAAAAAGTAAGTTCAGCTTTGCTTAAAACTAAAAGGAAGTTTTCAAATCTACTGTATAGCCTCATATCTGTTTCAGTGTTTATTCAGAAACAATGAATTGGTTATGTTCCCCTGCTTCCCAATCAGTTCAGAAAAATTGTGGAGAAAGTATCCTATTCTATATAGGTTCGCTGAAGAGTTAAGGTTAAATGTTTCTGACATAGCTTTTAAACTTGCTGTCTTTAATCCGAGTTTTAGAATTATTTCTTTTCCTGTAAATTACTGTCTTCATGTTGGATAGCTGATTTCCAAACACCTTATAGGGAACAAATTGCCCAGATAATAAATTCTTTATAGCTCCCCTCAATAATCTAGGCTAATAGATAATAGTGATGCTGGATGTACTTATTGTATAGGCATTGAAATACTTATAAAATAGAAAAGTTGTTCATTCCATGCAGTGAAAAACTTCTTTTTGCAAAAAGAAATATTTATAACATTGCATTTATTTTTTTAATTTATGTTTTTAGTCTAAGTGCTTACTTCTGTTCTGAGTCTTCCTCTGTATGCAAGACTTCAAAATATTTTGTACCTCTGTGGAGATGATAGGAGGGATATGTATAAACACATCAAGAGGCTTATTCCCTAAAACGTAGCTTCCTTCAATCTGCTGTGTTCAAATGGTGTATTTTTATTCTGGAAAGAGCAGCCTCTAACAAAAGCTGGTTTTGCAGCAGCCCTTTTATTCCATGAATGATTTGTTTCTCTTGTGTCTATCAACTTTTTTCAGAACTGAATGCTTTCCTCCTTCAGCTGTCTGAGCAAGATTTCCAGCCATGAAATGACCTTTCAAAGACATCTAGCAGGCAGCTCTACTGCCTGGCCCCAGTAGAATAGGCAGTAGCAGTCCCTCTTCCTACTTTGCAAGGGTATATGCGATATGTTACCTTAAGTCAATACTAAGTAAAACTTCTCTTTAATTCTCACCACAAAGGCCATAACAATGTAACTGATTTCAATATGGAGTGTGCTGATGTCTACTGCTAACAACCCTTGAAACTGAGTGTCACTAAAGGTGTATCTTTCTGTTAATAACTGCATACACCATAAGCTAATGTAGCTGCACGTCTAATGTTAACATATGCTGCAATTGGTTTTCATTTTCACTGTATGCAAATAATAGCCTGCCTGTCTCCCTCTCTATTAGAGGAGACCTTCAATGGAATGCTGGAGAGAAGAAGTTAACAGGAGGAGCCAACTGGCAGCCAAAAGTAGCACCTGCAACATGGTCAACTGGTGGTGTCCCAGGTGCTCCATTGGTAGGTGGTTAGTCCATAGATAACACTGGTATTGAGCTATTAATATTTCATGAGACTGTGCAAGCATACAGGTAGGCACTTCTCCAGTCTACTTCAGCTAAAGAGTTTGCTTCTGTATAAATTATACGAATGTTTCAAATCACATTTTTTAAGGACAGGTTTACAGCTGGCATAAATAAATCATTGAGTACAGGTAAATGAAAAATACACTAGCATATATATCACGATGTTGCTCTACATATACATTTGATACCAGTGAACATCTTCAAGTGTGTGATTAGCCATATAAGTCTTGCCAACATGAGGCCCAGGTCAATTCCCCAAAAGAAAATGCTGTTGATCCAAAGTTGAAGTACTGGAAGGAGAGAAAATAAATATGTTTATTTCAAGTTTTCTTGAATGAAGTAGAGCAAAAAACTACACAATATTTGTACTGATCAGGTGGCTGCTGGTAGATTATAAGTGGGTAACTTATCTAGCAGGGTAAAGCAGTCTGTTGGAAAAGTTAAGGTTACCCTGTAAAAAGCATCAGAAGCTACTTAGAAGAGGATTAAATTAAGCTAAAAATCTAGATTTGGCACAAGAGCAACTTGATCATGAGTAATCTACCAGAGTAATGTGCAAAAGTGTCATACCTCATCTCATCAGAAGTCTGACAAGGCATAAGTCAACCTCCATTTGAAAAATGTTGGGTTGGGAAGGGAAAGAAAGAACTCTAAAGGGGGGCCATGACCATTTCAATTCCTTACTGCCCTAGCCAGGTGTTAACATGACTTTAATCATATTCCTTAACCTTATGGAAGATACAAGAATTTCCTGTTCTTTACTAGATGTGTTAGTTGTAACATCAACTTTTTTTCTTAATAGAAAGGCTGGGCAATACTGTACAGTGTAAGTGAATTTTTTTTTGATCTCTTATTATACTTACTAAACATGAAGATACTAACAGCACCTCATCTGCACTACAGTTATTACTGCTGGCTAAAAGGTACCTGACATGGCTTCTCTTGGACTGTCTGTCCAGCTGACAATTCTCAGGCAATGTGCTGATCTGGTAGTAGTGATTAACCATTTCTGTGCTGTAGGCTTGAAAATAATGTCCTCAAACTGTCCTTGCTTTACTTGTATGTGAACTATCTGCGTGAAATGTCAAACTTCTTTAACATCAGCCTGATCTTGTAGTGATTTTACCATCAAGTAAGTACCTAGTCTTTCTGGAAAGCTGGGTAGTTTTGATAGCATTTCATGAAATGTGTGTTATATATATTTCTTCAAAATCATGAACTTAAGTATTTTTTGAAACCAAAAAACCCGACACCATCAAGAAAAATAAATGTGGAGACCATGAAGAATCTTTTCTTCGTGACACTGTTGAACCACTTAAGTTTTGGTTGCTTCTTCTGTTCTTTGTGACCTTTCAATTTCTGGATTAAAAGGAGCAGAATTTCATAAAAGCCTGTTCCCTCAAGTGACCCTAGTGCTTTGAGGCAAAAGCAGATTCATTCTTTGTGGCCATTTTCTTGACATCTGCCTAACTGGATTTTGAGCTACAGTGTGATCCCTGTGAATGCAGTCAGATCAGTGCATCTGATGTCATTAGCCTGTGTGTTTCTATTACTTGCTTTTCATACCTGAGTGTCCAGATGTTTGGTTTAGTACGAGGATGCTGCTAGCACAGTACAGCTTTGAATTGAAATGCTCCCCAGAAAACTCCAAGACTGAAATAGAGGTTCATGAATTCTTAGCCAGAAAACATGGAGTGTTTGATTAATGAATCTGGGACAGGCTATCTTGACTTGTCTCCAGCTTCATAAGAAACTGGCATGTTTTAGTCTGGAAGCAAGGATCAACCAAGGTCTCTAAATGCAGCATTCATAGAAATGGACTGTGCAGCAAGTGATTTGACCAGAGATGCAGTGTCCTTTGAACTGGAAGTGTGCTAGCTGTTCTCTCTGTAGTAGGATATAACTAACTTGAGGTAGGAGTCAAGGATGTGGAGGCACAGGCATGACCATACATGCTTCTGTGACAGCTTGAAAGATTCTGCCAATATGCTTAATCATACAATAGCAGTAATGAAATTCTACTGCCATTTTTAAATCCCTTCCTTGAATGCTCTCTGCCTCTCTTCAGAGTTGTTAATAACTTGGATTGTATATATATCTGTGAAAAGTAAAGACTTGGATGCTTTCAAGGTCATAAGAAGACACTGTGCATGGGAAGTTACAGACAAGAGAGCCAAAAGGGATGATGTGTAGGTCATACTGGATAAGTAGGGTGGGCTGGCCTTGTTCAAAGATGCTCCTGTGCCATATAGCCAGTCAGACTACTAAACTAACAGTTCTCTCTTCCTGAATTTTAGAGAAAGATAACCTTTTTTCCCCTTGTGTTATTTGAATGAAAATCACGGCGAGTCAAGTATATGAATGAAAAGCATAGCAAGATAAACTGTCCTTAGTAAAGTATGTAATGGTTCTGATTGTGGCTTAAGCGTGTGAACTTAAATGAATCTTGGTGCATAATTAATTTTTTAGTTGTAAACTAATTATAGCAGTTATTTCCCTTAACTTTGCAATCTGCTTAAGCTTTTACTAAAATACAGTACTACAACAAGTGCTATAGTGTGTTAGCTGTGATGAAGTTGGGATGCTTACTTATACTGTGTAGAAGACGGAGGAAAGTATCTGTTTTCTTGGGCCTGTTTTGAGTTGTATTCAGTAAATAAACTCCATTCTGAAGAGAATGGAGTCTGGCACCCTTTCTTTCTTATGAAGCTGAGCATCAGCATAAGGACTCATTCAGCTCTCTCATTCTTTGAAGCCTTGTGGTTTTGAGGTTACATATGTGCTGCATAACAGTCCTACTTTCCAGAACAGCTTTAAGAATTCTGAGGACTCTGTGTGGTTTCCAGATGGTTGGTGTTAGATTCTTGCTTTTTTTTCTTTTTTTTTTTCTTTTAATCTATTTTTTAGGCAGGAGCTGTGCCTCCAGCAAGTGCTGTTCCTGCTGCAGGAGGTACTCCACCTGTCCCACAGCCAGGAGCAGCATTTGGGATGGTGAGTCTCTTCTGTCACCCTGCTCTCCTTCCTTCACCCGGAGCCCTGCTGACTCCATGTTTATTTACAGCCCCCAGCAGGTGCAGGTGTGCCCATGATGCCTCAACAGCCGGTGATGTATGGGCAGCCTATGATGAGGCCCCCATTTGGAGCCGCCCCTGGCCCTGGTGTACAGGTGAGCACCACTGCTGGATGAATGTCTCATCGCTCTCCATTTCTCTAGAAAGTAGCTTATGTGTATGTATTATCTCAGTTCCACTCTAGCTGTAGGCCTGTTACAGGATCAGCTGCCTGGCTTGCAGCACATCACAAGAACCATCTTGATTTTTACCAGTTACCTTGTATGAGACCAATGAAAAAGGTTTGAAAAGTGTCTGGCAGCTAACTGCATTCAAGATCTGGCTTTGGGAGATATTTGAGTAAAGCTCAAAGTGGAGTTGATGGGCATTCATATTCTGTTCACAGCCTACCATAATTTAGTAGAGCTGCATGCAGCATCTTTTCCTCCCAGCCCACCAAGAGACTCCTCAGGAAACTGGCCTGCTTATGAGCAAGCTAAAGTCTCCAGTTCTGGCATGACAGCTGTTTCTCAATAAATACAACTTGACCTGTTTCAGGCTGATTGCATGCTAGGTTTCTTTTAGTGCAAAACAACTGCATTCAAATATATGAATTACCACAGTGTATGCAACATTAGAGTGCACAGGATGCCTGCTTTTCACAGCAATGCACAGATTTAAATACCATAAAGATTTTTTTCTAACTTACATTAAAGGAATGCAAATGAATAATCTTGATCACAGTCACTGTATTCTTTTGTAAGTGGGAGATATGTGACTGCTTCAATCCTTCTTGTTTTTAAACTATATTTACCTCATCTGAATTTGTGACATTCACATATTTAGACATAAAGGGGACACAAGTTTGGCCACCTAAAACCAAAGCAAACCTATTCTTAATTCTACACTAATTAAAAATAAGCAGGAAAAGTTACTGGTTGCAAGGGAGATGAGCCCTTTCTTTAATATGCTGAAAAAACATAACAGAGTAATTAATGGTGAAGTAGGTTGAGTGAGTGGAGCCATGTTGTCCTTCCTGTTGCAGTGGGTAATATCAGCTGCTGTTCATAGTTTCCTAAGATTTTTTTTTTCAACTTGAGGGTCATAAATTTGGAACTGCAGCTGACCATATCCACTGTGATGCAAAGGTTTTAGCTCCTAGCCAGTAAGTGATACAGCACAAGCTATAATAACCTGTTCCAGGCTATTTTTTCAAAGTAGAGTTTGGTTTGTAATAACTTTGAAAGGGAGAGGGCCCTTCCAGAGGAGAGGCAGGGAATGATTTAGCTGTAGCACTCTGCATCTTTGTAAGTCAGAAGTCCATCTTGTCTTTCAAGTAAGGTAGGAGATGGAAGCTGATGCTGCAGCTCTAAAATCTCACTTGTAACCCTGGAAACCAAGACACCTCCCTTGTTTGGCAAATATTAAGCAATCAACATGTAGCAAATCCCACTTTTTAAGTAGAGAACTACATTCCCAATGAGGCATGTCACGGTTTTCTCTGTAGAAATGGGAAGTTCTTGAAACTGCTCTAAGAACATACTTGGTCTTGCTTTTCGTCCCACCTCAAACTGTCTCTGCACTTACCAAGAACAGTATTATGGGACACAGACAATTCTTCTGAAAGAGTGGTCATCAGGGTGCCAGGGCTACATATAAAATACCTCTAGTGCCATGAGTTAAGGCAGGGATGGGGAGGAGTAAGGATAGGCTGAGAGACACGTTTGACCACCATAGTGAGAAGTGTTGCATGGAACTCGAAAACTAACATTTTCTGTGGAATAACTGATGATTTTTTGTACCTACCAAAAGAGGAACCTCATATAATCTAGTCATGTTTCTGGTACACTTTGCACTCTTACTTGCATTACCAGTGTAGAATAATTTGTACTTAGATGCCAGTTGCCAGGATTCTCAGTTGTGCTCTGCAGCATACACTCTGCTCACTCTGCACCTTGCTGTTTAACATCTAACAGTTGCTTATCTTCTGTCTGGGTTGATGACCCTAACGCCATTCTGCCTTACAGGGAGAGAGTGATTTGAAGCTATGCTAATTAGGATCTGCAGCGCCTTTAGCCTTATCAATTAAACCTGCCAAACATTGCTAACCCTGTAGTAAGGATGGAATCTAAACAATGCTTGAGCAAAATGGCACCACACTGACCTTGCAGAAAAATGAGAACGTTGTATGCTTGCAATGTGCTTGTGTGAGAACCGTCTATGGCTATCTAATGCTTGTGTATTCTTGTCTGCTTTGTTTTTTTCCTGCTGTCCTGGCTGGCGTCTGTTAGCTTTCTCCAAGCCCAACTCCTGCTACTCAGAGTCCCAAGAAACCTCCAACAAAGGACCCATTAGCGGATCTTAACATCAAGGATTTCTTGTAAACAGTAAGGTATCTGTGACTGCCTGCTTAAGCATGTTACACTATGGTACATGTCTGGCACACAGATGTTGTTTAGGCCAGCAGGTTGAATATGACTGATAAAACTGTAGTTGCAGAGATAGATAGAAACATGCACTGATAATGAAACCTGAAATCTCTGTCCACACTCTTAATTTTAGCCTGAAAGCTTGACTTTTAGCTACTTCTTTTGCCATAAGTGGCTACCAGGAAACATTATCTTCAACCTATAACTTCCATTTTTACCTTGTTTCTATTCAGTCTAAGTTTTCAGGTTTGTCTTTTTTGCTGAAGTTAACACTGAAACATATAGAATTATGACATGGTAAAAATATAGGGAGGGGGGGAATATGCTGCTGAAGAGGCTTGTTCAAGTCCTGTGGGTGTTGAAACAGATTCTGTATCATAGGTGTGAAGGTGTCAAAAGAGGTAAAACTTATATATTCTGGTCATCAGGAGAAGGTTGTTTGCATCTCTTAACTGCTGCCAGCTAATGTTCTACCCCACCATACAGTTTTTCAAGGAACTGCTTGTCTGAGCAGTGTTGGGTGGAACAACAGTGGAAAAGGACAGAGGAGTACATGTAAAGAAAAAATGGAGAAGAAGCAAAAAACCAGTACTGCAGAATGGAAGGAAAAAAGGCCAAAGTATTTCTGTTAGGGCTTTGGAGAAGGATGTTAAGAGGACCAAGGAGAAATATCAACTTGAATTGAACACTTATGCCAGCTGAAAAATAATAATGTGGAAGTAAGATAGGCATTTCATAATTAAGACTAGAATAATTTGCCAGGTGAGGAGAGGACAATCCTTACATAACTTTAAAACCTTCTTCATGAGTCACTTTTCTTTCTTCCTAGAGCTTAATTGTAAGACTTGTTCTAAGCCTCCTCTGCACTGGAGTTGGCAGCAGTGGATGGGATCAGGCTGTTCTCAGCAGGCATCGCCCAGTCCCACTTCACCCTTCTCCAAATTCCAGCCACAGGGAGGTGTGCCTGGCACTTGGTGGAGACGGCCAGGAGGAGTGGGGTTGCACCTTCATTGCTGGGACTCACTGCTTCCAACTTGTATTTATAGTAGAGAGATAACTAGTATGTAGGAGAGAGATTCATAGCTGCCTGTGGGAAGACTGCTGCGTCATTAAAAACTGATAGCAACTCCTTGGAGCTGTGAAGAGCTGAGCAGATTTGGTGCTCTTTCTAGAATGTGCTTTACTAACTCATTACTGCAGTTTTCATCTAATGCTTTTCTATATTTACAGCTGCAGTTTTTCTGACTGGATGCTAAAAACGTGAGTTTGGAGTCTACAAATGGATGCTCAGAGTTTCCAAGTGAGCCACCAGTACCAAACCTAGCGCTTACTCAGACTTTCTCTTCCTCCTGAAACGTGTAGCACAGCTGTGAAAGTGAACATTAGGAATGTGTACTACCTTAGCTGTTATCCCTACTCTCTCGGAATTTGTGTACTTGGGTTATTTGTGTTTTACAATTTAAACAATGGATGTATGTTTCTGATGCCTTCTAGTGCTTTTCTGAACCTATCCCACAGGGACAGATTATGCAGCTGTTGTTTGGTGAGCCATTTGGAGCAATGTCTGTGGTTTTTGAGGGTTTCAATGTATATAACTTTTTGAGGACACCTAAAATTTCCCTAGGACTCAATTTCTCCTTTATCTGTTACAAAACCTATTGTGATAATACCAGATAGTAAAGAAAATACTTGAGAAATTGTGCAGAATACTTTTTTTTTCCCAGTCACAGGAATCTCAATTGTCGTGAAAAAAATGTTTTATTTTTGTGGCACTGTATATGTTAAGATAATTTAAAATAATATAAAGGAAAACTTCCATAACAAATACTTTTTCAATGATTTACCAAGAATGCAAAACCATATCTGAAAAAATACCATATTTATTGCTGTTTTTATTTTAAAATCTATTTTAATTATTTAAGTTTTTGCATTTAAAATTGGCCTATTTATCAGTTCTTGCTAAATGCACTGAAAATAAGTAAAGGGTCAGTTTCTCTCCATGTAGTTGGGAAAAAGCAACCATAGTTGTGCTGGCATTAAGGGATTTCAAATATGAGAGCACTTTTTGGTATATCTGTAGTCAGAACATTACAAGTGATGTTACTCATCTCTGTTGAGTTCTTACGTACATCTCTTAATTTAGTGCTTACCTGTGTATACCTTAGGCTAGTGTTTTTTCCATTGCCCCGAATGCGCTGTGAGTAGCTTTTGTACTATTGGTGATTAGATCTAATTCTGATCCAGAGATCCATGCCCTTTACTGTACATACTGTGTTTCTTTAATTTTTATTTGTTCTCATACTGTTTCTGCTGATGGCTTGGTGTAAGATCTTGACTCTTCAATGAGGTCACTGTTGATCAGTGTTACAAGTGGCTTGGCAGTTCTCTGTAAAAGCATATTGGGTTGGAAAGATATTCAGCTGAAGTCTTTCAAATGAACTATTTAGTCAATGTATGGTACCATTAAAAGTGGTTGTATCTGAATTTGCTGTGGGGATAACATACACTGTAATGGGAAAGTTCTATAAAAAGCTGATTTCAAAATGGCTTTTCTTTGTATTTCAGTTTAAAAAAAAATCCCAAACAAAAAAAAAATAGAAAAGAAAGAAAAAAATCCCCAGTGCATGTGTGCCCTCTGAGATGCAATAAACACCTTGATCAAAGTAAATATCTTGTTGCCAGTTTCATAATCATTGAGATGTTGAGCACAAAAATGTACTTTGAGAGGGGAAAAATATGCATAGGTCCTGACACAAGATTGCTCAATCTGCTGCATATGGTAATGACTTTTATAGAATCATAGAATCATTTAGGTTGGAAAAGACATCTGAGGTCATGGAGCCCAGCAGTTAACCTAACACTGCCAAGTCCACCATTCAACCACGTCCCTAAGGGCCAATCTACACATCTTTTAAATCCCTCCAGGGATGGTGACTCTACCCCTTCCCTGGGTTGCCTGTTCCAATAACTGACAACCCTTTTCAACTGACAACCTGTGAAGAAATTTTCCTAATATCCCACCTAAACCTCCCCTGCTACATCTTGAGGCCATTTCCCCTTGTCCTATCTCTTGTTACCTGGGAGAAGAGACCAACCCCCAGCTGGCTTGACCCTCCTTTCAAGTAGTTGTACAGAGCAATAAGGTTCCCCTCTGAGCCTCCTTTTCTCCAGGCTGAACACCCCCAGCTTCTTCAGTTACTCATCATAAGACTTGTGCTCCAGACCCTTCCTCAGCTCTGTTGCCCTTCTCTGGACAAGCTCCAGCACCTCAATGTCCTTCTTGTACTCAGGGGACCAGAACTGGACACAGGACTTGACATGTGGACTCACCAGCGCCGAGCAGAAGGGTGGATGATCACTTCCCTAGTCCCACTGACCAGACTATTTCTGATAGAAGCTAAGATGCCATTGGCCTTTCTGGCCACCTGAGCACACTGCTGGCTCATGTTCAGCTGCTGTTGACCAGCACCCCCAGGTCCTTTTCTCCTGGGCAGCTTTTCAGCCACTCTTCTCCAAGCCTGCAGCGCTGCACAGGGTTGTTTTGACCCTTGTGCAGGACCCAGCCTTTGCCCTTATTGAACCTCAAACCTTTGACTTTGGCCCATCAATCCAGCCTGTCCTGATCCCTCTGCCTTCCTACCCTCCAGCACATCAATGCTCCTGCCCAATTTGGTGTTGTCTACAAACTTACTGAGGGAGCACTTGATCCCTTTGTCCAGGTAACTCATAAAGATTAAATAGGATTGACCCCAATATTGAGCCCTGGGCATCAGTACTTGTGACCAGCTACCAGCTGGATGTGGCACCATTCACCACAATGCTCTGAGCTTCGTGAGCCAGCCAGTTTTCTACCAGTGAACAGTGCACCAATCTAAGCCATGAACAACCAGCTGTTCCAGAAGAGTGTCGTGGGAAACTGTCAAAGGCTTTACTAAAGTCTAGGTAAACATCCACAGCCTATCCCTCAGCCACCAAGTGGGTCATGCTGTTGTAGGGGCAGACCAGGTCCTTGCTCCTGAAAAACATTTTTCTAACAGCCCTCTAGACAGGAGACTTCTCTCAAGGCAGTTTATCTCTAGCCTCATTCTGCCTGCTGATCCTTTAGAGACATATCTGGACACATGCAAGGGCCTGTCTCTTCCCACAGAGGTGGCACCAAAATGTTGAGATTCTTTAACTGAAGAGACCTAGTATGGCAGTTTTCTGCACTCATAGCACTAGTTTTGCCCACCATTTAATTACCAAGTCTGTGCTAGAGGATTGTTTTTCATGGTTTCTTTTAGGTATCTGAATAACCTCATGAGTAATTCATCTCACCATTGTTCCCAGCTAGTTTCAGCTGTGCCCAGTGTATGGCCACCAAGAGTAGGAACAGCCTCCTGGGCATGGGGACTGCCTCAGGGCCAGCACCACAAAGCCTTCCTTGGAAGGATGCTGCGTGGAGGGGTAGGGGGTGGGCAGGGCCACACTTTGGGTGCAGCACGGTCATGTCACAGTGCCAGGAGCTGGCAATGCAGCATTCACAGTGCCCCAGGGTAGGATAAAGGGAGGATCCTCCCTTGTCCCTGGCCAGCCAGCCTAGCAGACAGTCCAAAGACATCTGAGATTAAGCCCTTGAAGAACTGGTGGAATTACCTGCAGGGAGGAAGACTGGAGGCTGGTTGAGGCTGCTGGAGATTCTCCTGCAAGGCCAGATCCTGGTAAACACATGTTCAAAGTTCATCTGATGAGTCAAAATCCTGCTTCAGCCCTCAGGGGACACCAGCTCCTCAGGAGATAAGAAGAACCACTAACTCCAGTGCCAAGGCCAAGGGAATGCCTTCTTGAGGAGCACTGCAGAGTTCTCTGTCCTCATCCCCTGCAAATTCAGAGGCAGCTGCCATTAGAAATGGGATATGGAAATGTTGCAAGGAGTCCCAATGCTTTGGAGCATCCGCTGGTGTTCTGCCAGGCATGGGAATGAGTCTTGCCTCCAAGTTCTATCAGGCATGGTTATGTGTGGCCACTCTTGGAAGCCCCTGAGATGGCTCCATCTCCTGGAGGCATGACCAGCCTGTGGGATGAGGAGGCAGGACTTGCTCACATGTTCAGCAAATAGCTTATCACCAGCTCTGGGGTTAGAATTCTCCCCCAGGGCAAATTGGCACTCTTTCCCAGGGTTTTTTTACCTTCTTCTGCAGCACTGAGCATGACCACTTGTCAGGGCTCCTTTGGGCCATTTTTACCAGATGCCTACTGCTCATGTCCACAAAGTGCCCTGTATCTGGGGGGAGGAAGATTTTTACTTGGAGGGCCTGTTGACTCCCTCAAAAGCAGGGAGGCCCTGCAGAGAGATCTCAACAAATCAGAGGACTGGGCAATCACCAACCATATGAAGTTCAACAAGGGGAAGTGCAACTGGAATGGGGCAACCCCAGACTGGGGTACCTACAGGCTGGGGAATGAGATGCTGAAAGCTGCCACAGAAAGGCATCTGGGGGTTCTGGTCGATGGCAAGTTGAATATGAGTCAGCAGTGCCCTGGCAGCCAGAAGGGCCAACCATGTCCTGGGGGGCATCAGGCACAGCATCGCCAGCTGAGCAAGGAAGGGGATTGTCCCGCTCTGCTCTGCACTGGGGCGGCCTCACCTTGAATATTGTGTGCAGTTTTGGGTGTCACAATATAAGAAAGACATTAAGCTATTGGAGAGTGTCCAAAGGAGGGCAATGAAGATGGTGAAGGGCCTTGAGGGGAAGCTGTATGAGGTGTGGCTGAGGGCACTTGTTCTGTTCAGCTGGAGGAGACTGAGGGGAGACCTCATTGCAGTTACAACTTCCTCATGAGAGGAGGAGGAGGGGCAGGCACTGATCTCTTCTCTGTGGTGACCAGTGACAGGACCCAAGGGAATGGCCTGAAGTTGTGCCAGGAAAGGTTTAGGTTGGATATTAAAATGTTCTTCACCCAGAGGGTGGTTGGGCACTGAAACAGGCTCCCCAGGGAAGTGGTCACAGCACCAAGCCTGGCAGGGTTCAAGAAGCATTTGGGTGGTACTCTCAGGCATATGGTGTGACCCTTGGGGATGGCTCTATGCAGGGCCAGGGGTTGGACTCAATGATCCTTGTGGGTTCCTTCCAATTTGGCATGTTCTGTGATTCTCTGACTCCAAGGGCATCTCTCAGGTGTTACGTCTTCTCCTCTGCAGCACTGAGCACAGTCCCTTGTCAGGGCACCACTGGGCCCTTGAGGCTCACTTCCTGCCTACTGCTCTTGCACCTCCCAGGCACCACTCATGTCCTGGCTTGCCCTGACTCCCTTTCCTATCACAGGCTGAGAAGCACAGAGCAGGAGTGTTTAGAGGGCAAAAAGTAGGATTGGCTTAGGCAAGTGTAATACTTTGGAAAATACCACATACCTCCTTCTTTTCCTCCTTGTTTTTTGTGAGTTACCAGTCCCAATCCTCATTCTTCAAATTCTCACTCTTCAGATAATGAGAACCAGTACATGACGATTTCATCCTAAGATGTGGCACCAATGACAGTCTTTTCTTCTCACAGGCTGCTTTCCTGTTTCTTGCAGTTGCTGATCTTTAAGCAGTACAGGAGAGATTCATACAGAGCCAGACTGAGCACAAAGCCACCATTAAAATGGGGAGTAGGAGAGGAGAATTCTCTAGTTAACTTTTAATGAAGTCTCAGGAGGCTTCATGAAAGCTCTTCATTTTCTTAAACTAGAATAATATTGAAACAGTGAAAGTTTATAATGCTGGTCCTGATTTCTTTCCTATAAGGTATCATTCCACAGCTACTCATGAGCCAGCACAGCTATAATCCTACAGGAATTGCTTATGCTACAATTTGTCTTATGGCAGGATGGAAGGAGGAGAAGCCATTTCATATAGTTTAGTGCATTAAAGTTCTTCTGGTATGAGGTGACTAACTAGAGACCTCCTTGATTTAGTAGCAAAATGAAGTGATGAAACAGTACTGAATGCCAAGGGCTGCTTTGAGGTACTTTATAAACCAGAAAACACTGAAATGACTAGATCCTGCTCTGGTAAGGTTTGAATCTTGAATTGGATTTCAAAGACATTTCAAAGTTGTGTGACTAACAGGGGAGTTCCATTGTCTAAGAACTTTTTTTTTGGTTATTCATTTGCATTTTTACTTGCTAATACATTGGTATTCTGAGTCTATTAAGTTTGGTCTTGGAAAGGTGGATTTTATACCTCAGCCTTGTTGCTTCAGGGTGTTCTGGCTTAAAAATTGGTAAGGCTCAGCAAATAGCTATGTTTTCTCACTATTTGAGCATGAAGACCTGAACAAGGTCACTAACTGCAGCCCCAGAAAGGCTCATCATGGTTTTGCCCATCCTACCTATGTGCTGTCTTGCCAAATATAGGGAATGCTCTATTTCTTACCATTGTGTTGTGCAAGTCTTCTCAAAGTGAGGACAGCATTTTCAGAGGAGCATCATAACCAAACATGTCAATATATTTAGACCAGTTCAGTACTGTCTAATTTAAATTGAGATGATGAACTACTGCTCACTGAATTGCAAATGAATGTTTGCAATGTCACATGTTTCAAAGGGCCAAGCCTCAGAATGAGGGTGTTCTCCTTGCCAGGTACATGCTCCTGCCATACAGTAAGTGACTTTCTACATCAGCTTCATCCATGTCCACAACCCTTGGTCCTCATTTTGTTTAGTCTTCTGTAGATATGGCCAGCAGGTGTGCGTGCGTGTGTTTGTCATTGTGAGGAAACAAAAGTCTGGACAGAAAGGAAACTTGGTGAAAGAACATCTGGAAGCTTGTTCACTGTGGGAAGTAAAACCAGTGCATTTCCCCAATATTCTTAGTAAGGCTAAACAAAGTTACTTGCTCTCCTTGGCACAAAGGAATTATAAAATCTGGCTTGCAAGGAAAACACGTGGTCGACTCCTGGCCTGTAGACAAGAACATGTTCTTGTTATCATCTGAGTTCCATCATCCAGGCATGAATGCATCTGTGTCCTGCTATGACTAACCACTTTCCAATACAAGCTATAGGGAAGAGTGGGTGGGGAGGAGAGCTCCCATCTGTGAAAGGAAAAAAACTGTCTCCTTCCCCTGCATTTTTCATGAGAGGGGGACAGGTTTCAGACAGCTGGTGTGTCCTTTACCCAATATCTTGCTGTCCTGTGTGCTGTGTCCTCTGGCCATATGAGACTTTTAGAGCTCCCCCTTAAGCCACGAGTGCCTTAGGGAGTTGTAAATACCTGGAGAATATGAACTCAGCTTACTGCAGAGGTTTGAACAAAAAACCCAATTCGTCCTGCAGAACTGACTCATTTTTTGACTGTTTGGAGTTAACATTGCCTCCTACTCCTCTTCTCTGTTCATTTGTCATTTATTTTAATGGGCTTCATTTGAAATTTTTAGCTGTAAATATAGTGTAGCTTGAGTTGAGGGCTTCTGGATTGATGCTGGTGTTTCCTCAGCCTGTCTGGTGAAAACTATTATTGTCTTTTAAGATCCTGGAGACCACCTTAGCGTTTCAAGCCGGTTGCCCAATTGGGCTGCTACCCAAACTTCTATTCTTAGGATTTAGTAAGGCAGCTGAAAAGGTTAGAGACTTGCCTTAAAAACCAAGCACGAAAGTGAAGAGCAAAACTTGTGCTGGGGTAGGGGAAAGAGGGTAGAAAGGGAAAATTTGCTTTGTAAACGCATTTGAGACTTCATAATATGAGGTACTACTTAGTGTTGGGGAAGAGTTCATGAGTTTTCCAGCAGTCACAGCTGACTTTGTTTTGTCTTTCTGGTGTGAATCTTTGCTCCTGCCCTGCCTTCCCCATCTCTCACACCAGAATAGGAGCTGCATGCTCAGGCATCTTACTATGCATGGAGGAGGAAAAAAACCCCCAATGAATTTTAATTCCTAGACAAGCCAAATGAAACTTGCTGTGGTAGAAGTAGTGGCAGTGACACAAGGATAATAGACTGGGTTAGTGATTCAGATCTAGAACATGAAATATATCAGAAACTGTATTAAAAGAAAAAAATTTTTTTCCATGTATTATATATTTCTGGTGCTGTGAGTAGTGTGGGAAGTGGCAGACACTAGTGGTAATGAGGGGATGAAACAAGAATCTCAGAGGTGGGATAGCAGAAGGAGAGAGGCTATACATATTTTAAAGCAGACAGCACTGCTGTTTTTTCTGTTCCAGATCTTGGATCCTAAAGCTTCACCACCTCTTCCTTTCCCTTCATTAAACTCTACAAATTATGTGGATAGCCAAGGTCCAAAGCTTGTTCCATTGCCCAAGACATCTCTGAATGCAATTAGAGGTGTAAGAATAGTTGCCTTTGGGAGTTAGCAAAGGTGGGAGACCAGAAGCAGAAACTGAAGCAAGTGAAGAAACGTGTACAGGTGTGACATCCACTGCAAGGACTAAGGAGAGCAAGCCTCTTCTCTGATGGTGTAGGGGAACCTGTGAAAGGTCTGATGAATGTCTGTCCTATGCAGCACTGTAAAACACCTACCTCCAAATGTTCATGGTTGAACATGGTGAAGTTTTAGCTATATTTTTAACTATAGCTTTTTATGATGGATGAAATTTCTCTGTTTACCTACTGTCATAAGAACCTAGAGTAGCCATCTTTTTTAAAGGTCTTGCCAAAGTACTCTCCCACTCTGTTGGAAGCAGAGATTTCATACCACTTAGCACACCAGCAGGTACTTTGAAGGCACGTGCTGCAAAAACTGAGTCAATCTTTCAGACTTAAACTGGTAGCTGGAGACAGGTTAGTTGTTATAAGTGGTAACTATGCAGGGACTGGTCAGATCTTGGTCACACAGGGTAGGAGCTTGACCTCTTAAGAGCATCATCTTCCCATAGTCCTTGTCTGTAGTTTTGCCAACCAGGCCTGGAAAGAGGATGATCATGTGGGAGGGGGGATAGTATTGCACTAGGGAGGGTAAAGAGAGTGGCCAGGACGGATTCATGAGATAATGGTGTGGGGGATAGATGGTGTGCTCTTGCTCTTGGGGCTGCAAGTTGTCTGTAATTGAGGGAGGGAGTGGATAGTGGAACACTGAGGGTACCAAGTGACCCCAGGGAGAGGGTAGCTGTGTGCTCTCAGTTTGTTAGCTGCTGCAGGCCTGCAGCACTGGTATTAAATGTCAGCAAACACATTTTGTGTATGAGAGTAAGTTACAGCTGCAGGCAGATATTAAACTTTAAAAGAAACATCATTTCATTCTCTGAGTGTGTCTGTGTATAAAAGGGGGTTTTTGAAGTGCTACTCAGATGCAAGAATAGCAGAAGTTAAATTCAGAAGTTAATTCCAAGATTATGCTTTATGTGTCTATGATGTGCCTATAATTACACACTGTCAGTCTGGGGTGATCAATCAAGAGGGTTTTTAGTGATTCTTACTTACTGGAATAATCCCACACCTGCTCCAGCTAACTTATTTTGAAAAAAAGAATCAAAAAGGAGAATAGTTTACTTCTCTTTTGAAACATGGAAAAACTAAGTTTAGAAGATTAACAAAGGAAGAAAGGGGAGGGGAAATGATAACTCTGAGACTAGCATACTGTATAACTAAGGTTGTCTTACTATACAAATTCTTCCTTAGGTATTGGAGTATCTTTGACTCTACCTTTGCACATCATCACACTACCTGGCATCTGTCTAGCATCCCTGCTCAGGGTTGAACAGACACACTGACCTTTCTCAGCCCTGTGCTTTGCAGAATATGAGCTGTCCTGAATTAAAACATATATTTAAATATACAAATAAATGTGTATAATTAAATACATACAAGTTTGCAGGTAGCTAGTGACTCCCCTTGCTGTCTGGATCCTGTGCCACCAGCATTGCAGTTTGCTTTGTGAGCCTTTGCAGCAGTGTGCCTGAAACACTTGTCCATTGCTCAATACAGAGTTCTCATTTCAGAAATGGTATTGATGGAAATCCAGTTCCTCATCTCGTTATGTTTTCTTCAAGATCTGGTTGTGTAGAATTTTCTTATAGAATCTTCAGCTCCAAGGCAAATCATGTTGGAAATTTGCATCTTTCTCAAAATATTTGACCACCTGTGATGCCTGTAGGATGGCTGAAATACTTTACCCTCTAAGGCATGGTCAAGGCCCAGACAGGGAGGGAGGCAAGGCAGCATTCAATTAACTGTAGCTAATTTTCAATTGACATGAAAGCTCCATTAACTCCAGTTGCGTACACATCACCCAGCAGCGCATGCGTGGACCATTTTTAAGTATTTTCCTAAACTTAGGAGAAATTAAATTAGGCTAGTTATTTGGATCATTCTGGGTTTTTTCTCTTCTGAACTTTAAATTTTAAAATCCAAAATATGCAGATGAAAACACCTTATTATCATAGTCCTTGTAAGGATGAGAGTTGATTCCCATTTATTAACAGAGACCATACATGTTCTTTTTCTAAGTAACATTAACTAATTACATAGTGACAGTAAGCAGATTTTTCTATTTTAAATGCTCAGCTATTTTTAGGATTGTAAGTAGTAATTATGAAACTAATTTGTGTGTGTGTATGTCTGTAATGCTCTGCACACCTTTTAGCCTGAGATACTACTAAATAAAGCTATTTCTCATGAACAGCTCTTTAACCATGTTACTGAGGGACAGTTAATACTTGTTTCCATGTATACTGAGGCCTACCTGGTTTCTCCAGTATTTTCACTTATCTCAAACAGTTGTATCTTGTGGTTTCTAAATGAAGATTTGTTTTCTTAAGGTCTTAAAACATAGCCTGACAGATTACATTCTTGATTATTACTAAGATGTAATATTTGGTTGGATATATATGTCTTGCATATATGTAATCAATGCAAATAAATGCAATTTGGAAAAATGTTACACTGTTCTGTCCATCCAAAATAGAGTATTTTGTATCTAGGACTGATTTCCCCAGGATTTCAGGATCCTGGAAAGCATTTAATGTAATAAAGTAGCTTATGTATCTGTTAAAATATTTTGTTTCTTTAGACATTTGGCTTCATGAGTGATCATCAAGATTGACTCTAATCCTACTCTGTCATTTAGCCTGGCATGTGGATTTTTCAGACAGCTCTTTTATTTTTTCCCAACAGATGTTGAAGGCTGGATTTGGGTGGTTTGTGCTTTTAGCAGCTTTTAGGAATACCTCAAAGAATTTGCAAACGTATCACTAACAACCTCCACCACTCTTCGGATGAGGCGTATGTACTGAGAAATGGGCAAATCATCTATAGTTCATTCAAATACGTATTTTAGAGAAACAGAGAACTGCAAGAGTTCCAAGCCCTGGAAACTGCAGTGACACCTATGCCAGGCTGTATCCCACGGACACTTATTGTCATTAGCAAGGAAAATCCCCCATCTCAAACGCACAGTGTTGTCTTTGCTGAACTCCTTTGGGGCTGACATAGGAATAGCCCTCACTGACATTTTAAGTCAAACACTTTACACCAATGTAGTATTGCGAGTGGTTGGCCTGAAAATCTTAAAATTAAGTAGCAGGTCTCATGTATGAACTATTTACAGTCCAGATCAGCACAGTTTGCATGAAGAGCCTCTTATGGATGTTTTCCTCTCATTTAATGACCTTTAAAATAGCTGTCAGGCTTAGAGAATATTATTTTTCTAGTAGGAGAGTTCAGCTTGCCAGCCAGGCTTTGCCATTTGAGACTGAACTCACAGTGGCTGGAAACTCTAACTGGTAAGTCCAGTATTTTGATTGATCTGTCAGAGATGGAGGAGAGATGCAACTGAAATGAAATAATTTTCCCCTAGCAAAACTAAAGATTTAAGCTGATTCAATCTATGCTTTTCTGAGACAGACTCTAGTGTGAAACACAATATTTTTTGCTTGGCCAAAGCGTTTTATTGCCAATATAAAAGTTCTGTATAACTATGCATACTGTTTCACTTAAAATTTGGCTTTCCACTACAAAGAAGACCAACACAGCTTTCTGCACTCCACTGCAAAGGCGATGCATTCAGAGCATGTGAAGCTTCCTCTTTAAGACTGCTGGGCAGGATGATAAGAGAGAAATCACATACTTCTCTATTCCCCTGCTTGCTCTAAAACCAAAATCATGTAATACTAAACAGATTTTTCTAGAAGACCTCCATCACATGACAGCCTTTCCAAACACCACTGCAGAACATTACCACCTTCACCCTGAGAGAGCTGCTGGGTTTTTTTGCTCTGTTACCTGATCCCTCCTTGCTGCATGTTGAAGTGCTTTTTTCTTCTGTCCATGGGGATGCTCTCTGTTCTTTGTAGCAGTAACGATGGTGTTTGGATAGTTGTCATGGTCATTCTTTTGGTTTATGCTCTCTGCTGAAAACTTTCCTTGCAGTCAGGTTTTCCAGATATTTATTCAATCTTGGTATTCTCTGCACTGTCTTCAGCTGGCCCCCACCTCCACCTGTGCTGTGTGTAGCACAAACAGTGTGTCCCAGGGCCTGTGAGCCAGGCTCCCAGGTATAGATCCAGGTGTGGCACCTGCACTTTTCCCAGCAGGATTGCATTGTTGGGCCATGGTCAGCCTGTGCTCCTCTATAGTCTTGAAGCCCTTCCTGAAGAGCTGTGGTTTGTGATTGCCCTTCAGCATACCTTGAGTTCATAGTCTGAAGACATTTGGGGAAAAAACAACCAACAAAAAACCCCAACCAACCAAAAAGAAAAAAACCCCACCAGATATAAAAACCTTGAAGTAATTTTTAAAATGAACAAATGTGACTGTTTAAATAATTTCAGTACAGAGCATTACTGTTGGGCTCTTTGTGACATTAATAAGACTCAGCACACTGCGAAATCTTTTCAGAAAAGGAAGAGCTCTGGGGAGGAAGGGGAAGGCTGTGGACTGAATGTCTCTCCACATCCTGCTTTTCAGCTGTTTATATTTCTGTGTGCATGGGGAATTGTCCTGGGAGAATTCAGCATACTGCAATGACAGCAGGGCAGAGCAGCTCTGGAGAAGATGGGACTATCCATCCTCCCTCAGACCTTTAGATGTTTCTCCCATGTGTGGTTTGATCAGGCACCTGGGAGGAGAGACAGAAACAAAAAGTAGCTGCAAGTCTCAACGGTGATAGGAGAGGTGAGGGAGAAGCCAGTGCAGTGTGTGGGCACAAGATCAAGGTCTCACACACTGTGACAGCATCATTAGCTCCTCTTCAGACACCGAGTTCCAAATGTACTACACTATTACATAAGTATTGTTTCTCTGGATTGCAAGCTTGAGGTCACCCCTGCTACAGAAGCATATGGAGCTGTGCATTTGGTGTGAGATGCCCAGCTGTGCAGGTGGGGGTCAGCATCAAGGCCCTTCCTTGCAGGGTAAGGAATGTGCTCATCTAGAGGTACCTCCCAACAAACATAATGATACAAGCAGCTGGAAATAGGAGAAGGAAGAGTTTTAGATGCCTCTCTGATACGGATGGTGGTGGCTTTAACAGATCCAGAGCACAGGTTTCTTTTCCTTGCTATTTGCTCCACATTCACAGCAAGGAAAAGAAACGTGCAAGAAAACGAACTATGAATATGGAAGGAGCAGTAGTGAGAGGCAGGACAACGATCTGAACTGCTCTGCTCTCAGGGAAAATTTTGTGGGTGTTAATGGCCATAATATCTGTATTGGGAGTATTTTTCCAAAAAAATAATCTCTACTCAGTAGAAAGTTGATCATCACCATCACTCCTGCCTTTGGATTGTCCCAGGGTATGTAACACTACCTGCTGAAATCCTCCTACTGTCATCGATGGAGCTGCCTAAAAATTCCTCTTCTAAGAAGAGAAAGACATTGGCATCTCACTAAAATAAAAACAAAACAGCAAATATTCTTCCTATGCACATAGTCAATAAATAGTAGGAAAAAAGGTCAAATCATTTTAAGAATGGTTGTGAGCCTTGCAATTATTTTAGCAATTATCTGCTTCATAGGTAACTTTGTTTCCCACCAGTCTTGTATCCCTGAGCTGTATCTTTATCAAGTTGCTACCATGAGCTGGATCCACAGTGACATTGCCAGACAAGCCTAAGAATTTCCAAAAAGTTTGCTTTGAAATTAGGAGGAGGGAGCTGGCTTCTGGATCTAGAAATGTGATTTTTTTATTGGTCTAAAAACACTTGCCTGGAAGCTTAGACTTTGCCAAATTAAAAAAGAAAGCTGCCTTGTGGCCTTGAAAAGTAGGTGACTGCACCACTCTGTCCCAGGACTGTGTAACATTTGCTCTGCATGTGGGCTCTGATGAGGGTCAGCATGGGTTTGGCAAACAGGCTTTGCTTACAGCCCTGGCTCCACCTTGAGGATAAAAGAAAAGGGATACAATGAAGGATATAACAGGGATATAATGAAGCATGGCATTTCCTAAGTTCTTTCCAGTATTTATGCTGTTTAACTGCATTGGGGGCAGGATAGGGGTGTGAAGGCAGGGGCATTGTACATGCTGGAATATGAAGATTTTACCCTTTCTGTAGAGTTGTGATGTTCTCTTTCACAAATGGTATGTAAAGAAATGCTTCAGATAAGACCTGTCTGAAACATCTATAGCTTTTCTTTTCCAGGTTTTGTCCTTGGATTTGCCCTAGAAGGCCATGCTGCTGCAGAGACATTACCTTAGCAGAAGGTTTAAATAACAGGTGTAATAAACCTCACCCACAGCCAGCTACTGAGAATTTCCCACACAGGCAAATGTGAGTCAGGGGTTGTTTGCTTTTTCCTTGAAACTGTTATTGCAGTGGATCTTGTGATGGGAGCCATTTATAGCCCAGATAGTATAGTTTTATTAATAGCATCAAGTCATTGCTATTTTTGCAGTCATTTAAATCAGTGAAATTAAATCAGTGAAATTAAATCAGTTTTCCCTGAAGAGTAGGATGTATTTAGGAGATTAAACCCTTTGCTTGCTGCTGTGGTCCAGAGCCTGTGACCTCTCCCTCAGTTAGCATCCCTGACAGGAGGAGCTGTCAGGGCAGCCCAGAGCTGTTTGGTAAGGACGTCACAAGATTGTTCCTTCAGCTGGCAGCTTGTGTTTACATTGACTCAGAGCTTACGAAAGCATTTCCCAAGGCTAGCTCCAGATTTGATGTGTTGTCTTAGAGTTAGGACCACTCCTTTGCTTTCAGTGATTTTGCCTTTCATTCTCTGTTTGCAGCTGTTACCTTAATAGCACTTTGAAGGAGCTTCTCTTAAACAGCAATCCAAGTTCATCATTGTATAGCAATAGTAGGGCATTATTTTATTTTATTTAATTTTAGGTGTTTGGTGTTAAAGTTGAAACTGAGATTAAACTCCAAAATGGGCACAATTTAAAAATAAGTGGCATTAGCAACAGAGAGAACACAAATCAGGCAGGAAAGAATGAGGTGAAGTTGCAAACAGTGTTTTAAAAACAGTTGTACACTGAGTTCGAGTCTCAGGGGGACCATTCCCTGGGCAGTTAAATGCCTCCCTGCCATCCGATCCCATCAGATCTCGGATGCTCAGCAGGGTCAGC
>JAWWEU010000111.1:81662843-81693669 GCA_035583155.1 Acropternis orthonyx
CGCAGGCTGGAAGGGCACACCCACGTGGGGAGAGCCCTTCCCCAGATCTTCGTTCACGAAGTCTGGCCATACATACACACAGACAGAAACTAGACTCACTCCAAAAGGCAGGACTCTAAGGAAGCCTGGGCACAGTGGGACTGTGAAGATGCTGTGATCAACCAAGGCACTGAAGAAGAGATTGGAGCAAGGGGAGCTAAGGTGAGACCTACAGGAAGCCCACGCACTGGTGCAGCTCCTGCCTGGGTCCCTGGCTGGCAATGTCCTCCTCAGTAAAGGATCTGTCCTTTCCTGGAGACAGTTTGGAATGGGATGAGATGGGATGGGAGGGTGCAATGGGTGTGGTGGGAGAGGCACAGCACGAGATTCACAGGACAAGGGATGTCTGAGCCTGCACATCCAGTGATGGTGATACTGGGAGGAGGGGTCTGTGCTCACACCAGCTGCATTTCCTCCAAGGTCTCTGCAGCGGAACAGGACACAGATTCTCCAGTTCCCTTCATCCCTTGGCTGTGTGCATGCCTGATGTAAAGTAGTCTGAAGACTAAGGAAAGCAGTCTGAAGCAATACCCAGAAGTGAATAGGGACTCAATAGAGTTTGCTTCTGGTAGAACTGAGACACGTGTTTCCCAGCCATCCCTGTGAGGAGAAGCAACATCAAGTCCCTACATTACTGGAGAAGGGACAGCCAGGATTTTACCCTACACTTCTCTAGTTCAGAAGTGGTCTGTATGCAAAAAGAAAATCAAGAACAAGTCCTTCATTAGCTTGATGATAAATAAGTAATGCATTGGGTGGGGACAAAGCTGATATGAAATAATGAGATACAATTAGTGGCAGCTGGTTTTGTTTGGGGGGTTTTCAAGCTTGCGAACATTTTTCACACAGATGCCTGATTTTATTTAGTCCAAAATGGTAAGGAAAAATCAATTTCAAGAAGTGAAGGATGCAAGCACATCAGTTAAATAATCAGGATTACTGGATCACAGATCACTATTGTAACAGGTTAATTTACAAGCAAGAAAGTATCACATCTGAAGTGAACACTGATGAAAGTACTTTCCCTTTTGAGTATTGGCTTTCTTTTTATTCTTTTCTGAAAGAAATAAACCCACTTACAGATCATAAATGCCTCATGTATAGTGCTCTATAACAAGTGAATACATGTACTATGGGTCAAATTTCCCTTCAAGGCTGACCATTGTAAATGAGAATGTGATGCAGAGTTTGATTACTTGAGCTTACTGTTTCAACTCACTGTTATTAAAAATGGTGCCATATATTCTCCACATAGACATAGAGCAAAATGTGTAACACCTAAAATGTTAGTGGCCACATCCTTGGAAGCCTCTGTTCATGTCCACCACTTAGGACAACCAGGTCTGAGCCCAAACTCACAGTAAGCAGCAAGAGTTTGGCAGCACAGTAAGTCCTGTTGCTGTGGGGAGATGGTGAGATAGACAAGCAGCAACTGGCTTTTCCTTTACCGTGTAACTCACCACAACTCTGGAATGCATCAATGTCCTGCACAGGCAGAAAAATCCATATGCCATATATAGCTATAAAGTCTCCATTGCCTTTATGCATAAACTTTTTTTCCCAATTTCCCTGTTGGTGCCCTTTTTTTTTTTTTTTATCCCCTTTGTAATCCCTTTGAGGTAATTTAGCACTTCTCTTTTTTTTTTTTTTTTTTTGTGTGTGTGTGTGTGTGTGTATTTTGGGAGGGGAAGCTCCTGCTGGTATTCAAGGCCATGTTGGATCCTCACCACTGAGTGGGCTGGTTCACTCCTATTCAAAAGCCAAAAATATTTAGCTGATGAATCATTCAAGAAAAGGCAAAGGAATGTAAAATGTAAAAACTAGGGTTCCTTTTCCCAGTAGGAAAAAGTGGAAATCATGGGGTTTTTTTCCATTCATAAGGCACTGTGCTTTTTTGCTGTTGATCACCTTTGCCTTCTCTTGTCCTCTTCTCTTCCCTGCTTCAAAATGTCCACAGAGAGATACAGCCAGAAAGGGTCCTTTGCTGTATGCTGTCTCCAGGCTGCTTTGATTTTTTATTAACCAAAGCTGCAACCAGCATTTAATCCATAAAGTTGGAAATTAAACTGGAGGGGAGGGGTGGGAGACTGCTGCAACTGCAGTCAAAGGGCAGCTGAGCAATTTGTCTGAAAACCAGCCCAGTTTGGTTTCATCCAATGTTTTCAAACTCTTTGACATGGGAAATAAGTAGAGCCATAGCAACTACAAAAAGTATGGTGCGTACAGAATTACCAAGAGGCACAATCTTTGTAAAATAGTTGTATGCCTTTTCCAGTATATCTGATCTTTTTTCTTAGCAATTACAGCTGAAAGATTAGCCATTATCCAGGTCTGGATACATATTTAAAGCAGGAGGAATGAACAATTTATCAGGAATATCTGCATGATAAACAGCAAAGGGTGCCACTTCTTTGGTGGATTTTGAGTGTATGTTACTTGGTGAAGGCCTTTTGAGCATTTGTTAAAGACAATGAGAAATGGAAGTATGACTGGAAAATACCTGCACAGGAACATTTTAGGGCTGAATAGACATTTGGTTAGAATTCCAGTTCAAGCCCCCCAGGACCCATGAGAGTCTGAGATCCATGACATGTGTTAGAACATACCTTCCATCAAAGAAACCACATCCATGCCAGTGGCTTGGGAATGGCCTGCAGAGGACACAGCTGTCACCCCTGGGTCTGTGTTCCCTGGGTAGAGGCCAAGAAATATTTCTCAGGCACCAAGACATTCTCCCACATGGTGTCAAAAAGTAGAGACTCCAGCAATGAAAAGATTTATATCCTGTTACCAGCCCCAAGTGGACTTTGGTCCAGGTGACAAAGCTTTCAATCCTATTTATTTCCCTATGGCACTTCTCTGCCATGTAAGGACCCATGTAAGAGCTGGTGGGTAAGCTCTTGCCAGACCACTCGCAAATATTGCTTGTATTAGACACACTGTTAATCACAGCTGTAATAATTTCTTAACTTTCCATTAAATATTTCCAGCAGCTCTTGTCCTTGCCAAAAATCTCTCCTTTTACTGTCAGAGATAAAATCAGCACCAGTTTCAAGGGCACAGACCTAAGATAATTCTAAAACCCAAGATTATAGTATTTTCCACACTTCTCCTTTGGCCTGGTTCAACAGCTCTCTGAGATAGAAAGTATAACTATAGCAAATAGCAGAAACAGAACTAATTACTTATTTTAGAATTAATAAGTTGTGGCATAGACTATGAGTCATTTCCTTACTGAACTAATTTTTTTTTTTACTCATCAAATTTGCTCATGGAGTAATTATCTTGAAGACAGGGAGGTTTTTTTCCCAGGACAAATTTAAAGAGACATTAATATCTTGTAAGATCATGTCCCAGATGATTCACTGATAACTCATTACAGGCATTTACAGAATGAAGTTTGTGTAACACAACCATAGCTAACAAACTGCATCATGACAGAGGAAAAGAAAAACAGCAGAAAATATTTATTGGCGTAGTAAGTGCATCATATAATATCTTAACATAGCAAAGGTTTGCATTTATTTTCTCAAATGAATTGTCATCTTGTGCAGTTAAAATATCATAAAGTTTTCTGCCAGTCTTAAAAAAAGTTAAGAACATTTAAAGAGACATCAAAGCTACCTCTGGAGGCTTTTAACCTAAATTCTCTGACACTCAGAGCAAAAGGCTGGTGTAACAGGGACCCAAATATACTTCTAAATCCTTTGAGATTAGAGTGAAGTTTTAAGCTTTCAATTTAATAATATTCTTTTTCCCCAGTCATTTTGTAATCCAGGAATTTGTAGATGAAAGTATCTGCAATATTCTGTGCTTTAAAATTAGAAGCAGTTGATGAAATTTCTATGAAGATACCAAACACAAACATCATATACTTGAAAGAAAATTTATTGGCTAGATTTTTAGGTACATGCAAAACATGGAACCAGCATTTAAATGCCTCAAGTCAGAGATTTTTTTGTTTGTTTTTTTTTTTTTTTTTCCAATGGGGAACAGCCTTTTTCACAAATCCCAACAAAAGGTCAGGTTTGAGGAACTCCCTTTACTCACTACACTCTTGGTGATCCAGTGTACTGGGAAGTTCACACTGCCAAGCCTTTTGGTCAGAACAGGGATCTGCTGCTTTTCGAGGATCCTAAAGAAACAGAAGTGTGATCCCTGCAAATTCAGGCAGAGATTGTAGATCAGGGTCAAAACCCCCTGCCTGCTAGTGGTCCCTGCCACACCCTGAGCCCTCTCACAGCCCTTTCCCTGTTGCTGTTGGCTGGGAAGAAGAGCCTCATCTTTGACAGCAAAAGGTTGCTCATGAAACTCATGGATTTCACATCTTAATTTATACTGTTAAGCCTTTACCAGCTGCCTACTCTTTCTTCCAATAGGTCCCTCTGACACTTTGCAGCCATTTCATCTGTTACTTGTCACACTTTCTTTATCCCTTGCATACCACCTCCATCTTCCCAGTCTTCCATCTACTTCTCTTGTTCTCTCTGTATTATTTGCTGTTTGCTGCCAGGTCATCCCTTATCAGCAGAATACAAAGAACTCCCCAGCCGCTTCTCTCCTCCACATGTAGATGAATTTTTTTTTTTTTTTACTTAAGCCATATTTGTGTTGACTCATACACCATACAGAGTCATAAATCTGCAAAATTTAGATGCTAAATTATAAACTGAGTAAAGAAGTTTCTTTAAGCAATTTGTAAAGCACTGCGTAGTCTGTATCTCAGATAAGAGAATTAATTTTTGCTACGTAACACTGTGCTTTTCTTGTGTTAAGATAATACAAACTTAGATTTAATTCTTCACGTTGCAAATCAGCTCCTTGACTTCCACTGTACGTCTCAGAGCCCCAAATTAAACATAAATACCTTGCAAAAGCTGGTCTGGGTGTGTTAATGGCTTGTATATGGGATCTGTCTTTGACCCAGAAAAGATTTACTTGTTAACTTTATAAATTCCAGTAGCCCCCTAACAGAAAAGAGATTTGTCTGAGTTTGTTTTTTCCTGAAGCCAGGAATACAGCCAAAGAAAAAGATCTACTATACCAACTCTTATGGAAAAGCATTAGTACTGACGAAAACAAATTACGACTGAAACAGCAAGATCTAAACTACTAAGAACACCTCCTCCTCATGTTTTCTCTTTGATAACTAGATAGCAACTGCAGTTTTTTTAAGGAAATCTGAGATGATCACAGCTCAGAAATCCTTGACCCCTTTGCAGTGCTTGGTACCAAGAGCTCTACACAGGACATTGAACTCCTGGGACTGTGTGTAAGTGTTTATTAACTATTCCAGAAGTCCCTGGAGTAGGTAGTCACAATGCCTACATTAAGCATTTCCTTCTCTATTAGGTTAAGTGGCAGACTAAAATATTGCCTGTCATGCACAGACAACAGGAATAACATTTTGTCTGGGTCTTCTTGTGCCTTGACTGGAGGTGCCGACCTGAGCAAAACAGCACATGTTCTACAGGCCTGTATATTTGCATGTGTTTGTGCATGTGCCCTCAAAGAGGTTTGTATATACATATATATATATATACATATATATATATGTAGTTTTGATTAATTTGTTGTTGCTCTGGCCAACCTCTTTAATCTCTTAGTACCACAAAAGGAGGCACTGAGCATTTAATATTTATTCTCTGAGGATAAACATTTGTTATCAGCCTGGTATGAGAACTTCAGGTCACAGCTGAGGTATTTACAGCAGATGATTATTGTAACAAGACCATTTGAAAGCTGACCTCAACATTTTCATCCTTACATTTTTCCAATTCCCAAAGTGATAAAGAAATACATTATATTTCTGCTCCTAAGGAACACACCTAAATAAAACTCAACAAAACAAGGAATTTATTAAGCCACTTTATCTTGATCGGTTTTGGACCCAAAACAACAATGAGGATAATTGTAAAAAAATCCATGGACTTGGGTTGTCTTGTATTGGATTAATGATGTGGTACCTTATTTGTCACAGTAACTATGGAAAAAGGCACTTAAGAAAAACATTACAGAGCTGACTAAAGAATACTGTAGGCCTCTTGCATAGAATGAGAGTATTAAATACTGGACTGAGGTGATTTAAAATTACTGTCAGCAAAGCCATATATCTAAATAGAGATGTTAAAAACAATAAAAAATAATTAACCCTAAAATATCAGAGATTCATTTCTAAACTGTAAAAATCATTATTAGTTTTCTGCAAACAATCCTACAAAATAAAACAAACAAACAAACAAACAAGTGTTCTCTGGAAAGGCTGACATTAAAAGAAACAGTTTCTTTTGAAGTGAGATCTCTTCCAATTAATGAAATATTGCTAGAGTTATGATATGGAAGCAAGTCTTAAATTTTTATGCTTTGGCAATAATATGACAAAGTTGCCTGCACATTCAAAGTGTCAGGTTATATACTTTTTATCATCTTAAAAAATGGGTTATTAAAAACCATCTAGTTTCATCAAAAGGTATTACAAGCAAGTTTTAAAGATACCAGCAAACAAATAATATTTTTAAATCTTTTTATAGTTTTTTTCTTCTGCAAAGGAAGAAAATGTATTTCGGTCATAAATTTATGGTAGAAAAATTTAAATATTACAGTGTTGAATATTCTAAAAGTATTGCAACCCAAAGGGTATTACTGGAAAGGCACAGTATCACTTTATGTTATTAGATTAATGTAGCACCATAACAATCTGTGCACTTCAAAATCTTGACATAAAATAAAAGACATAGATTTGTGTAGCAATCATCAACTATTTTTAAGTAAGTGATTTGTGTTTAAAGGTGTGTAAAAGTCAAGCTCAGTTTGTGTTTTCATTAAATATATGGTTCTGCAAACATACTGAACCAAATTATTTGCTAACTATTGCTGCTATCTAACAAGATACCTGTTCTAATGTACAGGATAGTTCTACCATTCAGAAGGTGTTATAAATTAGTTGGGAAAGTTGAGGTGGAGTCTGGACATGACATGATTAAAACCACCCACTTTGCAAAACCGTATTTAGCCAAACTAAAGTACTTGATTTCCAGCTCCCAGTCTAATACACACTATCCTATCTATGAAGCTGAATTCGAATAAAAGTAATTTATAAAAACTGAAGAAAGGTTTAGCACCCAAATATATATCATCTGTGATATTAAATGATCTAAATGATTGTCAAATAGCCACTTCAAGAGTCAGAGACTTCTTCCAATGGTAAAACAATTGGCTAGAAACTAAACATACAGCTCTGCAAATACTAACTGGAATGCAAATGTATGTGTTTAAGATTTCTGTAACTTTTCAAGGAAAATTTAAAGGCATTAAATTATGTTCTGATGTTTCTTCTTCTTCCAAACATGGAAACTTCTTTGTTAATTTCTTTTTGCTGTTTTTCCTGAACAATGAAGTGAAACTTGTCTTTAAGGTATAACCCTCAGCTACATGAATTTGGAATTTCCACGGGAGTGTTCCTGCAGCAACCAGAAGAGGAAGTTTTCCAAACTAACATGAACTATACTTCTGTTTCTCAGCATGGAGCTGTGGTCTTTAAAGAACTCCAGAAAAATGTCTTGTTCTCATGTAATTCTCTGGATTATTCTGCACATACAGCAATATACTCTATGCACAACTTGCATTTGAAAAATTGGAACAGAACCCTGAGAAAAGTAAATCCATTGGAAAAAAAATAGATATTGTTTAATAATACCGGTTTGGGATGTTTCAACCTTTCTACTGGAAAAAAAATGATAAACAGGTGCATTCATTCCTCCCCTCCCCGTGAATGATTTGAATTTATCACAATTGCAAACATAGTTTGGGGTTTTAAGTGCATATCTAGCGTTGATTACAACTGGAAATATTTTGTCTGACAATTCTACCCATCCCCCAGTGATTTAGCATTCCTCAAGTTACCATAGCATTTTTTTGTGAGCTTTGAGTTTAAAAACACTCTGACATGGAGTGATGTTCTTCCAGTAACTGCTGCAGCCAACTTTCACCCTATGGCAGTACGGGTGCTAAACAAGTAAGGTTCAGCTCTCTTCAGCCTTTCGTGCAATTCTCATCATTCCCATGTATCCAGAAGCAAATCTGGGCATATTTGAGAGGAGTAATTCTTACTGCTACATTGTAATCCTGCTGTTCACCATTGATCTCCACCCACTGATGGCCTGAGTAAACAGCAATGATCTTGCGTTTCCACTTCTTTTTGTTCGGCTCCTTAAGACGGAGATAGATGCCAGATCCAGTGGAGCCAGGCTCAGCATCACAGTACTGGTAAAAGAGATCACTGGACTCATCAGATATGCTACAAAATCTATAGACCAGCTGCCCAGACCGATCATTGTCAAAACCTGAGAAGTGGATCATGCTTCCAGGCATCATTTTGATTGTAGGGCTGATTCCCAGCTCCATGTATTTCCTTTTGTGGGGACGCTTGAGCTCAAGAACAGCATAATCATAATCCAGGGCAATATCCCCAGAAACACCCTTAAACCAGCCTTTTGGGATGTGGGTACTCTTCACCCTGGTCCACTGGAAGGAGGGCATGCCATCTGAGGTCCCTTGCTTCCTCCCAGGCCTCCTCTGCTTTCTCCCTTCACCTTTGGATTGTTGCCTTTGTTCTGTGGCAACTTTGGGATCCTCTTTGGCCGCAGAAACTTCTCTCCTACTTCTTTTAGCACCTTTGCGTTTCCTGCCATTGCCTCTGGATTTTGTCTTCATGAGCCCCACCCTCAGTCTTTTGCTGCCCTTAACATAATCCTTGCCATTGTGCAGACAGTGGGCCGCTGTTAGCACGTGCTTGGGGGAAATGAGAATGCCACTGCAGCCAGTGGAGACCTTCACAGCTGTGTTGAATGGAAAGTTGGTCATAAACCGCTTGTCATAGATGCTGAACCTACTGTCTGTTCCATATATCTGCCTCTTCTTTCTCAAAGCCCTTTGTGTGGTTGTGTTTCCAGCTGGGTCGAGCACTGCGCCAAGGACATTCACTTCAGTCAGGGTCCGTGTGCCATTTTCAAAAACAGTCTCATAGGATAAGAGATCCTTCAAGTCAGACAAGCTTGGCACTGGCAGCTTTCTTTGACACTCAATTCCACATACACTGTTCAGCTCTAATTTGGTTTTTGCTTCAAATTTAGGGCTGTCAAGGGAGAAAGTTCTTTCTCTCACAATCTGGGGAATCTTCTTTAAGTGCCAAGTAAAATCTTGTTCAGTTTCTGTTCCGTTACCGAGACCCAATATAGGTATGAAAAATATGAATAGCAGTAACATGTGCTCCATTTTATTTTATTTTTTCTAAAACAAGAAAGAGAGATTTGAAAATACACTTTGGAAATGCACACAGTTATCTTAATATCTTCAAAGTATAATCATGCAACATTAGAACTGACATCAGTGGAATAAAATTCAGCACTCTGCTCAAAGTAGAAATGCCTCAGATAGTTCCCTGTATTGCCTCCAACTCTTCCAATGGTCTCTAGCAAGACAGATGCATACAATTCAATCAGCATCCATGCTGAGTTACCTACTGGAAGGTGACACCAGATAAATTTTACCTGATTTTTCCTCAGTGTGGGAAACAATTATGTATTATGCTTTTATCTAATAAATATATATAATTATGTATTCTTCTTCACTTCCCTATAGCTACTGGCTGAAGGAAGAACACAGTTGAAAATCATCGATGTATTCAAAAGCTGGGATACAAGCAGAGTTGGACAGACACAATCATACTTGTAAGACTTAGGAACCCTTAGGAAACTGGAATAATTATGCTCTTTCATGCAATGGCCAAAAAGTAGGATCTTTAACTGACCTAAAAGTCACACATGGTTCTGCATTACCCACCCAGCTAAGAGCTATGAATCTACCTATTATGAAAAATGGCACTTTGCTAATTGCTATCCCAAAGAACCAACTTAGAAAAATCTCCTTTCCTCTTCCAAAGTTTATGTTGTCTGGATGGCACAGATAGAGCAATCTGGGTGCCTAAAAAGGTGCCACGGCCCATTTTAAATGCTTTCAGCTTCAGTTGCTCTGAAAGGCGTGGGTCTCCTGCTGATCTCGTGTTGTATCTCCTCTCCTGTGCACCATCACCACCAAAACCTCGTTCATTACCTATGTGTGGGTGTCTGAATCTCTCTCAGGATGTCAGAGAACTTCAAAATCCATGGTTGGAGGGGACAGACAGACAAGTGAGAAAAGTAGACTGTTGCAGGTCTGGAGGAGTCTTCTGGTTATATATACATGCACGAAACTTCAGCCAAGTAGGAGGGACAAGTCTGCTTATTCATCACATGCCTTTGTCCTCTAGAATCCCACAAAGACTGCAGGAACTGTGCTGTCTGTGCCTTACTGTCCCATGTGGAATGCTCCACATAGATGGGGTGATGCAGCACACAAAGAGCTAACACTTTAAATAGGAAAGAGAAAAAGCGGTATCATTCCCATCCATAGTTGGGAAATATGCAGGAAGAAGGTAAAATTGTTAGAAGTCTGTGGCAGAGCCAGAAACTGAAGCCAGAACTCTGGATTCTGAGCTCAAAACATTACTGAAAAGACCATTTTTCTCCTTTGGCAGCAGTGATGTCCGTGGCACTATCCAACTACTGGCGGCTGCCACTGGGAAAGCTGTGCTCAGTTCCAACATCCTTCACTGCAATTACATGGAAACCTCAGCTGTGAAGAAAGAAAGGGCCTATGATTAAGCTTTAAAAGCCAAGCAATTCAAGGACATGTGTGTGGTTAAACTCTGGTTTACATTGCAATGGCAGTATAAGCCAGGGCAAGTATAACCACTTTTCTTTAGTTTAAAGTAATGCAAGTGCTGCTACACAGTGAAACAGCCCGGTCACAGAGTAGCTGAAGATCTAGCATAAGAAATGGGGGTATGTGTGCAACATAGAAAAAGAAGTGGCAAAAACACTTTTAAAGCTGGATAATGGACCAATGTCTCCTATGATTTTGAGGCATCTTCATCCTATACACAGATTTTTTTCTATAGGAAGTAATAATTGTAATTTTTTAGCCAAGTAAGCACTACAGTTCAACCACAGCTTGTTCCTTCTGATGCCAAATTGAGAGGGTGTTTTTGTTTTAGTATAATTTTGACAGTTTTTACCTTTGCCAGCATGGAATGCCAACTCTGAGCCAGAGTTCACTTACTAGGATATATATAAATCACATTTTGCAATACAGTATAAAGAAACCCTCTCTAGATTTAAAGTAGCTAATTCAGGTTTTGGAAGAGATGTGTGGACTTTCCTAAGACATCTGGAGATTACAGTGACTCAGATCTAAGCTCTGGGGTGTATGCAGTCACATGAAAAGATATCTGAAGGTTTAGAAAGCAGAGCAAAATCATCCCAGGCACAAGATTTTGTAGAGAGACATTAATACCAATTTAAGTTACTGGTATAACAGAAATGTGCACATTTGAACATTAACTTTTATATACAAAGTTACCTTGAAAGTGTTGGTTTTTTTATTGCTCTATTAGTACTAAATCTGAAGAGAAATTACTATTTTTACATATATTTGCATACATGGAGAGGATTTTGGATAGCCACATATTTTCATGCGGAGATGTGAACAAAATAACTTGGCCTGTCTGCCTCGTGCTATAAGTAAAACAACTGTTAGACCAAGAATGCCTGTGTAGAGGTGAAGTATTATCAAGCACCATTCAAATACAAGACATTCCAGTACAGGCTGGAAAGCAGCTCTGTGGAGGAGGACCTAGGGGTTCTGGTGGACAAGAAGCTGTCCAGGAGCCAGCAGTGTGTCCTTGTAGCCAAGAAGGACAATTGTGTCCAGGGCAGCATTAGGAAGAGCACTGCCAGCAGGCTGAGGGAGGTGATCCTGTGCCTCTACTCAGCCCTGGGGCCATATCTCGAGTGCTGTGTCCAGTTCTGGGCTCCTCAGTACAAAAAAGACATGAAACTCCTGAAGCAGAGGGCTACTAAGATGATTAGGGGACTGGAGCATCTTTCTTACAAGGAAAGGCTGAGAGAGTTGGGCCTGTTCAAGCTTGACAAGAAAGGACTGAGAGGGGACCTCATCCAATGTCTATCACTGAAGTGAAGGTACCAAGACGATGGAGCAGTGCTGAACAACAGGACAGAAGGCAATGGGCAGAACCTGATGCACAGGAAGCTCCACCTGAATATGAGGAAGAACTTCTTTACTGTGCAGGTGACCACACAGTAGAACAGATTGGCCAGGGAGGTTGTGGAACCTCCTTTGCTGGAGATATTCAAGAACTGTCTGGATGCAATCCTGTGCCATGTGCTCTGGGATGACCCTGCTTGAGCAGGGAGGTTGGACCAGAAAACCCCTTGTGGTTCCTTCCAACCTTACCCATTCTGTGATACCTATGGATAAATTATAAGGGGTCAAAAAAGAAAATACTATAATGAGAACATAAGAATTGCATTCCTGGCCTGACCAACAGTCTCCCTGGTCTAAAATCTTGTTTCTGACACTGACTAAATGTGGATGCCTAGGGTAGAAACAAGAGTAGGGTAAACATGCACGTCCCTCCTCCCTCATAGTTTCTTAACTTACAACCAGTTGCATCTGATGGACTTGAAAGCAGATTAAACCTCAGCTGATTTCTCTTCCGTAGTTTGCCAGTCTTCCCTTGAAGACATATAACATTTTGTATCCATAATGTTCTGCATGAAAGGGTTCACAGAATCACCTAGGTTGGAAAAGACCTCTGAGGTCATGAAGTCCAACCTTTGACCTGACATGATCTTGTCTACTAGATGATGGCACTGAATGCCACATCCAGTCTCTTCTTAAATACCTCCAGGGATGGTGAATCCACCACCTCCCTGGGCAGTCCATTCCAATGCCCAGTCACTCTCTCTGTAAAGAACTTCTTCCTAAATTCCACAGGTTAACTACATGTTGTACAGGTAAGCATCTCCTTTATTTTCAGCCTCTTTCAAACTGGCATGATTTGAGGACAAATAATATTAATGTGGAAAAGCTGGTTTTAATTTCCTTTGCCCAATATAGCTGTTGAACAAGATAGTTTCCTATGTCAGATTCAAGAATGATTTTACTATTTTTCCCTAGAATACTCCTCCCTTTCCGAGCCCTTCCTTGGAGTCTGGTTATTTTACATTCCTCTGTAGCTGAACTTTGTGAGCCATAGGAAAGTTCAGTCACTAACTGTTCATATACAAAGTCTTAGAGGTGCCTGGCTTGATGTCATTCCACTGATGGCTAAAGTCTTCCCAGCTGGACTCATAACTAACTTTATAGAGAAGTCCACTTTTTTTTTTTCTCTCTCCTTTATAGAGTGACTTTCTGTAAGCAAATGGGTGGAGTACTATGGCCCCCTTCTGCCACTCTTTAAAAAGGAAAAGAAAACCACAAAAACCTGTCAAAGCACAGAACCCTCAACAAATGCCTTGGAGCCTCCCATTTGAAACACTGTACTCAAGTGCTCACTACTTACAAAGGCATTCTTGGAAGCCAAGATTTTCCTCATTTATAATGAACCACTTGTCACTGGTAATGAACTAACTACACTGCAGTATAACTGGAAGAAGTCCAAGCTGAGCAGCTTGATAAAAATGGTAATTCTCATTGCAGACCAGAGCAGTGGTCCTACTAGGCAGCACTGTCATTTTCAGCCATGCACTTTAAGCTCTGTTTCGCAACCACCTCTCTACCGTTTAAGTGAGGCCAACTCCAAGCATGGGCAACATCAGCAGTTGCCATGGCCCTGCAGAGGCTGAGGGAAACACAGGGGCTCCTCTTGCCAGATGATAAGGATGTAAACATCTGTAAAGACACCTCTGCAGCATGAGGAAAGGGGAGAGAGAATACAGCCTCCAGGGGAAGGAGGAAATGTCCTGAGAAGACAAGCTGAATGCAAGAAAAAACCCTCAATATGTTATCCTTTCTGCCACACTGTTGTCCACTCTTCTTCCAAACCCCAAGCTGCCCTGCCCTCTGTTTTCCTTTACTCCTTTCCCATATAAATTTTGGATTGGCTTACGGTAATTACAATTCCTGAGTCAGCTCTTTAAGCTAGGATGAATTGCTTCAGAGAAGGCAATGTGGAAACTAGAAAGTGAGAGAGATCCCCAGCTACATGAAACTGTTGAAATTCTTCCTCCAGTTTCCAAATCCAGATGATAACAGTGAGAACTCCCTGTTTGGTAGCATTCCAGATGCCAGGCATATCTATACAATTAAAACTATTTTCAGTTCTTCTCACTTCTTGCTTCCAACATCAAATATTTCTGCATTCACAGGACAAAAACTACCTAGCTTTTCAGGATAGCCTTCAAATATTTTGTCATAACCTACCTTACTGCAGCCAAATGCATCTCAAATGCTCAAGGGAAGGCTTGTAGTCAAGCAGAACTAGAATATGTTTCTCTTCAGGCTACCCAGGAGTGAATTAACATGTCAGTGTAGCTCAGACAGAAGAAAAGTTCTGTCCAGCTACCTGTCAGTCTTTTATCTTGGTCTGTTCAGTGCTCCAGGGTTTCCTTCTTATTGGAGGAAAGTCAACACATTTGAGAGTAAGCTTATATGATTTTAAACACAATTTTCAGACCATAAAATGGTCTGCTACACTAACCATTTCCTTTAACTGTTCTTGGCCTTATTCCTGAAATTACCTGAAAGTTGGAATTCACACTTCTACTCTGACAGGGCAAAATAGAGAACAAATTTTTGAAATCTCACATTCCCTGGAAGTAAGCGTTATTCTAGCTTTACCTGCCACCCTAACCCTTCCCTCCTCCAGGTGCACTCACTCCGTAGAGGGGTGCGTGGAAGCCGTCCTCTGCTCTGACTTGCGGGAAAAAAACCCACGGCCGCTCCTGGCTCTAACAAAATTCAAGCAGCTTCAGTACGCATGGGAAGTAATAATTTTACACGGCATGCGTGACAGCTCAGCACGGAGGGGAAACACAGAACGGGGGGTAAGCGGTGATGGGGCAGGCGGGCTGCCCCTCTGGCGGCTGTCCCCGCCGCGGCCGCGGGGCGGCGCTCCCGCACAGCAGGCAGCGGCTGCGGCCCGGCCCGGCTCGGCCCGCCCCCCCCCTCTCCCGGCACCGGGAGGAGCCCCGGGGGGAAGGAGGTCTGTCCTGCCGGCTGCCCCGCCGCTGAGCGGCTCCGGGAGGAGCCCCGGGGGGAAGGAGGTCGGTTCTGCCCGCTGCCCCGCCGCTGAGCGGCTCCGGGAGGAGCCCTGCCCGCCGGCAGCGGCAGCAAGGGGCACCCACCGCGGGAGCGGCGGGCACGGGATGGCCGCTCTCCCTTTGCCGCCGGCCGCTCCGATGCGTGTTAAAGCACAGGGCTTCCCTGAAAAAAAAAAAAAAAAAAAGGCGAGGATCCGGGGAGGAAGGCTTTGACTCTACCCCTCCACAGCCAACACCTGGTCCTGCTTTTCTGCGCCTGATCCAAAGGAGTTCCCGTTCTACAGAGCCTGCAAGTCAAATACCTTGGCATGGCTCTTTTATTTTTGCCATTCCAAAATAAATCTGCTTCCAGCAGTGACGAATCTGGATGAAATTACTATCAATTCCAAAGGAGCGGCGCGGATGGCAGCCCGAATACTGAGGGGATGAATCAGAATTAAAGGGGAGTTTGTTTTGAAGGGTGAGGAGGTTCCTTGCTCCCCGCAGAAGCCGGAGCACAGAGATAACTCCCCGAAAACCCAGTAAATGTGTCCCGTGCCTCGGTCCCGTTAAGCCGCCTTGTGAAACCGGTTTCAAATATTAAAAAGCCAGGACCACAGAAACGCGTGACGTTTCAGTCCTATCAAAAATATATCCATAAGGCTAAAGAGGCAGGAGCTTTATACAAAACCTCTCAGTTGCCAAGCCCGAGGTAATGACATCGCTCAGCCTCATCAGTTTTTTAAAAACGACCCGCGTAGGAAGAACGACATCGCAAAAAAAAGGTATCACCTTCGAGACGCTGGTTACCTCGGGCCGGCCGGCCCCGGGGAGCGTTCCACGGCCCCCATTCCCAGTTCCCCCCTGCCCACCCGGCTCTCGGGGGGCTGCCTCTCCCTCCTCGGCCGGCGCCCCGAGGGGTGTTGCTCGTACCTGGCAGCCCGCAGGACGGCGGCGGAGGAAGGCAAGGAGGGCGGCGGCCGCAGCCCCGGGGCGCAGCTCCCCGCTCCGCGCCGCTGGTCCAACGCCCGCGGCTACTGAGGACGGGGCGGGGGGAGCGGCCAGGTCTTCCCACACGGGGGAGGGGATGGAAAAGGGAAAAGGAAAAAAAAAAAAAAAAAAAAAAGAAAGAAAAAGAAGGCGAGAGGGAGGAAGCCGGGAGGGCGCGAGGGGGAGGGCCGAGGGGAGCGGAGGCAGATCCCGATGTGTCCTCGGATGGGAAGGGAAGAGGGGGCTCTGCCTGCGGGGAGGGGAGGCGCATCGCCTCGGCAGCGGCTTCCTCTCGGCGGGGTGACCCTCGCAGGGACGGGGCGGGAGGGGCTGCCGGGCCGGGGGAGCGAGGCGGGGACAGGCGGGGAGGCGGAGGGTCCCCGTCGCAAGGGGACAGCGGGAGGGCTCGCACCGCGCCACCTGTGTGGGTGGCGGGGAGGGCGGGGGCAGCGGGGAGGGCGCTCCGCCCTGAGCCCACGGGGCGCTCCTGCGGATGGCGAGGAGCGGCTGCCGGCTCCACAGGAGGCTGCTCGGGCCGGGAGGGGGCTGGCGGCTGCGGGGAGTGGCGTTCCCACGAACCCTGGCCTGCCCCCTCCTGCCTGCCCTCGCTCCCTGCCCTCGTCCCCGGTCTCCCAGCCCCGTTCCTCCGGGGCGCCCCGCTGCTCAGGGACCCTCCTCGCCCCCCCTCCCCTGCACCACCCCTGCCCTTTAGGGCCTCAGAGGCCAGGTGAGAAGCGCCTTTCTCCTTTCCTCATCACTCTTCGTTCCTCTCTTTCTGCTTCCTTCTTTCCCTCAGTGCCCCTGTGGTTTCCGCTCGAGGCAGAAGGGTTTGGTTGGTGGTCTCTCCCTCCGTGGATCACCCCTTTGCACTACCACAGGGTCCTCCCCAGAGCTTCCCACTGCCACGCAGATGCACAAGGTGAAATCTGGCTCACTGAGCACTTCTGCAACTGTTCGAGCAGTTTCGTTAAGCCCATCTGCTGAAAACTCAGCTCACGCTAGATGAAGGCCCACTGGTTTGTCAAAGCCAGCAGGAAATTTGTGGCGTTCCTGGAGATCAGAGCAAGATCTCCAGAGTGCTGCTTCATTGTCTTAATCATGGGCATATCCCTCCTTTAAAAGTCTTCTGAAATTTAGTGGAACCAACTCTGTAAACTGGTTGGAAATAAGGCTTTGGCCAGCAACTGCACCCTGCAGTTTCATTTAGAAGTCTGATTTCTTCAAAATGTAAATTTTGTTTGCAGTTCCGGTTTTGTTGTTGCTTGTGTGCACAACTTAGAAGCAAAGTGTAATAATAATAATAATAATAATAATAATAATAATAATAATAATAAAATCACATGCCTGAGAAAACGAACTGAAGAATTCCCAGTGTAATTAACAAGGCAAGACAGAAATCAGGGTAAGGTAGTTAAGTTTTCAAGCTATTTCTTGAACATAAGAGCTTCCACACTGGGTCAGACAAAGGGGATTTGCTGGACCAATATCATGTTGCATTAGTAAAGGCAATAGTCCCCTCCAGCACTTTCACTGAGACCAGTATTTCAAACTCAGAGATTTCTGTGAGGCAGATGTAGTTTCTATGTCTTTAGTAACCACTGGATTTCTCTGTCAGGTACTTTCCCATCTTCCCTTTAACCTACAAAGATTTGTAGCATCTATAACTTGCTCTGGTAACAAGTTCCCCACGTCAAACACATGTGCAAAAATCTGCTTCTTTTTGTGTGTTTTCAACCTGGCAACGGCTAGCTTCATTTGATGCTCACTAGTTCTTTATCAGACACTCTGTAACTCCTCTCCCACCTGAAGGATTCTATTTAAGTTAGCTGTTCTTCATGTGAAAAAAAGCTCCTGTTTTCCATCTTACTGCTGAAGTTCAGGGACCAGAACAGCATCTGAAGGAAGATGCAACCAAACACTTCTTGGCAGTGACAAGTAGAAAACAAGGAACAACAGCTATTTGCATTGGGCAGCTGTGTTGAGCAAGAACAACTGCAGCTTGGGAGGTTCAAACATGGGGGAAAAATTTCTTCCCCAAAAGGAACACGCAACACTGGAACAAATTTCCAAGACAGGTTGTGGAATCACCATTCTTGGTGGTTTCCAACACTCAGATAAACGTTCAGTTAAACAATGCCACAGCTGATCTGATCTGGCAATAGTCCTGCTTCAAGGGAAAGGTTGGACTGGCTGACCTGCAGAGGTCCCTCTCAACCAATATTTCTGTGATTCTTTACCTATACAAAAGATGCAAGCAAAATACAGATTTTTGTGGCAGCAAAAAGATATCATTTGTTTTGTTCTCTACTGATTTCTTAACATGTACTAGTATTTTTTATTTTATTTGTTGATCAGCAAGCTGGTATTCCCATGGAGCCACCTTTGTAACTCCAGGACTCTCCTGAGAAGTAATGACCAGATCACAACCTGCCTTCTCATACCTGAAGTAAGGGCCCTTTTCCTCCCTGTGCAGCACTTTGCATTTATCCACACACCTCCATCTGCCATTTTATTGCTCAGTCACTCCCATCAACTGGTATGCAGGTAATCAAGGTTGCCTCATCTTCATTAACCCAAATAATTTGATAGCCTCATCAGGCTTTGTGACCTGACTACTCATCCCTTTTCCAGATCATTTATGAATACACTGAATAGTGCAGGACAAAGTAAGTTGTTATTGGTAACCTATCATCCCTAGAAAAACTGATCCCCCAGAACGATTCTTTCCTGGATGGCACAAGTTCATTTCTGTTTATTGAACTCTGGGTGATGGGATCAGTGTGCTTTCAGTCTATCAGACCTCTGACTCCTGATTTCATGATCTAAATTTTGAATCTAAATTATTTAAAACCATTTTTTTCTTGAATCCTATGTCATGGTTTAACCGTAGCCAGCAAGAAAGCACCTCGCAGCTGCTCACTCACTCCTCCCCACCCTGGTGGGATTGGGAGGAGAATCAGAAAAAGGTAAAACCCATGGGCTGAAATAAGAACAGCTTAATATTGAAATAAAGAAAAACACTATAATAACAGTAACAATAATAATAATCATAATAAGAAAAATGGAGATAAAAAAAAAGGGAGGAATAAACCTACAGAAACAAGTGATGCACAACACAGTGTCTCACCACCTACTGACGCAAGCCCAGCCAATCCTCGAGCAGTGATCTGCACCTCCTGGCCAACTGCTCCAGTTTATATACTGGGCATGATGTTCTGTGTTACGGAATATCCCTTTGGCCAGTTCAGGTCAGCTGTCCTGACCTTGCTCCCTCCAGGCTTCTTGTGTATCTGCTCGTTGGCAGAGCATGAGAAACTGAAAAGTCCTTGACTTAAGGTAAGCACTACTGAGCAACAATTGAAACATCAGGATGTTATCAACATGATTCTCCTACTAAATCCAAAATACAGCACTCTACCAGCTACCAGGAAGAAAATTAACTCCCTCTTAGCCAAAATTAGAATTTCATTACTAGTATTTTATTTCTTGTAATAATAAGATTATACAGTTTGGAGAGTTCTTCATAAATAAGTAGAGATTTTTAAAAAATAATTATCCCATTAAAGTTTTCCTCAAAATATAGTTTGCAAAAGACATGAGGAACATGTATTTTGGAATATTGATTCTTTAGAAACACGTTGCATAATATACATGGTAGAGATGTAAAAATATAATGGTTGGAAAATTTCCAGCATGCTAATTTTATCCTTCAGAAGTAATTTTATCTCATTAGAAGGTTAGTGAGCTCTTTTTGTATTTCTACATGTTCCAAAAATAAGTTTGACATCATATACCAACTGAGAGATGTTCACTTGGAAGTGAGCTTTGAAAGGCTGATACCTAAAATTGGAAAAAAAAAAAAAAGAAAAAGAAAAAACCACCTGCATTAACATCAAGAATGTACTAACTTCTATCAAAATTCTTTCTGCATATCTGCAAAGAGAGTAAAGGGAAAAAAAGCAAGTTTTTACCATGAGATTTGTACCCTTGGTTTGAGTTAATTCACAGAACTGTTGTATTCTTATCTTAGGGTAAATAATCCACAAAATGAGCTACAAAATATTTTCAAATAAGATTCTCATAGGTTTTGGTTTTTTTTTTTTTTTCTGGTAGAAATCTGAGATAGGAGCTTCAAATTTCCCTGTGGGGAACATACACTCAAGTGTGGATGTATTGGCTGGGCAGCCACTCCTGGAATGTCATTTGTCCTTACAATGCTGGAGGGACACACTGCTCTCATGTGGGTCTTGCACACATGCGAAAAATTTCTGCTCATAGCAACAGTGTGCCTTCTCTGCAATCTCCAAATTTCTTGCCGTGTAGCACAGTACGCCTCAGCAGGCAGATATACCTACCCACAAATCATTCTTTCACATATGACTTAAGGGAAAACAGGCAGGTGCAACTCGGGAAAGCTAAAACAAGGTTCTTAGGTGTCAAAAACAATGCAAATGCCCATAACCAAATTAAAAGTTCCATGCATAGTCCTTGGCCATACTCCACAAGAAGTCAGCTTTAATCTCTTCCTTTCTTCTCTTCAGTTGTTCTTCTACTTATGTAGACATACATACATGTGCTTCATTCCAAAACTACTGATTACTTGGATGGTGCAGGTAACTCCCTTTCCTTCACACTATAATTCTCAAACTGGAGCTTGAGTATCTCTGGGTACTCTTCCAGCTCAACTGTTATATGTTTCACTTCCTTTCTACTTCTCTTGTCCCGGTCCTATTTTTTGTGAGTTTTAACACTTTTCCGGTTCCCAAACTCTAAACTTGGGATAACTCATTGGCTTGATGAATGGACGTGAGATAATTCCTACTGCTTTCAGAACAAAGGGATGTGAAATACAATGGATCTTTCTTACAGGATCACGAATGGTCTCCATGGTAGTGTCTCTTCTGTGGCAGCTTGTTGCCACAGAAGCCCTTTTGTTTTGTGGACCAGTGGGGTTGGTTATTGTGCTGTTCAGAGGTGCCTGTGACACAGTGCTGACCAGTTAGACTAAAACACTGAATGAAACAGGCCTCTGTTAGAGACTCTGGCTTTGAGAACATGAAAAAGGCACAAGAACTGCAATACATCGCATCATTTTTTAAGACTGCACACAGTAAGGACAATGAGGGTGACAAACAGCATTGCTGGCTGTCCTGAATTGCTAGAATTCAGGAGAATTCTGCATACACCAAAGGACTGTCACAGTACAGCCTGGAGAGGTATTCATTTTGAATTGGGTATGGGTGTACAAGGTACTATGGTGCCAGAAATGTGGATATTAGCAGTGAGTGCAATGTTGCCAACACAAGAACTTATAGATGACAAAAAGGAGGGCTGTGAAACTTGAGGTGTCTAATTGTGACCCGATTTTCACAATATAAATTTAGGAACTAGATGTATGGGTAAATAGCAGACATGCAAAAAACCCACTTTGTAGTAGCACAAACAGATGAAGTCCCATTTCTGAGTAAAAACTATGGCAAGCTTGTGGTCAAATCAAATGGATGCACAGAGCTCTGAGCAACTGGCCTAGTGAAAGGTGTCCCTGGCCATGGCAGGGGCATTTGAACTAGATAATTTTTAAGGCCCCTTCCAATCCAGGCTGTTCTATGATTCTACAGTTCTTTCTTCAGTGAGGCAGCAAGCAAAAATAAATGTGGTTCTGCCTAAGTGTATGGCTTACAGGACAGAAGCTTTCCTAACTGTACAGAATGGGAATGAGTTAATAGCCCAGTCACCACCCAGCTCCTGACTTTTATAATTTTTGTCAACAGCAGTTGAAAATTAAGCTGGACAGGCTCATTGTTCTAACAGTTGTGCATTTAGTAGAAAAGCAGAGTTGATTGTTCGCTCATCATTTGTAAAAGAGTAAAACCTACAATTCCTACCTGATGTGTAGCATCATGGAGATGATATACATATATATGTGAACATTTTCCTCAAAGAAAATTTCCACAAGAAAAGGTGCTTCTGGAGATGTGTTAGATGGCAAGTATTTTTATACACACGAAGTGTTGGTAGACTGCAAGCAGATACTGTTAAGCAAAAAAAACCCCACACACCATTTTTTGAGCATACTACTTTGAAAGAAACAGTTTCCTCCAACTGACATTCCCATTGCAGAGCACATCAGCAGCTTTACTGGAAAATCAGTGAACTAGAGATGGCAATGCAGCATACTATGATATGAATAAATGACATTCTGATTTGAGGAGAAAAGAAGTGCATGACCAGAGACTCTGAGAAGCTTTGGAAGAAAACTCAAATTTGCCTGGCTAAAGCTTGATATTCATTCCCTGCCCAATCCTCTAGATTCCTCTAATGGAAACACCATACCATGAAGGAAAGTTAATAGAGTGATATTGACATGCTAAATAAAACAGATTTTAGCTACCTTCATCATGATTGACCCAAGAGACGGGAAAGAGATTCCAGAGAAGGATAAACTGGTGAGGGACATGATGCCTAATATTGCCATTCAAACCAGCAGAGTGTGAGTGGCAGTAAAATGCACATGTTAAAAAGTCTGAAAAATCAGAGGAAATAACAGCAATATGTTACTGGATAAAAGGTATAGAAGTATGGACAAAGTAGGAAAATGCGTAGTAACAGAAACTGCATTTTGTAAAAAAAAAAAAAGCTAAAGAGGGGAATGTTTGCCTTACTTTGTGGGTATTATGGAATATAGACTTTATTGTCAATGTTAACTGAAGGTGACCATAAACCATTTAATGCCACTGAAAACATGCCCAAGAGAGTACAAGACTCATTTTTCAGCTATAGCTGCATAACTTAGAAAATTAATACAAAGCTGAGGTGAAAAACACACCTTAAAAGAAAAATGTCAGAATTCCACACAAGGCAAATGTTGGAGTTTTTTTGTATTCTTAGTAAACTGTAGGTATGAAGTCAGATCCGAAGAAAACCTGGTGATACTGTTCTAAAATTCCATTCACAACCCCAAAACAGCTGGATATTTCTGCTAAAATTATTAACAGTGTAATAACTAATAATGATGGAATTTTTAAGGTTTCACTTTAGACTTCAAACTTGATATTCCCCTGGAATGAACACAGGCATTTTATAGCTCTCAGAGCCATAATTACTATTAGGAAAACAATGTTATATTTATTGCCAAAACTCATGGTTAATACAGCATCAGGGTTGCCAAGTAAGCCTTGTTGCCATCTAGAGTGCATTAAGTGTACATTATCTTTGTGCCTCTCAAGCTGACAGGGAAAACTAGGACCAAACAACACCCAGGAGGTGTTTTTAATGCAATCTTCCATCTTTTGTTTAGCATCCCACATGGATCTCTCCTGTGCCTTCTGTTCATGCATTCTCACCTCCTGCGTTAGGCAGGACTTGGTCACGTTGGTAACTGAGGGGAAGTACAGCTGCAGCTGAAGTAATGGGGGGTCTTTTTTGTGGGTGATACAGGAGATTGAAGTCAATACTCATAACCATCCTTCTTAGATTTCAAAGCCTCCGCATATTTCTAATAGTTTTAAAGCTGTCTGTAGGTTTTCAGCTTGCTGCGTGAATCATTTCCACATGGTAACAACCCAGTGAATAGTTCAACAAGGAGAGGGAAGGCAGAAACACAGCCTTCATCCTCTCTCAGAGGAGCACTAGTGTGACAAAGGAAAGACAGAAGAAGGAAGATAAGGAAGATACAGCATACATTTCCCCCTGTGGCAGGCAAATTAACAAAATTTGTTAATTTCCCTGACAAAAAAACAAAACAAAAGACCCAGAAATTAGGAATTATGCTGTTGTGTTCTTTTTCACATGTTGCTTAGGAAAACTGTAAATTTGGGGGTAAGTCTGGAGGGTAATTGGAAAAGCAAGAGCTGAGTTAACCATGATGTGAGCTGAAGGTTTTTGGGAAAAAGTTGTGTTTCTGTTCATTTCTCCCTCACAACTCTCTAGCAGGTTGTCTCAGCTATAACATATAATACAAGTGGTGCAGACTGGACACCAGTAGCACCTGGAAGTAGTTTATATTAGACCAATACTTTCAGAGGTATCATCAAATCAACAGTAGCATATTGGTTTATTTATTATCCCAGCATATCCATTCTTCTCATTTTGAATGACTTTTTGAACGTATCACGGAGTGCATATTGGGTGGCGTCTGCTATAATTATTTAGATTATTTGTTACCAATGTAATATTCATCCCAATTAATTTATTTTGTCTGCTTGCTGGTACAATTAATAAGGTACAGGAGACAAACCCAAAGCTCAAAGCGTGGTAGTGGAAGGGGTTTTTTCACTTCCCAGGCCTCAGGACAGAAAAACAATGGTGGGGACTCAATAACCATATAGATTCTCCTCCTCTACCCATTACAATTTTTGCTTCTGATTAAGTCTCTAGACCACAGTCTACTTGCAGGATATAACACCATTAAAGCAAAACAGATGTTAGAAGATTGACTTTACAATGAATATCATGCAAGTTAAAATAAATGGAAAGTTATAGCCCCAACTTGTAATGGAAAACTTATCCTCATCAGAATTATCACCCATCCACATACTTCTGCTCAGCCAAGAATTTTAAACTAAAAGCTGCACATGACTCAGTTACCAAATCCTCATTAGCTGTATGTTTTGTTAGAACTCCCTAAGAAGGGGTTTGCCTGCTCCTTGTGTTCCTACAAACCTCACCTTGCTTTCAGCAGAGGCAAGCATTGATACACATTCAGATTATTACTGGAAATTGTGGGACTGCTCAGTGTGTAATCCGTCTCTATCACAGCAAGCATAAACTAATTGTCTTCATCTGTGGCTTATGCTGCCCCATTTTATTTTCATTAAGGTGCTGCTTGTTATTATGGTGCCAGCTCCTCTTGCTGCCTGTAACATCATCCAGTGTTTTCCACTCATTGTGTGTTTGAGCAAACACCATCACGCTACACCTGCTTCTGATGTTGGCTCTCTCCATTTCACTTCAAAAGAAGCTTCTCTTTTGCTTCATAAGGCCCACTCAAATGCTTCCTTAAAGCTCTCCCTTTCTGTGACACCTGGCGAATACTTATCATGCTTAGGCTACAGATGGGCAGAAACCAAGACTGCAGACTGTTATTATTTTAATATCTCTTTGTAGTCTCCCTCCCAATATATATTAGCACATGACTGTAGAGTTCTGGTTTAGGATGGAGATTATATAAGCAGTAATATCACAAATAATAAATTAAGTTTTGCAGCATGGGATGAAACACGTGCACAAACATTACTTCAGTTGTCACAATACTGGTTTTGGAAGAAATCTAAAGAGATGCAGTTGCTCTGCTTGTGCCATTGCCTATTCTGTTTTAATCACAATTACTGATAGCAGACTGTTGCAGCAACAGTTTTGCATTTCCACTTGAAAATCTTGAGTTTAGCAATTCATGAACTGTGTCTAAAAATAGATCCTCATTTGAAAACTGGCATTCAAGCTACAGTCTAGAAGCAGTTGCTGTTTAAACATATTTAGTTATTTCAGCAGTTTCATCTAAGAGCACAAAGATACCTTTGTTGTCCAGAAAGCATTATTCCATTTTCCCGTGTTCAGAAGTGACTGTGACGACATTGTTCTGCATTTCAATTATCTCTAATATGAGCTTTTAAAAAAAGATAATTCATTTACCATGTATCAACTTTGTACTTCCTTGCCCTATGACAGTCAGTGCTGAGTAGGAGTAGGAGCTCACTGTCTGCAGTCACATAGGTTAGAAAAAGAACTATAGAATGCCAAAATCCTATGGAAATGCCTGGTTCTTTGATTTACTTTGGCAAATAGATGCTGAAGACTATATGCCTAATTTACACACTTACTACAGAACAAAAAGGCTTTGGCCTTCCAAGTTAAACAAGCATCCAGCCAGGAGAAAGGCTTCCCAGTTGCACAATGAAAGGGAGCCCTCTAGGACAATGTAAAACTCTTCCACAGAATGCAACGTCCAAGTCATTGAGATCCTCTCCCAGCTCATTTTTAATTCCTTGTTCAGGTTTATTACCCATTTTTCTCAGACCTGGGAAGGTTTTACAATGTGTAGACATTTACGCCAGTCCATGGTGGGCTGTATAGAACCTCAGAGTGGCTGAGCAAAGTCACAGAGCTGTCAATGTCTCCATCAACTCTTCTGCACTTTTCCTGCATTTGTCAAATCACAGGGGAGGAATTAAAAGGAAAGATCCAGACTGGCTGACTTGGGGTTTTGCACATGACCAGAGATTGCTAGATGACAACATTTTCAACTGATGGATACTTTTACTAGTGTATTTGCATTTCTATCTGGAACCTGCTAAAGGTCTGAATGAGGATGTTGCATCTATCAACATTGAGAAAGGGGCATCTGCCCTCTGTAAACCTCCTAAATGTAATTCCTAATGAGGTTCATTTGGCAATTTATTCAAACATCCCAAACTGTGTGGTTACACAGGCCTAGAACAGCATAAACACTGTCCTCATGTCAGTTTAACTATACATAGATATGGAGCATTGCACACAGTACATACGTGTACATTTGCCTTCTGCCAAATAATGCAGGCATATGCTATCTGTAAGACTTTCAAGTGCATAATTTAATAGCTATTTGATTAATTTGAGTATCCCATGGCACAAAAATGTATTATTTGCTTACTAACATGGGTGATGTAAAACTGAAGAAAGAAAACATAAAGTGTCAAATTCCCAGACAAAATTAACTACAAATTATTTTCATATTATGTGTATGATTAGAGCCCATCAGAACTATAATTATGCATGGAAACCATTTGAGCAGAGGTCACAGCTTCCGCATAGGAAAATTCCCCTAGGGAAGTAGACTGCTCATCCAGATTATTAACTGGGCTCGGGAAGCCAAGATTTTTAAATAACAGTTGTTAGTGATTTAATAATACATGAATGAGACTCTGAGGTTAAAAAATAAAGCACAGAAAATAAAGTCCAGAGGGAATAAGGTAAGACTAATGGGCAAATTCAATGCCTTTGAATTTTTCTTTACATTATCACAGTCATGCTTTGTTGACTTCAGCAAATTGCATTGCTGCTTAGCAGCATTATTATCTTAACTCTAAAATATTCAATTAAGATTTTGTTGAATGGAATTAATTAGAAAAATATGATGGTATTCCCATAGAGTGATCCTGACTTCATTCTTTACTTCTTTATTCTTTCACTTGCCAGGAAGAATTGGAAACACTGCATTCAGTTCCACTGACTCAGCTCTTTCTTGTAAAACATACAGAATTGCAGCTGGTTAGTTTCATTTACTAATTCTAGAATGGGTCTTTTTTAGAGATGACTTCAGGAAAATTTTTCCTTTTATGAGATGTTCATATTTTGCTTCAATAAAAGATTTGTTTTGACCCCTAAGACGTAATTCTAAAATTATGTAAGATCATTAATTACTGTTGTGAATTACCAAAAGTGTGAAATACTATTGGGTAAAGGTTTTAATTTGTAGAGTGGGCCAAGCTTATATGCCTCAGCTAATTTACCTGGATTTTATTTTTCAAGCCCATTCTGCTATAAAAAGAACAAACCAGTTCTGCTAATGTTTGCAGAAGGCAAATTTCATTGCTTTGTCATAAGCAAACATTACAAAACTGATATTGACATTATTGCTAAGACTTGAAGTACTAAAAATGTCAATAGCCTATGTAGAAATTAAGATAATTTTTAAAATCAAGGTTTAAACTGATACTGAATCACAAGTTCAGTGGGTTAAAAATACCACATGGTTAAGTCATGATCTGGCCAGATTTCCCAATGTAGAAAGGTGTCAATCAAATCACAGAAGTTAGAGGATCAAAGATTTATTTATTAACCCTGCATTAGATGATCAAAGAAAATTAAATTGGTTTAATTAAAACCTTCTTATTCCTCTTTCATTCCCAGCACACAACAGTGAAATTGAAATAGTTGGTAGAGGATCTTTCTACCCATGTTGATTTTAGTCCCTAGTTACAGTTATTAACTAAAGCCCTAAAATCAATTTAGCTAGCCTTAAATAGCTTCTTAAATTTCATACGCAGCACTATTACACAGTTTCAAAATTAAGCTTTGTGCTTTGTAACTGTGGCGTCGATCCGATACAACTCACAGGATGGAGAACTCACAGTGGAGCCCACTGGGCTTTCAGCCTCTCTCACCACTGCCCCCCCTTTGTGTTACTCATGTGTTGTACTTGATGAATCTTGTATTGCACTTAATGAAATGTCTGCAAGTTTCAGGCATTGCTGCCTGATAAAGAGAGTGAATAGGTCCTTATTTACAGGTAGAATAACTTTTTACAGGCCAGTTACAGTCTGTCATTTCTCCTGAAGATAGAAAAGTAGTTAGAGAAAGTCCTGTTGAGGATGACTTCTGTGGGATAGTCACTACTGCAATCATTCAATAGATAAGGTGAAAAACAGTCTAGTGCTGCCTTTACAGAAAAAAGGCTGCTTATTTTAAATAAATAGGTGATAGCCATATGATCTACTCTGGGTATTTTTGCCTGGTTTGGGTATTCACAAGCTCATAGAAACAACTGCAAGCTTCATTGTTAAGACTTTCATTCAGCCCAAAGCATCTTATGTTCCCTGAACATACTGGAAATCAGCTGAACAAACCCACAGTCAATAGCCCTATCACAGCACCAGGCATAACAGCCAAGGGAGAGTATATGGAGCTTTGCTAATTTTTACACTGCGTAGTTTGTACCCATTTAATAAGAAAGAACTAATAGCAAAGATCTGCTTTTACATTTTGTCAAGCTAAGCTCCATATAAGATGAAACTATTAAAGTATATGCCAAGGAAAAAAATTGTCATTTGAGCTATTTTTCTCACAGCCTGTTGTTATTATAGCTGTTAGTCTTCCAGTGCATTCTTTAAAAATTAAATTGCACATGGATTGACATCATAGTTTTAGCAACAAAGAGTAAGAGCCCATAGAATTTGTATAGCTAGTGTGTCATAAATCACAGTTTCCATATAAATGTTACAATAACTGAGCGAATACTATCATAATGAGCTTCTTAAAAAGAAATATAATAAAATAAATTATGATGTGTCCTTCATTTAAAAACTAATGACATATCCTGCCCCATTTTGTTGACTGTTTTCATACCACTTTAGTACATTCAATGTATCAGTATCAGTGTACTGGAATAAGCACTACTGGAATGAGAGGCCTCACTGTTTTTATTGTTCATTCCAGTCATTGTTCTAAGTCAACTATTTCAGTCCAAACTAAACCTTCAGACCAAGCTTAAACCTGATATGTATCTATTTGTTTATTGATTTCAGCTAGGGCAGGACCACAGTAAAGTTATTACAAATTATTTTCTTCAGTATATTCCAGGTCCAGTATATTCAATTTGGATTGCTTTCTGAGAGACACAGACATAAGTGGCTGCTACTTCAAGACTGTCAGTACCCTTGACTCAAACTTTCTGTATCTTTCATTAAGTTAATTGTCTTTCTTTGGATTTTCTCCAAGAACTGTATTTAGCAATGGAGGGAGAAAAGCAACTCAATCTACAAGCTCACAATATTCTGTAGCTTTCTCTATTCCATCTGTTTTAAGGTGAGATGTTTTTTGTCTCTAGGAGTTATCAAAGGAAACTTTATGACTAGATTAGAGACAAGGAGGGCTAGTAAGGCATGTGGAACAAAGGAGAAGCATTTACTAAGGCTTTCAAGGGTCAGTGCAGTGCAATTAGACTTTTTAGCTCTGAGTCTGTACAAAACTTTAGCTTGAATAGCTAAAGTTACCTTTTTGGAATACCTCACAGTTGCCAAACTCTTGGATGGCTAAATTTAGATGAGGTAAATCCCATTCTCAGTGTGGTGTACTTAATCATGAGCTATTTTATAGTAACTATTTCCTACTGATGAAAATTAGAGAAGATACAATTTTTTTTCTGGACTGTGTTTATAAATAAGTATAATTTAAGATAATTTTGAAATATATTTTCCTTAAAATATTATCAACATTTTAGAATATAAAGATTCATTAAAGAATACATAATTTTGATAGATTTAAAAAAAAAGAAATAAACCCAATCAGCAAGGTAATAGTAACTTTGTATATTACTGATCCTTTGAGATACTTGTATTCTTGTGGGGAAATGACTGTGAATCAAAGTCCAAAAATTTTTAGAATAGCGTCTGAAAGCCTAGGTTTTGTGCTCCTAATGCTTCCTTTGTAATTTTTTAGGATACTTTAATCATTAAACATTTCTGTAAATGGGAATGGTAATCCAGATCTTTACGTAAAGTGGAATCTGTCTCTCCAAGATTTCCAGAGTTTTCTTTTTTTATGAGAAGACTGGATCCACATTGTTCTCTCTTTTGAAATATGTATCAGAGATTGTGTCTTGAAACAAAATCTCTCACATGGAATATACTTAAATTTTTATCATTCTGCTTCCTCATGCCACTGCTTTGCATTTCTCTGTAAGAAAGAGCAGATTAAGAGCAGAAAAAATCCAGTACTTGAGGGGTGGTTGCTTACACAAATTCCTTTCTCCAGGAAACTTTATCAGTTTCAGAGAAATATCAGTGTTCTGTATTGTCATACTCCTTTGCAAGAACATTGACTTTTGAGCTTTTTTATTTGCTAGCTTAGTAGAAATGGCATCTCCTCTCCTCTCCTCTCCTCTCCTCTCCTCTCCTCTCCGC
>JAWWEU010000111.1:81693769-81713890 GCA_035583155.1 Acropternis orthonyx
TCCTCTCCTCTCCTCTCCTCTCCTCTCCTCTCCTCTCCTCTCCTCTCCTCTCCTCTCCTCTCCTCTCCTCTCTCCTCTCCTCATTTCATGTTTCTTTTGCTTCCTTGTTTTCCACTGTTCTGGAATTCCAGTACAAGATAATCTATGCACAAAGGAAAACAAAAGTAAGACTGTACATGATCTTGCATTTTTGCAGATGCTACACTGTGAACTGTGAAAGAACTGTCATAACATCCAGCTGCTAACAGAAAGAAAATTAAGCAGCAACCTTTAGTTTATAGGCCTATCCTGTCACTTTATGATTCTGGAGAATGCAAAAAATCCACATAAATGTCATTCATGTTTGACCTGCTCTTACATGAATGAATGGCATAATAGAGATATCTGCAAGATATCCTACTTCAGATTCTATCCATGGGAAAGGGCTCTTCTTTTTGCAATTTCACCACTACTAAGTCTTGCCTTATAATTGTGAGATCTTTGTGCTATAACACATATATCATAGCTGAAAACAAGACACAAAATAAATAAGTACAGGGAATTTCATGTGTTGATTTAATCACATAATTGGTTTCCAAACTAACTGTTCTTTTAGCTGTCTTTCCTGTCAAACTCAGACTTGTAATTTCAGGTTTCACGTGAAAAGAGCATGGGCTTTGATCTGAATTTGGAAACCTTCATATTTTTGTATCTGGCTATCAAACTCCTCACACAATAATAAATTGTTTTAAGTATATAAAATATTTTAATAATTAAGGGAAAATGCAGAATACCATAATGTATTTGAACATTTTTCATTTTAAAGAACTACCCACAATTCTGTTAATAGCTATAGCAATTCTGGCAGAGATATCAATCATATGAAAAAAATTACAATAATTAACAGACAAACAATATCAGCAAATTAAAACCCTTTACAGTTTTGCCAAGGAAAACGTGGCTAGTGAAATTAGATACAGGATCAATCACTGAATTTAGTGGGCTTGGCAGAAGGAAGTCAAAGAAAACTCATGAGTCTGGGAATATGTGCCTGAGAACATGGACAGGATTAGTAAATGAGAACCCATGCCTGCTTGAGATGAAGAGGTAGGAAATTCCCCCTTGGCTCCTGTCCACAGAAGAAAGAGGACTTCTAGTACTAGAAATCTTTGTCATAGTGTTTAGGGTTAGAGGCTGCAGGGGTTGATGGATAAGAGAAGTGGATGTGTGAGGAATTAGCTTTTCTGTACAAGGTCTCCATTAATTCTATGCCAGAAGGGAAAAGGGCTGAGAAGGCTGGTGCGGAGTGTTAGCAAGGAGCCAGGGAACCTGAATGCTGGACAAGAAAGAGAGCACTTCAGCATCCTTGTGCCTCCTTGGGAGAGTTCCCAAGGCTAACCACTGTTCTTTGTCATTCATTAAAGGAAACAGCCAAATTTCCATTTAATTTACTAAGGTCAAGTTTTAATATATTACCTTTGCCTTTAGCTTTTTGCTTATCTACTCTGAATATGGCATTCTGCATTCTCAAGTCTAGGCATCTGGGAAAATGGTTTGTTTTCTCAGGGAGTTTTTCTGAAGTTAGATAAACTTTCCTGGCAATTTAGCTTGTGGAGATGATACATGAAGGCTGATGTATTAGGTCTCTCTGACTGCAGAAGACATCCAATTACCTAGGGAAGAAGTGGGAAACATTACCATTAGTACTTAAGCATCACACTTTTATCCCCGTGAGGTCTTCTGTTTCTAAAAGTAGCCAGAGCCCAGGGTGGAGGAGAAATGGGGAGCATTTTCCTTCAATGAGCATGAGTTTCTTGAAGATTTCCTCTCTCTGTACACCCTTTTCTTTCAAACTCTTTCAACATAAGCTAAATCCAAGAAAGGCCTTCAAGAACAAAGTAGATACCACAGACAATGTTTGCAGGTGTATTAAGTTAGTTGCTGAGGTAAATTAAAAATTATGGCCATTATGAAGAGCCGCAAAAATATACAGCGAGTGTGATGTGATTGATACTTAGTGTCCAGGGCAATTTAATGGCAGATAAAATTTGGTAGAAATTACCATAAAGGGATATGTATGGGAAGAAACAATTTCAGCTTAACATATACAGTGGTGCACCCAGAGTAGATGATTACCATCATGCCATATAAATAGACACTTCTGTGAAAATACCACCTCAGTGCTAAACAGCTGTCAAAGCAGACAGAAAGTTAGGAATTATTAGGATAGATAAACAGAAAAGGAAACCAGTACTATGCTGCCACAAAATAATTTGAAGATGTCCCCACATCTTGAATACAATATGCAATTCTCTTCATCCATCTCAGAAATTATATAATAAGTCAAAGGAATGGCAACAAAGAAAATGCAAAGCATCAAACAGGTTCAATATGAGAAAATGGAAGACTCATTGTGGAAAGCTTGGACAAACTCAAGGAAGCAAAATCTATTCAAGCTTTTAATGTAAATGCACCTCCCCTAGATGGTTAGCTCCTAAGCCAGCATTTACTGAGGAGAGTACTCTGGGAATTGTCACTAAAATGCTTACTAATAGTCACTGTTTTGGTTTTTAACCTGGGTTGACTTTTGCTGGCAGCAGAAGAGTCAGAGAGCACAGTTTTCTTTACAGTGGAAGATGCTATTGACATATTTTAGACTTAAAAGAAGCTCCCTCAATAGAGACATGAGAACTGAGATGGATGATCTCAGCAAATTTTCTCAAAAATGGAATGAGCTCCTGGTACTTCAAGAGAAGGCATATCTTTTTTCTACAGAAGGCACATTAGCTGATATGATCTTCTGAATCCTGAAGATGCAGATCCAACAAAATATTCTATTTGTTGTATTTTTTTCAAAATCGGAGAAGAAACCTTTATTTTTTAACATCTATTATGCCATGAATTAACGGGGAATTGTCTCCAGCAGTTCTGGCTCTTTGCCATTGGTCCTAACAAAGTATGCTTCTCTGAGGGTGCAGGCAACCATTTCAGTTGCTTATTTCTTGTACTTCCTTTTGTTCACCTTTATGAGCTGCAGGAAACTGCGAGCTCAAACACTTAATGAACATTTGGAGACCGTGTTTAGAGCTAAGTGGGTTTTTGGTTTGATCAAGTACAGTTGTTCTAATAGTCTTCTCTTAGAAGACTATCTAAGAGCCGAGAATTAAAAGATTTGCTTCTCATACAATTCCTCTCTACCTTAGACAAACATAGTAAGCTCACCTAATTTTTGAATTGAATTTAGATCACGCTCTAGGTTGAAGAATCCTGCCTTCTTGAGGGCCACTTTAGCCCTCTTCTGTAGTACCTGAACCTGAAGGAGTGTAAAAGTATTCTCTACTTCTCTGTCCTTATTTGCAGTGCAGTTTCAGTAGCTTCAGCCCAGCTAGTCAAGCACTCTTGCGAGACATGGAAGATATGAAAGACATCATGAAGCCATCGAGCCACATCAGGCTGAGAAGAGAGGTGAGCACAAGGCTCCAAATTACTTGGTAGCTATTGTAACCATTAGGATATTATGTGGATGGGGAGTATTATCACCATTCAAAATAGTACCTAGAATTGCATTTTAGGAGCACCCAAACCTGTAGGTCTGACTGGACTCAGAAGTCTCAAGCAGAAGAATGACTCATTGCAAGCTCCCAAACTTCCCCTGATCACTCCCAGGGACAGAGAGGTGTAGTTCTGGGACAGGCCAGAAACTACCCTACACCCTTTTCTGGTGCAACAGGGAGCTTCTGCAAGCTTAGGCAGCTCAGTGTGGGAAGGTGGAGTCAGATTGCAGATTAAGACCTTGGCCTCCCTCAATTCATGTCTGCTTTTGATGGTGAGCCTTTGAGTAGATGAAGTCCTTTTTCATGCTACATTTTTTAATAAGAAGAACTATAAAGTGAAGATTAGGGAAAGAAAATAAATATACATCTCTCAGCGGAAGTTATGTGACCAGTCTCCAGATGCCTTCTTGGCAGGGCAATGTCCTTTTAACAAAAGAGGGGTTTCTGCTCCTTGGGGGAAATGCAGTTCTCAGCAGAGTCAAGGACTGCAAAGAGAAGTGCTGCCTTCTTTAGGGAGCCATAACAAATACTATCTTCAAGCCCCAAGGTCCAGAGAAAGAATCAGGGATTCAGACCCTGTGTCTGCAGAGAGCCTCACTGAGACCAGCAGAAGTGCAGAGATAGCCTGTGCAGTTTCTATGGTAAAATCATGGTTTATTTGTCAGATGAGCTGTAGCATTAATATACTTTCCATTTGTACTGCCTTTCCCATGATCTGCTTGTCTTTCCCACCTGCTAAAAAGATGTTTGGAAAAAATCCCAGCTGTAGAGGCAATAGCCTCTATGCTGAAAAAGTCAACAACAACAAAAACAAACCCCAAAATCAAATCACTGTCCTTAATGGAAGCTAGAAATGATCAAATTTTATCAGCTGTAAGGGTTAGTATTACCTCTTTGTCTTCCCACTTCAGTGTGGCCAGATGCCTAGCAACACCTTTTCTTCAAAGTTTAATGTTTAACTAAAATCCTTAGGACTGTCAAAATACACGGAACACAATGAATATCTATGTGAAGGGATAGATATGGAACATATGAACACTTTATAATACTTGAATGTGACAACCTAAGCTAACAATACTCATAGAGACAAATCTGCATAGCTAGACTTTTTGGAACAGTTTGTTTCTTTACATTTGCAATGTTGCACATTATGCTGTTGATCCTGTTGACAAAGCAATATCATGATCAAATTAAAACAGAAAGCAAGTGGCTTACTTAAATCAGCCACCACTAGGTGTTTCCTTCACTACTGTAAAATAACAAATGTCACCAACATAAACAAATTAAGAATGTGTAGTGTTTTAAAAAGTTATATATTAACATTATTGTAGTTTTATTGACATTAGACTGAAAAATACTGAAAGTTTGGCATTAGCAGATACTGTAATACAAATTAATTACAATGATCCCATGTACAAACCCCAGGCTGGGTACCACCAAACCACACCCTTACTGCCAAATATGGCTTATATCTTCCCTACCTGTGTATTCCAGGGCCTACTGACTGTCACCCACCAGATCAGTTGCTGGAGTGATCCAGCACAATTGTGAGGTGCAGTGGATGTCAATCCCAGCATTCCTAGTGAGCTACATCTTAGCTGTATCTTCTGGCATTGTTTATACAGTTCTCAGCTAATTACTTTTTTCATCGCTTCTACAAAATATATTACAAACCAGGTGCTGCTTTGTTCTGAAATGTTTGTGTAAGTAGTTTTACACTCATTTGTCAAATAAATTAACCTGGCACATTCCTTAATACCTTTATTTTTTCTAACTAATTGTAAATCATTCATCCTCAGTCAAATGTAATCCTTAATGCTCTGTTGGACTTTAATCAAATAATATGACTAGTGATACAGAAACTACAATAGGATTTTAAATCACTACAGATTATCTGGATAAGGTTACAAATGCTGTCTTGTCACATGCCCAAAAATTGCACTTACAAAATGTCTTCTTACTGGCCAAGGTGGGTTGAATCTGGCTGGACACCAGGTGCGCACAGAAGTCTTTCTATCACTCCCCTCCTCATCTGGGCAGGGGAGAGAAAATAAAACTAAAGGTTCCTGGGTCAAGATAAGGACAAGGAGGATCACTCAGCAGTTACTGGGCATAAGCAAAACAGGCTCAGCCTAGGGAAATTAATTTAATTTATTGCCATCAAAGCAGAGTAGTATGATGAGAAACAAGAACAAATCTAAAGCCCACCTTCTCTCCAGCTCTCCATCTTCCCAGGCTCATCTTCACTCCCGAATTCTACACCTCCTCACCTCCGGCAGTGCAAGGGGACGGGGAATGGGGGTTGCAGTCAGTTCATCACATGCTTCTGCCAGTTCCTCCTCCTCAGGGGAGGACTCCTCACACTCTTTCCCTGCTCCAGGACGAAGTCCCTCTCACAGGGGACAGTCTTTCATGAACTTCTACAACAGGGGTCCTCCACACAGGCAGCGGTTCTTCACAGACCACTCCAGCATGGTCCCTTCCAGGGGCTTCAGCTCTTCAGGAACAGATTGCCCCAGCGTGGGACCCCTACAGGGCCAGCAGACCTGCTCCAGCATGGGTGCCTCTCTCCATGAAGCCACAGGTCCTTCCAGGAGCCTGTTCCAGCACAGGCTTCCCAAGGGATCACAGCCTCCTTCAGGCATTCCCCTGCTCCAGCGTGGGTTCCTCCATGGGATATCAGCTCCACTGTGGATAGTTGCTCCACCATGGACCTCCACAGGCTGCAGGGGGACAGCCTGCCTCACCATGGCCTTCACAACAGGCTGCAGGGCAATCTCTGCTTCAGCACCTGGGAAATGCAAGCAGTTATAGGAAAATTGAAATTCAAGTGTGAAATTAGTTAGAGGACAAGTGCCCTAACTGTGGAATAGTAAGTAAATCGTATTTGCAAACACCTGCAAATCCATTCCTAAGAAACAAAATTATAAACATAACATAGCATGTCATGCCTTAATAACTTCAGTCCTTTTTGAGTGTTTTTGCTTTTCATTCCAGCCTCTCTTGCCTGTCTGGTTTTTGTCATGCAACTGCTTTACAGACATAAGAAACAGCTTCCCAACATTCTCTACAACAATATATTTGCAGACAAAATGGAACAGACCGTAATTGCAAGATCACTCATGTCCACACGCAGGTTCTCTGGCAGAAGGTCAAGTGCTTTTCAGGGTCTGAACTAGAAAGCCCTTTTATCTACCTGGAAAGGGTCTTTTTAATATTTGTTTTCCATTTACACTGAAAACAAACTTGCAGGTTTCCACTGGTACCTCAGGGACAGTATATCATGTAGTACCACTGCCAAGTGAAGATATTGCTGGCATCCCACCCCCCCAGCCTTTTTGCATCATTTCTGTATGCTAGTATATAGAACAATGTAGGTAATACAGAGTGCTGGTAATTACTTGAATTAGCAAAAATACAGTAGAGAATAGTTAATTTTAATTAAATTGAGATACCAGTCTGCTTTACTGTGTTGCCTCCCCAAAGAGCTCTAGCTACAGAAGCAAGTGACTTGGCGTGGCAACACTGTACATCAAACCATGGCTTTAGGGACTATAATGTGTGGATTATATGCCTTTATGATCATCTTATTTAAGTGTATATTTATTAAATAAATGTGTACTTACAGAGATAGATCACTGATGTTACCAACAGGATGTAAAGTTCACTCTCTCTCGGGGCATGAGAAAGGTTTGTCTTGCCACAGCAGTTTACAAGATGGTGTGGCAGTGGAGAACAAATTTGTTCTCCTGAGATCAATAGCAATGCTGGTAATGAAAGTCAAGGTTTTATGGTCGCCCTTAAGAAAACACTTTGAGATCCCAACTCCGGAGGAGACCAGCACAGCTAAGAGGCTCCTCTTACTCTTTGCAGCTTGACTGAAATGGCTCAGGCTTTAGACCTTTACTTCAGTTGGCTGAAGTGAGACAAGCCTATGTAAGGGGAGCCCTAATACATTAGTGTTTAAAAAACAGACAGCCACATTTAAAATTTATTTTCCCTTTTCACACTAAAATGCAGTATAAATATGAGTGCCATTTAAATTATCCAAAATTTCTCTTTTCCTGAAGAATATACCCCAGTATGTTTGAAATAGTTGGCTGTTTTCCTCTCAGTTCACTGATTAAGTTCCTGTGTAAGTCCTGACTCAAAGTTGTACTATCTTCTGCGAAAAGTTTTGGGTTTTATTGGTACACTAGAATTACATACATGAATCAATTATTTCACTGTTTTTCTGTACAGTCCATGTACATCTATGTGCTTAATTATAAAATAATGTAGGATTTTTTAGATACGTTTTTAAAATACTGGCCAAATTCCAAGTTAATTATTGCTTGATAAAATAATAGTAAAGTTAAAATGCAAGGGGGGGGGTTGCTTTGTTATGTTTGGTGTTTTTTGCTATTAATTTATTTTTGTTATTAATTTACATTTTACACAGAAATACACAGCTTATCATAATCTTAACATCATTATAGAGTGAAGCAGATGGGATACTGTAAGTTCAGCTGACTTTGAGGTCCTCCAGTCTAGCACGATTATCTCTCTCCTGTGAGACAACCAAAGCAGAAAGACTAGATTATTTCCTTTATTTAGGATCCATCTTCTGACAGGAGCAAAGACTGAACTATCCTTGGACCAAAGCTATATATCCTGAAAGGTATTAACACTGCTCTTAGTCCAGTAGCTAAGTATCTAAGGACTTCAATGAATGGGGACCAGCGCATTCAGTACCTTGCAGGAGGGAGTTTGTAGTGAAGCAGCCTCTGCAGGAGATGGGATCACTGCTCTTTAGAAATGACCAGGCTGTTAAGTGGTTCAGTTAAGAATGAAAAAAAAAAAAAAAAAAAGCTGAATATAAAGGCAGATTTAAAGTCTTCACTTCATGCAGAGTCTTTTTAATACATCTTGAATTAAACCTATGGTGTCCAGCAATCTGTATTGCCATTTGAGAGAAAATTTGAGATAGCAAACATATTCTTAGAAACTACAGGGAAAGCTCATCATGCTACAGACTGGTATGAGTGCTATCTATAGGTGTAAGGGAGAAGATTCTGAAGCTAAAACTGTGAGACATGCTGTACCTTAACCCCAAATGAAATAATAGACTTATTAAGGAGCTTGGGATGAGAAGGGAAATGGGACTGAGAACAACTGCAAGGCTGGCAAGAGCTGTAGAGTGCCCAGTCTTATTAAGACAACTGCTAACAACTTTAGCACATAAATAATGCATACTATGTAAAACCAGTATGAAGACATTAATGTCTGTCATCAGAAAAAATAAGAAAGAAGAAATGTGAGATTTAAAGTTGCATGGAATCCATCAACATGATAAAGGATATATAATACATTCATAGTGTTTTTTCTTCTATAAAACACGACATAGCTTCTTAAAAATACAATACAGTAGGTTCTATGAAAAAAATGTGGCTGGGGAAAAAAATAACAACTGAAGCCATGGCTGGGATAGTATTTCCCTTTTATTTCTTTTAAATTTCAATGTTAAATTCTAGTCTGAACTATCCCAGGATTGCTTGATTCACAAATCCCTATAGAAATCCTTGTTGGAACACAAAATGTGCTTCCCAGTTACTACAGAAAGTAGGTCACAGGTTTCTGTATTCAGATACATTCAGATAATGTGTCTTTAAACTTTAAACATGTCTCATTGCATACAACCTTAATGTTGTAATGAATTGTGCTTTTTAGTGCATGTGAAAATAGTGGTTGAGACATCAAGATGTTTGATATACTGTACATGCACCATTAATTAATTTTCCCTGGCAATTTATATGCATAGCTGTTGGGTTATCCAAATATAAACTTGCACATAGCTTCAGAACTTGGAGGGTTCACACCCTTTTTAAATGCAAGCAACCTTTCTTCTCCACGAATTCCCATTAGGCCCCTATAGTGCACTTGCCAGAAGGCTGAAGCTCAGCAGGTGTGGTCTTTCTGTAAATATTTCTCAGTGGAAGTTTAATGTGAACCCCTTCACTATATAAAAATATAGTACTCAGAGAAATGTTGTGCTGGATAAGGACCTCAGATTTAAAACTCAGAGGGGAAGGCACTATGTTTTTTTCGTATACACTAGCTACATGCATAGGAAAGCTGTTAAATCATTTAAAGACACAGTTCTAGAAAAGGCATTAGCTTATTCTCGAAACCAAAATCAGGGTACTCAACAATCAGTATAATATTTCACAAAATGAAAGTAAAGAAGTATAGCTACATGTTTCCAAATAGGTGACATGATGCTTACTCACTTGGTCTTTACAAAATAGCTTGGAGGTTAAAGGCTGTGTGTTATTAAAACATACACTCTCAGTGCATCTTTGCACTGTTTTGCTCATTAGGACACAGTAATTACAGTGGTGCTCTTCTGAGAAGGAGATTACATTTCTCACAGCTTCTGTTTCTGATCTAACCAGAACGTCACCTTATAGCTAAAACTGAACATACGCACATCTGGCCTGAGAGCAACCATGGTATACTGTTTGAATTGAGCTATTATTTAAAGAGAAGTTAAAATTGGCACCTTGTAATATAGGGAAGTTACCCTCCCCCTTTCAGCTGAACAATTTGTTCAAAGGCTTGAGTATGGACTCACTGCACATCCCATGTAGCTGATTCTTAGAACAATCAATTCCTTTGGGGTCTAAAATGCACACTGGATTCTGACTAGGAATAAATATATTTTTAGCAGGAAAGAAATCAAATTAGCTCAGTTTTGAGGCACACATGATCAGAGAAGTAAAAACAAGTATGGAGTATAATTTCATTACAAGTGAAAACTCAGTCAGTTACAAGAATTACAGAGAAAGATGCTGTCTACTCAGTTTTCTGTTTTATGGATGTATTACAAGGACCATTACCCCCGGCTTTCTGTAAAACTCCTTTCCAGTCCACCTAAATTTCACTAGTTACCATTTTATCTATACCACACAGTGAAAAAAAATATTTGGGGACTCTTGCACTGGAAACAATAATTTTTATTTTTTTAAATTAAGAATTATTCTATCAAGAAAAGGTAAAAAAGCCCACCAGCTTTAGGTGACTATTTCAGGAGGCAAGATTTGTCACCTTATGATGGTGAAGAAGTATTTCCTGTGATAAAGAATACTAACGTATCTCTTTAATGTAAGTTAATAGTACCACCTATATCCCTTTTTGGTTTCTTCATGTCCAAATCCACCACCTGCAGTCTGCATTACTAAGGAAAAATAGATACTAAACCTTACGCCAATGGCACCTCAGGTCCACTGTGATTTCTGGGAACATAGCCCACATTCATTGTGCCACACTAACTGGACTTGCTTTGGGACACATGTGCACTGCTAGATACCTGTTACTCTTCCTCATCCTTCATGCAAACGTATTTGAAGGTCTTTGTCAAAACCCTTCATGTTCAGTTTTCTATTTGTTTCTTTCAATTTCTGCTAGGCCATCAACTAGCAAACTGTTGTGATCTATTTCTGCTTATAAATTTATGGAAGAATAAGCACCTAGTGAGACTGCAACATACAGGGCTTGACTATGGGAACTTCTTCATGGACAGCCACAATAAACTCATAATTGCCCCTCTATAGACCTGTGCTTCTAACAGAGAATTAGCATAGTACAGTAGGATCACTGTGATGCTTTTTAAAGCCAAGTTGATTCATACAGATGAGCAGCTGAGTAGCGCAGAGGCAAAGTGCCACGGTGCTCCACAGTACAGCTGTGTGCACACTGTATACATCTCCTACAGTCCTGGTTAGTGTTGGCCAACCAACCACTAAACCAGTTGTGGCAATGGAGGTTCTGTGGTTTGGACAAAGCTTATAGGCATCAGAAGTAGAACAAGCTCTGGCTTTCAGAGAATGAGGAGCTCACGCTTTGTAAGGAATAAGGATAATATTTGTACCCGTAGTTAAACTATCACAAATAATGTCACCTGCAGCATTTGTTCACCGTCAGGGTTAGTTCATGAGAACTATGCCAAGAACTACAGAAAATACATGATACCAGGACTTTGCGAAAGTCTTGTCTTTTCTAATGCATGAAACTTGTTTTCTTTGCCAAACAGAGCTTGGCAAAACACAGTCTGACTACTCTTACAGCTGCAGGAGGGAGGCAGAGTGAGATGCAGTTTCAAAAGTCCTTGCAATAGCAAAGGAGTGGTAACAAAACAGCAGATTGCATTTAATCCAAATCTTACACATACGCAATGGATTACTCTAATTTACTTAAGACCACTTGGGAAAGAGGCCACTGAGCCATTGTAGCTGTTCTACTTCCCCTAGCAGTGCCTTCCTTTTGAGGCATGTCACAGCACAGACTGCATGGGCTGTATAGAGGTGGGATTTGCGGAAAATCAAGAACATTCTGTTTTTAATGAGATTTGGACATTTTGGGTAATGTGCTATGGAAAACCCATGGTGTGAGCATTCGTTAAAGAGTTACGAGGACTCTGCAAGCAGTAATGGTAGGATAAAATAACAAGTAGTGGTATGTAGCTCTATTTTTATTAACTTGCTTTACATAAACACTCAGACGCATTTTGAGTAACTTGTTTCTTCAGGAAATCTCTTCTTAAAAGTATGAATTAATAAAACAGCTCACAACCTTAAGCAAGAAGACATCTGATTGTTTGTCAGGTAAGATATCTAGTGCTGTGCAGTAAAGTTTTTATCAGTCCACTCCATATACTCTCCCTAGAATTTCCCATTTACTCATATTTCTCCCCAGAGCTTGTTTATAGCCCAAATTTATTTAATTTTTGGGTAATGTTTCCTGGAATAAATAAGCTGTGCTCTTCAACTGTCCCTTGCAGTCAATTATGTTAACTAGGACAGCTATTCTTTGGACATTTTATAAGACACTGAAACTGTCAGCTGAACTAGGCCACTAACTAATTGCTATGCAGAGGCAACAACACCACATTATTTCTGAAATCCTGTCATCATTGTCCTGTAACTGCAAATCCACAGTAATGGTGAATTATCTTGTGCACGACCACGTTAAATGAGAAAATTTGCTGTTTAAACAAAGTTCCTCTTATTTACCTTTCTGGGCACAACAGAAAATAACATTAGACATTTTTACAAATTAAGCTCAGAAGAAATAATCTTAACTTTGAAAAAGGACATAATGGTGTTCAGAAAATATTGTCAAAGCTAAAAATGACTCGGTTAGTTCATCTTCAAAACACTGCCTTAGAAATACAGCATCCTTTGGGGGTTTTGGTATGGGAAGTTATTGTTACCTGTGTAGGAGCATTTGTTAGATGCTTGTTGACTTCATATTAAGAATTTATGGTATGCAGAACCACTGCATGAAAGCTGTGGTATCCAGACCTCTGAGGGCCTCTACAGGGCTGTAAAGAAGGGTGCCTTGAATGACAAGGTGAACAGATCTATCAGTGAGTAAATTCATGTGACATTGACCACTACTACCTGAGTATAATTACAAGGTGAGAATCACCTTAACAGTGGTTGGAGAGAAGTGCTCCATGAAGTGTGAACTCATGAGCCCTTACTCAAGTGTTCTCTTAGTTGCTAAGCTTGGTAAAATGATAAACAGTGGAATCAAGTGCACCCTCAGCAAGCTTGCCAATGACATCAAGCTGTGTGGTGTAGTCCACCTGCTGGAGGGAAGGGATGCCATTCAGAGGGGCCTGGACAGGCTTGAGACATGACTGTGTGAACCTCATGAAATTCAGCAAGGTCAAGTATAAAGTCCTGCACCGGGGTTGGGGCAATTCCAAGCACAAATATAGGCTGGGCAGAGAATGGATTAGGGGGTGCTGGTTGACAAGAAGCTCAACATGACCTGGTGATGTGCACTAACAGCTCGAATGGACAACCACATCCTAGGCTGAATCACAAGAAGTGTGGCCAGCAGGTCAAGGGAGGCGATTCTTCCCCTCTGCTCCTGTGAGACCCCACCTGGAATACTGTGCTCAGCTCTGGGGCCCCAACATAAGAAGGACACAGACCTGTTGGAGTGTGTCCAGAGGAGGGCCATGAAGGTAATCAGAGGGCTGGAGCACCTTCGCTATGAAGACAGGCTGAGAAAGCTGGGCTTGTTCAGCCTGGAGAAAAGACAGCTCTGGGCAAACCTTATAGGAGCCTTCCAGTACCCAAAGGGGGCCTACAAGGAAGATGGAAAGGGACTTTTTACAAGGGCATGTAGTAATAGGAAAAGGGGGAATGGCTTTAGACTGAACTCTTTCAGGTTTAGATTAGATATTAGGAAGAAGTTTTCACTACAAGGGTGGTGAGGCACTGGAACAGGTTGTACAGAGAAGTTGCAGATGCTCCATCCCTGGAAGTGTTCAAGGCCAGGTTGGATGGGGCTTTGAGAAGCCTCATCTAGCAGAAGGTGTCCCTGCCCATGACAGGGAGTTGAAACTAGATGATCTTTAAGGTCCCTTCCAACGCAAACTACTCTATGATTCTATCACTTTTTCCCCTTGCATTTTATACTCATGCTGAAGCTGTCTAGGCCTTTTAAAGATATTTACAAACCAAGCATTGTAGCCATTGATGCCGAAGATTCCTTGTACCTAGTCTGTACAGAATCCTGTTAAAGCAGAATGGTAGCAATTCTTTACCTCAAAAAGTACTGCCTATTCTTCTTCCCTGCTGATTCAGCTGATTTTAACTTTTAACTGGTCTTGTCTAAATGATTTGTACATGAAAAACCTAAACACGCTGGAATCTCATGCACTAAGCCTCACGTGCTTTGGCAAATGAACTGCATGTAAAGGACCCCACACAGCTCCCTTTGCATAAGTAAGGGCTTCTGATGAACTAGGAATTGTCTTTGAGCTTCTGCCAACACTTTTGTCAGAAGGTTTTTTTTTTAACATTGCTAATGATTTGGAAAACAAAACAGCGCTTGTAGAGCAATCTCCAAAATATTTATGGTAATTAGCACATGGAAAAGAAAAAACCCTTCACACGCTCCAGTGTATAGGACAGGGGGCAGTTAAAAGAGGAAAATTCCTGAGTATGCTTTGTCTGTTGCTAAACTGTTAAAATTACTGTGCCAGACATAGCCATGGAAGCAAACAATGGAAGTGCACTCATTACTACTATTCCAAAATTATCCTAAAGGTGCTGAAGTTGTTTGGAATTATGTCTGTAATTGGCAGAGCTGAAAGAATTCACCCTCTTTTTATAAACGATGGAAGGAGTCTTGCAGATTTTCCTCTCCTATTGCTGGAACATAGGTCTGATAGAATAATTCGAGTAAAAATGATGTTTGGGGCCTTTTCCTAAATCCTATTATTCTTAGCAAGACAGTGAACTCCCAGTATAAAGATACAAATCATACCATAAAGTCATAGTAATTTAATTTTGGCATTGAATAATCTTCATCTCTGAATTCATTGTTAGTGCAACTAATATGAAGCCAAGACAAAAGGTTTTCTGAGACAGTTAACAAAACAGTCTAAAAATTTTTTAATTCTAGTAATCTGAAACATTCTTCCACACAATATCTCCAAAATATTTGAGATGGAAATAAGTATGCACATCTAAATTTCTAAAACTATGTGCAGTGTTAAATACAGATATTTGCATTAGTGATGAAAACATAGCACTATCAAGATTTCCTATCTTTCAGCTAAGCAGGCTTGGGAATCTAGAAATATTTTACATTCCTCATCACCAGCCAATTCAGGAAATTAATTTTAAAAGGATATTTCAAGGAAGATTTGCTTGAAACATTTTGTATAGTTTGAAGAGAAGGAACGTAATTTGTCACACTTTTATGTAAGTCATTTAAGTTACTCCAAAGTGTCTGTATATTCAAAATAGAGGCATTTTAGATCACCTTTGAAATCTATTAGTGATCACAATGGTTCTGTTCTTGTGGGATTGAGAGACAACAAATGAATCGTTAGGCCTCTACAGTTTAATTTTTTTTTTCCCCATAGAAATTGAAAAATTCCTAGGAAACTGCACTATTTGGACAAACACTGAAAAAAAGGTTATTTTGAGCATTATTTAATCTCCTTGAATTGTAAATACAGCCAGCATACCTTCTAAGCACATGCTGCACTGTGGCATACATAAGTACTTTGCCTTGTGCTACATTTACTATAATGAGGACATGGTCTACAAGTCAAAATCTTAACATTGGGATGTGGGAAAAATAAATTCTCATTCTACTCTAGGCATACTGTGAAGCACAAATGACTGGCTGTGTAGGCATGCAACTACTTCTATGTGTCTCTTCCTAATTTACATATGACTTGAGAACTGATGGAAGTTCCTAATGTATTGGCCAGGTACAGATTTTTTCCTGTGACACTTGGACTATGTAATGTGGACTAATAGAAATTGCAACAGGAATTCTTACTGTTTCATTGATCTATATACATATTATGTATGTGTTACACTGAAATAATTTTAGTATTTCTGTGAGTCCAGCACTGGATTTCAAAATTGTGGAGTCTTAGGGTATTTGCCACTAGTTGTTGAAGTTCAACAGTTTCATTAGATTTAAGACATGCTGCATAAAACCCTTAGCAGAAACGGATAAAGTGTGACACCTATGAAGACAGTTTTGAGTAAAAATCTCACTGGCCAAACAGATATATGCCTAGAGAGACAGAAATCGAGAAGCAAGATAAAGAAAGTTGGTGAATTCAGGAGTAGGAACAGCCTTTCAGGGCTGCAGTGAAATTCCTGTAGATATGCCTGCATGTTCAGAGAATTTGCCACTCTCAGCAGTACTACCCACAGATTTGCATAACAGTCCAAGCTGGAAAGGATGTCTGAAGTGCATCTGGCCCAACCTCCTCTTCATAACAAGCTGAGCTTCAAAGCTTGATTGGTCAGAGCCTTGTCAAACTTTGAAAAGCTCCAGACATGAAACTCCTTGACCTCTCTTGGCAGCCTGCTCTGGGGTCACCACCCTTCTGCTGGAAAATGCCGTGCTGGATGTTCTCTGGGTGCACCTTGCTACTGCTGCCTCTTGGCACTGCACTCCTCATCTGTGACAAGAGCCTGGCTCTGCCTTCTCCATACCTGTCTTCTATGCCAGGTGCAGCGGGGGGCTGGAGCTCCCTGTGAGGGCCACCATGGCAGGCAAGGTCTCACCAACCAGGGCTCTTCCCACACCCACAAAGGAGGAGGGCAGACTGGGGGAAGCTCCCTGTTCATGTCTGTGGCACTGCTGAGGCTGGTCTTAGGATGAGCTGAGGAGATGATGAAGGGTCAGACCTGGTGAGGGTAACCAGGATCAGATGCAGCCCCGTGATCACTGAGTGACTCCACAGTGACAAGGTCACTAAGCCAGGCTGGGAAGTCAGCACACAGGTGGTCAGGGTCCAGGGCAGCAGGGCCAATGGCCAGGCACAAGCAGGGCTGTGGGCACCACTGGGGCAGTGATCAGTGGCCCTGAGGGTCGGTATGGGGTGCTGAACTATGGCCAGAGTGGCTGGGAGCCCTGGGAGTGTGGGCAGGAACAGCCAGGGCTGGCAGTGACCTCAAAGTGGGTCACCTTGGGCACTTCAAAACTACCATTATATTCTTAACTTCAGGAGTGCATTGTCTAGTTTAAAGTAAATTACTTTTTAAAATCCACCTCATTACAAACAACACTTCTAGACAACAAAAGAATTTAGATTTAAACCATAACCTCATACTGCTTCTCCTTCAGCCTAGCAACAAACATATGTCCCAATGCCAAAGAATGAACTTAATTTTCAAATACCCAAGCACAAGTCAGAATTGCTACCACTACTATAAAGTGTTTACACTATAGGCTTTAAAAATGCTTCAATCCTGTTTTTAAATCATTAAACAATTCACCTTTTTTAAAGCTAACCTTATGTCCCTGTGAAATTTGACCTGATATTGCTAACTCAAAAACAAATTTATAACTCAATAAACCAATATATAGAAACAAATGTTTCTAAAAATACAATAGCAATAAAAGAAGGGCTAAGGAGCATCTTCATCCTTCATCCAGTCACCATCCCTGGAGGTATTTAAAAGCTGTGTAGGTGTGTCATTTAGGGACATAGTTTAGTGTTGGGCTTGGCAGTGTTGGACTAACAGTTGGACTCATTGATCTTAAAGGGTCTTTTCCAATCTAAACGATTCTATGAATTCATTCAGCCTCCATTCCACAGCAAAGGACGTGGGTGAGGTTATACCAGATCACAAACCTAGCAGAAGTTAACAGTGTTGCACGATTGCAAAAAAAGCAAACACTGTGCTGAGAAGTATGAAGGGAATTGCCAGTGGTAAAATATGTGAAGTAAAGCCCTCCATTGATTCAGGGCCGATGAGGTCTTGGCTGGAGTACCATGATCCACAATGAACTCCCAACAGCTACCATCAGTTGGTAAGAGATCAACTACAGTTCTTAGTGAGGTGAGTCAGACAAGATATCCAAGTATCACTGTAAAAAAAGTAGTTAAATGGATGTTTACATCCAGACATAAGAGTTGCCTTTTTCTTCTTCCAAACTGATAGCCCTGGAAGCAGGATATGGAGCTGCCAAACTCAAAAGTGGCTCAAGGGAGTCCAAATCTTCTGGTCAGTCATAGCCTAACACAAGGATATTTCCCAAGTTCCATTCTTAAATATTTAAACAGAGTGAGTCATCTTAATTAACTAGTTCAGCAACAAAGAAGTACTTTTTCCTGTACTTACCTCTCATTACTATTGGCTTGCCAAAGCAGGTTGTCAAGTCTAATTTACTGAAGCTTTATAACACTATGTTGAGATACAAAGGTACAGTAAATGAGTAATTGTCCTGGCTTTGGTTGAGATGGAGTTAATTTTCTTCCTAATAGCTGGTACAGTGCTGTGTTTTGGATTTAGTAGGAGAATCATGTTTCAGTTGTTGCTCTGCAGTACTTGCCCTAGGGCAAGGACTTTTCCTCATGCTCTGACAAGAAGCCATGAGGGAGCATGGCCAGAACAGCTGACCTGAACTGGCCAAAGGGATATTCCATACCACAGAAGTCATGCCCAGTATATAAACTGGGAGGACTTGGCTTGGAGGGGCTGATTGCTGCTCAGAGAAGGGCTAGGCTTCGGTCAGCAAATGATGAGCAATTGTCTTGTGCATCACTTGGTTTTCTTGGGCTTTATTCCTCTCTTTTCATTAACTCCCTTTTAACTACTTTTTTTTTTAATTATCAGTCTGTTCTTACCTCAACCCATGAGTTTTACCTTCTTCTAATTCTCCTCCCCACGCCACCAGTGCAGGGGAGGGCGGGGAGCAAGTGAGCAGCTGCACAGTACTTAGGTGCTGGCTGGGGTTAAATCAACAACACCAGTGTTCTTTTTAGCCTTTTCTTTTTTTCCTAGGACTATTTCAAGTAGAGCTTTTCATATATCCCTAGTACATCAGAGGAGATTTGAGAGAGACAAGAAGTATAGGGGATGGGAGGAAACGGTAAGTGCTTAGGAAAAATCATGAGTAGGATTTCTAAATGTGTACCATATATAAACCATTTGAGAAAAAGAATTAGGTGCCTGCCAGAAGGGTAAAGCCACTGCATTTTCTGTCATGTTGATAATGTACAATATCCACTAATAATCTGAATGTGGGCTAACATTCACAAAAATACCTGTATCGCATACACAGCCATTACAAATATTCTGGCCACTTAAAAAGGCTTTATTTATAGTCCTGTATTGCAGCCTTATTATGCAATCCAGGCCTCTTTTGGAATAATGACCTCTGACTGCAGATGTAACTGCTGAACATTACTCCTTTTGACTATTTTGAACTATTTTTGCAGTTCAAATATTGTGAGGTCCTGGAAGAGCCATTCTAAAATTTCTCTTGCTCAAAGATTCTCTGCAAATGCATTACAAATGCACAATAAAATTTGCAGGAGGGTATAAAGACTAGGAAGGAAGGCAATCACTACCAGCAAACTGACAAATAAATCCTTACTTATCCCATTACGTGGTAAAATGTTCCAGGCCTTAAGTGGAAGACTTCTACAGGTGACAGGAGGCAACACTTTTTTCTTGTTTTTTTGGTCTTCCTTTTGAGCTGAAAAGGTCTGCTGCCATTCTTATGACTCATTTATCTCAACAGATAGTTATGATTTAGTTTTTATTACTGTTTGAACATAACAAACAAATAAGCTGTACTTTTAGGAAGATAGGGACAAGCAAATTTGTACTTAAAACACAGTAGTAAACGGTTTCTGAAGTCTGATTACATAAAAAGTATGTATATATCCCGATGAACTTCGCTGTAATTAGCTGTTTCATTACATAACTTTTGTAACTGGGGCGAGGCAAGTCAGGGCAAGTGCTTAGCAGGGGTCAGACCTCTGAGCAGGTACTCACAGTGATTGCAGTGACTTTTGGCATATATCAAAGAGGTTTGTTTTTTTTTTAAAATAGACAGTGTTGCAACATGAAGATAAACAAAATATTGCATTAGGTTAGCACACTATTTAATGGTTTCAGTGTACCCACAAGAAAAGGAAAAAGGATGTTTCTATGTTGCTTTTCAATTTTGTAACTAAGAAAGACCTGAAATTCTACCCCCTTATTCCTGATACCCACTGAAGGTAATATTCAGGCCTTTGGGGGGGGGGGGGGGGGGGGGT
>JAWWEU010000111.1:81713900-81743765 GCA_035583155.1 Acropternis orthonyx
CCCCCCCCCCCCCCCCCCCCCCCCCCCCCCCCCCCCCCCCCCCCCCCCAAAGCAGGTATTTGGCTATCCAGACAAATCCAAGGAACTCTGGATAGTTAGTCAGAAAGACTCCAGGTTTAAAGTTTTGAGGAAACTTTCTAGTTTTAGTTTGCTGCTTTCCATAATACCGAGATGACAGAGCAAGGGATAAGTTTATTTACTGAATTTTCTGCTGACTTGGAAATCAAGTTTCCAGAAATAGAGTCTTGGAACCTTTCCAACTTTCCTTTGTTAGTTAACTGCAAATAAACTTTTCAGAGCTTCTTAACAGGAAATTCAGGAAAGGCCAGATTCTGCGGGAACCTTTCTTTTATAAAACATGTAGTAGTAATATGGATAATAATATGGATAATAAAGGCCTATGGATTAAATGTGACGAGGTAATTTTGAAAGGGCTGCAAAATTTTGATGTGTTTGTTGCTGCCTGACAACAGAAACCAAACCCTTCTAAAATAATCCACTAGTCACACATTTCAAGCTGCGTAATTTCTTCAGCAGGACTATGGCATTTGTATGGAAATTATTTTTGCTTACATACATGAATTTAGAGGAATAAAGCGACAGTCATGCAGTACACAGCATGTTGCATGCAAAGAATTTCAGAACACATCCACACAAATGTTAGGGCTAGTGATACAAACCAGCTGAACACCTGCTCTGCCTCAGTGCTCTCCATCCTGGCCAGACATAACCCCGGCCACCCCAGCTGAAGCCAACCCACCGCTAATTACACCAAATACGTGCTCCGGACTGTACGAAGCTATGCAGCCCGTCCCCTTCGGGAAAGATTGGATTTCACAGCCATTTAAATAGCAGAAGGAAAGCGAAACTTGACTGTGGCCAAGCGCCGAGGCCCAGTGGTGCCCTCCCGGCGCTGGGTACCGGCGCGGCCAGGGCAAGCCGCGGCTGCGAGTGCCCCGGCCTGTGCCCCGGGCGGCCCGCAGGGACTCTCCGCAGGGCTGGGCACCGCCGGGCAGGGCAGGCCCGCAGCCCCCTCACACCTGGGCGGCCGCCCGCAGTGTGCGGAGCCCCGGTGACTCAGCGGCGCCCCGGTGACACACCCCCCCACCCCCCACCTCGGTGGCGGCGCCTCGCCGCGGCTCTGCCCCCTCCCTCACTCCCTCCCTCCCGGCAGGATCATCCCACCCCGCCGGGCGGTCACCTCGGCAGGAGGAGTCGCCGCTTCGCCTTCGCTCCCGCAGCGACCTGACGGCAGCGAGCCGCGCCATGCAGGCAGGGAAGGCAGCCGAGGGCAGGCGGGACGCCGGCCGGCCCCTGCAACTCACCATGAAGCGGGGCTACGAGGTGCTCCGCGACCCGCACCTCAACAAGGTAGGGGCGGCCAGGGCCAGGGGCGCAGCCCGGGCCCGTCCGCGGGGGTGAGGGCAGATCGGGCCGGGCCGGGCCGGGGGCAGCGGCGCTTCCTGCGGGCCCGGCCCCGCTCCCTCTGCCCTCGCGGGCGGCCGGTGCCGTATCCGCCCCGGGCGCGGAGCCGCCCCCGGTGTGCCCCCTGGGGCGCCGGGCGGCAAGGGGATGCTCAAAGTTAAGCCGTTCTGATGCGAGTTCCTGCTGCCGTGGTCGTGTTTCCCCGGCACCCTCCTTCTTCTCCAGTGCTCTTTTCCGCGGATGCCCCACATCGTTTCTTGTGGGCAAACCTGGCTGTTCGTGCTGTCCAGCCTTTTTCCCCTGGCAGGTGGAAAATGCGCTTTATCACCGCTGTTGCTCTTGGAGCTGTAAAATGCAACTGCGGTTTCCTCCCTGCTCTGCGTCAGCGAATGCAGCCAGCTTTTCTGAGGGATGCCACAGCACAAGTAAAACCCTTCTATCACATTCCCAATCTGCTTAAGGATGGTAATTCAGCTTCATAAAACTTTCTAAACGTGTAAGACTAATCTGGAAATAATAAAGCTGAGTAGGTAAGCATTTGCACAAGTGATAAAGATGCAAAGTTCAGATAGTAAAACAGTGATTACAAGCTGTCATTACAAGCCCTGACTTTGCTGCCAAAATGAGAAAGAGTTAAAGGTAAATAATGTGTGGTTTCACCTATCACATGAAACTTTGGTCAAGCCGTTGGCCCCAAATTTCATCTTTTGCATTACCTGTAATGGTGCTCTGACTGGTAGATCTGCATTAGAATGTGTATACAGTCATCTGCTTATTGCTGAGTTGGATAAATTGACAGAAACTGTGTTTCTAGTTTTACCAGAGAGGTTGACTCATCACTGAGAGCTCCATATATTAGTTAAATGAATAGTGCTTTTATTAGTCTTGGTACATGACCACAAAGTTTTCTTAGAGGCTGTCTTATGTGTGTGCGTGTGTGTAGGCCTAAGAAGGTCTCCTGAGGTGAGGTTAAAGGAAAATTAACCAAAATATAAAACTCCCAAGAAGAAACCAAGGAGAGATGTTTTGCTTGGGATGGCTTGTAAGCAACTGTAATATTCACAGAAAAAGTCTTATTCGGCATAACCAGGAAGGCCAACCCGGTGGAAAACCCACCTAATTTTAAGAAATAAAATGGAGCTTATTCTAAAATGTATTGAATAAAGGGAGGCAAGTTCACTGCTATGGTTGTCCCCTCACACATCATACATCTTGCCTTTGGACAGCATACCTTAAGGGTGGGTCATCACAGATGAGGTGCTAAAAGAGGAAGGGGTTTGCTTGATTTTATTACAGTAGACGGTGGCTACAGAATATTCTGAGTTGGAAGGGACCCACAGGGATCGAGTCCAGATCTTAGTTGAATTGCCTATATGGGGATTGAACCCACAACATTGGTGGATTAGCTTTATCTTCTTCCTGGATTGGACTTTCACACCCTCTAAGCTGTGGTGTGATACATACATACCTACTATAGAGCAGAGAAGCAGGAAAAAAAAGTTCAATACCAGCCACAACTACTCAGTGATCAGAATTCAGTGTTAGAAATGCTCAGCTGAAAAATATGGTCTTTGTGCCTGTAAGGAAAATCTGGTCCTGGTCTGGTGAAGAATAAGTAATCCAGTATTCTGACTGAGACAGGTGATTTTTTTTTTTTTTTTTTTTTTTTTTTTTTTTTTTTTTTTTTTTTGGTGTGTGGCTGTATTACACCCTAATATGTGTGTATTTCACTGCCATCATGGTTGCCAGTTTGATAGCTCTTGGCCTGCCTGCATGGGCATAAGCTGGTACTCCCAGCTCACTTTCTATTGCCAAGGCTGTTGAACAAGCATCAGGTTGCTGAGAATTCAATTTGAAGTAGATAAAATATCTCCTTTAATGATTCTAAAGTACAGGGATTGTTTGCAGTTCTGCAAGGTGCCAGAACTTTCTGCTATCTCCTGGACCCTGTTGAGGAGTTGCAATTTCTCAGGATCAGCATTTTCTTTTGGATATAGTGCCAGTTTTAGTAGTCCTACTTGCACATAATTGGCAAAAGAAGACTCTAAGTACTAAATAGCAGTATCTAGAAGTGACTCATAGAAAAAGAAGGCAAATGATGGTTTCAGATGATGGTTAAGGCACATGGCCTGTCAAGCAGGTAAAAACAAAGTATGCTGCAATAAGTGAAAGCTTGGAGCTCATGCATTTCTTTTCTCAGGAAAGTTGAAAATTTTACATGGAACCATTTACACTTGAACATCTTTAAAAGTAGATGCAAGAAGAAATAAGTGCTAGATTGAAAAAGAAAAAAACCTCAAAAACCAAACCCAAACCCCTACCTCTAGGTGCTCCATGTAGGTGTCCCAGTCACCCAGCAATAAAGCTGGATTTCTGTATGCTTATACATTGCTTTTTATATTTAACCTTGATGGCTGGTGAGAGGTGAGAGAAAAGGCTGTGGCAGTTCCAGGGTAAACACCCAAATTTCTTGTTTTCTACTTGGATGGCAAAATTTCTAGAACATACTAAGCACAAAAGTATGTTGACGCCCTAGGCAATACAATTCTTAAATCCTTTATATTTTACTTTGTTAGTAATTCACAAATAAGTACAGACTTCACTAGGGAAAAGCTTAATAAAAAATGTTTTGGTTTTGTGATTCCCCACCCCACCACATGCTAAAGCATTTTGGGTTACTGAGTGGTTTGTACCATCTCAGCAGCAGTGATACATCAAAAGTCATGAAGAACAGTAGAACATGACACACTGAATTTAATTACTTGAGGACATGTGTCCAAGTCTGTGGACAATAATTGTTATTTAATTTATTGTCTGAAATTTTAGGTCAGTAGTGTTTAAAAGCATATTTAGAACCTCTTTGGTAGTTGTCTTTTTCCCTTAAGAAGCTAAACCCATTGTAAAAAGCCATTACAAGGAAAACAAAGTTTCACTTCTTTTCACTGAAATAGATTGCATTAGAAAACTTTGGCTGGGGATTGTATACCCTTTAAGCTTATGAGCTGCAAGAGTGTGAAAGTAGTTTGTTCTAACCCTACCGTAAATCTCATATATGCTTTATTCAGTGTACATGTTTACAATTTTAAAGGACACAAATAGTTTAATACTACACTCATCTTTAGTTTTTTTGCCTTTTAATATTTAAAGACATCATAGTTTCCCATAAGCTGCTTATTTTCAAAATCTCAGAGTGAAGATATACAAACATGCATTTCAGTACAAAACTTTTCCAATAGCCTGTATTAGTTGCCAAATCTAAACACTTCCCTGATTGAGAAACTTTGCCATTGGAGAAGTGCTTTCCTTCCAGGCTGCTTTTGTATTCTTGCAGAGCAATTCACTGAGCAGTAAATAAGCGATTCTATTAAATCTAAGTGCTGGAGGACTCTTTCCCCTCCCCAGATACTTAATTTAACCCTTCTCCTGACTGACTGCTGTCATTGCTGCAGAGTGTAGTGGGCTTGGAAACTGTTGGTGCTTCTTTTTTCTTTCCCCCTATTAAGTTGCACTAAAGCACTGGAGAATTTCTGCACAGAATGTCTGATGGGGTGCTGAATACTTGAAAGCTTCCCACTGTCTATCCCACCTGCAATGACATTGGTGTTTTAGCCTTACAGCTCCTATATGTGATGCCCCTGGAACTTAGCAGGTTTTCATCTAAGAAGTGACATTGGTTGTTGGCTGAGTTGACTGTCAGTGCATTGATTCGCTATGAGATGTACTATAGAAGAACCATACTGGAACAGACCAAATATCCCTTCATCTCAGTATCTTATTTCTAAGAGTGGCCAAACTGGATCCCTCAGGAGAGGCAGAAGAGTGAAGGATGCCTCTAGTGACTAATCAGTTCCAGGCTGAGGAAATGAGCAGTTTACTGGAAGGTTATTAAGATATGAGGAGTGCTTGTCTTTCCTATCAAATTACACATGCTGTATATACTAATTTAAAAAAAAATCAATTGTAAGCTTTTTAAGGAGAATTATGGACTTTACATTTTGCCCCTACATTTCAGATAGTGAGAGGAGACTGCTCATGGAATGCAGATATATTTTGTTCTGCATACAGCTAGTTGCCTCACTAAAATCAGACTTGATTTTGAGAAAGTATAAACCTGTGATTCATGTGGGTGACGTATAAAAAAGGTTTTATGACTTTGATGTTAGTTGATGACCCTGTAAACAGGCCTCAGAAAACCCAAACCTCAGCAAAAAATCAGAAGCATTCCAGTGAGGTTTTCTCTACCTGATGGGTAAAATATGCATTTAAGAGCGCCCTCTAAATAAATCTATTTCTTTATCAAATACCAAGCAGTAGAAGTATTTCTTTTTCCCTTCCATTAGTAATATTCATATTTTCACATCTAAAAGTTTTGTGTGCTTTGGCTGGGTCCTCTGGAGTGGCCAGTGCTCACTGGATAGTGTTTTTTCTTAGCTGTAGGTAGCTATTCTGAGAAGAAAGCTGATAAATCTGGGGATGGAGGAGGAAAGTGTTCCTTAAATGGCATATTCGAAGTATCTATACTAATTTGGAAAATAGCTTTTCCGGAGATTACTTTGTATTGAAAGGGATGATTTCATATTAAGTGACAACAGATGTGATAGTGCTTTTTAGATGGGAAGACTGTCAGTTCCCTGTGAAAGCAAAGGTATAATTTGAGGAATTTTGGGTTTTTTTTAATACAGTAGCTTATCACTCTCACTGTCTTCTACTTCCTTTAACTTTTTACTCTTTAAACTTTATACCTTTTAACAGTAATCGTTCTTGGTTCTATCCCTATCAGATTTTCTGCCAGAGCGGTTCTGATCTTGATAGGGATAAGCACATGTGATTTTTCTGGTGTTTGACAGGAGTGCATGCTATAGTGGTTGTGCTAGCACAGAAACCAAACCCTTCAGAGTGTTGTTTAGAACTTTTTTCAAAAATTTGCCTGTGAGTTTGGTGAGTATTGCATTTTTGATCTATTACTGTGACCTTTGACACTGGAGTTGCTGTTCTATGGAACAGCAATCTAAAATGGGATTTTCTTCAGGTGTGGAGTTGGTTTGTACAATCAGGACCATAAGTTGCAGATTGGCAGAACTGCAGCCACCTTGTTTGCTTGAGTTTTGGGCAAGGGTGTGAGCTCAGCAGTGGTTTGCTGTTGGGTACTATGGGGCTGGGTGAGGAGGTTGTCACATTGGTGGTGTATTCTTCCTCCTTGTAATCACCTTATTGAGGCACGAGGGGCCAGTTATCATGCAGGATGTCTTTTATATGAGTGCTTTTATTTATAGTATGTGTGCAGGGACTTTAAAAATCAATTCTTTGCTTTTTTTTCATCTTTCTTACTTTAAGGCAGGTGTGTCCTGCATACTGTTAATAATGAAAAGGTCTTGGGAAAAGCACAAAGTGTTTCAATCAGTTTATTTTTCCTCTGTCTTCTATTTCATGTATACAGCTTACAGTGCTCATTGCCTCCAATACTTTGCTCCTGACCTACTAGGTAAGTTGCTGTGCTTAGTGTTATATTCTTTTCTACCTGTTGGCCTTCAATTCTTTGTTTGCAGTTATGAAAAAGAGTACTGAGACAGCGAGTTGGGAACAAAGTTCTGTGACTTGAATTAAAAGCAAATAAAATGAAGGAGAAAAAGTTAGACAGTAAGCTATACAGGCAACGGAATCCTGGGATGAGTTGTCACAGGAACCTAAACCTAGAATTGCTTCGCAAATTGCTTTGGGCATTTCAGTTGTGTAAGTGTCTTTGAACTTCAAGTTGATCTTTGAACAAAAAGTTGGTCTTTTTACTTTTGACTGAGGAATCCTATATCCATTGGTTATAAATCCTGTTTGAATTGAAACTTTAAACCTGGCACAGAACACCTTGTAAGCATTATCTGTGTACTTAGAATGGGTTAAATGTGCATTTCTATGCGAGGTTTTATAGAGATGGTGGCCAGAGAACTTGAGTGTTGTTTTTTTAATCTTGCTGATGGATGCCGACAATAAATAGAATAAGAGCTCACTGAGAAATTGTACTTCTGTCTAGGTAAAATAAACTGCAGAAAGCATTTGTGCTTTCTGCAGAAAGCATATCTTGGAGTAGAGAAGTTCTTATTTTGCATTTTGTACTTTATGTATAAAGTTCTGCTGAGTCAGTGTCTTGTATCAAGCTGTCCCTGAAAAAAACCAGAAGTTGCAGCTGTAGCAGGCGCAAGGTTCTCTACCCTGGCCCTGCTGCCCTGTTGGAGGAGAGGAGGAAGAGAAATACATGTTACAGCAATGTTTCTTATTAATCCATGAGCCCATGTTAAAATGTGCCATCTTTGCTTTGTCATACTTTTCTTCCTAACCTGCTCACATTGGCTGTGTATTTGATGCATGATGCCTTCTGGCTGCAGTTGACTAGGCCCACAGGGGTTGATGCAGAATTTCATGCCAAAGATCTCCTTGCTCCAGGCTCTGATGCCTGAGTGGCCCAGTGCCATTGTACTAAACAAGTTATTACTCCTGGAGGTCTGAAACAAAATATTAATACCCTTCAATTAGGTCCTTCAGTTACTTTTTTCCAGTTAATGTTTGAGAATTTTACAGTGGAATAGCTGTTTCAAAGAGGTGTCAAAAGCATAATTGCTGGAGGATGTGATTCTGGGATTTCAGTCACAGTAGCAAGTGATTTGTCCTCCCTGCAAATCTGAAGAGCTCTTGTAAGGTGTCATTTGTGCTCCCCTGACTGAAGCAAGTGGTGGTTGCCTGAGTGCTCTGTGCACATCATGGCTGGAAAAGTAGCATGGAAAGGGCAGAAAAGAACAGAAATACCACTGTTGGCTTGTGTGCCTGTCTAGTGAGATTGGTTATGCCATGATTAAAAACAGTTATACAGTTTGTCAGTAGCAGGCCAGTAGTTAAGCTTTGTTTGAATGTCCTCGTTGTTCATCAAGGGGCTTTCTCTGTATTTTGTGCCTGGGCAGAGCAGGCCAGGCCCATGACTGGGAATAGTTTTACAGAAATTATCTCCATTGTCTGATGTAACGTAACATAAAGGAGGTAAATCTCATATATGAAAAAGGCAATAGAATGTGTTTGGATTACCAATTTGTGGTACATGTTAGTCAAAGTTTTGTACAGGAAAGCTGCAGACAAACATGAAGCAGTAGCCACGTGTTTGCAAAGCTGGGATAGATGGGACTTGGAATGAACTTCCTCATAGACAGAAATTGCAAGACCGTGCATTAAATTGTAAGAGACTAGGCAAAGGCTTTGGTGTTTCCAAGTGTTTTACGTGAAATAGGAATTCAAATGTTTAACTAAAGATGCTGATGGTTTCTACTCAGAGGTGGAGGATGAATTTGGCTTGACAGTAGAATATTCTGCCTTACATTCAGGGAGAAAAGTACTGTGCACAGTCACCAACACTGGAAGGAAAGGCATACAGTCATCAGAAATCTACCTTACCCAACTGATACATTAAGGCATGTTATTTATTGTGGGTGTCCTATTCTTAATAACTGTGAATTGACTTATGGTTCTGAAATTGCATCTGTGCAAGCTCTTTGTGGAATGTGCTGTATGACTGTTCATCTTCCCAAAAATCAAAGTCATGGATGAATTCAAGGAAGGTGGGGGAAGCCATCTAATAGGTACTAAGAAAATGTTAAAATAAGTTGAATTGTTTTTGTTAATATTCACCCTGTGTAGCCTGCATAGATCGAACTATTAAATCAGTCACTCTCTTCTTTACCTTCCCCTTTCTTCTCTCAATAGTGAATTTATACGTTTAACTGAGAATTAAATGATTGCTGTCAAGCATATTGAGATTCCATGAATTTACAGTTTAGAAATATTTCTTTTTTTCTCTAGAGTAAATAATAGAATCATGATACACTTTAAGAGAAATAAGAAAATGGCTGTGTAGTTATGTGTTTGGTTATCATAATGACTAATTTTTTTGATTTCATGATGTGCAACAACATAGTAGGAATTCTAAGATTGCCTCAAAAGATTATTAGTATGATGCACATTACAGGTATTTCCCGGAGTTGGGACTGACAGGATCTCCCAGCCATAGAGAATCTAAGAGTTGACCATAACCACAAATAAAGCTCATGACTTTATGGGGATGATAAATTTGTATAGGGAGATATTAGAGAAAAACCAGTGAATCTGATTCTAATGCCAGTTTTAGTGTAAGCTGAGAGTAAACGAATGGTAGAAGGATTCAAGAGGGGAAGCTGCCACAAAAGTGGTGTGAAATTAGCTCTGGTGCCTTAATCCTTAAAAAAAAAAACCCAAAAAACTTGATTCCTAGAAGCCCATTTAGAAAAAAATGATGAAATATTCATAGTTTGCAGGGTAAGTGGTTTTGGCTAGTTTGACTAATTTGTTTAAAATGATGAATAGTATGGTATCTCATTTTTTGATTAATTAAGATGGCTTCAAATAGTCCAAATCTGGGTGATTTCAGAGGAAAAAAGGTGCTGTGGAGAAAGGTAAATTTGTTTCTTTTAAAAATTAATTTTTTATGAGAATTATTGGCTTGTATTCCTCGGTATAGATTATTTTAGGAGTTAATGAAAAATAGACCCTGAATTGCATGCACAAAGAAACAAGTTTTGGTCTTAAGCTTTGCCAATGTAATTTGTTGCATAATTCCGGAAGCAGAAATCCTGACTGAGGAGAAGGAGGTCACGGGGCACCCTGGAGGCAGTTCTTGCAAGTACTGTGTACTTTCTGTTGAAGTCAGTGTCTGTAGTTTACTTGAATACTGTTAGTGCCTATTCCTGGGTGAAACACAATACTCTGAGCAGGACCTGAGGTTTACAATGTAGGGAAAGCAGAGGAAGTGTGTTGTAAACACTTTTTATATACATAAAGAATACTTAAATAGAACTGAAGAAAACAGCTCTTATGCTCTGAATACTTGTGGCTTTCAGCCAAAGATGTAGGAATATGCCAACATATAGTCATCTAGTTTAAGAGCTCAGAAAGCACATTCGACAACCTTAAAATGTAAACGAGGCATACAGCAATGATGCATTTTATCATTGCATGTTTATGCTTAGGTTTTTACTTACTTTATTGCTCGAGTAGCAACTATTACCCATTTCTGGCTTAGAAAAACTGATCCCCCCCCTCCCCCCAAATAACTAAGTTTAATATTAAACCAAAGTCACTGTTCTGCCTCTTTTTATCCATCTTGTCATTACAAACGGTTTGAGAAATTGCAAGCATCTTTGATTAAATGTAATTTTGCTTAAATAGATGTAGTCTTGGGTTTTCTGTTAGTCTTTTAGATTTATGTGTCTTATTAATGAATTGTGTTTATCTTTGGAAGAGACTAGATGCTATGAGGTATGAAATCATTTTGGTATCCACTTCAGATCAGATATCACAGTTTAGTTTTCATCGTCTTGTCCCTCATGAGTGATACACTTTTACGTTTGTGTTTGGCATGGAGCTTGGATAGTATAGAACCACTGCTGTGCATGAGAAGGACAAGAGTTATTTTGAAATACACAATTTCTTTTTCCACAAAGGCAAAAATAAATCTGGCTTTTTAATGACTAAGACAAAAGATATTTGCCTTAATCTGTCCTGGAGAGGAGTGCATAGTGGCGATTATGAAACATGGTATAACATTTTCAGTAGGGATGTCTAGCTGACTTCAGAAAGCAGATTTTGAGTGTGTGTGTGATGTATTTATGAAAGAGACAGTAAAACCGCTTTACCTAAATAGTAAAGAGATGAATAGTTACAGATAAAAGTGAGAATAGAACTTGTTATTTCCAAAGTAAAATGAATACCTGAGTCAGCCAAACACTTAATGTTGGTTTGATTTAGTGTTGGTTTGATTTAACTTGAATTTCTTCAAGTCCTGTATGATCTTTTTTTGGAGTGATTGGACAGGAACAGTGCATCTGAAGCAGATGAAGCTTGTTTGTGTTCGTGTGTAGGTAGGTGCCTTTTAAAAGGTTTTGATGATTCTCCTGCATCTTTGCTTCTTACACACACACTTCATCCTGTCTGTTTAGGCTGATGGCTAATTTAAGTGTATGATTCTAAAATTCTTAGAAGGGACTTATAGGGTTTTGTAGGACATTTCTACCATGGTTAAATATGTTAAAATTGCAACGGAGTTTCTTTATGTAAAGTAGAAGAGCAGTTTAATAACAAAAAAAAATTAATATTCTTTCAAGTACGAAGTATTGAACTCTAAAGCTGGCATGTTCAACTGTTTTAGTCCATAATAAATATTTGGAATAAAATAATCCATGTTGGATTTCAAGATGCTGACTATTGAAAAGTAAATTTATCTGCTGCTATTTATAAGAAAATGGAAATAACTATGAAAATACATTTCAAACTTTTGATCTGGTTCTGTAGGGGTAGTTGAAGTAGTTCCTTAAAGTCCTTAGGTCTGTGTAGCTTTAGTTTTGCCCTGGTATAAGCCATTATTAAAAGTCAGAATAGAATGCAATATTGCCAAGGTCCTAGGAGAAAGTGCTGGGTGAAGAACGAAGAGCCTTCTGCCACAGCATTGGGATTCAGGCTCTTGGACCTCCTGCAGGAGTGAGATCTTGAAGCAGTTTGTTCTTCCTGCTGCTCAGCTTTTCAGTGTTCTGCAGATCATATGTTTTAAGTGACTGCTTGACAAGTTAATCTCCAAGGTTTCTTTGAAATTCTTCCCTTGCTGTTATCTGGAGCCCATGTGGGACAGTTGTCCTTCGGATTCCAAGATAACTCCCATCTTTGGATGTTTCAAGTTGCCTCTGTCCCAGGAGTGTTTTGAAGTTCAGTGATGCAAATTTATGACTTTTAAGGCAGTACAATTCTTATAGTCTTGGGAGAGCATAAAATCAGTGTGGTTTATCTCTTTTTGTGTTGCTACTTTTTGTTAAGATGAGAGTTCATGCCAAATTCCCTAAGTATGAGGCTTACCTATTGCATTGTTTTCTGTAAATGAAGTCTGGATAAAGCATTGCTCTAGGTTATATGATAGAGGGTTTGGCATCTGTCTGGTTTTTTAGGTCAGTCAAGGGTCAGGTAAAGAAATAGCTTGCTAATTCTGAATTGTGTTTTTTACTTGCTATTAGAGCATACAAATTCTTACATTTAGCACAATGCAGTCGTTGAACTGAACACACAGATCGTAGGTAAGGATAAATAAAATAAATAGATGTGGGTGAGTCTGTGTGAACAGCTATCAGAAAAGGTGTCTTACTGTACTGCTTTTCTTCTGCATCAAAGGTGGTTTGCAGCACACATCCTCAGTAGTTGTTTGAAAGGAACACTTTATCTAAACTCAGGAAAAGTAGAGCATCTCATTTTGCATCTTACCTGGGGAAACATAACCGGTCTGCCTCTGTCTCGTAGCCGCTGGTGTTGTGTTTGCTGTAAGAGGGAAAGTGTTCCAGGTCAAGAGTCTGCATGAAACTGGAGCCTCTGCGCTCCTGCCAGGCTGTTTGCAGTACTGAGCTCTTGTGCTTCTTGGAGTACATGGATAAACTTCAAGCAGGAAATGAAATCTGACTGCTTCCTTCTGAAGTGTAATTCTTAGGGGAAAAAAATATTTCTGTAGGATAAAGATGCACATCCTTCAAATTAACATTATTTCCTAAACTTCTTACTTTTGTGTAGCTTATGGCAAGAAATAGCTTCTTCTCATTCTGTAGTTACTGAGGCCTCTAACAGTCCTCTAATGCAGTGAGGATGTAGTGGGTAAAATGCAAGTGAGAAGAATAGGTGAATACAGGAAAGTATCATTCAGTTGTCATAATGTTCCTCCAGCTGGTTAAACACAGTGTGTGACTAACAGACACCCTTTCTGTCTTGCTTTGAGGTACACTTCACAAATCTTTGAAAGCTTTCTTTGTCCCACTTCAGAACTATGGTAATGCCTATGAGTACATGCATTTCCCTCCCCTTAATTAGTGAGCTCTGCTTCATCAAGTGAGGCAAAATATTGTAGTAGATTGGGCACTGGGCTGGAAACTAGGTCATGCACTAAGATTATTAGATCTTAGTCATTTAGTTTTCCCATCTTAAAAAGCAAATAGCATTTGAGACATTTTCAGAGTGAAAACTAGTATGAAGTATTTGGTCTTATATATTTAGTCTTTTTAGGTAATGTTTACTATGTTGTCTTTGTACTGCTATCATCTAGTTTCTGTTTATGATTTCTTTCCTTGGTGAGGTGAATCATCATCTAGTTTTTGCAGTAGTCAGTCAGCAGGCTGATATTTCTTTAAAGTCATGTCTAAGTAGAGCCATGTAAAATCTGTATAGTCCTGGCATATTTTTTCCATGTCCTTCTACCTTCTGCTGTATTGCAGTTAAAAATAGAGACGTTATTAATGGATATGCAGTTTCTTGTACAAACAGTTTCCTAGATCCATGAAAATCCATTAGACAGGACTACATATCATGGCCAGTGCTGAATACTGGGTAGGGGGAAAGAAAGATCTGAACAGACAGGAAGAAATCATCCATCTGTGTAGCTAAACATGCTCCTGGCTTCAGGCCATGCTGTGCCACATTCAGATTAGTTGCAATTAGATGAAGTGGTAGTTGACACTTGTCTGCCTTCTCTAAAAGCCTTCTGGTCCTGGGCAGCATTTGAAGGGTTGCATCCATTCCAGCTGAGTGGGGAGAAGAGATGAGAAGGGGCTCAGTATTTATCACCTGAATGCCTGAGGAAGCTCAGGGCAGTAGTTTCTGCAAGAAAAGGTACTTCAACCTCCATGTAGCCATTACTCAGTAGTTTTTAACTCAGTGAAGCTTCCTTTCTGCAAGAAACTCAAATTCATGTCTTCAGGACTTAAATTCGTGTGATGGTATGAATGAAGGCTGACTTTCTATGGGTATATTTCGCTATCTGAAGTTTCTGCTAGCTGTTGAATAGACAGAGGTGATACAAATCTGAAACATGCTGTTTTCCCAAACTTATGATTCTGATATTGATTCCCTAGAGAAAATGTCCTGCACAGAAAATGTCTATAAAGGTTGAATAAAACTCCTGCCATACCTTGTATGATGGAGTTGACTATTATTCTGAAAGATATATTTTTAAGGATTTTTGATTTTTTTTCTAAAATGTTCTAAAAACAATGCATGTGTATGTCCTCTAAACAAAAGAAGATGCATAATTTTCTTTATGTATGAATTTTTATTATTTTCTTGGAAATTACACTTCTGTAGTGTAAACATCCAGCAAAATATGATTTTCTTTGAAAGATAACTCAGTGAAGGTTTAACAATTAGCGAAATGAATCTGTTTTCACATCAAAATATTAAATTTTATTTTAATCCTCTCATATTTTGTAATAACTTTTTAATTCAAAGCAGATTGCTGTTTTCTGTTATGGGTTTCAGCAGTGACCAGAAAGACTATGTGATGAATTAGTGTCTGTGAACCTAATCCTGAAAAGAATTGTATTAGTAGCCACAGAAAAGTAATACTTCTCTGGCTCTGCTCCAACTTTGCCAGCAGTGGAAAATACTTGCACTTCATTACTTTATACAGGTGAAGCTGCCATGTGGAGAAAAGAGCAGTAGCGCAGTAGTCAGTCATACAGCTGTGGAGAACCGGAGCTGAACCTCTTACGGTGAATCTGTTCTGCATTCCATGAATCTGTTATTCTCAGCAAATCTAATAAATAATAATAATAATAAAAACTTAATCTCATTTTGGTGCTGTGGGTTTTGGAATCCAAGTGAAAAATGCAGCTGGGATTGAAGGTGGTAGAACTTGAACAGGAATTTTCCCTACCTGTCCTGTCCTTTATTCAGTTGATATTGTTTGTTATAGGCAAATGGATTTCTGTTTCCAGCATCAAATACATGTTTGCAGGAGCAGAACTGGAATGTCTGGAAACTTCTTTTGAGTCACAGCGTGAAGGGAGCCTCAGCCTCTCTAAATCATGTATGTTGCTATTCCACTCTGCTTAAATGAGTAGTTAAAGGAAAATAAAAGTTACAACTGAGTGGTTTTGTTAGATGTGGCATATGGGACTTAAGTATTTGAATAATCACAACAGCATGTCCTTGGTTTTAAAAGAATACCTTCTAAACAAAATTCCTTCTTCCTCTGTAGTTTTCCATGCTAAGGAACTTGCAAATGCGACGGTATTTTTATAAACCTTTTCCACGATTTAACTTACCCACTTTAGTCTGTGCTCCGACATTTTATCTGTAAGTTTTGTTAAAACATGTTAGTTTAATTTTAGGGAAATTTTTTTGTGTATGTTTGTTGCACTGCAATTGGGCTATTTCAATAGGCTTTTCAGTGTTTTGGCCCAGATTCATCTGGCTTACACAGATGAGTGAAACCACTGTGTGTTCATTTTTTTCCCTTGCCTGACTCAAAGAGCACATCAGCAACCATAATAACACATACTAATTGAAATGGAAGTACCTGCCATTCCTCAACATGAATGTTATTTTTAGTGTCTGATGGAAAAAGCTACGATGCTTCTTGAAATGATCCTTTTTTTCTATGAAGATCAGTTCTGAATGCTGCGTAGTAGAAGAAGCTTGTAATATCATCATGGGGAATGTGAGTGAAATACTATAAAACCATAGCACTCTTCCTGTCAGAAGTGATCTCAGGAGGTCTCTAGTCCACACTCCTACTCAAAGCAGGGTCAGATTTGGAGAGAGAACAGGTTACTCAGGGCTGTATCCTGTCAGGTGATGAAAACCTCTAAGGATGGAGAGTCTACAACTTCTCTGGGCAACTTACGGATGTGTCTGTACTCATGGGAGGAATGTTTTTCCTTATATCCTGTCTGAACCTCTCTTTTATCATGTGCCTGTTGTCTCTTGTCCTTCTGCTGTGTACTGATGTGTAGAGCCTAGCTCTCCTATATAGTCTCAACATAGCTGCTGGAAGGCTGCAATTAGGTCCCCCTGAAACATTCTCTTCTCCAGGCTAAACAAGCCCAGTTCTCTAAGAGAGGGTGTGCTTCAACTCACTCCAGTGTATTGACGCCATTCCAGTGTTGGGACCCAAAGCTGAACTCTGCTGTCTAATGAATGCCAAGTAAAGCAGTATGATAATTGCCCTCAGCCTATGCCTCTCTTAGTATGCTATACTGCTGCTATAATACAGCCCAGGATACCACTGGTTGCCTTTGCCTGTGCACACTGGTCACTCCTGCTCCATTTGCCATCCACCAGGTCCTTTTAAACAGACCTGTGCCGCCTCAGCCAGTCAGTTTGTTGCCAGGCTAAATCACTGTAGCCTGAGTTGTTTACTTTCTGGGCTGCAGCACTTTGCGTTTGTCCTTGTTGAATTTCAGAATGTTCCTGTCAGCCCATTCCTCCAGGCTAAGTTCCTTTGCATATCTGCCCTGCTCTTGGATGTGTCCACAGTTGCCCCTGTTTGGTGTCACTTGCAGACCTGATGAGAGTGTGCTCTGTTGCCTGCCAGGTCATTGGTAAAGATGCTAAACAGGACAGGTCCCATTACAGACTCCTGCAGCACCCTTGCTGGGGAGTGCAGTATAACCCATTAACTGGTCCCTTCTGAGTCCCATCATCCAACAGCAGTTTTGTAAACCCATCTGTTTGTCCACCCATCTACACTGTAATATCCCAACTTGGTAGCAAGGAATTTTTGGGATCCAGTTTTGAAAGCCTTGCTTAACGTGAGATAAATGACATGTTCTCTCTCCCCTTGTCCATAAATGCAGTCATTTCACCATAGAGGGCAATCAGGTTAATGAGGGATAATTTATCCTTGACTTAAGACCAGTCTGTAATGTAATAATTGCCTTGCTTAATTCCCATGGCATCTTGAACTGTAGTAGTCCATGGTCACTTCACCTAAGGCTGGCACTGATTATTGTATCCCCAGTCAGGTTTTTCTAATTTTGGAGAGCCAATCCAGCTCTGTATCACCCCTGGCTGGCTCATGCAGTATCTCCTATGCCATCCCTGACACTTCCCAGTAATCTCCTGGGTTGTTTGTGTCCTGTCATGCTGCTCTTCTAGCAGAGGTGAAGGAGATGAAAGGCTACCATAAGAACAGAGACTTGTGATCTGGAGAATCCTCTTGTACATACAGGAGGAACAAGAATAGTTTCTCAGCCTGATGCTTGGTTCCTATTGTTGTTATCTACTGCGGCTGAAGATTTCACTTCTCAGCTAAACTTTCATATTCTCCCTATATAGTAGCAGGAGGAGAAAGAAGTATTTGCATATACGTGGTGTATGTGCATGACGTCTATGTCAAACTCATACATGCCATTGAATACAAGTCTCTTGACGATATTGTACAAGTTTTGGAATGGTCTAAGAAAAGAGAAGTTGTTGTGTTTCTGGGTCCCTCTGCTTCTAATTGTGGAATTTGGAAAGTGCTATCAGCAGTTCTGTAAAGGAAGTACAGAAAAACTAGAGCAGCTCCTCAAGAAGCTGGGGAAATACTTACTCAGGCAAATCAAAGGCAGTGCTTTATTTTTAGAACTTCATTCTGTTTGTGTAAGTACCTGTTGCTGTGGGAAGGTCTAGCAGAACTCTATAGTTCTCTTCATCTCATCGTGCTCTTTCTGGCTCAAGAGAAGGCCATCTGGGGCTGTTTCTGAAGCAAAATGTTTAATAATAATTTCAAGAAATTCTTCTAATAACTACTAAGTGTACAATCCCATCCTCACTGAAGAATTTTAATTTCCAGACTGAAAATCTTCTGGCTGGGTCTATAGAGTAACTAAGCTATGATGATTTTTTGTTCCTTTTTATTTTCCATACCTCAGTTGTTTTCACTTTTCTCAGCTCATTTGGATCTCTCGAAGGTTTTGGTGCATAGAATTTAAACTGCAAGCCACAGTGCGAGTGTGCTGCAAAGACAACGTAAATTAAAGGTTTGAAAAGCCTCCACACCAGCTGTTTCAAGCTGTCATCTGCTCCAGTTGAGTGAATTGTTAAAGTAGGTCCTACATCTGTTACTAAATAAAGTAATATGAAAGCTGGCAGCAGCAACTTGAAACTCTCCTGGCTCTCCTAACCTACAAATAGGTTGCTGCAGTTGACAGTGCAAAGCAGGTAGAAAGGTTGGTCTGTCTTGCTGTCAGAACTGTTTTCACTTGTAGCAATAGACACCCAATACTAATACCAGCCGTTGCATTCACTCAGTTGGAAAAGGGGGCAATCTTTCTTGCTAGATTTCTGTCTCTGATTTTTGGAATCTTTCGTTCTCTTTTTTTTCCTTTGTGTTTTCAGCTGTCAGCTGCTTCCATGCCAGGTACCTTTCTCAAAGTTGTTTTGCAGCTTAGAGGTTTGTTTGAATTCTCAGTGTCTTCTGGATGCCCTAATAGTAGCCTAGAAACTGAGACCCAGAATCACAGAATAATTTAGGCTGAAAGGCAGCCCTGCCGCTTGTCTGGTCCAACCTTCTGCTCAAAGCAGGGACAGCTTCAGAATACTGCAACATGTGTTAATGGAATGAAACCAGATCAAAAGGAGCCTGGTGGACCTATAGATTAGAGGATGTGGGCATACCTCTGTGCTTTTATCTTTGGGTTCTTAAAAAGCTTGCCCCATTGCACTGAAAGCTTGTTGAATGTGCTGTCTACTTCAAAGAAGGTTTAAAGCACCCTCCATGGCATTAACTAGCTAAGTGACCACGCTCCTTATTGTGATCTTAGCCTGCTCAAACAGGCTGGGCCTCTACATTCAGTAATCTCAGCGACTGGAGGAGAAGCTCATCTTCTAGAGCTTTGCTAGTTATGGAGCTTACAAGGGGGAGCTTACAAGAGATAAGAATAAACTATAAAGTTTGGCTAAGAATAAAGAGGACATACTGGGACTGCACTTGACCTAATCAATGACAATAGAGTAGAAACAGCACAAAAACCCCTTGGTGAGTCCGAATCTCCACTGAACATGAGCCTCTTTTCAGGGAGAAAGCCTAAATCTGTTCTCATTCTTCTTGGAGTTGTAGGCTGTTTTTTTTCAATTTGCAGTTGTTCTGAGTCATGTGTAATTCTTATGACTGCACTATTCAGAACAACTTAATCATATTATACTTGCTTATGTTAACTTGTCAGTGGAAATATAACAAATACAATATAACAAAGAATGTGATATTTTCCTCTTCTTTATTTTGTTGGAGAGAAAAACAGAACACTTGCAGTACCCCGTGCTCATATTAGAATAGTTTCCACACCAATCTCTTAAATCTTAATTAATGTGCTTATGTGTATAAATTTGCAAACAGTATGCAAGTAGTAAACACTGCACTTTAAGGCCTGTATTTTCAATAGCAAATAGCATTGATCTGTAGATCAGATACCCCCAATGTACAATGTCAAGGAGTTTTTTAGGAGATTTTGAGGCTTGGAGCTATTAAAAAATTATTTTCATTTTTTTATTTGTTTCATTTTGTTTTCTTTGGTAAGGAGCAGGAGATTTTGAGTGTTTTGGCATTGTATTTGGGGTTTTTTTGTACTTTTGAGCTAACAGTAGTCTGAACCTATGAACTGAATGTCTGCTTACAGCTCAGTCATATTAGTATAGTAGGTGAACTCCTGGAACCTATTTTCTAATTTCTTTTTGTCCAGAAAGAATTCACTTCAAGTGCTCCGAGACTGTTCCACACTATGAGCCAAAATAGTGAGTGGTGACAACCAGGAAACTTGATTTAAAAGCCTGCATCCTGTTTAAACAAAACACCTAATGTGCATGCACCTAATACATGTCATTAAGAAATAAGGGATTCAAAACCTTTAATTGTCTGGGTTTAAGCACTTTCATAGGTGCCAACATGTTTTTGTACAGTAAATGTGGCTCCTACTGCTGTTGGATGACTACTGTAATGTCTTGATAAAGTACTATTTTATATGAGATGTTAAAAAGAATTAAATAGCTGACTGCCTTTACGCTGTTAAGCTGGTAGTATCTTGTTATAAACTCTCTCTTGCTACTTCTTAGTGCCAGTTCAGATGCAAACAGTGACATCTGATCTAGAGTTCAAATGGGGAAGATTCTCCCAGCCTCACTCCCCCGCTGCTGACCTGCTGCCAGGATGTTAGTCTGCAGCTCCTCATCCTGGCAGCACACAGAGCGTTTAAATTCCCAAACTCCACTGGTTTTAAAAAAAAAAATTCTAGTCACTCCATTTATACATTTTTTCTGCATATTCATTCAAAGCAAAAAAACCCATAAAATGACTTAATAAAAGGATCTTAGAGCTTGTGTTAGCAAAATGTAGAGATGAAGAACAAAGAATCAGCTTGTAAAGCGTGTTCTGGTAGCCTGTAAGACCATCCACAGGCCAGCTTTTTCATGAATTATCCTATAAAGTATTGGCAAGAACATGCAACGGTATTTATATTTAATAATATTGGTGATACATTCCCTGATTTTTATTTTGGTCCACTGATGCGTGTATACCTAGGAAAAAACTTCCAGAGTTAGAAAGTCCTATATTAGGAGTATCACCTGGAAAATTGGTTTTGCATAGTTCTGTAAATCTTTATGACAGTTAGACACTAATCCTCGACAAAATTAAAAACATATTTGTAGAATATAGAGCAGGTCTGGTAGGGGCTTTGAGGTAGATTTCAAAAACATGCAGAATACAAATTGTGTACATTCCTATGTGTCACAGCCTGAAAGGGTTCCAGAAAGTTTCCTTATTGTGAGAGTAGTTAGGTTTTCTCTTATATTTCTACAAGAGAAAGCTGATGAAGTGCGTGCAAGAATCACTTCAAGGGGCTGGAGCACTTCAGGTTTTGTAAGTATATGCTACTGGAAAAGTGTCCTGACTGGGGTTCTGTTTCCCCTTCCCTGCTTCAAAAATGACTTATGTGACATTGCTATCTATTCCCCCTCAGCAAGGACAGTAACAACACTTTCAATTTCAGACATGGTACTACATTAACCAGGGTTATGTGTTAGTTTCCATTTAATTTGATTGCAATGCATGACCAGATTGGAGCCAGTTTGTGTGTGTGTGTGTATGTGTTTAAAGAGTGACTTGCACAGAAACAAGCTACACAGATTGAAATTATTTAACCAGACGTACTTTTTTCTTTTCATGGCAACGATGCGAAGCACTCTTGAAGGCTCTCATGGGGAGGGATGGGCAGTGACTTTGTGGAGGGCTGCAACAGAGCCTCTGCCCACGCAGCTGTGTCAGTAGAGCCCTCTTAGAGATGGGATGAATTTTCTTGTCAGTGTAGCTTTCCCACTGTTTTAGACAACATGAACTGATCTTGCAAAAGCATTCCTCTGCTGGCACATCCATTGGGGTGGCTGCTCACACTACTGCTTGGCTAGAGTTTGTGACTTCCTGCATGAGATCCAACCTGGCACAACCATCTCTGTTGGCTTAATGTGAGCTGGTCCTGGACAAGAGCAGGCATAGAGGTCCACCAGGTCTTGATATCTGTAGTGTTTGAGCTGAAACAGTCTGAGAGTGAGGGGTCTCTTTCTCTCCCCCACCCCCACCTCCCCTGCATTGCTGAAACTTCTTACCATCCAGAAAAAGATGAAGTTTGAAGAGGAAATTTGTTAGAACCTCTTACTCATTTTCTAAAATGGAAATGCAAAAATAAATATTTACAGTTTTCTTTGGAGAAATACTTATGCAACGTTTTTGTGGTTTTTTTTTTTTAAATCATTTTTGAAGAATTATTGCAAACTGTATTTTCAATTTCTAAAAACCTGTATTTAGAAACAAAATCCAAACTCAAACAAAGCCCATGATCCAGAAAATTCTGTCAAGGACCACAGGGGAGTAGAGGTTGAAGGAAGGACAGACCAAGCCCAGGGAAGATAAGGAACGAAAACATATCTCAGCAAAATAAGACGAACCTTCAAAGAGAAGGTTAAACTTATCCCTTTTCTCCTTTTTTATTAGATAAAATAAAAAGAAAACAACTAGTTTTGGAGACTGCATAGATTTTGAGAAACTAAAAGAACACTCAAAATCCAAAATAAACAAAAAGAGGGCAGGGTTTAGAGGCAGCATTTTAAGACAGACTGTGTAATAATTTGATTTTTTAAAGATTAAATTGCAAATAGTATGAAATTGCTTTGCTCTTGGATGGAAAACTGGTAACTTATTTCCCAATGCGAGAAAGCGTAAGCTACAGCGGTTTCATAGTTTTTGGCTGAAGAATTTGTTATACTTGCTGGTGATCCCAGATAAGGTTCTCATGTGGGATCGCAGTGGAGTAAATGACACATGGCTTGTTCTGAGTTTTACTTGTATGAGGGGAGACTTAAAAGCAATATTAAGAAGTTCTCAGTTCAGACCACTACTCTTATGCTCCACGTACAATTTCTGTTCCACCAGGAAGTGAAACAAAATTTTTATTTCAAATAATGATATATTTAGGTTAAAGCATAATGGCCTGAACAATCTAGCATCTGTGTGAATAAGCTGTGTAATGAGACAGACTGCACTGTCTGCAAGCCTGAGGACTATACTTGTTAGAAGGCAGGCTGCTTTGTGGAGTGACCTGGAAATGCTGGAAAAAAGGGCTGACAGGAACTTCATGAAGTTTGATAAAGGCAGATGAGCTGCCCAGCAATTAGGATGGAATAACCCTGTGCAACAGAACAGGCTGGGAAACAAGTGGAGAGAAAATGACCCTGTCAAAAAAGGCGCGGGTGACATGGTGACGTGGTGACAGGGTTAGAGGCAAGGAAGACAAGTTGAAATATGGGAAATTTGAAATAGTTCTGAGGAAAAATAAAACTGTACCTTGAGGACAGTCAAATACAGTCAGGGGTTGCTTAGAGAGAAGTGGAATCTCCGTCCTTGGAGGGACTCGGCAATCATCTGGAGGTGACCCTGAGCACCCTGACCAGATGGACCTACTCTCAAGTAGGGGCTAGACCAGAGGATCTCTTTAAATGCTTTCCAAGCTGCACGATTCTCTTTTATTCGTGGTTGTCATGAACTATATGCATGTAATATGGTTTGGATTTCATAGATAACTAGATTAAAATGTTTGCTGTCTTAAAATAATGTCCAGTTGTTAAGTATTTTCCTATATTTTTTAAAAATAACATTGTTCAAATTGATTCACAGTAGTGACAGCTGATTTCTAGGGAACAATAAAAACTAATTTCGATGGGTAAGGATGGTTCAGACGGTTAGGTTTCAGGTGCTTATTGGTTTTATGAGTTACATGGGACTGTATATTATCTGGTTAAAAGCAGCATCTCTTTTCACTTTAATATAGCCAAAGTACCATCTGTGTGCAGGGTTAGATGCTACAAGAGGAAATTAACCCCATAAATCCCATGATTTCTTATCTGTTGTCCTACCTTTCATATTCCAACCCAGTAGTGAATTTCTGTCTAGTTTTATAAACATTATTGAAGGACTTGTAAAGTTTAAAGTGTTGTCATCCATAGTTTTATGTCTCTCATGGACATCTTATCAAATTAAGGACAACATTTTTTTCTAAATCAAACACTTTAGAAGTAAAGTGTATAATTGCTTTAATGGGGACATAAGCTGCCAGGAAAATATTTAGTGATGTGATACTTCATTACAACTACACAGTTGTGACTAAAACATTTTTTGAGTGCTCTTGTCAAACGGTAAAACAGGTTTGTGTTTTTCCAGCGAGTATATACATATACCTGTAAGAATAAGCCCATGTAGGGTGTATGAACTGTGGCCTCTTAAATCTGTTGGAATGTGGACTTTTTTGCATCCAATTTTGAAGAAAGTTTGGGGTGTATTTTAGTGGTTTCCTCTCTTTAGAAGGAAAAAACAAAAGAAGAAAAATCCAACAATGGAAACCAGCCTAGACCTGCTTCCTCTCCAGTGATAATTATCTATGAAATAGTGCTAACCTAAGCAGATATTCTCAATTTCTGATCAGCCATTTCAGAGCCCAGCATGTGGCTGGATTTTCAGGGTGGTGATGGAGGAAGAAGGGGACTTTTTTAATCATGTGATTTCTCTTACTTGAATTCTGTTTTATTCAAGCTGCCTACAGTATTATTTATGAGATTTACCAATGTATTTCTTTATTAAAAAACCCCACTCCTTAAGTCAGACCATACATCTAAAATCAGTACAAATGCTTGAGAAGCTTTTGGAAAGCAGAGTGTTATTTCCTAAACAGAATAAGCACTGATGACTTTTATTATTACTGTTATGTATTTTTCTGAAGAGAAAAGTGTGAAAAGATACCTAATGGTTTAGATAAAAATTTTGCCTTAATGGGTTAGAAGGCATGCTGAAATCTTTGGGATTTTCTTGGTGGACTTCTGCCAGTGCTGTGCATCTTCATGTAAGGTTTCATATGAAACAAACAAATAAACAAAAATGTTTTATTTTGAAAGGACTGTGAATTTTCCTGTAATGTAAAATTCTTCTTAGAAGGATGTGAGATGACAGGTTTTTGGGTTTTGAGCATGCAGATTTTTTTAACAGTGTAGCTGATAGCAAAGAATGAGAAGGCATTCAAACTTGATACAGTTGTAAGTACAAGATCTACTGATCTGCAGAGCTAGGTGAGCCCAGCCAAGAGGTTCTCCTGACCTACTTTTAGGTAACAGATCCTAAACTTGGCTATCACTGACACTTAGAAATGCAAATATCAGATACCATAGTATCATAGGTAATAACCCAAACAAAAGCTTTGGGGCTTAATTACTTTACTTTAAAATTGTATTTTCCTTTTGTTGTTTTTGCCAGATGTTTCTTCAGCAAATTGTATGGTCTATGGAGGAAGTTACCTAGATTCGTCAAGAATATGTCTATCTGTGTAACAGGATAAATGTGGATTTTGTAGGCAAAAATCCAGAATTTTCTAATTATGTGTTTATTGGAGTTGCATATGTACCTTTCATAACCTGTGTCCCTACTTTAACATGTAGGTTAGAAATCTCTGAATGCTGCTCGGCTCATTCTCCCACATGTGGAATAAATTAAGAGTATCTAGTAGGGTTTTTTCTACTGTTTTCTGTAGTATTACTAATAATAGACTTGTTTAAGACCTTGAACAAAAGCATTGATTTTGGAGAGGACTAGTAAACAGTTCTGGTTCAACACAGTAATTTAAAGATTCCAGCTTTAAAAACTTTCCAAGTGGGGAGATGCTTTCCCCATGGATAACGTGTTCTGAGTACCTGCTTTGTTTGAGGGAGCCTCATATTTCCCCTCGAAGTATGAGATTTGTTATTTTCTGCTGAAACCCAGCTGAGGCTCTGGATTCATCTTCATGAGGTTCCACTGTGATAGTGCCACCCACCCCTGCCTGAGGAGAGAAATGTGTTCTTTTGCAGTGTGATTTTAGCTTTCCATCCAGGCATAATTAGGAGCAAACAGCAAAGTAAGGTTCTTTGTGTGTGTAGTGTGCGTAAAACAGATTGCAGCAGTCCAAACCTCTTCTGGCACAATTACTTGCAGCACCTGTTTTTTCCTTCTTGTATTCTTCTGAGCTTCGTTTCTTCAGCCTTCGCATTTGCATTCATGCATATTCTCTCATCTTAGTGTTCTGTGCACAGGTTGGACTTACACTATTTTCTCCATGACTCCTACCTTTGAGCTGTCTTTCAGTTATTCATAGAAAACAAATCCTGTTACTGTTTCACTTGCTTAGCCGGCTTTTCATTCCCCATCTGCCTGGGCCTTCTGCTTAACTTTTCCATTTCCACTGCTTTCAGTCACATCAGTTGGGCACTCTTTCTCTGCTTACTGTTGTGCTCTTTCAGCAGCTCCCAGCAGCTCATTAATGTGCCTTTTTTGCTTTTACTTTCTTTCTAGAAATGTCAGCTGCTTCTCTTGGCTGCCGTGAGAGACAGATAAACATAATTAAATTGGGTCAGTGTCCCCAGGAAGGCTGGTGACTTTGCAGTATTGAAACTTTCTTCCTGTGAGCAGTGACAAGTAGTTTTTCCATATTATAAAGAGGCCAGTTTTTCTTATGAATCTTGTAAATAAACCCTAAAGTTCAATGTATGTAAATCACATTTCCTACTAGAAAAATAAGCTTTGGAAAATAAGTCTTTGGAAATTCTTGCATATTATAGCTTAGGCATATGTTCTTATTTTGAATGCCAGTAGTGATGAAAGAAATCTGTTCCTTCAGGGATTGTTTTGCTATACTGAGAGACTTAAAACTGCTGCTTCTATACAACAGCAGAAACTGCTTTTAAGACCGACACTTTTGGGGAAGGAGAGTCAAACTAGTCCCTCTAAAAACCAGCCAACTCCCACTTCACACAACAAGCAGTGTTACCTTTGCTAAAATGGTCAGGACCAGTGATGAAATAAAAGATTTTTTGTTGTGAAGCTTGCAATCAGCTCTCAGTACACAGTCATCAGGAGTGATTGTGAATATCTGAAGGCTTCTATAACTGCATGTGAAATGGTCTGAATATCATCTGCCAATATTACTACAGTATCAGTAGTCAAGGTACAGACAACCACCATGAATGTGGTCTACTTGCCTGTTTGAAGTTACTGTCATAAGCTGTCTAAAACCCCCAAAAGGCAGCTTGGGTGACTAAAGCTAAAAAGCGGGATTTTGTGTTCTTTGAAACACTGTTGGTTCAATTTGTTTTGCTGTTTGAGTTGAGAAAATAAGTATGTGTATTTTCTTGTGTAAGCTTTCCAGCCTTTTTATTGTGATCCTTTCATCTTTTAGAGAAAAAGCATGACACTCAGGAAAGGAAAATTTTGCTTTGGTGTCAAAATGTGTCTATGTTGGGTTTTCTTGTTGTTTCTTTTCTCATCTACCTGTTTCTTGCTCTTGAAAACAGTGCAGATCCTGTAATAGTGTGCAACAAATGCATTAGCAGGTTGTCTACTGCCAGACTGGAAATAAGAGATACTCTCAAATATGTCTAGAAATAATATACCTAACAAAACAAAATCCCCAGTGATGTCTACAGCTACATTACCTGAACTAGACAAACTAGTAGTTCTGTACTATGCTTTTCTTCATCAGCTGGTCTTTTAACACTCAGGTACTTGTGGAACATTAAATTTTGTTTAATTAAAATGGGAAAGAAGTGGCTTCACTTTTCATGTCAAACCACCAAACACCACCCCCCCACCACCCCCCGAATTTACATGACAATGTCCAGAATGTTAATGTGCCCCAAAGGAAGCTTTCCCTTGGGTGGTAAGGGAGGTTAAGGCTAGAAGTGATTCTTGCTCAAGATGTTGGATCCACTGCATCATGGATTTCATCTGGGACTTTGGTGGAGAGATTTGTTGGTTTTGGGTTTTTTTTGTTTTGTTTTTCTGTTTGTTTGTTTTTTAATATAGCCCTTATTATTTGTGGGCTTTTTTGCATGTTTCCATCTTCTGTAATGAGAATATGCTATTCGAACTTTAGGAACTGATAAAATAAGTTTAATGTGGTAATTTGTAATGTGGAGGTTAATAAACAAATGGAATACAAGTGTCTTTCTGAGTGGATTTTGTTACTTTTTTTTTTCCTAAATTTTGTATGAATGGGGCTTAGTATTGGTGTTACTACTATGATTGACGTCACTTTGGATTGTCCATAGGTTTCAAGAAGTGGACAGACTTTGTAGTTCGCTGGTAATGAAACGGACGAAAATTGATGAACTGTCATCTTTCTTAACCTGAGCAGATGCCCAAAATATGTTGCAAATAGTTATCTTAAGGTTAAGGACCCCATGTAAGATTTAAAAACCTCTGTTAGAAGGTGTTTTTTTTTTTTTTTTTTTTTTTTTTTTTAATGTGTGTGTGTGTGAACTGCCATTGCTATTAGTCTGAAAATACTGTATTTTGCCAGTTTATCTCAAAACTTCTTCCTCTTCTGTGTTCCTGGTTGCTCCACACTGTGTTGTGTAGATGAGGTACTTACAGGTCTGCTAGCTCAGTGTGCCCAGAATGAGCTTACATCAAGGGCAGTGGTTCATGCCCACTCCAAATTAATTAGGATTTAACAAGATGTTTGTTCTCATTTTGTACAAGTGATGGATTTGGCACCATAGTTTCCTTTAGGAAAGGCAGCAGTTACTCAGTTTATGTAGCTAGAAGAAGCTTATAATGGGTTTGCATAATTAAATGCTGGCAACCTGGAATGAAAAGCTGTAATTGAGAAGCAACATTTCCTTCAGATTCAAATAGTCTTGTGTTTAATGTGTACTATCAGGATACATTTTTCAACATCAACAAAGAAAATTGTTTTCTTAATATGTTTTGGTTTGTGGGTTTTTTGTGGAGTTTTTTTGTCTTCTTTTTTGTTTTGTTTTTGTTTTCACGTTCTTTTAGACTCGAGTTTCTCTAAGAGGCACAGTTAGAAAAGAGGGCAACTAAATCCTTGGTTTGCTTTGAAAACAGAAGCTACTTGAAATTAATTGGATTTACGGTAAGGGAATTCTTGTCATTTTTTTCACCTTCGCAGATTTTTTTTCAGGTAGAGCTTTTCTGTGCCTGATAGCAATTTCAGATAGTTTTATATTGACTGGTTTCCTTGACTACCATTCAGATTTGATTTCCATAATGCTCACTTTTCTTCAGTCTAGTGTTTGCTTTGATGAGTCAAGCTCTTTTGGAGAGCAGTCAAATAAAAAGAAAAGTGATATACCCCATTTTATCACAGCTTTTTCCATGATTTATTTCAGTCAGATCTTTTCTGTGCAAACAGATACTATTGATACACAGGTTGTATCTTGGCAAAAGCAGAGCTGGATGAATGCATCTGGTACAGAAGTTTTAAATGGAATTGTTCTGCCATTAGTAGATATCCTCCTTCAAGCAACTAACTTTTTGCATACTCTTGAAGGCTGCAGCATGACTTTGCCTTCTCACTATACCTGGTTAAGCAACTGTTTCAGGTTGCAAAATCAGAACTCACACTAAAATTCTGGACTAGCTGTATCTTATTTTTCCTGTTGTTTTTGTTTTAAGAGTTTGCCTTCCTAGTCAATCTAGTCCCTAACTGTATTTTCCTCCTGCCTTAATCTAAAGGGATAGAACCCAAAAGTTGTAGCAGAGTTCAGATAAGCTTAAAATTTTCAGGAAGATGTATAACTATGTGACAAAGTACTGTGCATTCTTCTGTCCCTTAGCTGCTGTTTCAAGGTGCTGTGATGATCCTGGCCTGTGGTTCTTAGAAATGAGTGTGGTTACTGATGGCTGCTCTGAGTGTTTAAGAAATCAAAGTGGAAGAAAGACCGTGTCATGAAGACCAGAGTTTCATGGTTACATACTGAGCCAAACTAACAAACAATGTATGAAAGAAAAGATAACTTGAATATCTGTACACTCTTTCACTATGTATTGGGTTTGTGTGGTTTTGCTAGCTGGGGGAGGAGTGAGGGGCTACAGGGGTGGCTTCTGTGAGAAGCTTCCAGAAGCTTCCCTATGTCTGACAGAGCCAATGCCAGCCAGCTCTGAGCCAGGCCTGCAGCTGGCCAAGGCTGAGCCCGTCAGTGAAGGTGGTAGTGCCTCTGGGATATTTAAAGAAAGGGGAAAAATTACTGTACAGAACAGAACAGCTGAACCCTGAG
>JAWWEU010000111.1:81743800-81818413 GCA_035583155.1 Acropternis orthonyx
CGGTTAACATCTTATATAGCAAATGCTGTATGGTCACTGGTAATCGATGGGTCTCTGTCCTCAAGCTTGTTCAATTTTTAATTTATTTTTTTTAAAGTATGTAAAGAGAGTAATAAGCTGTTCCTATGCACAACTTTGGTTCTCAGTCTGGGATTAAAGAAGAGAATCTGTTGCTATCCTCTAGTCTGTTTACTTGAAGCTGTAAATTGGCAAGGATTTTTTGTTACTCTGTTCATGATAACATGAATTTTCAGTGACTTTTCAGCAAGAAGGAAAAGACACCTATTTACAACTGAATGTTGCAAGTAGAGTGCTTATTGTTACAGCAAAAAAATTGAAGGATTACCTGCTGGATAGCAATTAAGGCTGTGCTTATACATCAGGTGCATTCAGAGTGTAAATTTTACATGTTGTTTTACATTGGTTTTATTGTCCTGCCAAATTCTGAGAAAAAAATGCCAAGGCTGAATGAAACATGCTCTCCAAACAAAGGATTTCGATAGGCTTTGCTATTTTCACATATACATGTGTAACCAGCTCTTAAACTGAGATGATTAAAGAAAAAGAAAGTTGCAGTCTGTAGAATGGGAAATAGTCAATACGTATGCAACATATGCAGTGACTGTGTATGACCCAAAGCTTACAGATCATATTACCAGACTGTGGTAATAAAAATCCTGGGTTACCTATAACAATGGAAAATATTCATATGCATTTTGTCTGAAATAGTTCTTTACATTATAGAACTAAAAAAGAGGAAAGGCTACCACCTAGGGTACCACTTCTATCTTTCCTCATAGTCTGTGGAGAGTGCCCAGAGGACTAATTTTGAGTAGACACGTAACTTTTAGACACAGTGAAACAGTACTCTATCCATGAGCAATCTGATAACTTGTGTGACTGGTGTCACTCAGCACGGTTCAGTGCCTTTGGCTCCCAGGTCAAATATTTGTAGTTCACCCGGCTGGCCAATCACCCTGTCACCAATTTGATGCAGTAGGGAGAATCCTTCCAAGCTAATGATACTGTTCCAGGCTTGTTCCAGTCTTTCAGCTTGAGGACCTCACAGGTGGGAGCTGCTGTGAGTCAAGGAAACGCATCTACCCAGGACCAAATTGGGAGGGGGGGAGAAGACAGGCTTACTGCAGCCACCTGTGTGTCAGCATCTGCAAGCCAAGTAGGCACGTAAGAGCTTGCTCATTAGAGGAGAGATTAACTTCTTTTGGTGTTGCCATAATTAGGAAGATGCTTGAAAATACAATTTTAATACATGCTAATCTGTGTGGGGAGCTTTTTTCTTTTTAATTGCCCACTAAAAAACCTTCAAGTGTGCATCTTTTTTGCAGTGGTTCTGCAGAAATATGCCTTCTACCATCTATTTCTGCTCACGTCCTTTTGTGCTGCATTATTTTAGGCTGTTCCTTTAGATTTGATGTATGCCATTGTAGTACTAGAAGAGAAGACCACAGTATTGAGACTGGTCTCTGCTCTCCTTTATGCAACTCTGTAGAACAGTATTTAAAATACTTATTTGTGTTAATTGTTTATGAAGCTAGTGAAAAGAAATTAGTTGCTTAGTCCTATCAGAAGTCCAGAATACAGCAGCTGATAATCTGTTTAGTCTCTGAAAGGCAATAATAGAATCTGTTAAGCATATCAGGTTTATCAATTCCCCTCAGGATTTCAGGGCTTGCTAACCTGTATTTGGTTAAGTACTTATTTCAGACAGATGGAATTTTTGGCAGTTACTGAAATTCCTCTCCCACCTACATGGAAATCATGCATGACTCTCAAATAACACCTGATTTTGCAAATGTAAATACTACATATTGGAGACTGCATGCCTGTTGACTGTACTTTATTTGTAAAATTATTACAGTTAGAAAGCTACGATTCGGCATTTTGTTTGGAATCATTCTGGTTAACTATATTTTATGTCAGCTGATGTTATGTTCATCTAAATTCCCTTCATAAATGGGGATTCCATGTCAGTTATTCCACTGATAGCATTGAAGGCATCCTTTGAGTAGAGTTATATATTAGAGATACAGGGTACTGACTCACAGCATCTGCCATGAAAGTGCATTAATATTTTAAGTAGAATTTCAGGTTTGGTCTAGTAGAACTTGGTGGCATCTTTATTTTTAAAAAATCACTATCATGAATCGACTTGTAATTCTATCTACTATAAATGTATATCTAAAAATAAAACTGCACATTGATACATCTTTAGAAGACAATATTGACAAAGGTGGTAATTAACAAGATTATTACCATTTCAAGATTAATATACCTTGATTCATCCAGACGATTAGAGCTCTAAAGTGGCCTACAGCAAGTGTTTTTAATCTATGGCATGGGTAATCTGTGTTGAAAATTAACATATGTCATAAGAACATGCTCAACAAGTTTGTAAGTGATGTGGTAAACTGCTGTTGTCTCCTTCTGGAGTGGTTCCTGTAGCCAGAACTTTGCCAAGTAGGCATCTTTGAAGGTCTGTACATCCCAAAGGAGTTTGAAACCAATAAAGATGGCTCAGAAATAACCAGGGAATAAAAAACCCCAAAATCCAACATCTGAATATTTGTTCAGCTTCTCTGGCCCTGCGGTTTAAGCTGTGTTTCATTCTGTTTATTCTTGTCTGCTAGGGGCAACCAAGAGAGCCAAGGCAGATCTTTCTACACTGCTGGGATGTCCCTGCTAGGGGATTGGGTCAGGGGAGACACAGATCACAACCAATGCTTGTTAGTAAGACTCTTATTAAATAGCTGCTCTAACAAACGGAGTTGGGGTGTTGCTGTTAGTAGCAGATAGCTGCACCCATTGATCCAGGTTCTGGTTTGCCCACTATAGGTTCATTGTAGCTCCCAGGTGGGAGCAACAATAGGAAGGGCAGCCTCCCCCCTTACTGGGAAGCAAGGCTTGTACTAATAATGTGCCTGCAAGCTGGGTGTTCAGAAAGCCCCTCAGGGTGTCTTGGTTGGTCCATCAGATATCTCTCCACAGCTCTTGTCCACAATCAGCAGTCATGGCCTTTCTGGGAATGTGTGGGGGAGGCCTCATGCAGAGCTGTTAGCTCTAGGTGTGGTGAGTTTATCACTTCTTGCGGAGTCAGCAGCATGACCAGGTTCTGGAGCTGTGCAGATCTTGGGAGAGTTCACAGGCTGTCTGTTGACAGGCACAGTGTTGCCTCCTATGTCTGGAAAATTGCTCCATCCACAAACATGGGAACCTGTGGAGGACATTTACACCAACTCATGCCTGTTGGTCTGCAGAATTGTTCTCACATGAAAAGTGGGAGCCTAGGCATCTCTACAGGCCTTGCTCTAACACGCCTCTCCCTGAGCATCTAAATCATTTCATCTGCAGGTGGTGTAAGACATACAGGTCTGTCAGTTTGGGAGGTGGAGTGTTGCTATCCCCTTATGTGTTGCGCTTTGTAAATTATTTTATGGCTCTAAAATTACATGGAATCTTCTTTTGAGACAGCCAGCTCTCAGACAGACAGACAGAAAGTGGACAAGTGCAGCTCTAGCAATTTTTTTAGATTGCTTTGAGGTTAAAAATCCCTGCAATAATATGAATGGTTCAGGGTAAGATGATTTTTTTTTTGTGCATTGTGAATTGACTCAAAAGGACAGTCAGGGCTTGATGTAGCAGTCCACATATAGGCAACTAGTGCCCCTTGAGATAGTGTGTTGTGCCTGGCTGGCATCTGGTGCTGTGAAAGCCTCTTAGGCAGTTGATTTTCAGTTGATACTATTGCCATAATGAGCAATGTTGATGGCACCAGTACCTTTGAGCCTCCCAGCTGAAAGTAGGTGCTTATGTGTGAAAATCTGATTTTGGTCTATAGACAGTATAGTAATTGGAGCAATTTGGATTAGTGACTCCCAGGTATCTATTTTATTTTAATTGATACTATACATCCTATAATATCATGGGAGGACAGGTGCCTGGATTGCATATGAATAGCTAAATTTAGAATCTTAACTAGACCCACCCTACATTATACCACAACTTGCAATATATTTTTATATATTATTTTCTTAGTGACTTCTTTTATTGTTTATTTGTTACTGTCTGCTGTTTGTGCAGTACAGCCTTCTCAAAGTTAAGGTGAGGAGGGATTTGCAGCGCAAAAAGATTTTACTGCATATATGTACAAAAGAAAAAATATATACAAATAGTTTCTTAAAATAGGTTTGCTTGCTTACTTTCAGATAATTGTTTACAATAAGTTAAAGGATTGCTAAAATAAGAATGCTGTAATGTGTAATTTCTGTTTTGCTGCTCTGAATCACACTTGTATGCAATCACCATATCAACTCACTGTACAGCTGCCAAGCTGCCCACATGTTCCCATGATGAATTTGCCAAAAGAAGTCTGATCTCCTTCTGGCCTCCTGCATTTCTTTTTTTTGACTCATAAATCCATGGGTGTGTGTATTAGCTACTGTATTTATTTGTACTTTATTTGTTGGAAGCTGGTTTAAACTTTTGTTTCAGTTTCCCCTCTTGACTTGACTTTTTAAGTTTGCTTTTGAAAATCCTGTGGACTTAGAATTGGGCTATGAGTATGCTCCGGGTCACTTGGCTTTCCTGAAAACTATAAAAATTTGTGTGTTCAACACATTGCAGCAGATCTATGACTCCAGAAAAACAGCTTTGAAATATAAATCCCAAATGCCAAAATAGAGTTCTTCAACTTAAAATACTTAAAAAAGCTGTGTTTAAAAAAAAGGTGCATAAAACAAAGCCTGTACCTTTTGGCATTTTATAGCTGAAACAAGAACAGTTCCTTCTTTTCTTGTATGTTCAGAGTGGGCCGTGGGCCCATCAACTATAGCTTTTTTTTTTTCATACCTTCAGCATGCCTCACAGTCTCACAAGTCCTGATGGATGCCTGAGGGCTTATCAAAAGGAGCACAGTTGCTGTATCTAAACCTAGTTCTGCTGTTTACCCTTCACCAGTCCTCCTTTTCTAGTTTTCTCCTTCCTTGTCCCAGCCAAGGTACCTGGATGTGCCTGGCATTTCAAACTCCAGTGAAAACACTTACTTAGCAGGATTCACTGCTATTTTTGGGATCTCAGCTGTAAGCTAAGGCCTATACCAAGACCTATGTGTTAGGTACTGTAGAAAGATAAGAAAACCACAGGTCGTCTGCCAAATAAGTGAATGAATTGTTAATTACTAGTTTGTGTACTGATTTTTAGACCTTAATCCAAAATGCTTAATTCAGATCTAACCAGTGTGCCTCCCTAAATGCCCAAAGGGGAATCTGAGCATCATCTGAGGGGAAAATAACTCTACTTTTTTGAAAGATGGCAGTTCTGTCACACAGTGACTTTTCCTATTTACAGTCTAATACTACTTTAAATAATGTGTGCATTATAAATGATTACTGATGTTCTTTACATCTGAAAATTCATTGAGATTTTGTCTGTGCAGGTTGCCAGAGGATTGCAACAGAAAATTTCTGTTTTCATGTTCATTTTTCATTTCTTAACTCTATGCTATACATCTTCAAACTGTGGTAACTTTCTGCTGGTGATCATACCCTGTCTTCTTATCAACTTGTATTTGTCATCTCTCTCTTCAGTCTTCATGAGTACAGTTTGAAAGGATTCCTTTTTTCTCTAAAATTTTAATAATTCTGATTTTTTTAAAAAAAGATTGAAACTGAATTCTGCTGTTCAAGCCTGTCTTTTATGCATGGTCTACAACAAATCATTCCTGAAAAGAAACGCAAATCTCTAAGTTAATGTAAATTGACAGTTTTCGGAGCTATTTTTTAATTCATGTCAAAAAGACCTTAACAGAAAACTGCGTGTGAATTTGCACCATTAAAAAATTACTCCCTGTCCTTACCTACAGAGGTTCTTGGTGTGACCTGTCTGCCTAAAACACTGGTTGCAGAAGAGATGTTTGCCCAGATAACTCCATTAGCTGCCTCAGCTTGTAATGCTTTTTGGCAGTTACGATAAGTATGGGCTAAAAATCTGGCAGGAACATCTTTAGCTCTCTGTGGTACTCCAACACCAGTTTCTGGCCATGAACCACATTTGTTTTCAGCAGAATGATTTCATTTTGGAGCATGTGTTCAGATTAGTTATTCTAAGTATTCCCTGGTGTAATTGTGCCTTGAAATGAGCATTGGACATGGAGTATTAAAAGTATTTATCTGGTTTCTCTGAAGTAATGTTTGGATAATAAAAATGCAAAATGGAGGGGAAATGCTTGTAAAACTTTATTTTTGCCCATTTGTAAGGTGATTTTTTTTTAAAACATAAATTATATAAAATAGCTCAAGGGGATTTGCAGATCATTAAACTCTCAAATGTAGCTTAAAATGCTTGACAAAATCATATGTTCTATATTTTTAGAGAGATTTTATAAAATTTTCTTTGAATGTGTAAAATTTTGCAGGGTTGCGGGATTTTTTTTCATATTCTGATCTTAAAGGGCTTTTTGACATTCAGTGCCCAAAACTGCCTAAAATGTTTTCCTTAAAAGAAAATTGTTTTATTACTTTTGACTTGGCTTCCTCCATAACAGTACTAGAGCAGTATGAGAAGCCAAAATTGCTGCAGGCAGAATCTTGACCAGCAAAAGAATTGCTTGCAAACAGTTACACATACCAAAGGTCATGCTTTCCTAAGGACTGCAGCTGGTTTCTGCAGTTGAGTTTCTCCTGGAGACAGTCTGGTGCATGAAGTGGTGTGAGTAGCATGGGATGATGTGTGACTGGCAACTAGTAGTGATGCCACTGATTTTTCATTTGGGACATACTGGGGAAAAAAACGTTCTCCAGTAATTGGAAAATGTTTTCAGTCTTTCAGCCAAAAGCATTTGTCTTACTTGCATGGGGTTTTTTTATTGTTTGTTTGTTTTTAAGAATATAGAGTTGCAGGGTTCTGTAAATCCATTTGTTCAAAAAATGGATCCAAACACGTATTGCAGGCAGCTGTGGGGTTTTCACAGAGCTTTGTGTGACAGGCGATCCTCGGCCTCTGCTCTGGGTTACCAACTGCTGCAGTGGGGGCTGCAGGGGGTGGCGGGGTGCCAGCTCTCCTCTTTCTGGCCATGGCAGCAGATGTTGTGCATATTTGAGTCCCTTGCATTCATGAGCATTTTTCATTATGTCATTGAAATCACTTCTATGATTTAGGTGTGCAGAATGAGTTTTTAACTGAGGGTTTTTTACTTTTTGATGGACTCTGAGACAGTGATGAACCTACCTGTCAGTCCCCAAAATATTTTAGAGACTATAATTTTCCTCTAGAAGTATCTTAGATCAACAATCCAGAGATTTCTTTCTTGTAGAATAGATGGTACTTCCAGATATATTTCCTCACTACACATTTTTACCTTCCTCTTCATTTCTTCCTTCCCCCTTCACTGATCCAGTCAGCTCAGATATGCGTGCAGGTACTTGGGCTTGGTGTTGGTGGTTGTCTCCTGAATGCCAGGGATGACCTGAAGTGTTATGGGCCTTCATCTTCTCTGCCAGAGACTGAGGAAAGAGTCACAGAGTTAAAGAACCTTGGATGTAGATGTGGTTTCCTCTTCTAAGCCAGCCTCCTTCTGTGTGCTGTTAAGCTAATACTTTTGTGACATACCTGCAGAATGCCAACAGAAGGAAATTATTTTTTTTTTCCTAAATGAGTAGGAGTTTTTAAAAATGGAAGAGTGGATTTGCTAGAACAAAAGAAGGCTAGGTCTTGGAAGAAACTGGAGAAGGATCCCTGAAATGGATACTGGCTACCCTTTAGTAAAGCTGAATCTCGTTAGTGCATGGGCAGGATGCACATATTGTTTTAGTACACTCTTTTTCTTTAGTACTTCTTTTTCTTGAGAAGTTTACATAAACGTAGTAATTATATGACCTTCATATATTCTGATAATTTGTATTAAGAGATAGGACTTGTCTCTGTTGACTGTGAGCAGAAACTGAGACATCTCTTGAAGTATTTTGAGCATGCTCTCTGTCTTTTCAAGCACTGCTTGAAAATCCTGTCAAAACGCAGTGCAAAAAGCTGCCTGATACAAGAGAATGCTCTGCTGTTTATTCTTTTTTATGGCTTCTCAGTACTGCAACAGAACAAGACAGTTGTTGTGAATGTAACTACACAAGAACAACACTGGAGATGAGCAGCTTTGGGGGTAAAGAGAGTCTGGGCAGAGGACATAGTTAAGACCTGAGCTGATAAACCAATAGAGATTAAATAATGAAAAAATACTGAGCAATGTACAGTAATAGAAATCACTGCTATGATTACAAAACTTCCCCACATTACAAATGGAGAGGAAAATTCAGAATTAAATGTATATGCAATGAGTTAAACTTCTTAAAAATCAAAAAAAAGCAGGCTCAGGGTGCTTTCTGTTTATAACTGAGAATATGAAAATGTATTTATACCTAAAGAGCAATAGAAAAACCCAATCCAAAGTTCAGACCGAAAGGTTTGTGTAAAAGGAAGATAATGAGGTGACTGAAGAACAACGTGGTTTTACCAAAACCAGAGCATATAAAGAAGCATATGAAACACAACCCTCAAAGAATTGCAAGCTCTTATCTGGGAGGGTTCGTAATAACTGTGTTTTTCGTCTCTATGATGTGTATGGGGCATAAGGCAGTGAATAAACCAAAACCAATTAGGTAAAGGTTAATACTTACGGTAGTAATATCGTGCCCTTACTGCTTTTAGATTGTCACACTGTTGTTCTTATTGGAAAATGTATTTGTAATACATACTGCAAAATAAAAGTGTCAACATCGTTTATTATAGTTGAGATGCTAGGTGATGGAAATCTGTCCCACGCAGGTGTGCACAAAATACTCCTCTCAGGAAGGGAGAAGAGTGTGTAAATCAAGCTGGACCGAGAGCCCTCTCTGCTGGATGGCTGGGAAACAACACTTCAAACAGGAAAAAACAAGAACTGTGATGTGGAAAAGAAAATCTGAGAGGCTAGTGAAATAAATTTAGACATAAACCATAAATCCTAGGTAGTTAAGGTCCTCCCTGATTATAAGCAGATGAAATAGCATGCACTTACTGCATAAAATGGCCTTATTAAATTGTCAGGTGATATATTTTAATGGTAATTCTTTTGAGTGTATATGGGATCTGAGGGAAAAAGAGGAATTAACATTTTCCATTTTAGAAATTTTAAAAATTATTATCTGTAACAAAGTGGAGTATTCATGTAAAGGATTTTCAAACCATGTATAGCATAGGGAGCGTAGATGGGTGCTGTTTTTGTACTAGGGCTCCAAATAAGTTAACACTTAATATAGGAGTTGTAGTAATACGGGAAAATAGGCTATTTCAAGATGAAGTACTTCTTTAAAAAAGGCACTAGGCACCATCTAACACATGTGTCTGTTTTAAAATAAAATATATTTTCCAGTATGAGAGGAAACCCTATCATAGTAATTAAAGTCTGTATCTTATTCCTGAAGCAAACGCAGGCTTTTAGAATTTTTTTCTTTCCATTCAACTAATGGAAACGGGAAAGGAGAGATGCAGAGAATAATCGGATTGCCACTTTATTGCCAGCACTGAAAGATCCACTAAAACTATGCAGCTCCCTGAAGTCCAGTGATTTGGAACTGATTCTCTCATGTATGTGTGTGTGAGCACATATGGATAGCTTTTATGTGGGTTTTTAAAACAAAAAAAAATCTACTGGAGATAAGAGGGATCAACTTTAAATAAACTCGTGAGGAGCATTGACTCTCCCTTCTTCCATGGTGTTTCAGAATATGATAGCAGCTGAAGACACTCATGACATGTCTGGTCACAGAAAGTTCATTAGGGAAAAAAATGCAGCCTTTGTGTATACTTTTGGAAACCTTCTAAATCTTGCATGTGTGGAGAGCTATACAGCAACACAGTTACTGACCTTTATTATACTTGGTTTCCCTTCATATCTGTCTCGTGTGAGAGAAGCACATTCTGGAAATGTTTGATCTTTTGTAAAGTATTCATTATGAGATTTATTTTTTTTTTGAGTCATCATTTCACTTAAGGGTAACAAGTTGATTAATGGCATAAGAGAGCAGATAGTGTGATTGAGTGGCTTTAGGCAGTTTTTTTCTTACTTTTTTTCAAGCCACACTGACCTAACCACTTGAAAATTTAGATTAAAAATGGTGTATGACGTGTAAACTAGTAAGACGCAAAGATTTTATAGTTTATTTTTGTTCTGTAAAAATAAGTTCTGTCAGGTGACTATTTCTGAAAAAGAAAAACCCAAACAGAAACCCCAAGAAACCGCCCAAAAAACAAACAAACAAATAAACTCAAAAACCAACCAACCAAAAAACCAAATCAAAACAAAACCCAAAAACTCCACAGAAAAAAACCCAAGCAAACAAAAAAAGCAAAACAAAAAACCCAAACAAAACCACAGAAGAAATCCCACCAAAAAGAAGCAGCTGTCCCGGTAATCAAACTAACTGATACGAATTTATCACATTTTATCACTCACTAGGTGTTGTGACATTGTATAAATCACTGAATTTGTTCTCTTGAAAAGGCAAGAGTAGAGCAAATGTAGACTAAAGGATGCCTTCTGTATTTGTGCTCTTGCTTTACCTGTTTTTTCCTGTCACTTGTTGACCCAGATAATTCTAATGGTAACATGAACAAAGATATTTTAAAAGTCTCTTTATAGAGGTTGTTGTGGAAGTACCTCAGTAGTATTTATTTTCCACAGGAGAATAAAGGCAGAAACATTACACTGCCAGTTTTAATTCTTTAATAGATCTCAAGGTGTTTTCTCAAGTACTTTTTGCATAAGAAACAAAGTATATTCTATATAGTTGTATGATAGATATAGAATATTAGGCAGATGTCTAATGACCTGTGTATATGTGTGTGTACACACACACATCATCTGGTAGAGTAATAAATGCTACCTAACCTGCACTACATGAACTTGTGAATATGTTTAAGCTACATGATAAGCATATTGCTAAGATTATAGACAATTTTAGTGTTAACCTAAGACAGGCCTCAAAGACACTTGCGCATATCTGCCAGCACTGACTCTGGAGTGGAAGCAGTGCAGCAGCATGGTGCTAAAGGAGAGCTGTAACATGTCTGTGGAGCCACCAACCAGTTGCTGTAGTGTGAAACAAATGCATGTATTTCATAGGTCATATATGGAAGAAACTCCTCTGAAATGTCTTTTTATCCCCTAAAACTGTCAAAGTTCTGATCCTGTCCGTCAGTCCTGCCTGGCTGTAGATGCCACAGCAAAGTAAAACTTAAGCAGTCAGTGCCTAAACCCACTTAGTGTCCTAAAGCCACAGCCATGTTTCTGCTGTAAAGGCATCTTTCTCACAGTAACTTGGGTACTTTCTGAAGTTGTTTTAGACAGACCTCATTAAAAAGCAGCAAATGAGTGATTGAGAATATACACCTGCTCTCTTCCTCAGCTGTAATTCAATAACCTTGTGGGTAATAGTCTTGTGGTATCAGGGGACCTTAACTCATTCTGTGCTGGGATGGAGTTACTGTGCTGTACACATCCATTCTCCTATGACTCAATAAAACCTTTTTCCAAAATAATTGCGCAATTTTAAATACTACTTAATTTTAAATAGTTCTTCTGATGCTAATTTTACCTGTGCTATGATTTACCACAGAATTTTCTTAAATTAATTTTCTCTTACCTATACATGGTTTTTATTTTTGTTTTTTCAGGGTATGGCTTTTACCTTGGAGGAGAGGCAACAGTTGAATATTCATGGATTATTGCCCCCCTGCTTTCTTGGTCAGGATGCTCAGGTTTATACAATTCTTAAGAATTTTGAAAGGCTGACATGTGACCTAGACAGGTAAAGTATGGCTATGAAACTTTATCCTAGTTATCAAACCATGAGTCTATGGTGGTTAATTATTGGGAATCAGTAACTTTGTAGAAAACTTGCTTTAGTGTGTTAAAGAAAAGAAAAATCTGTCTTGGGAGTGTGGGAGGAAAGAATATTTTTTTTAAAGTACTATTAATCCATGTATGATAGACACAATACGTAAGTATAAAGAAATATAATCTGTTTACAAATAAATGTAAATAGAAGGTGTTACAGAAGGCATTTGCTTCAGGTAATGTTTTTCCAAATCTGTCCCTATTAAGCTTAACATCTGTAAATACTTAAATAAACAAAAACTCGGTGTCTTTCCCACCTATAAGTCTTCTTTTGCATATTCTCTTTTCCAAATAAATAGTTGGGTAAGGAAGAAATTTGTTTCCTGCTCCTGTGACCAGACATCCCTAAAACAGAAGCACTATTATTAAATTATTACATCCACATATCTTGAGCATTAGACTGTAACTTGCCATTTTAGACCACTAAGCATTTTTATTATAATACCAGTTTTAGTATAAAGGTTATATGCCACTGCACAGCTTTGCAGTACAAATATATTATTGTTGCTATGGTTTTAGTGATGTACTTCAGCTGACAGAACTAGCAAGTCTTTGATTCATGGAAATAGCTTCAAACCATTACAGATTAGGCTTTTTTCTCACTAATGTATTCACTAGTCGAAATATTTCAATGAAGATTTTAGTAATTAACATACTAGTAAAAAGTAAGGCTGTGTTTATTTCCCAATCTTATTCTGTGGCATGTGGCAGTGGTATTCTCTCAGCCATAATTTTTGGTCCAGGTATTTGTATCTTCTCCTTCGTCTTACAGTCTGAATAAACAGTGTGGCCCTACTTATAAGTCCAGATAAGCTGTGGTGGGATCTCCATCCATGGGAGATACTCAAAACCTTACTGAACATGGACCTGGGCAAACTGCTGTAGCTGACTTTGCTGTGAGCAGGGGATCAGATGAGGCGATCCCCAGAGGTCCCTTCCAACCTGAGCTGGTGTAAGCTTTCATAATGCAAGTCCACAGTAGTTAGGAAATAAGCTTTCATGGATAATCTTGGATCAATGCAAATTTGTGTAAATTAAGCACATAAAATTGTTTTAAGTCCACAAGTGCCCCCCAAATGAAATTGTTTCTTTAAGAAATCGTGTTTATATTCTGCGTGAACACCCAGTAGATCTAAATTCACTATTCATGCCATGGGATGCTTGGATAAGAAATATTTTCCTCATGTATTAGTGGGGCTTTATATAGCTGGGGTGTTTTCTCCATTTTTTAGCAAAACAAAATAATTTCTGTTACATGTGTACCTCTGTGTTTAAGACCACTGATGGAAAGACTTGGAAACATTTGCATGCAGAAGATATTTCCTTTGAAGACTGTCAGCGGTGATGTCTTGGGCTCCTTTGTAGATAAAATGCTTGTGTAAATTGAGTGTGCAAAAAATTGCACGTGCAAAATGTGATTTGCAGCTGTGTTTATAAGTCAAGTATCTGACAATTTTATTGGAGTATGTCAATAAAGACCCTGCTCAGAGAACATGTGTATTACATGTGTGTGAGCTCAAACTCTTGTCTCCTATATTTATACTTGCATGAAAAAATTTTAAAGAGATGAGTGACTGGGATCCTGCCACAATGACTCCTTGAATAGCTTCACTGATGGAGAATGCCAGAACACATTGTTTTTGCTGGAATTTGAAAGGAAATATCAGTGCTCCCTGTACAGGCAGGTGCTCAAGCACAGCCTTGTGTAAAAACATTCAGTTACTGCCTTCTACTGAGTGTAAATGTCCTAATTCTAGAAAAAAACCCCCATGTTTCTTGGAGTATGAGTCTGGTATAGTGTTTGTTCCCATAGAAACAATGATTGAGAAGAGATAAAGGGAAGCTGTTGTTTTCCTTCCAGAGCTTGGATTTGACAGTGGGTATATACCTGTGTGTTTTATGTCCAAATACAAGAGATTAAGTACAAGCATTTAGATACTGCAGAGGTGGAAGCTTTTAAGTACCTTAGGCAAAGGGGTATTGTCTGGTGAAATATAAATGCTGTGTATGACAGCATTTTACATTGGCACAATGGTAGTTTTGATTGGAAAGAGGGTGTGTGAAAATTCATAAGGTAAGCTCATAGATCTTACCATGACATGATTTGACACAGCTGAAGCTCCTGTGCTGACTTACAGCATGAAATAGCTGTACTCTGAAATACCAAGAGTTCATACACAAAATGAGTGTGAAACAGCAGCAGATAAATTGCCTGGCAAAAGGGATGCCAATAAGAGGAAATAATTCTATTCCTCTAACTTAATTTGGAAAAGCTGTGATAGATTCTGCAAATAGTTCAATAATTTTTTCTTCCCTGCATGTTCTAATTGTCTTTCTTCTTGCTTTGTATGGACACTGAAATGGTTGTCCCTGACACAGCCACATCTTCTGTCTGGACCTTTCTTTCTTCATAGAGTCACACTGGTAAAATGTTATACTAGACGTGTGAACATTAGGAGGGAGGCCATGAAATAACTTCTGCAGAGAATGCCATGTAATTCTGTGTTTTTCTTAAAGTTCTCTGTCTTTAATTCATTTCTGTATTAAAAACTATGCAAAGTAATGGAGCTAAGTATCTTACACATGTTAAAAATAATAGCTGTTCTTCCCACCTTCCTTTATTTGCTCTCATGTTTTGTAAGATAAAAGCAAAGAAATTTTGAGTTTGGGGTTTTTTCACCTTTCCATTTTGCTTTGTAAAATGCATGCCAGTGATAGTTGAGCCAATTATCCTAAGAAATCATCAATAATTTTCCAGTAGTTAGAAGTAAAGTTTTCTTTTGAGTTTGGATAATATCTGGTTTATGTCCTTTTGTTGCTACTGTATTTAATTCCCTTCATAATAGCAGACTGGTATGAAAAGTTTTTAGGTGAAGTAAAGTCAAGGGACGGAAAAGTGACGTGCTGAAGTTTGAATGCTTGGCAATCTCCTCTGTCTGACTTGCCAGACCTTGGTTTTTGTCCTTTGCAACTCTTCTCTGAAATCTTCATTGAAGACTACTTGTCTGAGGCTAAATATTATTTTTCTCCCTTTTTGTAGCACAAGTCATTGTTCTCAGTGTTTTATTGCTTGTTTTCACTATGTTTTCAATGTAATGTGGGCTTCAATAAAAGACTCCATTAAATATTTAATTTTAAATATTTTTTTAACACATAATGCTGAAAACCAGACTTTTAGTTGTGTAGATTACTTGGATGTTGCTAAAAGATGCATACTTGTTGTATAATGTGTTATAACCAACACCCCATGGAGAATGAAGTATTTTTGGTTTCCCCTTATAAAGAATTTTTGAGAAAGATTATACCCCTAACTAAGCAAGTTGCCATGCTGAAAAAGAAGAGATATACCTGCCATTGAAAAGTATTTTTCGTTTTGTAATAATATTTCTTATACTGATTTGGATATGGTCAAGTACATAATATTTGAAAGTACGATTATAAGTAGTATGCAGTTATTACCTTTGCAAGTTCTTTAGCATATCCTGAATATAAAAGGGCATGACAAATACAAATTAAAAAAATAAACCCTTAGGTTTATTGCTACAGGACATTGTCCTTTATTGTCCTGCTATTGTCCTTTAATGCTACAGGACACTATAAACAAAATGGAGAGTTTTAACAAACAGGTTTTTGATTTTAAGCCCTTGAGGAAGCCTTTTGCTAAACTTTTAGTTTCTTTTGTAAAAGATTTCTTAACCCCATTTAAAATCTAGGCTTAATCTGAGTAGTAAGAAAGGATGATGAAAAGGTATGTTACAGTCTTAACTAGCCATGTCTCATTTTAAAGGAAAGAGATAAATAAAATACTGGCAACTGATTCAAAACAGTGCTGTGGCTTGCGTGGTGCTTGCAGTGTCCAGTACAGAGTGGGCCAGAGTATGCATGATATTCTCTAACATCACTTTAAATAGTCTCTGGAAATGAAATTAATGTTTTCATGTGTATTTACAACTATGCATGCATGAACTTATATTTCAAGGTAAATGTTGGGATGGTTGTCCTCAGGAGATAGGTTTGAATACAGAAGAATTCAAGGACATTGGAAGATACGCTATATCATAATGAAATACTGGGAAAGTGAAAGACTAGTAGGGAAATGTAATGATATGAAAGAAAATTAGTATGTATATATATGTGGAGCTGAGAACTACAAGAGCAGGATATACTTTAACCTTGGAGAACTTTCAAAACTAATGTGTATGATGGAAGGTGGTTCAGGTTGCCTCATGGTGATGGTATTTAGAGTACATCTGCAACTTTTTGGTTTCTAGGTCATTATCTGTTTAGGGTCTAAAATATCCTTCATGACACAAGGCAAGGGACACTTTTGCTTTATTTCTGTCACCTCATTACAGTCACCACCTGCCATACTGGCTGCAATACCCTTGCTTATAGTGCTCATTAAGGGTTTATATAGCAAATCACAGAAGTGCTTCGCTGATATACAGGGATATACATGCTAAGCTTGAATGAACATGTTCAGATTCACTAAGCTATTCTTTGTTAGATAATTACCTGACTATATTGATGTTTTCCTAAAGAATGAATTAGATTTCTGGGGGCATGTGATGCATGAGTATGCAGAAGGAAAGTTCCTGTGAAAAATGCTTAAGCACATAAACCTCCAGGCCTTTGGAATGGTTGTATATGTTTCCTCAACACTTGTGTAATAAAATGATGGGCATATTAAACTTTTTGAGTGTTAAGAAATTAGTAATCCATTGTAAATTAAAAGAAAAAAATGCATAAATTGTATACATAAATTAAAGATTTTTTGTAAGCCTATTGGTATAGAAGACTACCTAATTTTACAGTAATACTTAACATTACTAAAACTAGTGAATAGAGAGGTGAGGTTTAGGATCACTAAATTCCTACATATCAAGTATTCACAAAGTGACCAGAGTCATACCTGTGTGAACTGGTATAACTTGAAGTCATATTTGTGCTCATAGACTCACATTATCTGTCATACTCGGCATTGGAGTTTGGCTTCCTGGTTGGGATCTTGAAGCAGTAATGTAATTATTCAATATTAGTGTGATGGTAGTCAAAAGTAGGTCATGCTAAACATGAACTTTTTTTTCACTCTTATTTCTCTGATTTTTTTTCTCATTGGTTTTCTTTTGAAGAAAATAAGCAACTTCTTCAAAATCTGTTTTCTTTGGGAGATATAACATTGCAGATTTCATGACAAACATAGACTTTGAGGATGAAAGGCCATATATGTACACTGTTTTTGAAAGCTTTGTACTTCAGGATTTAATTGAAGCATTAGTCTGGATTTAAGATACATTTCTATCAAGGAAAGAGCATGTAAAGCTTAAAGTTTTTAGTTCTGTTTTCTTTGGGCAAGTGAGTAAGCTTGTTTAATTTATATTTAATGATGATCTCATTTCAAGTGGAACAACTGATATATGGAGATAAAGTTCTGACCGACCAAATCCTCAATTACAGCTCAGTGTTTTTTACCTGAGAAGGATTAGCTTCCTGGGTATGTAGATTCTCAACTTTGTGACGGTTTCAACTTCTCTGTCTCAACCAGTTTGTTATCCTTTGTTTCTGAATCATTTGTCCTATTAAGACAAGGAGGAATTAAACTACTTTTAACAAGAAAGAAGCCATTACAGAACAAACAAAACTTTAATTATCTAAACAACTGTATTTCTAAAACTACTTTATGTGTTCCCTTGATGTCTGTCTAATTATGTGTAATTCTCCACAGATACATTCTACTAATGAGTCTTCAGGATCGAAATGAAAAGCTTTTCTATAAAGTGCTGGCTTCTGACATTGAAAGGTTCATGCCTATTGTTTATACTCCCACTGTGGGATTGGCTTGCCAACAATATGGGTTAGCATTCCGGAGGCCAAGGTATGTAAGTTTATACTTCAAATAAAAGCAATTGTATCTTATTTTCCTCTTGGCAGATTTCTGCAGGGGTTTTCTACATAGCTGAATGTAATCCAAAACTGCAATAATTGAGATAATTCTAGCAACACTTTTTGTCTGCATTAAACAGTAATTTGTATTGCATTAAGAAGGCAAATGGTTGGTTTAATTGCATTAAAACATGAATATGCTTTTAATCTTCTTAACTGACTGTTTTAGAATCCTAGCTACATGTTACAGGACCAGAGAAGAATGGAATCTTAGTCTTAGATTTGTCTTAGGAACTTGAAGAGCATAGACTTTTGCCTGTATAAGTATTTATATTATAAGTAGTTTATATCTACACACACATATGTAATATGTGTATAAACTAAGGATGCATTACATATGTGCTCACTGATATCTTAAAAATAATCAATAGTCATCAAAATGCCTGTCTCACTGCTTAATAATTTGTTGCTTCATAGGTTGGTTACTGGAGTGCTTTTATTCAGTATACAGTCTGTGTATTGACAGAGTGACGAGAAAGATAGATCCTTCTTTTTCACTCTGCTTCTTGAGTATCAACTCAGAGTTTGAGATTTACGGTGATTGCTGTTTGAGAACCTTGTGTATATCACTGCCTTCAAGTGCAAACTCGAACAACACTTTGGAGCCTTCTGTAGAATTTTCTGGCAAAGGAAGAGATAAATGAGCTGCATGTGCATAGCTCTGTTAACAGAAATAGTTTTTTTACAGTCAAGGCATTGATCAAAAGTAAGCTTGCAAGATTTAAGGGAACAAATGACTGCTCACAAATTCTTCATCAGGCAGTATTCAAGGGAGACTTACGGGTTCAAGGTTTTGTTGTTGTTAATGTGAAAATCATTTTGGCCTCGTGGCTGACAGAATGAGTCAGGACCATCTGGCCAACTGCAGAAAACAAGAATTCCCACTCCTATGCACACTAAAATGTTCAAAAAGACCTCAAGAATGCTTACTTAAACCTATTTAATGATCTGTGGCTTTTAGGGCCCTCCCTTAGCAAGAGAAATCAACTCCTTTTTTCCCCTCAGTATTTACAACCGTGGTGATTTTATTGGCCTTCCAGGAAGTGCTAAATGTGTCTGGAAATTAAGTCTTTGCTTACACTGGCCTCATTGCCCCTTGTTTTGATATCCGTTACATATAAAATGTTTCAGAAGGAGCACCTCTGCCCATGCACATGTACTTTTCACTTTCTCCTCAGACCTGTGAAGCATCTGTGGAGAAAAACACCCTGTGAAATTAAAGTCATAGAATCATTAAGGTTGCAAAAGACCTCCAAGTCACTGAGTCCAACTTTTGACTGAACACCACCATGTCAACTAGGCCACAGGACTAAGTGCCACATCCAGTCATTTCTTGAACCCTTCCAGGGCTGGTGACTCCACCACATCCCTAGGCAGATCATTCCAATGCTTGGTAACCCTTTCAGTGAAGAAATTCTTCCTGATGTCCAGCGTGAACCTCCCCTGGCACAGCTTGAGGCCATTTCCTCAAGTCCTCTCACTAGTTGACTGGGAGAAGAGACCAACTCCTACCTTGCTACAACCTCCTTTCAGGTAGTAAGATCTCGTCTGAACCTCCTCTTGTCCAGGCTAAACAACCCCAGCTCCCTCAGGTGCTCCTAAAATGACTTATTCTCCAGACCCTTCACCTGCTTTGTTGCCCTTCTCTGGACGTGCTCCAGCACCTCAATGCCTCTTTTGCAATGGGGTTGGAACTAGATGGTCTTTAAGGTCCCAATCCAAACCATTCTGTGATTCTGTGATCTTTGGCAGACCCTCTCCTGATTAAGAAAAATACCTATACTTTGCAATCTTTCGCTATGCTCTAGTACAGAGATCTGTTTTTTCTCTAAGAAAAACCTTTTCTAAATTATTCCAAAACCAACTGTGTAAGGCAACCAATATAATTTAGTTTGAAATTGCATTCTAGACCATGACTCACTTAGCATTAAGCTTTATATACCAACATCCCTCATAAACAGCATTCTCCATGAGGTGGATGGAGAAGGAAAAAAAAAAATTAAATGTAACATTCTGATGGAGGAAAAGCAGTAAAAAGTATAGAATTTAGCCCAGTTTACAATTGTACAGTTTTGGTTGATTTTTTTTTTTTCCCAGATGTCTCAATTAAGGACAAAAGGTATAATCTGATCATACCTTATAAAAAAAGGTATTCTTCTCTCCAAGAACTGTGTGTATCTGTTTTATGCTGTCTCAAATGAGAATACTGTCTTTACTGATTAGTGACTGTTTTTCTTTCATAATGTTTTTTATTTCAAAATATATTTATTACTGTCTCTTCCTACAGCTCAGAAAATGTTTGATATTTTGTAGTTTAATGAAGATCCCATTAGAAACAGTTTTGTTTATATAGGTAAATAAATTAAAAATTACTCAGTTGCTACAGATCATATTTATCACACTGGAATTTGCAAGGCAGGGTCTATTTATTCAGCTTACCATCTGTGAGGATTTTTTTCAATATTCAGTTTAATTTCTTTACATTGCAACGTTTGAAGCCTCTGGCTCACAAGTTATCTCTTGAGGCAAGGAGCAACAAAAATTAATTTAGAGTTTAAAAAATAGGTGTCTCATGGGATCATTAAATGAGATCATCTTCTATGACTCCCTTTCATGTTTTTAGAAGAGTATATGGGCTCACATGATGTGCTTACAGTTACAGAAGAACTCTGTGGCTCAGGCAAGAGGTTTTCATCCTGAAGCAATATTTTGCAATTATAGAATAAACATTCATGGCTGACCAGCTGACCATCTGACTAAGCATCATTTCCCAAGAGAACCAGCTGCAAAGTAACTTGACTCACTGGTTTGAAGCTCTTCTGTATTTTATTTGTAAAGTTCAGACTCAACTCAAGATTGCATTCCTTGCTCCGAATATTCAGCTTTAAATCCACCAATTTAATGAATAGGAGTGTTATTGTAGACATAAACAGTACAGCTCTGATAGCAGATCTGTAACGTGCACCTATCTACACCACAGAGTTATGTAAAAATAATGTAGGAGATCAGTCTCTCTGGTTTTCGTCCTAACTGTTGAAGAGGATGAGGAGAAAAAAAAGGGTTCTCCAGGGAGTTGGTCCAAGAAGGAATTTGGACCCGTACAGATAAAAGCTTTGCTTATGCTGGGAATATAATGGTGCTGTGGGTTTATTGCAGTGTTCATGCTCTCATTTTAAGAACATTATCTCAGAATCTCTACTAGGTCACTTTTTGGTGCAGGGTTTCTATAATTTAAATTCCTAAAGTAAAAAATTCTTCGGTTGCACAAAGCATGTACATACATATGACAACTTTTGCTGACTTACCAAGAAACAATTTATTTCTATAAATGGATTTCTGAAATATAACAGTTCTTTCATCCAACAAGAATAAATATGGGAAAGCTCAATGGAAATTTCCTCTGAGAATCCAAAATCAACTTTTTACATTGTATAGAGAACACCCAGGAGTTTAAGGTTCTTATGTAAACTCAGCATTCAGAGAAGGGAGGAAAAATTGCCAAGTACTGCTATGCTGAAGACTTTGAATGCTGTTAAAATGTTAGGTGACTGTTTATGTATGGCCATTCCTAGAAGGAAAAGCCATTTCAAACAGAATATGAGCAGAGCAAGCCGTGCTAACTATTGCAGCCACTCAGGCGTGGAACGGTTCCTCTGAAATAGCTTCTCAATGCAGTCACACACAGTCAAGCTGACTAGGAACCTTTTTTAAAGCAGCTATATTGGATCTGATGCAGCATATTGAAGATACAGATGCAGTCTCTTAAAAGGCAAAGCCTTAGCTTTGAAGTTATTTACCAGATTGCCTCCTCATTGAAGTGTGTGACTGACTCAGCACATATCAATCTCAGACATATTCCTTTCCTCATGTTTCTCAAAGGGAGTGTATTCATCTACATTTATTGTATGCCTTTACATTTACAATTATTCAGACGCACTGTATTGAATGCAAATGTTGCAAATGTGAGGGGTTTTTTTGTTGACATAGTAATGTTTGCATACTGAGATTGTCAGCTGCAAGAGAGCATCACTTTTTAATAAAGAAAATAAATTAAAGAGCAGGGAAATACTTATATCCTGTGACAGAACATGCAAAATGTCAGACCTTGGCATCAGTAGTTGCAGTCTGTTTGCCAGCACAAGGCTGATCCTGCACATTTAATAATTTTTTTGTGGTTTTTAATGAAGCTTTTATTGGAGCTATTTTTCTTAATTCCGTTGAATGTCTGTGGCATCCAAGTCTCTTCAGAAACCAGATTCAGCTTACTGGAGGCCAAAAACTTGTCAAGTACTCCTGGATCACTTGAGCCAAAAAAGTTCAGTTCCTGGAGCTTTTTTGTGACTCTCTCCCTCAGATACGTGATGTTTTCTTGATTGAGACTAGAATGTCTGGATTTATGTGACCTAACTTTTTCACCAAATTTTTTTTCAGCACATCTAGTTGGTTTTGGTTCTTTTTCCTGGCAAAACATGTATATGTATATATATATTTGTATTGGGACTTTTTAAATCTGATTGTTGCTATAGATAATTATCTTAGTATCTTCATTCAGTTAAAACTGATTATTGTATAAGATGAAATTATATTTAAAGGTATAACAAAGCATTAGTTTCAGAATTACTTTTCCTGCTATTTTCTTCTCTGAAAACTATGCAGAATTTTCATCTGGAAGTGAAAAAAATGAAGTGTGGAGTTTTTTTAACCAAGCTCTTGTTCTTGTAAGGGCTTGATTATTAGGACAGTCCCTGAAATAAAAATGTTTTGCAGTAAAGACATAAAATACTGCAAAATGCTTCTTTGAATATATCCTGTTAGAATTCTGTTCTCCAAGAGGCACTGATGTGTGTTGTGTATGTTAACCACATGGTTCAGGTGCAAGTTATTCTGTAACATTTTGACAGAGAATTAGCATAGCTGTGGCATTTCTTCTAGTTTTAGGCAATCTTTCTCTAATTGCCTTCAAATGATGATGTTGGCAATTGCAACTCCTATCCAGGCACTTTTGAAATACATTTTGGTCATTTTCACTTTTGTCTTTTGTGGAGATGACAACTGTTGACATGTTCCAGGCAACTTTCTGTCTTCTTTTTTTTTATTTTCTTTCCTTTTTCTTCCCCCAGCCTTGCTATTGAATTCAAGCCCCATGATGTCTCATGACACCCAGTAATTTTACTCTCTGGCATGATTCTGATCTGCTCTGTTATCTTCATCAAGCTAAAACTTAGCTTAGCGTGCTGTTGCTTCTTTGGCTTGAAAGTAAGGCTAATAGAATCTCCCAGCAAAATGTTTGCATGTTCTGGAAAGTTGAAAAAGGAGAATTGAGTGTTGAATTCCTCTCTAGGAGTAGAGTGTCTTCTACGCTGGATTATGCCTAAGGTGTATTCAGCTTGGTCTGTTAGCAGCCAGTAACGATGCTGCAGGGAAAGATGTGAGTCTTTCACAGCAGATGTCAGTCGGCCTCATTTTGGTCTTAGAGTGCTTTGTAAATATTAAGCCAGTCTCTCATTTAAGAAATACTCAAATAAAGTTATGTCTTAATTTTTGAAAATTTTAGGATATCCTTGAGTTTATATGCATGTAGTCATCTGGTCTCTCTTGACCCATTATATTCATGGCCTTTGGTAATCTTTTTACAAGAGGTTTCACCATTTACTTACACTGTGAATTTTTCTCTTTTTATTAAAGTTTCATCTTAGAATAAAATCATGAATGATTGGCCTGTGCTACACTGAGAATAGGTAGGCCTGACCTAGCACTGTGAAATATAATGTCCTCCATGTGGTGGGGTTTTTTTTGCATGTACTTGGGGCTTGCATGTAGTTATAACCTACAGCAGCAGTGGAAAGGGATGGTATTTACAGAAGTCACACTTTGAGTTATTCTTCCATTTGGTCTTGTCTGAGTTGAAGCTTTACCTATTATTAGCCTCTTCCTGCACTCATGAACTGCACACATGATTTCTTATGCAGGTATTCTTTAAGGGACTTGTAATTATAGTCATGAAAGTTTTATCCTAAAACACATCACAAGTGTGGAATTTCTGGCTTTCAGACCTGAATTTCTACCTCTTGATGGTGCATTGCTCTGTTTTTGCTGGAGGGAGTACATCTTGGCTGTGAGCAGGAGGAAATGAGGCCATCCCTTCTCAAAACATGAATCTCAAAATGTTTGGCAGCAGTCAATATTTGGTCATTTTCTACCTCCTCTTAACACAATCTTCTGAGGAAGACAGCTAGCAATCCTCAGTGCTCTTCTACAGACATCCTTGGTGGTTTCTGTGCAAGAGGGCCAAAACTGAAGTACTGGCCATGCCTTTCTCTCTGTTTCATTGTTCACTTCCTTCACAGGGTCCTGGGTATTTTCGGGGGATCCATGTCCTTATTTGGCTTGTAGTGTTATTTTCTACACATTTCCACTATCTGTTGTATGAGGTTAGAACTGAGCATTCTCCTTCCTTCATAAATTTAGAGGACTCAAATTTGTCTTTTCAAGGGCATCTGCACTCTGAGCCAATGGGGACTTACATTACTGTGGATTTTGGTGTATGATTATTTTCCTCATTTCATTACATTCTGCTGAGATAGCCCTCTGAAACAAAGACATTTCATACAGATGCTTTTCACTACATGGGAATGATAGTTGGTGTAACAGCTACTAATGCAGTATATTTTAGAGCCTTCTTGTTTGCTTTACTAAACAGTCATCTTGTGGATCTACGTGCAGAAGACTGGACAGAAAGTACATGATCCCAAATTAAATGTCTTTAATCTTTTCTTTCTAGTGCCAATACCACATAAAACGTAGGCTATATCCTTTTCAACAAATAAACTATGTAACTGCATTCTAAAATAGCGCTCCTGCTTTCACAAGTTACAGTTTCATATCAATGATTAGGATTTGTACCAATATATAACCTTGTTACTTTTCAATGTCTTCCTTTTTCCTGAATTTTTAGGGAGATTTTGACTCTACACCAGATCACAATACTGCCTTCTGTTTACAAGCGCCCAGATTTCCCAAAGCAGTACATTCCTTAATGAGATGTACTTTTTACGGGCAGAGATGTTACTAAGTTTTCACCCCTCTACTTTGCCAAAAACTGCTGGCAACACTGAACTGTCAGGTCATACAGTACAGGAGAGGTTTACTCTTTGGCTCTGTCCTACTCTATATTTATTTCGTAAAATTTCCCCCTCATGAAATAGCTTCTGTCAACCTGCCAGAAATATACAGCTTCCTAACTGTGGGCATCATTTGGCCCCCGAGCAAGCCTTTTAAGAGTCACTTCCTTCAATAAGAGAACCATAACTTTCCTTAGTTCAACATGTTTTCAAGGACAACCTGTCAAATCCTACACAATGTCTGCAAATCAATACTACTCCATCTTTACCTTTTGTACAAAATTATAGGTATAGTTGCCTCTCTTACGGTCTGGGGGGCTTTTGGCAGCCCTGAAGTGGCTTGCTGTTGACAGTAGTTTGCATACTGCATCCATTCCCATGAACTGGAATTCTACACTGTTCTAGCACTCATTTAGGATAACAGAGACAAGTGGCAGCATGTGCCACATGAACAAACAAGATGTTGCAAGATTTTTTCACATGTCTGATCAACCTTTGGGACAGGAACTTGAATTTTCAGGTTCTCTTATCCAGTGAGTGTGAATCCCTTTGTGAATGATCCTGAGAATGTCCAATCCTCAATGCCCAAAGTAAAGCAAGACATGGCACTGATGCTGATGGCTCCAGCACAAGGCAGGTGATAATTTTGATTTTAAGATCTAAATCTCTTGTCTTGGAGACTCGAACATTTTTGCAGTTAGTGATTTTCAGTCTCTTGCCATCCACTTTGCACTGAAGTGTCTCAAACTTATCATCTGGAGTGGCTTTCAGGGAACAAATATATTCATTTTAATCTTCAGGAGCATACTTGGTAATAATAAATATGTTTCTGGCATCAGTCTCGGTTGCCCCGTATTTTGCTTCAGGCCTCTGAACATCTGCACATCACTGCCTATGACAGATACGCTAGTTTATTCCTAGGCTTCTCTCTAGATCAATGCAATTGATGTGCTGCAGCAAGTGACATAAATCTTTCAGTGCAGCCAAATACAGCCAGAAACTGTAAAGTAAGAAATTACATTATCTGTGGAGAATAAATGTGGGGATTTTTTGGGTAAAAATTGGAAGAGAAGCCACAGCTTATTTATTGAGTGTGTTGTGGACTCTTCAGTGTCAGGCATGCTTTTAGACTGACAATAAAAGATCCTTTTAGAAGACTTATATATTATCTGTGGTGTGCAGAGGCATCCCAGACACTTTCAAAGAGAGCTGGTTAGCCTTTGGTGCTAATGGCTGTTTAACATTTGTGCTGAACTTATTGTTGCTGAGGAGTTAAAGAGTTTTTTGCATTTTGGACAGCATTCCTTCAGTTTTACAGAAGTATCTGTTCTGAAACCCTCCTAGAGGAGGTAACGCTTCCCAGGGCAAGCACAACAGGGATGGTTTAGTAGGGTGCACTAAAAGGAAGACCTGCTACCTTTCTGTAGCTGTGAGGTGCTCATGGGTGTGAAATGCTCTGAGATGTGAAGTGTGTGCACTCATAGGCTATCCCTTTGCTCTTTCAGGTGCTGTTTAAACTAGCATTTTGTTGCTTGGGAAGTGCTAAGAAAAAGTTGTGTGCATCTTTCCCACTTCCTAGAGCTATACTGTGGAAGGGAAAGAGCTTACTTCCAGACAGCAATGGGATAAAAAAGAAATGCTGTAACTGCATGTGTTTACATTTGGGTATCACCAGCAGTAGGGATTTATGCACTGGTAACATGACCATGTTGCAAAGAACTGTTAGAGGTGAGTGATAAGCATTTAGCATGGGTTTGGGTTTTTTTTTTTTTAATATTAAGGTCTTGGAGATAGAGGAATCTTATGCTTTCCTTCTATGCAGGGAGTTTTCCATGTCCCCAGTAATTCCCAGGGCTATCATATCACACCGCAGAATAAGGTACCAATAGTATTTCGCATGAGACGCCAGGGATATGGAAGCATTGCATTGCTTTATTAGCTCATTCTATGTATATCCCAGCCCATGCCCAAAGGATGTTTTCCTTTAGGGGTGTGCTTACTCTGGAGGTTCTCCAGCTCTCATTTTCTGTACATTTGTTGCACGTCCTTAGGCACCACCCAAATCCCCTGCTTTACAATTCAGCAGCTTCTCTGTGCAAAATACTCTCATTACTCAGCAGTCCAACATTGTTTCATTGTTGCATTTCCAGTAAAATATACTTACTAGCTTTAAAAAACAAAACAAAACAAACCCAACCCCAAAAAACACACCCCACCCCACCACCCCCGCCCCAAACCAAAACCAAAACCCTACAGTCATTCCTGTAACTGTATTTGGTGAAGTGCAAAATAGGAAGGAAAAACCCTGGTGAAATCACTGTAACTTTGCAGTAGCTTGGCTGTTCTAAAATCATAGTTTTTTGTCTCTGTCTAGAAGTTTTCTAAAGAGATAGGGTAAATAGCATGTAAAATGGAAAATCAAAAGTGAAAAGAAGGAATAAAGACTTTCAGCCTTTAAGAGCATAGCAAATGGGATCGTTTTGTGTTGTAATATATTTTGTGTTTCTCTGTATTTATGGTTAGATGCTTTCAGTCCAAGAGGTTTTTACATACTATATTTGAGGCAGCCATATGCTGCTGCTGATATGAGGCTTCCGAAAATGACAGGAAAAAAAAGTTTTGGGGTAGAAGTTAAATCCTTTTATTTCTTGCAAGGCATTTTCCTCCTTTTTTAGCAAAGTTTTATAGCTGTGTAAAACTGTTTTCTTATGGGTGCAGAAAGCATCAGAAGTGTTAATTATAATAACACAAAAAGATCAGATCATAATAACTTTTCCAAATCTCTTGTAGGGTAGCATTAACATAGGGTAATTTGCAGTTGGGTGGAGAAAGGTTTGGAGGCATCTGGCATCCTGACCACTGCTCCTTGAGTTAAGTGTTGACCATTGAAGGTCAGTTCTGCTTTGTATAAGGACCTTCTTCAGCTAATAAGTGTTAAGCAATTAAACCACATGCAGGAAACCCAGTATTTTTTAGGAAACAGTGTACAGAAGGCTACTGGGAGCATAGATCAAATAGGTGAAATGGTAAGAATGTACATAAAGCAAACAAAGCAGGTAATTGTAAGAAAAACATGGACTTCTAGCTGAAGGCAGACAGTGATAGGGAAAGCTTAAATTGATTGACAGAAATAAGGAAACCATTTACTGAGAAATATAGAAGAAGGAAAGCAAGCTTCAGTTTGTACTGAATGGGAACCTCCACCTTTGGCACAGATGGTCAAAAACCAGTTTTCCTTTTTGCCTCTTCATCTCCAAAGTGGCTACGTTTAACTTGAATTTCTGCTTAGACTTTGAGTGTAGTCTAATATATGAAAATTAACTACTATTTTGGACATTCTGGTGGAGTTTTCCATCTGAGGGAAGAGGTTCCTGTTGTTAAGATGAAGCTCTAATGTATCTTAGAGAGACACAGCAGTACACTGCCATTTACAGAAGTTCACCACATTATTACAACTTTGTTATATTGAAGGGTATTTTTTGTTTCTTTCAGCTTTTCTCTTGGAGTTCTTTAGATTTATTGTAAGCACATACAAATGTACAGGTTTGCTGCACTGTATGTTGAGAGGCAGGTATTTTGTCCTTTGTGTTTTAGGCAACAGTATGTCTGTCTTTGAGAGTTTTCCTTAGTCATCCAGAAGGAGATTCTTAAACATGACATGTAGATGTTTGCTTCTGAAAATGAAAATACAGAACACAGTTTGTTTTCTTGTCAATTAATTACCTTTTTTTTTTTCATAAATAAGTAGTATATGATCATGGGGGATTTGTCATTCTCAAGAAAAGAGCATATCTAAAAACTTTCCATGCTGCCCTTTTCCCTTTTGCTACAAGCAACGTGCCTATATCTACCTTCCATTTGCCACTTCACACAAAACGTAGCAGTACTCCACTGTGCACACTGAAATGAAATTGTTCTTGAGGATGGTTGTAATGTCAGTCAGTTGGTACACCACAGTCAATCTTTACAGTGAAACAAATGTCCTCTTTGAGAGAGTACTTAAAATACGGCATATAGACTTTCAATGGCAATGTCCTCAGAAAAGCTTGTGTCTCTTTATGACGTTGGGCTCAAGCCTTTGATTCCCTTGAACAGGTTAGAAGCTCCCAAACAACATTTCAGAAACTCCTGTTGTAACTGCTAGAGGATGCGTTTTGAATGCTCCATCACTCCATAAGACTGCCTCTACATCCATTCTGTACCCTGTGCTGCTTTGTTTCACATGTTAGCTGATACTTTTTTTCCCATGTAGATACTGACTTTATGAAATGAAAAATTTTGCATGGTATCATGACTGAATTTACAAAAAAAGGAGGGAAGGTATAAGACCATTTGCCTCTAATGGGTGAGGTTCATTTTTATGACAGTGGGCCAGATGTGTTCCATATGTTTAATGCTCAAAATGTTTCTTTGGGGTTCAATCTGGTGTATTTTTTAAATAAAATTTTATGATAAAGGCCTCTAGTAATTTTTAATTGACTCAGAGAATCACTGTTTTTTTCTTAAATATATTCAATTCCCTATAATTAGATACCCTTCATATAGATAATATAAATTTCCTGGGTATTGATGATAAAATTCTAATACTCACTTCAGTGAGTGAATTTCAGAAAACAACTGGTATGTTGGAACTTTGTTAACATCAGATAATCAAGTCTTAAAAATAATCATGGATGCCTCTGAGTTTCATTGTCTGAGATACAGCTGGACCTGCAGCTTTTTTCTGATGTTAAAAGTTGTTACTGAACACAGTATGAAAAATGTTGTCTGTCTCATGCATTCATTCATGCTGTGAGTTTAACAGTAAACAAGTACAGAAATATTGCTGCTGATCAGGTTGTTTACATTTTTAAAATGTGCAGATGGTAAATTGGGACCTGTACTTTGAATTTCAGAGTGTTATGTCCACCGTTGTGTGCTAAAGTATAGAAGACGTTTTCAATTAGTATCTGCTGATATAATTTCCACTGAAAGCAGGAACAACTTTCTGTGTGTGTTTGGAGTTAGGAACAGTCCAAAAAGAATGTGAGCTTAGGAACAGCAAACACTGCTAGATCAGGTGTTTTTGTTTACTGCTAACACTCCATACTAAAAGCTAGGAAAAACACATCGTCCATAACAAAATTTTACCGCGGGATGTCAAGGCAAAATAACTGCTCTGGCTGACCCTGCTCAAGAAGGGGTCTTGGACTGGATGATCTCCAGTGGCCACAGATAACTTTGACAATGCTGTGACCTGTGTGTCTTGAGATTCAGGTCCTGGAGATGTCACCAAATGCTGCACACGGACGGCTTAAGCCTGGGTGAAACAGCCCTGCTCTGTGCCCATATGTTCGCTGGCAATTTCCTATGACAAGTGTCACCCAGGAGCCTTCACATCAGCCTGCCTGCCTTGTTAGCTTTTAGCGCTGCAGCTGCTTGTATTGGGAGCTGCTCTGTCACTGTGACAGAGATGGAACATTTTCCCTGGTTCACTTTCAGCAGATAAGGTCAGCTCTACAAATGGAAGATAGTGTCTCCTTTCAGAAGTGACTTTTTCATTACAGTGGAAGTTGAGTAGGATATGCCATAAGAAGAGGCATTTTTTTGAGCAAGTCTTCACTTTTGTCCTTGTTAATAGTTGTTGAGAGCAAATGATGGTGATTTAAAGGTCAGTGAAAACTGTCTTAAAGGATGCTATTGTCTAAATACTGGAAATTTTCCATGTTCCAATGAGCCAATGCAGCACAAAGTTGCTGAAGTAAATAGGAGGAGAGTAATCTCGCTTGTTTGAGTACTTCACAGTTTAAACAGCATTTAAAAGAATGTTTTTAGAAAAACATCACTGACACTGCAAGATTCCTAGTAGATAACATGGTTGATGTTGTTTGTAGGTGGCTTTTTGCACAGTTAATATTAGCATGAAATAATACAAATGTGATAGCTGTTGAAACAGAACAGTAGGTTATTTTTTGTTGTAAAAGTGAATGGGTCTGTCTCTGGTAAACCATTCTCTCATTCACAGTCTTCAAATAGTTCTATTTGTGTCTATTAGAGTGTAAGTAATTGAGTTATTTATTGAGCAACTGTCAGAGGAATTTAAGTAGCTTCTGGAGCAAAAGAGCTCCAGCACTTACACCACAGTATTTTGCTAAGTCTGCCTTTTCCTTTGCAAACACATCCCATTGAATTGGGGGTTGTGTGGTTAAGCAACAATACATAAGAGCTGGTTGTCTAGATGAATGATACATTAGGAATATAGTTAAATCAACAAATTCATGTTTTAAAAAATGGCTATAAAGAAGACAGGATTTGATCTACTCTGTTGCTATATGAAAAAGATGAATGATTACAGTTTGAATATTCAGACCCCAAAATTCTGTGCTGTTTACTTTTGCAAGTAAAGAATGTGAGACACTAATTAAAAAAAGTGTTAGATACCTAGATATACAATACTGACTATTTTATGTGAATTATGCAAAAAGTCTGCAATGACTAAGTCCATGAAGTGTATATTTTATTATGAAGTATTCTTAGATTTTATCTGAAATAGTTTGAGGTCCACATTATAGTTTCCAAAATAAGTAGAGATTTTTGGATTATTGGTGAAGTGTCAAGCTGTAATTGGTTGTGGTACTGTGTAAAATTGGTTTTAAAGTTTTGCAGTGTAAGGCTTGTAATGTTGTTACTCAGATTATTTTTACAATGTGATGGGGGTTTTTTGTGTTGAATGAGAGCAGTTGAGGAATTACTTAATTGCATTGCCTTTTATTGTACAAAAGTCTTTACCTCTTTGCCCAGTTCTGGAGTCTGAGTTTACCTGATGGGCATTTTACAAAGTGAAAGCAGAATGGTCCATGAAAAAAAGGTTATTTTTGCAAAGAATTTTTAGACACTCATATTCACAATGTAGAGATTACACGCTTTGGTAGCAAAAAATAAATGTTTTAGGGGGCTGGAAGAGTCTAGACTTTACAGAGAAAAGTAATAGGACAGGACTGGTGCAGGTTTTTTCTTGTTCCTTTTACATTTGCCTTCTGTCTGTACTGCTGAGGGCAATTTGTCCTTTTTTTTTACTCTCACCTGCTCTGTTGTGTTACAATTTAGAAACTGTGCTGTGTTCAACCTCTGAAGACCATTTTAGATGCAGAAGTGCAGATGGAGCAATGTCTGTGTGATCTGGCCCCCACCTGGAGATGTATCAGGAGTGTTATCAGCTTGCGGTGTTGCCCCTGGTTCTCCACTTCCTTAATCCCTAATAGAGTGGAAGAGGGAATGTGCCGAGACCTGAAGTCAGGTTTATGAGTAAAACCCAAGGTGTGGGCAAAGGGAGTCTGTCTGTAAGTTCCTGGCACCCATGGGGTTGTTTGAACCAGCTCTTCTGACTACCGTGCCACCTGATTGAGTATCTTTGAAGCACACAGGGTCCATTGTCAAAGAAACAAGGCAGAGCCATGGACTCTAGTAGAAGATCTTGGGCAGGCTCAAGCATAGTGTGGATCCTGTGTTTACTTTTGGCAGCATCTGAAGCACTCCATCTGGTGTTTGCACCAGAGAAATGATGATCTTAAGTAGCTCAGTTGTCTTTTTAAAATGTTTGTTTTTATTACTATCATCATAATTATTTTTTATTTTTATAAGGTTTTAATATGTGTACTAAAAGATCCTTCAGCATCTGAATCTTTGTGTCACTTTTATTTATCCAAGCCCTTTCCTTTCTTTTCTGAAACCTCACTCCCCTAAGGTTGTATCTTCAAAGATTGGGCTCCCAGCTGCTCTCTTTCACGTTAGGTTCATCACTTTTCTGCTCTAGATGCTAATTCATAACGTAGACTGCGCAGTTCTGTAAGTGCTCTGAACCTGATTCTCTCTTCTCTGTAGATGTTATTTTTAACTGTAGTAGCTACTAGAGCATGACAATTACTGACAAGGATTGATGAGCATCTTTGATGGACTTGGGCATGTAAAAGAGTGCTACACAGACTGCCAACACTGGATAAAATTGTTTTCAGAAGGGATTCTTGAAGTAAGCCTATATGTTGGTTTGCCCGTATAGCTGAAGATTGACTGTTCAGCCCCCTTGATATTAGCATTTTCCACTTACAGTGATTATGAACACTGTGTTTTTCTGTATTTTTTAATTATTTCCCTACACTCTTGTGCCAAATTGGGCTTTTCACTATAAAAATTTATGAGGCTTCCATTATTCTTTTATTATAGCAAACTGGAGTTGGCCGATGTTAGCATCTGTCTTCCAGAGTACTTGAAGTCTTCTACAAAATAAATATTTATAATCAGTAGTCATTTAGGAAACCATATGCCAAGTATGAAATAACATAAAATATTTATAAACTTTTGTGTCTTTTCAGGATTAGTATCTTACTCTCCATTGTCTTTCATATGCTGGTATTTACCTTTTTGATGAACTATATCTTGCTCAGGTACAGCCCCAGGCTTTCAGAGGTGTTAGCAGTACATACTGTTTTCTTAATGCTCCTATCATATTTTTGATATTTGTTTTTGATTTAGTCTGTGTTTTGCTTCTTATGAACTTTTTTGTTTAAATATGGTTTGAGTATGCAGCATCTAGAAAATGTAAAGCCCATGTTTCTTTAATACTGATTAATTCAATCTGATGGTCAGTAGCAGCCACAATTTCAGCATCAACTATTTTATTTATTGAAAAAGATACTCGTGCATTGCAAAGTAAAGAAATTCACCCCTGTACAGAGGGAAAGCTGAAACATCTTCATTTCTTAAATGAGCCCACCACTTGTATTATTAGGCCTCAGTCATCTTGCAATGCAAATGAACCTGGTAAGGCAAGATAAAATGAAAAGTTTGAGTGCATTTTATATGAAGACAGGAGACTGTATTGAACAGTTACAGTGGGAAATGTGGTGAAAAAACAGCAGAACATTTTTTGGGGAGTTTCTAGCACAATGTTCGCATTGTACTGTTTTTTATGGTCTTAAAAATAGGAGGGAATTTTAATAGAGAAGGGAAGTAGTTTACCTCTTTCTTGCAAAGTGCAGAAGTTTGGGAGAGTCTAGACTCAGAAATAAAGTGTGGGTGGACCCTGAAGTTTTTTTCTGTTGTTGTTATTATTATTGTCATCATCATCATCATCATATTATTAAGCTTGTTGATTTAGGCTGCCTGGGAAAGTGAAGTCTCCTCTACTATAATGCTATGTACAGTTCATCATTCAAATAACAGTTTTGAATATGTAGGGTTGTGAGAAAAGTGTGAACTTTTTTCATTCAAACATATTTGGCATTTTCTGAGACATGCTAGATTGCCTCCTGTTGTTACAAGAAGAGGAAAGAAAGGATTATTCTGTTACTATGACACATTTTCCTAAACTGTTCTTTAATAGAAAATAGACAAATGCATTGCTGTGGAACATTGCTTCCTTGAAACATAATAAACAAATGCTCCATTTAATTCTCTTGACTTTGTTCTCACAGACCAGAATTCTAATAAAACAGACCCAAATTATGTGTGTACATAATTGGTAACATTTGCTATAGTGTAGTGAGCTCAGTGACCCAAAATAAATCCACCCTCTGTTGAGTGGATCTTGATGTCCTCTTGTGGGTTTCCTCCTCACTCGTCAAGGCTTTGGTCTTAATGCTGGTGTGAGAAGAAGAAAGGAGACAGTTACCACTTTGCCAAGTTATTTGTCTGCTGTAAGTTTGGTATGTTCTTTGGGCCTAAGTAGAAGTGTTCACTTTGGCTAGGATGGTATTAAACCATTGCTGAACTAAGGGCAGCAGAGTGGCTGAAGACAAGCACTTCTACATAGGTGCTCAGGCAAGCTATGTGCAGATCTGCATTGTGCCATCTTCAACGTGAACATGTTAATTAGAAGACTGATCTGTTCCTGCAAGGTTCAAGTCAGTTTTAACTCACAGTTTTGCTGATTGGCCTTTTAAGCCTCAGCAGGTTTCAATTTGTTGCCTTGTAAGAAAAGATAATATGTATAATCGAGGTACCAGTTCAAATAGAAAGGACCATACAAGTGTGGTAAAACCGACAGTTGCTTTTCTGGTGGGCTTTCCAACCTGGGCTGCTCTGAAAGTGTGCACGGGAGAACTTAAGCCTGCTTCCCCATGAGTTGCTTCTCTAGTTAGAGATGTGAATACGTGCGTGCTGAAAAAGAAGCAGTACATATTTCCTCATCATTTTTTTTTCCCCTGTATCTTGCTTCTTTCTTCATGTGCTGAAATACAGTATTTGTCCATCTGCTTCAGCATCCCATCCTGCAGTGCTGTGTCAGACAGGTGCACATCCTGCAGGCCGTCTCTTGTTCTTTGTCCAGCAGAGCGGGGTGTGCATCACTGACGTGATGGTATTTATTAACATTATATTCAAATGAATAATTTGGTGTTATTTCTGGGCTGAAATACGTATAAAATTTAGTCCAGTTTAAATTGTGTAGCTTGTCCCATTTTAGGTTCTTCTTGTAGCTGTACCATGACAGCCAAAAAATAACTATAATGTCTGCTAGGTAACCAAATTGTTGACTGCCTTTACAGCTTGTCAGCCCTATCCCACTTATGCAGTAGGTGCTTTTCCTGAACATAACATGACCTCATGGAAAACAAAAAAAACCTCGTAACACTCCTTTTTTTGGTGGTTGCCTCCAGGTAGAATTGGCAGCAAGTTCAGTCCCAGTAATGCAGGGTGAATGTTCTCTTTCGCTGGCAACTTTGCAAGCCAGGGTTCCTCTTGCAACCTTGTGTAGCTTCTTGCTGAGAACACCTTAGAGGAGAAAAGTGCTTTAGCTGAAAAAGTGAAGGATGAGGAAAACAGATATAGATAAAAGAATAAAACATTCCTATCTCTTATTCTGTGCCCTTAAATTTAGGGGCATCTTCTCGTTCAGGCCAGTGTGTCCAGAAACCTTTTACTAAACTACAGAAAGAATGGAGGGAAGGGGAGAAGAACAGGAATGAAATGCTTTTGACATGACTGTTTATGCTTCAGCCTCTATTTTCCATTGTTGCTTGAATGTGATCCTGCTTGGACAGGTTTCTGATATACGCTCTCAATACTTATTCAAAGTCCTTACAAATGTTCTAACAATTCCTTCTGCAGCAGCCACCCTGCCTTTATTTTCCTGTGCTGGGGAATTTATTCCATGGAGACCTTTTTCCCTAGCTTGCAAGGAAGAGGTCGTTTAAGCACACTGGGCTGGACTCTGGCTCTTTTGAAAATCAATACAAAATCTTGCTTCATTTAACACAAATCTATTAGGTTGATGTAAATTGGAGGATGGAGACAAGGAGAGGAGCAATCCCGCAAAATTGCTTTCTTCCAGCACTCTTCACTTCCTTTCACACGGTCATCTCCAAGGTTGTCTGTCTCTGAGCAATTTTGAGAAGCTGTATTTTATGGTTTAACCATTTACAGCATGTTTTATGTAATGACTCACTGTACAATATATCAAGAAGCATCTGCATTTATTTTTCTTTGCTGCTTTATGGCATTTCACTTTTAGGAACATCATTTTTTAGCTGGCTCGCAAATAGATATGCTTGTGTGCTGAAAACATCAGAACTTTTCAAAAGTGCTGTAAATACTAACCCTCCTGTCCCTAAGGACCTGCCACTTCCACTAAGGTGGAGGAATTCATTTACTGACAGGGATTACTTACTAGAAAACAAGTGATCGATAATAACATCCAGCCTGGTGTGTTAGTTCGGAGCATAGGGAATGGACACAGAAGGAGAATTAATCAGAAATTCCAGAATGAGAGGATTTATAATTCTAGGGGACAATGCATAAAATTAAATTCTTTGGTTAATTGCAATGTGTCTTATATCGCTTTTTGTCCAAAATAATAAATAATTTCAGTTGAAAGTTTGTGACATCAAAGAGAGGAAGAAGACACTTAAATATGAAATGTAAAATTCAGTATAAAATGAGAGCTCGTGATAATTTATATAAAAACATATAATCTAGTATGTTTGAAATATATAAATATAAGAAATTAAATATAATGTTTGAACTCATTTTGATGTCTTGATACATTTAAATTTTTTTGCTTGACTTGGAATATATGCAGTCATATGTGAAAAGTGTTTTCTTGAGTTACTAGTTGTGTTTAGACCTGCATGACCATGTACTCACTTATGTGAATATAGCGATATTGTAGTAGACCTAGATTTCAATTTTTTTCAATACTCTTCTGTAATTTTTACTTTCTAAGGGTGAATAAAATGCTTAAGAATAATTCTAGAAGACAACTCTTTATACTTTTTATGTGAAGTTTATTTACAAGGAGGCATCTTTGGCATGTACTCCATTTTCTTTGTGGGTTTTGAGAGATTGAATCTAGCGGGAGAGTATTTTTCCACTTTCTCACATGAGAAAAGTAGATAAAAATGAAATTAAATTACCTCTGAGTGGGCCTGAATGTCTATCTGCCTGTCAAGTAAAAAAAACCAAAGAATAAAATGCTGAAGAGCAGGATAAGGTACTATATCAAATTTGCTTCTATAATAAACAGAAAAAGAAATGAGAATTAAACTTTTCTGTTGTTTTGCTTTAAACTCTTCTGTACTGGTGGAACTGAAGGCCAATTTGCAAACACTCTTCAGAGTAAAGGTTTGGTCTGCTCAGCGAGGATCTTCTCTCACTGTAGAGAAGATGATTTCCCACTTCAGTAAGGGTCAAAGGGGTAATCCAATGAAATAGACAGACTTTTTTCTAAACACATAATGGAATGCCCTTGAATTATTTTAGCTAATGATAATGTATGGCTTATTTTTGTTTGTAAATATTAGGACTGCTGAGGTGCTGGAGATCACTGTCATATGAGGAACTCAGGGACAACTAATGAACACATTTGAAGAGATCAAGTGCTTAGGGAGCTTTGAAATCAAACTTAGCTGTTTTCAGAAAGGACTCTTACACATTCTCACTGCTCAGTGAAACTTCACTGAGTTATGTGTTCTCTGACTTCTACTGAATGCAATCTTTTAATTTACTCATTCATACAAAACTGAGCTCTTATTGAAAAGTATCTGTGTATGTTGAAAACACATTTACATAACATTAGGTTATTATTGAATTGTTTTATACTTTATCTATATTACATTGATTTATAATTATTTGTCTGTTTATATCAAAAGTATTTTTTTTATTTGCAGAGGTCTTTTTATTTCTATCCATGACCGGGGGCACATTGCTACAATGCTTAAATCCTGGCCAGAAAGTACCGTCAAGGTAAGTCCAGTTTTAGTTGCATGACAAAGACGATGCTGTTTTGTACCCAAAGTGGCTTGTTTAAGGTATTTTTATAAGCTTTTTATCAATTTAGATTTCAGTAATTTCCTAACTCGTTTTTTAAACAGAAAGAATGCTGTTAAAGCCAAAGCTTGAGGCATTTAAGCCCTTACTTGTTTAGCTATGTGCATCCTTTACTTATGAATTGGTCAATTACATTGAATATTATATATGAAAAAAAAACCCTCAATGCTTTTCTGCATTTCAGGGAATCACAGAGCATTTGAGGTAGGAAGGCACCTCTGGAGATCATCTAGTCCATCCCCCTACAAGGTCAGCTAGGACAGGACTATGTCCAGCCCTTGGGGTTTTGAGTACCTCCAACAGTGGAGATTCCACAAGATCTCTTGGCAGATCAGTCTAGTGTTTGAGTTAATGGTTCTCCACTTACTATGCTTGATGAGTTCTCTCACAGAAAATATTAAATTTCCAGCAAAAATGGCTTGTCACAGAGTATGAGGAGATTTTTGTGTTGTCAGCTGCTTGGCATATTGAGTGCTTGTGTACTCTACTATGAAAAATCTTTCTGTATAGCACAGACAGTTTTTTGGGGTTTGCTAAGTTATTGTATTTCTGTCAATGAAAACATACGCTTTCTCATAGGTATAAGTATGATGGAATGTGTTATTTGCTCAAGGGAAGAAATACATCTTTGAAGGGTAAGAACGAGGTGGTTGTAGACAGCCCTGTCAAAGGCCAGGAGGAGTGGCTGGCTCTGGTTCTTCTGAAAACAGACATGACAAAAACCAGGAGTCTGGGATTCTTCTTTTTTTAGAGGATAACTTCCTTTCCCTTCCTATTCTGTTTTTGTGCTGTTGACAGAAAAATGTAAGAGGGAACAATGCCAGTTTCCTTGTAATGTAATACTAAGTACCTCTCTTGCGTATTCTTAAAAGTTTTATATGAAAGTCCTATTTACAGTGAAGCAAGAGTCTAAAATAGTGTAACAGAGCCATAGTGAAATACAATAAAACAATTCTGTGCCTTTGTTGTTCTATTGATCTTTTTGTACCTGTTGGAATTTTTACATGAAAATTAAAAAATGGTGGTAAGAAAATAATGGAATACTTAGTAGACAAAACCAGAGAAGTGATTTTTGTCTCTTCCTCCAGGCTATTGTGGTGACTGATGGAGAACGTATTCTTGGTCTTGGAGACCTTGGCTGTTATGGAATGGGCATTCCTGTTGGTAAACTGGCACTTTATACGGCATGTGGAGGCGTAAAACCTCACGAGTGTCTACCAGTGATGTTGGATGTGGGAACAGATAATGAGGTAAATCCTTTTCTGATGTGTAGTGAATACCAGGTGTGCATGTCTATGTCCTTCAGCTGTACATTAATTTTAGTTATAGAAACCACTGTAACACGGAAATTTTCCCCTAATGAGGTCCTAGTGCTTCAGGTAGGTGGATCTGGCCCTCTTTACCTTGGCTTCCCATTTTTGTGAAACACAGAGGTTTAAAGTTCTTTGCTTTCCAGTGCTTCTGGGATTACTAGTTAATTACTCAGGCCCTGTTCTTCCTTCTTTTTTTTTTTTGTTTTTGGCTGAAAGAATATTTGGTTACTTGAAGACTTTGAATGATGGCAAATAAAAAAATACCCTGCAATATCATGATGCTTTTGTAGAAGTAAACACACATGCTACTATAAATGATGCAAGTGTTAAACTTTATGCATGATAAATGTATCAAAGATTTATGTGTATTATAGCTAAATAAAGCATTCCTGTTCTAGTAAATTTATCTAGGGCTTCTAGATTCTTGGTTTGGGTGTGTGCATCTTCAGCTTTATACACACACCTTCACCCCTGGCCCACTGGGATAATTTGGACAATACATCATTAAAGCATTTCTGAACCAGAAATGTCTGATATCCTTTCTCTCTGTCCCCCCAGAAACCCCTTCTAGAAGTGGACAGACTTACTTGTGAGATGTATCTGAACACTGTAGCATGTAGCCATATCAAATCACGTACAAGTCTCATTACTTATAAAACGTTTTTATTCCTTGTTTGAGCAGCTGAGCCAGTTAAGTAATCTGTCATTAAATGTTTCTAGGCAGTTAATTGCATCAGCTGCTTCTGATAGTTCAGTAGCCTTTGCATTTTGCTTTTGTGCTTGTGTTTCATTGTACTTTTTAATTTTTCATAGCGTATTATTTTCTTGAAAGTTGTCAAACATCTATAGATAAACACATCGATGGCAAACCAGGCTTACCCATACTTAGTAGCCCAACTTCCATTTCACTCTACTTGTGACTAAACAATGAGTTCAATGTGTATGAAAGAGTGGCACACATAAAGTATTACAAGGTGCATAAAATTTGTGTGAGCTAGAGTTTGTTGTGCTCTGAAACACTCACATTCTGATCAGGAAGTTGTGTTTTGTGTTTTCATTTTGGAATATGTCTTCTTATATTAGGACTGTGGGGAATGAGACCTCTGAATTCTGCTGTTGGGTTATGAACATGTGGACTTTGTTGCTGTACCCCTTGAGTGATGAGACTACATGGGCCTGATAGTATTCATTAACGGGAGCTTAGATGTAGTTCCCAGGCTCCTTTAGTCAAAGCTGGCAAACCTCGGGCACCAGCTCCCTTAATTTCTTCCAACACCCTTCCTCTCACCCAGTAGCACATCCCTGTTCCCCCCTAACACCTGTGTTCGTGTAACATGGTGGTGAGTCACTGTAGAGAACTGAAATAACTCAAAAGCGTTCACATTTTGCTGGCTAAACTGAGTGTATTAGCTCAAGCTGCTGTGGAATTGCACTGCCATTCCTTATCTTAAAATCTAAACTTCTTGGACAAATAACTGTATTTCTATGCTATATTTTCTTAGTCTAGCCAGGATTTTCCATAATAAGACACAATAGAAATCACGTGCACAACTTGAGCACATATAAATAACAATTATGCTGAACATGTTTTTGGAAATGTGCAGATGTTTTCCATTTAGATTAGTTCCTTCTCCCATTCTGTGGGGGCCTCACAGCTTTAAAGGAAGTTTCAAAATATGTACTTTTGGCAACTATTATCCGGAGGTGCACAACCTGCAAATTCTCCAGAAAGATTAAGTCTTGCTCTGGAGCAGATGGCAAAAAAATCCCAAACTTCACAAGTTCTCATTCTGGCTTGCTTTGTCATATACAGGACTCAAAACTTTGAGAAGCAACTCACTCAATGTCAGATATTTTTACTAAAACCCTTATTACTGTTAGTTTTAGCAGAGGTATTTTTAGCTAGGGTATTATCCTGTTACTCATAAACCCAAAGAAATAAAAGAGAAACAAATAAAGCGGTTTTATACAATTGCCTAGATAATAAGTGAGAGAAATGGAAACTGCTTATTTATAGGTAGAAATTGACCTAGTAGAAAGTCTCGTGTGACCAAACTAGTAAATTGCTCCATGTAATCAGTGTGGGACTGGGTGTCCAAAAGAAGCAGTGCTGACTGCTACCAAAAATAATATGCCTGTTTTGTAAATTACTGGCCAATTGGAAGCAAGGAATTATTGAGGGACATTTTCATCCAAAACACTTAAAATACTATTTGGACTACTATTAGTTACTTACTTATTACAAAGTGTGACTATCTCACTAAAAGTTGTGCCATGCTCAGTAGCCATGTATTTTTTAGGTGTGAGGATGGTGCTGCTTTAGGTGGGATTTCAGTCTAGTTAAAACATACTCAGACACTAGTCTCACTGCTGATACAAAATTTTTGTTGGAAAGCATGAGGTGATATGATCTCTGGATCCGGAGTGTTCATCTAATGTTGTAGAGGTATATCTTAAAATCACCTTGAAATGGTTAAAGAAATAGACTGTAGAAGAAAAAGGAATAGTTGCCAAGGTACAAACAGCTGCAACTTAATGGAGACCTACCCGAAACACAAGTACTCGGCACTGGAAGTGGGATGTTTAAGGATGATGGAAATAATCAAGCTGGATCAAGGGGAATTATTTTAACATTAAAATGTGAGTGATGATTGTTTTCTACTTAAAAGATGCTATTAAACTCTCACAAAAAAAAAACCCCAATGTTGAGGCAAGCCTGTAGCTTAAAAATCAGCCTGACTTACAGGGACGTGAAAACTGGCAGTTTAATAAAATGAAACAAACAGCAAAACCTAAGAATAGAATAGAAGTTTGAAAACTATGTGTGAAAAAGCAAAAGACTCTAAAGAAAAGCAACTTAGTGAAAATGATTATGAATAGTAAGAATGAGATTTTCTGTTGTTCTGATTCTGTTCCTTAATGATTGTATGTATGGAAGTACCAGATTGTCACCATAAATATGGTAGATATTTTTTAAATGTTAGTTTTATCTATTTTGGCAAGAAGTCTTATTTTCCATTTCATTAATAGCTAATGAATATGTTGAACAAAAGCGTTAAAACTTTGTCAAGATCCTTAAATCAGAATGTCCAAATAATACTTTGGCCAGTTCTTTAAAAAAAACCAAAAAACCAAATCACTGGGAAAAGCTTTCTGTACCATGCTGAGCTGGCTGGGGAGGAAGTATTGTTGTTTTCTCAGTTATGTCTGGGATGTATTAAGAAGTTCAGAAAGATTGGATTAAAGGTAAGGCTCTTATTTAAAATACAATGATACTGGTCTAATGTGAGTTTGCAGATTTTGGGTTGACTCTTATTTTTTACTTCTGTAAGACATTTGAATTCATAGTATTCCTTTTACAACTAAAGCAATGAAAAAGCAAAGCAGGCCTCCTGTGTTACTGGAGAAAATACAATTTAAAATGTATATTTCTGTGAGGAATAATAAAATACTTGTGGGTTTATGGTATCTCACGCGTTTTTTTTCAGCTCTGCAATGTTGAATATCTTTATCTATGACTTAGAGGCAATATTTTTATTGTCCAAGGGTCACAAAAGAGACATTGTTTAGTTAAAGTACTATTATCCAGCCAGGGCAGGAATAAAATATAGGAAAACTGATGGCTTGTGTTATATAGAAGTCAAACCAGTGGTGAAAAGATTTCTTCTGACCATAAAAATTTTAATCTAATACTGGATGCTTAGCAGAAGAATGAAAACTGTGTTTATTTGATACCTTAGAAGAGAAACTCTGACAAGTTCATGGCTGTCAGAGCAACTCTAAACTGATCACATGTGTAAATTCAATACTGGCAATGGCCAGTTGTGTGTTAGCATTTAAACAATTTACCATAAATTTCAGTCTAAGTAGAAAACATTCAACTCTTCTAGACAGCACCTTCACACAATATGGAAAAGCCAAGACAGCTCTTATTGAAAGGACTTCTCACGCAGGCAGTTTTTAGCAGAAGATGTGTTGGTGCTCCAAGCACTAGGACAGTGCCACACACCAGCCATCGGAATTGCCCTGCTGTCAGAAGTTCCTCCAGCTCCTCTGTGATGGCTGCAAGGGAGCTGGCACAGAAACGTTCTCTTGCCCTGGGCAGACATAGTTAAATAGCTGACTGGTCACCTATATATGCCATCAATGTATAGATGATTCATGATGGTCAGTTCACTTTTTAAAAATATGTATCTGATCTGTTTTCTATTCATGTAACTGTTCGTCTCTTCTCCCAAGTAACAAGAGACTGGATGAGGGAAAATGATCCCAGATTGCACCAGGGGAGGTTTAGGTTGGATACTAGGAACAATTTCTTCACAGAAGGGATTGTCAAGTATTCGAATGGGCTGCCCAGGGAAGTGGTTGAATCACCACACCGGAGCTATTTAGAAGTTAGGTAGCTGTGGTGCTTAGGGACATGGTTTAGTTGTGGACTTGGCAGTGCTGGGTTAGTGGTTGGACTCAATGATCTTAAAGGCCTTTTCCAACCTAAACAACTCTATGATTCTGTGATTTCTCTGCATAAAAAACATGCAGGGCAGCTCCTGGGGCAGCTATTTCTCCTTCATCTGTGGTACCTCAGGGACTTGTGGGCTGCTATTTCAAGTTGTTTCCTGCATGCTTGCTTCAGAATAGTTTTTCCCTTAACTTACTAACATTGAAATGCAGGAATGTGATGGTTCTCACAGTTACCCTAAATACGTCAATGACCATGACTGGGCTGGCAGTTCTGGTTCCTCTAGAGGAATGACAGGCATCCGTGGTGGAATATGGAATCCAGAAAAGCTGAGGTGCAAATTCAGGCTTAGTTATTCAGCTTGTCCTAGTTAGCTTTCTGCATTTTCCCAAATTATTTCCAATTGTCGTAAGAACTGGTATCAGCCTTCCAAGATTCATATTCTTAAAGAATACCTACCTATGGAATGTGCAAATGGAAGCTGTTGAGAAAACAAAACTGCTTTTGTTATTCATGTTCCAACCAAAATAGAAACCTGGACAGTAGAAAGCTGAGTATAGAGGAAACTTGCAATTTCATACCTCGTTGATCTGAAGATATAAATGTATAAAAAATGTAAATTGTGTACAGCTGCAGGGATTTCTAAATAAAAGACAATCATGATTTGCATTCATGTATAGAGCAGTGGCAGTTTTACACTTTTTTTTTTTTTATGTGGTAAATATGTAATGGCATGGTTATGCTCTCTGATTTAAAAAAGATCCTTTTGCTTTCACCTTGCATGATGATTGTTAGAACTAGAGACAGCATTTCAGTGACAGTTTTACTGTAAAATAGTAGGAACATTTCCTGAATTCTATGAATAGAGATTCCTGTCTATATAAAAATGATCCAGTTTTTTTATCTGGTCCATATATGAGAATCACATTTCAAGGTTAAAGTCTCCACTGTGTTCCTTAGTAGTTTTGAGTGTTTCTGTAATACAAATGACAGTATATGTGATCAAAACAGAAGGTTTCTAGATGCACAGCTTTTCATTCAGGTATCTTAAAATGTTACTGACCAAATTAACCTGGTGGATGACAAGAGACTTTTTTCCTTGCCTCACAAAATAGTCAGGCCAAGCAAGGTGCTCAGAGGTAATGCTGTGTGGCCCAGTGGTGCTGGGTTCCAGGCATGAAAATTTGTAAAAATATGGATGAAGAAATCTTCTGTGTTTTTTTCATCTTTCAGCTACTGCCTGTCCACGCCAGCCTGGTAGGAGGTAATTGCTCTTCCTTCTCCAGTCAAGTTCCACTTATAAAATAGATTTTTTTTTCCCTCTTACATATTGCTGCCAGATCCTTCCCTGGTAGCGTATGGACAGCACTTGAACAAAGGAGAAAAATACATGAATATTCCTTTTCCTTCCCCTTTCCCCACTTTCAGATGGCAAGTAAATAGAGTCAATGCCATGAGCAATTTTTTCTATTCTCTTTTCACTGGTCAGAAGTACTGAAAAGTAAAGCACTTTCTGAATTAACAGCTCTGCTTAGCCCATTGTGCAGAAGAAAAAAATTGGTATTCTCCTTTAAAATCTATTAAGTTATTTGAAGTGGACTGAATACGTGTTATAAGAGGGAATGGACAAGTGCATCTGTTTTTATGCATGTGTATTCTAAAATTGGAGGCATTTAGTGTCATCTTCCCAGTGTATTTCAAAAGATTCCTCCTCTAAAATAAATATGGCATCAGCAATTGCTCCTAAATATGCTTTATTTAAACAACAGGAACACAAAAACTATGCCAGGATCCATATTACTCTTGCAGCCCTAAGGAATGAGCTGGGGAAGGGCCGATACTTAGAAGAGCCACCATTTCCTCTCAGTGCAGAGACTGGTGGGTGACATTTGTGGATCACAGGTATCTTATCTGACAGCTGATGTTCTTCAGTCATTTTTGAGAGCTTTCCTCTTCTGGCTTTTTAATGCTCTTACTGAATAGTTACAGTATGTCTGGTAATACATTCACAACCTGAAAAGTTCAAAAGTTGTTTTAACTCAGAGGGGTTGAGAATTTGTAACTGTAGTAATAAATCTTGATTTACCCAAGATACTGAGGTTTCCAGTGCGTTTAAGAATGCCTTTTGGAGGATCTTTGAGTTTGTCTTCTATTTTGTCCCTAATCTTCTGCCTTTTTTTTAATTACTGTTTCTTCTGTGTCTGCTGCCTTACTATGTATTTCCTTGGTTATATTAAACTTGAAGACTGTGTACCAATGTCTTGTGCTTCCTAGGGGATGCGTTCTACTAATGAGAATTAAGAGAGCTGAAATACAGAACGCTGCCTACCCCTTTTATGAGGTAATTGTGTACAAAGGGGAACAGCATTTCCCACCATATTTAGAGCCGTTAAAAGCTTTGACTTATTTGCAAATGTAGAAGTTCATTTGCTATTCTATACCACGATGTTCCTGGGGGAATGTATTGCATCACTTCCCTATTTTTTCATTTAGCTGCTTTTCTTATGTTTGTTAGGCATAAATCAGCAGTTAGGAGTACCAGCATTTTTTCCAATAAAACTCAAATATAAATGGGCTTGGCTTTTAAACATTTATTCTCTTTAAATATTTGTCTCAGTTTCATAATATGTACACTGTCAGCATTTTGTTTAATGCTATATTAACTTGCAATGGCCTTTATTCTCTGCTATAACAGTACAAAGGCATTCTGTTTTTACATACAATATTACAATGCTCATCTCCTTTTGCCCTAATATGGGGATGAGAAATACCTTGATCTACATTTCCTGTCAGTAGCAAAAATACTTACAGTCTTTTTGAAAAAAAATTTTTTTTTTTCATCAGGGACTTGTTAGCAAACAAGAAAAGGTTACTGCAACTTAAAAAATTCATTCTGTTGTTTTTAGTACAATTAAATTACAGGAGATTTTTAAGTTCATATTATCTTTTTCGTATGCACATTTTATAAAATATTTAGTACTAGACTTACATCTACCATCAGTAAATATTGCCTTTGCTTAAAGTTCTCTTACAATTTCATAAAATATTAGTGTTTGCAGTCTTCTTGTACTCATCCACCCTTTCCATGTAGCCTGTGTACTCAGCACAAATCTAGACTTTTCTAGTACACTCACTTAGGGAACAACATTTTTTCTTGTTTGTTTGTTGTTGGTGTTGTTTTAATCTTTCCTATACTTAAGAGTCAATGGAACAGCCAGTTATAATCTTGTCTTTGAATTATTAGTCTTGAGAGTCTGGGATCCCTTCACCAAACTAGGTAATCTCAGAGTCACTGTAAAAGAGACATGGAGTTTGACGGTCACATGAACCTAAACTAGTCCTCCTAGGCTGATTTTATGAAGAGCAACAAATGCTGCTGCTTGTAGAGGAGCTGTCTCAAATTTGTCAGATGAATTGTGCTTAAAAATGTTTTTTAATCTATTTTTTTCACCTGTTGACTGTAAAAAGAGCCTAGACTGGCTTAGATGCTGAAATACGCAGTATAGGTTCTTAGTTTAGCTAATATGAATTCATACTCAGTTAGCACTTCACTTACGTCTCTTTGCATCTGACATGTGGTTGCTCTGTGTCTTGAGAGACTTTTACAGAGACTAAAACTTGTTTTTTAACTTCTATCAACCTCTTGTTAAACAAACTCTGGTTATCTGTGAGAAGTGTCATTCTACTGCTCTTTGAGAAATGCCATTCTACTGCTTAGTGTGTGAGAAGACCTCAGCAATTGTCTGCTACTTTTGATCCATTGTCATCCTTTAAACTTTGTCATTTTGGCTAGGAATATATGGTATTCTTTTTCTGAGACTGTTAATTTATTTTTGTAAACTTTGCTATTGTGAATATTTCTTTCGTGAAGTGTTATACTTCTTTAGTTCATGGAAAATGTGACCAAGTCAGGTGGCACTTCAGATTTCCGCATTTGCCAAGCAGCATATTGGCAATGATTTTTAAGACCTGAAAAGTTGATGAGAGGAGGGTTTTAGCAGAAAGAACATAGATGGTGACCCAGGATTTAAGTCTCCATTTCAGCTGGCATTAGAAAGAACGAGCTGTGTACTGATGTTATGTCAGTTCTGTCAGTCCATTTAATTTCTTCTTACTTCACTTTTCAGCACAAGGGGTCTTTGAAACGGGGCAGAAATGAGTATCTGGAAATGCTTATTTTGGATAGCAACCATGAATATCCACAGACCAAACTGATGGCAGACTTTATTTCAAGATACATTAGACATTTCCAATTCTTCATGCTCAGAAGGCAGCAACAGATAGTGTTTGTTTTGGTTGGCTTTCATGTAACTGCCAGCTATCATCCTCCTCAGCAATTTCACAGGCAATGGAGATGGCAAGAGAAGGAATGAGCATGAATATAGCTATTATCACAAAATGTGGGATAATACGCAGTATTTATGGCTCCACAGAAGACAGCTGAGTGTCTGGGACAAGGCATGTCACCTGTTAATCATAAAGATGTTCTTACAAATGTTGGTCTTTTACTAGCAGGTCTACCTTGTGCTTTTTTTGTCGTTGTTGAGATGGACAAATGACAAAATATACAAGAAAGTCAGGCATAGAATCCCCCCTTATTCTTAGCACAGCTACTTTTTATATCTTTCCTAAGTGTACGTGCATTAACATTATTGGTGCTTATTACATATAAACAATCAGTCATTGGCCACAGTTATAACCTTTTGTCTCTGTACAAATTCACCCATCTTGTTATCCCGTATCTTGTAGTTTTCTGAGTTCTCTCAGCACTTGCAAGTTGTACAGTTCTCTAGCTCAGGGATGTATCTTCACAGGCACACAGTCTCGCCAAGGTCAAATTCTTCTTGCTCTGCCAAGGGATCTGCAGACCCATTGCAGTTCCCCACACTTTTTCTACTTTTCTACTTTTTTTTCTTTTGGTGATAGGACAGATATAGAGCTGAGATGCCACCACGAAAGTAATATCAACATACTTTTTCATAATTGCCAGTCAGTCAGAGGGACACTGTTGATGTGACTTGTTGATGTAGAAAGAGGTCCAACCTATTTGGCTCTAGTAAAGACAGTGGCTGAGTTGTCAGCACAGGAGATGGGGACGTCAGGGTCAAAGGTTTTGATGAAGGACCATAGGGGAGTAGCTTATGCAAGTAAATGAAATAAATAGATGTAAGTTTAATAAAACTGAAAAGAGATCACAGCAAGTGGTGAGATTTATAGTTACATGTGAATGGAAAAGAAATCAAAACAAAATACTGGAACTTTGGTAAAGAAATGAGATGTACTGATAACCTAGAAAAAGATTTTCAGTTTTGTAAATGATATCTGTTGTTACGTTAAAATTGTGTTCAATTGCGTGTCTGATGGACTCAAGATACTGTGGTGTCATAATGTGTGAGCTGATACAATATTATCAAAATCCTCTTTAATGACAGAATATTAAATATGAATGAAAAAGATCTTTGAGGGGTTTTTATGTTATCTTTGTCATCACACGAAGGAAGATTATTAAGGTGGCATTCTTCTGAATATTGTCAGTTAATAATGAACCTTTACTGATGTCATCTTCAAAACAAGAAGTCTTTGCTCTTCTCTGATTCACCTTATTGGTGGTTTGTTTCTTGGGTTTTTTTGTTTTGCCTTTTTTTTTTTTAAATTTTTTGTCTGATTTTGAAAACTGTATGACTCCTTACATTCAGACATTTGAGCTACCTATCCTAAACAAAATTTGGAAATATAAGTGCATGAAAATAAAACAAATTATGTGTGTTTGTTGCTTCACAAAAATGATACAGGAAGGTGTTTAGTGTATTCACAGTGTTTGAACCACTTCAAGTGTCTGTATCTTTTCATTCTCTCTTGGCTAAGCTAAAGGAAGTAATTTATTAAGATAGCAACACTCCTGCTAACTTTGCAGGGAAAAAAAAATATCTCCAACTGAGGCTAGACTTGTTTTCAGAGTACTGTGTAGGCTACCATGAGTCCTATTTGGGCTCTTCTTACAGATTATTGTTTGGGCCACCTTCTGTGATTTATTATAAGCACGTACTGCTGGACCCTCAAGTAGATTTTAGCATGTCATCCCTCAGGTTTTTGAGAACAATCAACTTTTGAAAATTTGATTGTGGTAATCTATTCCTATAACCTCCAGTTCCTGCTGCCCATCAACTGTATTTCAAAATGTAGCAGTGTGAGTATTGTTAAATGTTTCTTGATGTGTGGCAGGACATGCGACTGAGATTTTAGCCATGTAACTGCTGGGGTTCATGAAGAAGAAATGATAGTCATTTACAGCATGGGGGCTGTGAAAGGTCAGATGTTTAATGGTTCATCTGAGCCTTTTCTGTGGTTCGGTAAAAGCTTTTATAGAAAGTAGATAGGAGTTTTAGGAGATTCCTTGTGAGGTAGTCTGAAAATTTCTTTACTTTCTGGTTATTATTTGTGTGTTAAAATATGAGTGATTAAATGTAGCATAATGTGTTGAAGTCCTGAATGATGTTGGATTCTTCAGGACTATTGTTTTCTCAATAGGCAAATGATTAAGTTTTTCAAGAAATGCCACTGGCATGCAGACAACCATTTGTTTTCAGTTTTACTGTGTAAAAGAGTTATGCATGCTAAAATTGTGTCTGATGAAATGTTCCTCTGAAACCATGGTTCTGAGTGTCTTCCAAGCTCCAACTCAAATTACAGGCATTTGTGGAATTGGCATCGTCACTATCCCTGCAGACAGATGTTAACATCAGGAGAGATCTCTCAGACTATTAAACATAATACAGAGTATTTATCTTGCTGGTTTTTTTTTTTTTTCTTAAACTACACAATAAATTAGGCCTCTCTGTTCTCCTTACTAACTCTGCTAGAGACAGTTCTGGCAATGGATTGTGTCACGGAGTCATTTAGGTTTGAAAAGATCATTGAGTCCCACCATCATCCCAGCACTGCCAAGTCCACCACTAAACCATGGCCTAAGTGCCACATCTACATGGCTTTTAAATATCTCCAGGCATGGTGACTCAACTACTTTCCTGGGCAGCCTATTCCACAGCTTGACAGTGCTTTCTGTGAGGAAGCCTCTGTATTCCACCCATGGTGATAGTTCATACAAAGCATGCTGTTATTTTCTGATTGGCACAAGTATAAATTAAGAAAATTCCAAGATCAGAAATTATTTCCGCTTCCTCCTGGTAATTGTGTGCCTTAGTTATGACCTGCTTGGCATAGCTGCTTCTTAGTGTAGAAGTTAAATGTTGATTTAAAAGAAGGACCTGATGCATCCATGTGGTGATGGTACACAAGCATGGTACTAGGAAAAGAATGCTGTAATAGTGCTGTAAGGATTCGCCTAACAAGGAATTTATTATTTTAGTTTTGAAGCTAATTTTCCATTAATAGAATATGTTGGCACAATTGTATATTTACAGTTGAAAAACGTTTTCATTTTTCTAGTATGAAAAACTGTGAAACTGACTTGCTAGATTTGAAGGCAGGTTTTTTTTTTTCCTTCAATTACAGAACTTTCATAAACAACATCTAACCTGTCCTCAGAAAAACACCTGCTTTTCTGCTTATGAACTTATGCTGCAGATTCAGTGATGGCCCGTCTTTGATATTTACTTCTAATAGTTTTTAAAAGTTAAACCGGTTGAAAATCGTCAATGTAAACTGTTTCACCTGAAAAAAAAAAAGTTCACAATGGCATTTAAATCTCAGGGAAATACCATTAGTTTTTTGCTTTATCTGTTGGCTAGCAAAGTTGTAGTTGAGATATGCTTTGCTACTCAGCTATTCCCAGGTATTTCCTAACTGGAAACTGCCATAAATAACAAGGTGCATAGAGCAATTTTTGCTAGATTGTCCAGTTAGGTTTACTGCAAGACTTTTTTTTCATAGCAGTGGTAACTTACTGAAAAATCTTTGTTGTTGTGTGAATCTCTTAGACTGTACTGGAAAGTGGAGCAGGTGAAACAAAAGCCAAATTGCTCTCAAAAATATATAGTTCATCTGATGCTGGGTGTATTACTGCTTTAAAAAAGCTTTAATTTTTAGTATTCAGTATCAGGTATGGCAATATATACAGTTAGACTAGTTATACTGTGCATTACTTGTAATTTTCAGGGCTAATCAAGAAAAGAAATTCATGTGTCTCTGTGAATTCCAGGTTGCTTGGAATGGAAAGGTCAGAAAGGAACTTTCTTAGGCATATGCATCTTTGATGGGTCCCTGGCTGTAACCAGTATTGTCTCTTTCAGGTGCTCAGAAATCTTGAATTACACCTAAAAATCATGAGATGAACTTTCTATAAAAGTGTGATTTCTATAAAGTATTTTATACTTTTCAGTATTTTGGAGGTAAGCTAGGAGAATGACTTAGGTGTACTTACAGACTCACACTAGAAGACAACGCTGCTCCCTGCCCCTGCCCCATCAATAGCCCCAGAGCTTCTCACCCATCACTCAATTCCACAAGCTGACTGGATGCAAACAGCTGTGCATTGCCTGACTTGAAGAGCAGACAGCACAGCAGCCTCCTGAAATACCAAGTGCATCTTGCTGCTACAACTTTCTGTCTTTGTATTTTGCACTTGGTGCTGCCTTGCTAATGATGGCTCACATTGCTGTTTGGTGCCTCGGAGGTGTGTCTGTAAGTGTTACACTTAGGGGACTACATGGTCTTTCTCTTTGCATGCTCACTCACAGCAATGAGTTGTATTTCATGGGTGAGCCCTCCTGGTGCCCTGACAAGGGACGAGGGGTGGAGGGATGCGGGCGGGGCGTGCCGTGCTGGAGGGCTGGCGCCCGCTCGGCTCACAGCCCACCGCCTACCCGCAGCCCTCGCACACTGGGCCCTTTACGCAGTGCCACATACATGCGCCGGAAACATCCCACAGAATGTCCTTGGCACGGCCTGGCTTTGTGCAGTCCTCTTGCTTGGGGACAGGCTGTGGTAATTCCATACTGTGTTAGAAGATGCCTGCATGAAGCGTTCTTTCCAGCCATTAGAGGGGTTTTTATGTTGCTGTTAAAGTTCGCTGAAGCTGACAGTTTTTCAGCTGGGTAAAGCTGTCTGCGTGTGTGAGAAATAGCTAGAATATAAACAATAGGGTTCAGTGAGCATTCAAAGCTACAGCTGGTCATTCCTCTTCAGGTTAAGGAATGAGTAAGCTTCCTGAGCAGAAGGAAGAACAGGATGTAAAGGTCACGTTGACACTTAAACAACCTTAGGAAAGTAAAGAACAAGTTGAATTGAATAATTGAAGCCCATCTTCAAGGAGAAATAACTGAAAATGTGTAGTCTAGGTGTGTAAAACTATAGTGTCATGATGCATGTACTTTTTAGCACAACCTTAAATTCTTTAAACAGGATTTGGAATACCATAACTTCATTTCTGTTACATTAGGATATTGCTTCATCAGAGTATTAATAAATATTTCTATTCTGAACTGGTTCACAAATTCATAATATTCTGTAGTAATAATTTCATTCCATGGAAGTTGTTCCCTTCAAGCACTGCACTCAAGATTGGTGACAAAGGAACACTATTAATGTATTATCTTTTAAACTCTTGGTTATTTCAGGTCTAGAATTTTGTCTGAACAAGCAGTGGACAATTTTCACTGATGTTTCTAGGTTTACAGATGGGAAAATATTAATTATGGTACAGCTGTTGTCTGCATACACAGTTGTGTTTGTCTTTCAAGTACTGGCAGCCACTTGGTTTTGGCAACGTGAACTCAGCTGGGCTCAACTGTTTAAATTCATGTCCAGTGTGTGGAGATTTTCTTCCTTTATTTATAGCTACAATGACCCATTGTGATACCCATTTTTGGTCTCCTACTTTGGGACCTTTTGTGACATCCTGTCCTATGGTGGATCCTATGGAGGAACGTGAGGTGCAAGAAGACCTACTGCTCTGCATGGCAGTGCCTGTCTGTTGGGGATGTCCAAGTAAAGTGTTGGCTGAGACTGCCAAAGATGAGATCTTCTTTTGGGGAGACAGAGAGGATAAGCCCTCTTTTTTTTCTTGTGCAAGAAGCCACTTGCAAACATTGCAAACATGTTGACAAAAGTCTAGTGTTTAGATAGGAGGGGCCATGATCTCTTCTTAGCAAGCATGTCATGGGGCCAGTGTAGTTCAAAGAAAACAGAATTTTTAAAAAATCTTTAGCTCTCTAATTATGAAACTTCTTTTTGCAAAGTATTCTACATCCTCAAACCCAATTAGCAGCATTCAACTCATCCAAAATTCACTTAGCATTTGGAAACACAGAATCTGTTACGTGTTTTTAAGGGCATTGTCCTGAATTTCAGACTTCAAAATAAGCTTATTCTAAGAAAAGAAAGGCTTTCTAGTCTAATATAAATTGAAATCTTACACAGTCTTTCTAATGCCATGAAAAACACTTTGCAGCTGTAAGCCGTTCCTGAAGGACAGAAAATTGTGATTCAGCATGTTAGTGCTTACAAACCAAAAATTTAAATGAACACGGATTGATTACTGGGTAGTGGGTATTGATAGAAGCTGAAGTCAGGTCCAAAACATTGGCATTGTTCCTAACTGGCTAACTCTTCTATTGGAAAAAGTTTCACATCAAGTGGAACACAAAACAAAAAAAGGTTTGGAATGGTCCAACTTTCCTGGAGAACTGAAATTCCACTGTGCTCACCAGCCCTTCCCCAACCTGTGAAAACTGAGACAAGAAGAACATTACAAAAAAGAATTTAAAGTGTATTATTTTAAGAAAATATTAACACTTGAAAAAGCAGGAGCATTCCCCTAGTTTTCCCAGTAACTATGTGCCCCGTTAAACCAATCATATTCTGAAATGTGTTTAATTTCTGGCATTTTTGTCCCAAAGCTTCAGACAACCCATACAAATGTAATTGTCCTTTAACGTCGTAACTGTAGCTCTTATGCAAACCATTTCCCATTGTGGAACTACTGGAAAGTTTTGACATTTTAGTGGCAAGGGGTTAGTTGCTGCTCTGAAGCATTACAAGGCATCAAGCTCTGCCTAGGTGGCACCGATCAGTTCTGAACACTCACTGCTGCCATCTTTTCTGGGGAAAGGCTCAGTGTCTTACAGTGCTTCACCTCCAATTTTCCATGCAGCTCTTCACTAATATGTACCTGTTCCAAAGACACGTCTTGGTGCCAAGTTTGAGAATACGTGACATTTCACTGCGTTTGTGCTCAACTGATGAAATGTTTAAGGGTGCAGTTTTCTGTTTCTTGGCTTTTATAGCTAAATCAGAGCCAGGTGCACAGCTCAAGCCTTGAACTTTGATGGTTTGCTGATCTCTTTACTCAAGTGTGCACAAGTAAGATGGTATAAACAGCTTGCATTTTTCTTAAAACCCCATGGGTCATTGCAGTTTTAATATGCTTAGGTGGTGCTTCAAAGAACCTGTTATTTTACACAACTAATTCTAAATAGATCTACATGATATTTCCACTACCCAAACTTCAAACCACATTTCTGTTAAAGTGTGAATGTACCACATCAGTAAACCTAAATGTTTTAAAACTTTTTGTTTTTAATCTTTAGAATAAGTGTGTCTAAAAATAATCTGGCATCAACCCTTTTAGTACCATGTAATATGCATAACAAACGTACTAACCTGAAAAAAGCAAAGTTATGTTTTGAAGGAGATTTGATTTCCAAAGGAACAAAACAAAGTTGAAGCTTTGACAACAAGCTGGGTGACAAAAGAAACCAAAGTCATTCAGGAGAAGTACCTAATCATCATGTCAGCTTGACATACTCGATTGTAGGATGGAACTTTTTTTTCGGTAATCTGTTTTGAAAACCATGAAATAGTCCATAGCAAATGTTAGTTTCTCAAGATGTGTGAACCCTCTAAAAAAAACAAGCATCTTGGACCTGGTTTGCATGGTGTTGACCTGAATAAAAGGATAATGTGCTTAAGCAGCTTATTCATTCTTCAGTGCCCTTTGGCAAGGGAGCGGCTCCACAATGGTTTGCCACTCAGGGCGCAGACGTGACCACTGTGTTCTTTTCACTTGCTGAATGTTTCATTCTTTTGTCTCCGCCCCGGGTTTCTTCATACGTTGTTCCAAACAGGACTATAAAGGAACTTTTGGGGGCTATTTCTTGTCAAACTGTAACATTTGTTAAGCAGAATGCACTGAGCTGTAAAGGAATTTTGAACTCTGAGTATATAGCTGGCCAAGCTTTTCATCAGAGATGTGTTGCTGAATTAATTGTCTCTGCTTGTGAGACTTCTCAGGCTAGAGGTTTAAGCATACTCCAGAAATACTGTCATAATTGTTTTGAATATTCCACATTAAATTTCAGCATCAAAGTTATGTGAATAAATTCAAACTGTGGTCTTACAAAAGGAGCTGCTTTGGAGTTCTGAGTGTTAGTGTTGACTGTAGCTTTAAATGCTCACAGACATGAAAGATGCAGAAGTAGCAAAAGGAGCGGAAGAACCTGTGTTTCAAGGCAGACCCATGTCTTGTTTAGCACTTTCTGAAGAGTAACTGTGATGCCTGTTTCTCTTGGAGTTTCACAGAATCACTGCACATCTAAATTGGCTTCTTGAAGGAATCAGGCCGATTCAGGCTGGCTTCAAAGTGTTTTGGAAGTGTCTTCAGAATTTAAAAAATAAAGGGACCAAAGCTTTTTGGGTTTTGGTTTGTTTTTATTTTTTTATTTTAAACATTGTTTTACAAAATGAGAAAAACTGAGAAAACAGATATCGCTTAATAAAAAGCTTGTGGAAGCTCTTTTAAAAGAGCAAATCAATTCAGGAAGAAGAATTACAGGAGTTGGATTAAGTTATTTACGCTGAATTGGGCAGTGGAACATGTGGTGTGCTTGCACAGGACATGAAGTATCAGAAGCCTACTGGCATGGAAAGCTGCAGCAATGGGATTTTAGGGATGGGATTCCTTTTTCTGAGTCCTACTGTGATGTTCATGTGAGAGGCTCCTGAGGCTTGGCAGTTCTTTCCAATTTTGTGTGCTCAGTCTGGTGGGAAACACAAGGCAACTCACATGGGCTTTCCAAACTTACCTGAAGATTTCGCATTGCTCAACAGTTCATTTGCACTTTCTGCAAATTTATCTCACAGGATAAAAAATTATCCTTGATTTTTCAGATTTTTCTAAGGTAATTTTAAATAACTAGTCAAACTCAAAATTGAAATGAAAAAGTAATTCCAGAAATAGTTCTTGACAACAAAGTTTGAAATTATATAAGAGAAGAAGACTATATAAAAGGGCCAATTACTTTGAAAGATACCAGATCAAATTCTTGACAGTTTTTCCTGCAGTATCTGGAGTAGGTACAGAATTATGATTTTGATGCTGGAATACTTAGAATAATGTAAATACACGGGTAAAATTATTTCAGCAAAAATATGCTACTTAAACATGAATAATACAATAAGTTGGTGAGGGGAAGAAATAAAGTACTTGCAGTGTAATGACTTCACTGTCATTTACAAGGTAATTTTAATTTTGAGCTTTATTCAGTTGTCAGTTCAAAAAGCGGAACCACAAACTTCTGAAAGGCTGTAAGTAATGTGTTAGAAACTGTTTTGAATTGGTGGATTTTAGCGACAGTTTTAGAAAATTCAGCTTTTAAACCTGCTTGATTTTTTTAAGAAACATTCTAATCTTACATCTTTCCTTTTTTTGTGGAAGTGAAGAGAAAAGGGAGGGAGGGACAAACGTTTCTATCCGTAGGTCTGCATCAGGATACTCCCAGAGGAGTCAGAATATTACCAAAAGATTTAAGGTTTGTACTGATTCAAATCAATCTGTAACAGGGGCTTCTGACCCAGTAGATTTTTCAGTTCTTCAACATAAAAAAGCTGGAAGGGCAGTGTAGGCAGTTCTCTAAAATTCAGAAATCTCATTTCAGATTCGCCGTCTGAGGCAGGCTGAGAAAGCTTTCCAGACTTTTTGCTTCATGTTGCTTGCTGAAGGCTCTCTTGGAAGGAGAGATTATCTGTGTTTTTCTTTACAGTGTGTTTCTGGTTGAAGTTGGTTTACAACATGAGAAGTAACAGCAAAGAGTGTCTTTATATCTGAGGTCCTGTGAGACCTAGTGAAGGTGTGAGACTGGGGAATTACTGTAGCTGAAGTGGGTTGTCAAAAGTGATTGCAAAACACTTGGAACACATTTAGTAATTTGTAAGTTACAATTTGGAAATGTATCAGACCAAACCAGAACCTTGTAGTAGTGAAGATATAGAATAATACAGGCTGGATGTTTTTATGGACCTAGGGGAAAGTCTGTATCATAATTCTAAAGAAAGAAAAAGTACAAGTTGTAAGTGTAGATAAACTCAGGAATGATATCCATATGGATAACTGAAATGGATAATGCTGGAATCTAAACTGATAAGCCAAAAAGCCTGGAAGGAAAAGGTCAAAGGCTTGGTTATATTTTGGCATATTGAATTTTAGAAAGCAAATTTTCTGAATATCAGCTCATCAACATGGTTGAAATTATGGGGCTCTGGGAGAGATTTATGGAACGTGATGATAGAATTAAAGGAAATGGCTTTTTTAAAATGTCAGAGCACTGTCAGGTTATAAAGGAAAAATAGAAAAGTATGAACTAAAGCTTTAAAAGATACTTTTGAGACCTGACTTCCCAGAGTAAACTTTACTTTTTCCCTTGGAAATTATACACTTCCTTTGAGACTAGGGTATCCATTTTCTTTGATACAAAAGTGTGTTTCTTTAATCTCTTTCTTCAGTCCTTACGTAGAGGTGGATAAATGGATATGTACTTCATATGCTTGGGTTAATCCTCAAACACTGTATTGTTGTCCCTTTTTTATTAAATAAGAGTGTGGTATTGTAACTTGCTCGTATAATAGCTCAGACTTTTTTTTTTTAACAGACATTGCTGAAAGATCCTTTGTATATTGGGCTGAGACACAAGAGAATTAGAGGTCAAGCCTACGATGATCTTCTTGATGAATTCATGGAAGCTGTGACTTCAAGGTAAGTGATATATCTGTGCTAGTCCTTGATGAATACCACTGTGAACCTCATCTTGCCAGAAATAAAGGTCAGTAGCTTATGAAAGGAAGACAGAATTGTGAGTTTCCAAATAATTTTTATTCTGAGTGTAGAATTTATGAGTTTATAACTGCATTAACTATTTACCTTTAATATTGCAGATAGATGAATTCACTGCATGAGTGGTAAAACTCATCTTGAGATGAGTGAACTAGTTTTTCAAACTGCTTTTTAAAGATTTGGATTGCTAAGTGTTTGCCTAATAATTTTCTATGTATAGTGCTGTGCCTGCATGATTGTCTCTGTGATTTCATATATGAGATGTCACCAACCTTACAGAGGCTGTCATTCTTGGCAACCACTGCCTCTGCCCCCACCAAAACCACAACAGGACCAAGATTTCAGAGTTTTGTAATTTTAAATGTCATGGCATGGTCCTATAAATCAGCTCTTTCACTTGCTTCTTTTTTCCTATACAGAAAGTAGTTACATTTATTGTTATACCATGATGCATAAAATAGTTTTCCTTCCATGTCAAATAACATTTGCCTGTATTTTCCTGTTTGTTAAAATGTTTGGAGTTCTAGCCCTGCATTTAATGTGTATACCTAAAATAGCTCAAGTGCCAGGATCCTTAGCAGAATGTGTTTTCTGCATCTCCATCCCAAAGTTGGGGCCGAACTGTGGTATCTGGAAATACTTTCCAACTCCTCAGTCTTCACTTGTGCCCCTCTGCATTTTGCCTCCATGTTGGGACCTTAACCTGAACATGCACAACCTCTGTTCTTTCTGCCTTAGTTGCTCTGCAGGTGGTATTAATATTAGTTGGCCAAGCAGGTGGTATTAATTTCGGTGCCTGAAACAGGTATTCCTTCATGTATTACTGTATTCTTCCCCATCATCCCCAGTTAGCTGACAGCCCCTTGTTGATAAGCTTCCTATGAAAGTTGCTAGTTTGGCTCTACCCTGTAGTGTTTTTCCTCCTCTGCTGAATATTCCATTTCAGATAAAATTGATGCACCTTCCTAATAGATCTGCCTCCCTCTAAGAAGGTTCAGAGCATTAAGAAATGGCTCTGTGATCTGTGTTTTGGGAATCTCTAACACAATGCATTCCCTAACTCACCCTTTCTTTAAAATGAACCACTGTTCCTCATTCTGAGGGAAATCATCAGAGTCAAGCAGCAGATTATCTCAGCAATGTCTGAAGGTCTGGTTGACATGCTCATTTTACTTAAACATCTTTAAAGCTCTGCAATTTTGAGCAATTTTGAGCAATTTGTGTTTGCTTGACCTTCTGAAAGATCACTTTGTTCTCAGCTAAATCTCTCATGGGCAGCAATGGTGTAATTTATTTCATGTTTGAAGTGGGGCACTTAAAAATTGTAATTCAAACTTTGTGTGGTTTACTTGGCTGTAATGTGACATCTATGTTGATTATGCGACTCATTTGCTAAGGTGAAGGGAAGAGTGATGTAGTTAAGTCAAAATCAAGTCCATTTGCTCAATAATTTCTTCTGTTCCTAAATTTGAATTTGTGTTTAATGTGCCACTGGCAGACTCAGCTCTTGCTGCTGATTCTGGCATAGTGGGTCTGCCTGTTAAAGATTCAGGTCATGATTCCCTTGCCAGCCATTGTGGTGTTCTAGGTAATTGCATACTTTGGTTAAATGATAGTTATTTTTTCCTTATGAAAGTTTCTGTTATGTTTCTCCTCTTTTCACTTTTCTTAGCCTTCTGTCGGCTGTTTCAGTGAAGGAGTATGTGCTTCGCTAATCTTAGATACATGTTTGGTCTGTTAAATTTTAGGTTAGTCATATTTATTGTTAGTTATTGCCATGGTGCTCCAAAAGAAACTTTCTTATTTAGCATTGCCTAATCAATTCCAGGAATGGAAGAAGTTCTGGAGAAATCTGTTGTCATGTTTTCAGTACATTTCCAAGACATACATAACCATGATCATTCTAAAGCACAAGGCAGTCATATATTTTTAATAAGCCTAAGTTAAAGACACGGTGATGACAGATATTTTCAAGTTGGCAAACTATGTGAAATACCTATTTTAGGTCTTTTTCACCTTCACTATTCTCCAGAGAGGCCAAATGCTAATAGAAGAGCCAGGTTTCAGCAGCACTGCCTGGGAGCAATGAGGAGTAAGCAGCTGTACAGGGCGGTGCTCTTTGTATAGGCTTTTCATTGGTTTCCAGGGAATTTTCCTGGACATGCACATCATCTTGATTGATTGTTAAATTTTGAAAACCTAGATTTTTATAAGATGATGCAGCATAATTTATAGAATGTTGAAACATCACCTTTATACAGTGTGTCATAACGTGTATTAATGAAAACGCTTTATAAAAAAAGTACAGTTTCATTAACTACAATACTTTCCTCTTCTAAGTCACTAATGCTATTCACCCCCGGAAAGTTCTTTCTGTGAGACAAAACTATTTATTGAAAGAGTCAGGATTAAAAAAACAAAGCAAAATGCAAACCAACAAACCCACAACTTAAAGTATCCTTTACTAAAAGATTTTGGTACAGTATCCAGTGTGCTGCTATCTTGACAGAATGAAACTAGTAGATTTTGATTTTTCCCAGGTGTTGGAAGGCAGAAGCATATGGAAAGGGTCTGGATTTCTGTTGACATAAACCCAGTGAACAGCTTTTATTTATTTACTTATGTATACATTTATCTGTTTCTTTATTACCAGTGCCAGCAGCTGCCCTCTCAGCTGCAGGTACTGTAATTTCTCTGGACATTGCCAGGTGTTTCTTTCTTTTGTGTCAGAGCAGTAATTTAGGGGATCAGGAGTATTCTAAGTAGAAGGAATGTTTTCTAACATGAGGAAAAAATGGACAGTTGTCTTCATTAGTGAGGAACATAAATCAAACTGGAATTCAGAAATGTTCATTAAGTTTCTGCCCTGTGGAGAAATGGGTCGTAAAACATTTTACACAAAGAAGTAAATTTTTCCAAATGACAAGTTGTTCTTAAATATCCCTGTTTACAGAGGAAATTCTGAGAGGAGGGATTTCTAAACAAAACTTTGGTAGCTAGAATTTATCCACCAAGGCTTCCTGTGTAACCAGAGAAAATAACTCTGTATTTTTATTCCAGTCCTATTTCTTCCCTCCTTGCCTGTGATGATGTAAACAGAAATATATCAGTGACCAAGAGGTATTCAGGTACAACAGTGAAGGGATTATGGAATGATTGAGGGGAAAATATGTAGAATGGAGATAGAACAAGAAATTAAAGAAGAGGGTGAAAAAGCACCTTTTCAATAACAGGGATTTGAGTTGTCTAATGCAAAAAGTAGATTTAAAGGGGATGGAAATTTTTTCCATATTTCAAAAGATATTTCATTTTCACAAATCTGGTAAAGAGAACTCCACCCTGAACCCCTCCAAAAAATGTCAGAGTAGGGAAGAACAGCATTGTACCAGCTTGCTTTCTGCTTCCATTGTCAATGGAAGTCATTGTACTTTGGGCAGGGACAATACTGGCTTGCACCTCTGGCCTGGGAACAGATAAACTAAGAAAATGGAAAGAATCTGATGGAATTCCTGTAGGTTGTTTCCTTGCCTACCTACCACAACCCCTAAGAGTTGGGTGGAATTATTATTCTGTTACGAGCTAAACGCCATGGATTTGTGATGTGTAAAAGCAACCTTGCTTGTATCACTGAAATTATCTTCCTCTGCATGTATGATGGCAAGTGTTCAGTTTCACTTCAAGATGCAAAATAATAATGGTGGACCCTTGAAAAGTAATACCATGTGTCATTTACGTTCTCTTCTGTAATCATATTTTGATTAAATCCTTCCCCGCCCTTTTTATATACTGTGCTTTGCTCAAGTTTGTGAGCTATAAACCAAGCTGCTGACAATTGTAATTCAGTATGTTCCATCCCAAATTACCATGATGTAGTCATTATTCCTCATTTGCCTGATTACATTATTCACAGATGGTAGCAGCATTTCATTTCACTTCATGTGTTACTTTAAAACAGTGTTTTATGGTAAATATGGTTTAGCTAGCTTTGAGAACAACTAATGTTCCACAAAGCAATGTATCCACAAAATAAAAATGCAACAATGTTCTAATAGATGTTTTCATTGAGTAGATTACCTTAGAATATAGTTCAATTTGTGAATAAATTAATTCAAACAGCTTTTACTTTTGGCAAGAAAATATACTAGCCAGAAGTCAACTTAAAAGGTGCATATAGCTGTGCATCATTAAGGGAGTGGTTGGACCACACGGTGATTCTGACAGTGTGTTCAAGCACAGATTGTGAGTACAAGAACATTGGTGCCTCTGTCCTATTTTGCACTATAGCGGTGCAAGATCAAGACCTATGTCATGCCTACATGTCCCATACTGATGAAGTTAAAGACGCTGCCAGAAAGCATGCAGAAAGAAATGCTACTGCAACAACTCCCTCCTATGGCAGACTGTGTGAAGATCTTTTTGTTTAGAGATTTTGTTGCTCAGTGGGACTTAGGCCCTTTGAGGCAGTTTTTCAAGTCAGTGACTACCTGCTCCTTCCATCCTTCAGTGAACAGTAACTTCCTAGCAAAGGTCACTGTAGACAGCAGGGTGAGAGAAAGGTGAGTCCTAGCAGCCTCTAGACTGCCTTGACTACCACTGCAATTGGTCTTTGAACCTTCCCTCAGTTCCTTCCTGTGCTTACACCTGAGATTCATTTCCAGTCACTGATGGCCTTACATTCTTCCTGAAACTGCCTGAGCCCAGTCTTCCTTGCCCACCTAGACTCCCAGGACTTTGCTTTTGTACTCATGGGGTAAAATTATTCAGCCATTCAGGAGGACCCTTATGTTTTTTGACTATTAAAAAAGGCCCTTGAACTGAAAAAACCCCCCCATGTTGTGGTTTTAAAAGAGGGACTGTTGCTTTGGGTAATGGAGAGTGCTGTGGAAGAGAAAAACTCAAAACACTTTCATAATCAGGGTTTATTTTTTCATCCTAGTTCAAGCAACTGTGATGGTTTGCTTGAGGAAAATCTTCAAATTTTGGGGTGAAGCATGATGTCTTGTAACTATTATCACTTGCAACATTTAAATTGTCAACAGGTGATGCCACCTCTAGGAAGCTTGTTAAGAAATCCTGAACCCTTCCCTACCCTGTGGTCCTTAGTGCAGTACCATGCTTGGAATCATCCTAACCTGCCTGTGTAGGGGAAAAAGCAAAGTAACTTACTTGGAATATGTTTTTTGAGATGAAGATGCTTGTGTGCACATTCAGTGCTCCTTCAGTTTCCAAATCCAAGGGATTCTGCCATGGAGAAAGGAAGACTGGGTAGGAGACATCTATTTCTGTATGTTGTTAGGCAAGGGGCGTAGGGGTTTTTTTGTTTCTTTGGAGTTTTTTTCTTTGGGTGGAGTTTTTTATTATTTAGTCTTTCATATCCCTGTTCTTCCCTTTCATCTTGGTTCATTTGGTGGTTAAATTGTATCTGATTTCTGGAAATGTTACAAATATTTGCTTTGCAAACTGTTTGAACACACTAAGTGGAATAAGGAAAAGTGAGTCTGTCAGTGAAGCAAAGTCATAGCAGGATACACAGATCCTAATCACATCAAGTTTATTTGTAGAGAGAGGCTTATTATTGTTTGGAATGTGAGACTTTAGAGAAATTCTGAGCAAAGATCAGCAGAGGAGCCCTGGAGAACTAAAGCCTAGTTCATCCCTTAAAGAAAACAAAAAGTAATGAAATCCTCAAACACAGTAGTGAGGGAGGAGGCTATTGTTTTGTTTTTGCCAGACAAGATAGAGAGAGTGGGGGAATATTTTAGTGTTTTTAATATTCCTCATGTACCAAAACTAATTCTGGAGCTCAAATTGGATGTATTCATCTTCTAATAATGCTCAGCTATGTCCCAGACTTACTGCAGCCATTCAAGACCCAACAAGTGAAGAACATGCTGTTCTTAGGCTTTACTTCTCCAAACTGTTTTAAGAAGGGATTTTTCAAATGGAAAAGGCCTGCGTAATCTCAGTTACTTTCCTTCATCTTTTATAGCTTCAGGAAATGGTGGGCAGGATTCCCAACAGAAGTTAGCTGGTGTAACTGTCTGGTAAATGGAGTGAATGTTGATTTATTTGAATAATTTGTGTGAGTGTAATATTTTAATGAGGTTTATATTGTTGTTGCGGAAGTACAGTAGTTTTCCAGACTGTTAAAAGCTGTAATTTCTTTCTTTCTCTCTGTCTTTGTCTCTCTCTCTGTCTCTCTCCCTGTCTCTCTCCCTTCCTTTCTTCCTTTCTTGTGTTTTTTCCCCCCTGCTTTGGAAACTCTAGTAAAGTAAAATATCAAACTTTTGGCTGTAGTTCGCATCAGAATGCAGTAAGTTATCTGTCCCTCTTATCCCAGCTCTGTCTCTCTCCTGTAGAAGTCAAGAATTATTTCTACCTATATTTCAGCTCTTGGGGAAAATTTTCACTCACTGTCAGTCTGGCTAATTGTATTTGGGTACCTCAGTGCTTCATCCCTCTCTGGGCCTTTCCCCCTACCAGACAGCAACACTGCTGGGCTTTATTCAGAGCTTCCCACCCAAACTGCTGCTGCCGAGATTCCTGATCCATGGCAATGGATCAGCCCATGCCCACTGGTGTCTCTGCTGCCAGGTTGCTTAAAAATAAGTAATTTGTGAATATCACCGACAGAACCTATTCATCCTTTAGTTGTTACTAGTTTGTTTTGCCACTGGCTGATTTAGCAATAATCCCCATCATGGCTCACTGTTTTGTATATCAGGTACTTGCAAACTTCTCTGTAACTGTTTTTATACTGTTTTTCATTGTAGTTTTACCCTTTTAAAATAAAATCTAGCATGAGAGAATAGATAGGTTGCCATGGATCTTCAGTGGATATTCTAGAAGTGAAATAAATTTTTTTAGATCTTTTCATATCCAAGTATCAAATTTTTTTTTTTCTTGTAAGTGTTGTCATCACTGTATTAAAAATTGACAGTGTCATTAGGCAAACAGCTACAGTCCCATTAGACAAACCGCAATATTCTCAGAATTTAATTATCCATACTCCTTGAGATTGTTGTGAGACACAGCACTTGCTAGACTGAACAAGTTTTTTTGCAGTCTTCACAGGAAATTGCAATGGAAACTTCAGTGGCTCCCTGGCCATTCTGAAATCTGCAGTAGCAATCCATACATCCAGCCATGTAGCCTACTGAAGTGTTGATGCACAGCACGTCTGAAAACTGGGGATACTTGTCCTTTGGTGCTTAACTGTATGGTGAGATTACAGCTGTGTTAGTCTTCCAGCTGTGCAAGCCTTGTGGTATGAACTCTCAGCCTGGGGTTTGAGACTGGGACTGGAAGGCATGCCAGAACTGAACTCTGGAGTTGTGTACGTTGTCAGTTGAATGCTTGGAACTGCCTCTCTCCTGCTAACCCTGCAGGCTCCCCGTAGCAGTTTCATGCCAATAAGGCATGCTGAGAGCTTTTTTAATTGAAGGGAGCTAAAAACTGATACTTTTAATTGCAAGATGATACAACTGATTTATTTTACCGATCTATTGTCTTTTTATTTAATCCAGAGGTAAGGAGACAGTATTTGGTATCCACAGAATTTTTGGCACTTTCTGGAAATTCCAGATACACATCTTATTTTTGCATTAGCAATCACTAGTGTTTATACACCACTGTAAAAAATATTAGCCTGGAAGTGGCTGAAAAATGCAATATGACACTTCAAACCCACTACCATATGCAAGTGCAGTTAGCTGACAGTCACAGTGGTGCCAGTGCCAACAGCTTCTGACTAAATCATGTTTTCTGTTGAGCTAATATGTTTAATTGCAAAATTATACAAAGTTATAAAAGTTCTTTGCAATTCTGTAGGTGGATTTATTTGAATAACTAGATTTTTGGAGTTTGAAAGAATGCTGATTGTGTCCCCAGAAGCAGAGAATAGTGATCTGATAGGTCGTCTTTATATCAGTGGGTGTGTATATGACAGAAAAGAAGGAACACATTTTGAATACTAGGCTGGGGTTTTAGCGATGCAAAGATTCCTTATTTCCTAATCCCTTACTCTTTTAGATAATAATTTTGTGAGAAGAATTTCTACTGCTCTCCCTACACTGGCTCCTGCAGAAGAAGTCTTTACTGTTTTATCCCCGACACAGTGTTACTTTGATATTTCTCCTTCTAAAAATCTGACTTAGCTTAATGCAAAACTAGAAAGCTGTCTGTTTCAAACATTATACTTTAGAAACAGCAAGAGAAGTATCACTTAATTGGTGAACTGTATTTCAGAATTTGGTGGATTTTATCGTCAAAGTTAATCATTCATCTCCTTGCTGGTCTGTATAGCAAGCTGAAGTGGCTACTGGAAAGAGATTGCTGGCAGGGATTGCTGAAAATGAGCTATGCAGGTTTTAATAAAAATTGAGTTAAAGACTACTAGAAAAAGTTAAACAGTCTTTCAAGAATCATAGAACCATAAAAGATATTATTTCTGCAAATAATCAAATTAATGTTATAGTATCATTTAGCTAAAATTGCTTTGTGATTAATTTCTACTGCTATAAGTACATTTCTTTGTTTCTTTTCCCTCCTCTTTCCCTGTTTTAAAATACCTTGATGGAATAGATACTTGGTATCATTACTCTTTCTCAGGATGAAGCTCTGAAAGACGTGTGCAGGAGTTATTTTCCTTTAACAGAACAAAGAAATAGGAACAATCTTGTTTGTGTCTGTTAGATAAACTGAAATATTGTAATGATAGAAGTATTGTAACGTAAGAAGATATTGTAATGATACTATTGTCAGAAGAATCTTCAAAGCTGAAAGCACATTGAGAAAAAATGCAGGGAACAAAGTGCTCTTTTAATAAGTCATTCAAATAATTAAACTTATATTGTGTTAATTTCAGGTTCTGTACAAGCTTTGAAAATGTTTAATCAGCTTATTTTTTGCCTACATGTCATCTGTGTTTGTGGTTCCATACTTAAAGACAGAAAACACTTGTGCAAGTCTGTGAGAATCTCCAAATTTAGCAATAATATTTAAGTCCACTTGCTTGCATATACTTTGGTCCTGCACCATTAAAATTAATGTATTTTTAAAGTTTTTTTTCCCCTTTTATAGTAGCTTCAGAATAGAAAGCCTGCCTTGTTAGAAGTTTTGCATTTGTCAGCCCTGGCATCATCTGAAAACCTGCAGAGTCCATTTCTCTGGCCAGATATAGTTGTCCAGACATTTAGAGGTCTTTTTACAGTATCAAGTTTTAATTAAAAGTCTTGGATTAATCCTTTCTTCTGAAAAATTGATTATGATCTGAGCATACTTGATTTCTTGAATGCTACATTTCCTCAGCTGTGGGACAACAATGATTGTGCTGAATTTATACTGGGGAAAAAAGCTAGTTAAATCATTTATCCTTCACATTTATGCTAGTTAATTTAAGAATGCCATAGCAGTTACAAAGAAGTGCTGTATCAAATTTGTTAACGATTCTAAATTTGTATTTAAAAATGAGTTTTCAGCTTAAGCCAGACTACACAGTGAGCGTTTGTTTTCCTTTCTTTGCCAGAAAAGTATAGAAGCTGTAAATTATATATGGAAAATATTTTTAAAGAATGATATTTTCAGGATAAGAGGGCTGAGTGCAGCTGGGTTTGTATATTTTCCAAATCAGATTTCAAAATGGGAACCAGCTGCTCATCTGTTGCTCTTAGCTAAAATGCCAACATAGGGCGGTTGTCGCACGAGGGCCATTTTTTAAACTAATATATATGAGGAATATGGGGTATGAGCTTGATGCCAAATTCAGTTGCACATCCTCACCTAATCGCGGCATTGTCTTCAGATGCTGCAGCCCATATGCCATATCCTAAATCGAGAATCAAGGATTCTCAGTGTCAATCTCCGGGCATCAGAACTGGCACCGCGGTGCTTTTGTCCCAGATGCCTTCTCCTCTGTGCTCTGTAGGCAGGGCTGCTTTGAGACTTGGTCATTGGCGCAGGAAGAGGCAGGCTACATGGCTTTGCTTGTTATTGGTGATGTACTGGGAGCGTGGGATACGTGGGGTTTTCTAATAAGAGCTACCTTTTCAGCAGGAGTGCCAACAAACAAATTAAATCTGGATCGTACTGTGAATAAAAGTCAAACACGAGGCTGCAGTGAATGCTCTGTGCTGCAGTGCGTTCTTAAGACCTTTAATTTAGATTGGGGGCCAAGGTTACTTGGTCTGGATGCAATTTCCATGTTTAATAAGTATCACAGGGTTTGTGTAGGGTTAAATATTAGTTCATATTTTTTTCTGTAATATTAAACACAAGGTTTAATAACTTGGGAAAATTTAAAAGGTAGATTTGATCAATAACAAAATAAGCTGCAGCATTTTTTGTTTTATTTTAAATCATATATTCAATATTATGGAAACACTCTAAATTTTGGACACAAAGAGTAGCAACATAACAGCACATAAAAAAGAAATTTGCTTAAAATAATTTTGAGTTTTCCCAGTTCTCCAGAAATCCTTATTTTGGCTTTTGTTTTGTAGACTTCCATGAGACTGGTTTTTTTTTTTTTTAATCGCAGAAAAGAAATTTCCATGCTTTGTCCTGAAGTTACATTCAACAATATTTCTGTTACAGTGGCTTAATAAAAATTAATTCTTGTCTTTGGCATGTATCAAAGAATGATTTGGGTTGAGAGGGACCTTAGAGACCATCTCGCTCCAACCTTCCTGCCATGGGCAGGGACACTTTCTACTAGATGAAGTTACTTAGAGCCCCATTCAACCTGGTCTTTGAACACCTCCAGGGATGGGGCGTTCACAGCTTCTCTGGACAACCTGTGCCAATGCTTTGCCACCCTTCTCAAATCCCATTCTTGAGAGCTGGCCGTAATTATTTCCTTGTGTGCGGGTCTCTGGATGCTATATCTCCTAAGTTTCTTTGAACAAAATGGCTAAGTAAAGGGAGTGGTTGGTATTCAAACAATTTTCAGAGTGATTATCACCATTTTCAAATTACGGCTCTGATACAACTTTTTGTCAACTCTTGGTACCACAGTCAGCTTTTGGATGCCCTCATGGAATTAAAGGTGCTTTGTGCAAATATGCATCATTGGTAGAAAACCTCTTCTTCCATAGGACATGTGGTAGCCATTGTTCTGCTGCTCTGGGCTTTGGTTGATTACAGGATGTCAGAACTATGGAGTCTGTAATTGCAGCAGGTATAAAAACATGTTACAGAGAAAACTTGAGAGCAGAAGACAAGGAAATGGCTGTTTCCTATGACCCAAGTATCTACATGACATACTTAGAATGTGCTAAACTGGATTTTTTTATTCTGTGTTTGGGAGCAAGAGGTCAGGTGGTTGAAAACAAGGAGCTAATATGAAAACAATTCCATTTTTATTGTAATTATTTTCATTAAAAAAGAAAACGCTTTTGATTCTTGTCAGTTTTTGGTAGTACAGTGTTTCTAAAAGGAAAGAAACTAACTTTTGGGAGCAGAAAACAAATGCTAGCATGCTACTCACCTTGTCAGTCATAAGTCAAGACTGCGCTATGAAACAGTTTTGAAATTTTGAGCAGTGCTGATGGTACTAAAATAGACGTGGCTTAGATTACTTTTATAATTTTGAAATGTTACGCAGTTTATTGTAGTCATAAACTAAACTACCATTCATGGTAGGACACTCTTCATTTATAGAGCCTGATGCTGGGATTCAGACTGTGCCTGTGAATGAAGATTTTAAGTATCACATTTAGAGGAACCTGTGTTCCTTCATTTTTAACAAGGTTAAGATTTAGTGTTTGTTGTTTAGTTATTAGGTAATAAAGTCCCGTGTTCTGCTGCTCAGAAGTGTCACTTTGAAAGTGTTAATGCAGTCACGACTGTCACATCCTCAGAAGGAGGATGTAAGAGCATATGGTCCTCTGCTGGGAAAAACCTGGTATCTTCTTTTTGTATGCTTTGCTTTTACGTGTGCTGTGTGAGACCACCAGAGGGTTATACTTTTTGTGCTATAAAGTGGTAGCTGAGGTTTCTGACTGTAATGACCACTGTGAATGAGTGAACTGCACTGCCACTAAATTACTACAACTTCTATCACAGCAATGCTGTGAAATAAGAATAGTGAAGGCATCAGAAAAACAAACCCACCAAAACAACAACAAATAAACAAATTATTTCCAAATATTGTGTATTCAAGCATTTCTGATAAAGCAACTGATGAGAGAATGACATATTTTGTCCCTTAATATGGTATAGACCTTAATTAGGTTTTTGATGTCGTGCCACAATTATTTGTGGTCTGCCTAACTTTTGCCTAAATTTTTTTCCTTCCTTAGTGGGGCAGTGGTAGAAGCTTTTAAAAACAGTAACCTTGTTTGGTGTGGTGTGGTTTGGATTTTTTTGTTTAGCAGAACAGTGCCCTACCTCACTGGTGAATAAGAAAATGAACCCTCCTGCTGCCTTCAGGAAACCGTCTAGTGCAGCTGGTTAGCACAAAATATTGTGCAGTCTGAGCTTGAGTATTGTGCTTGAGCTTTAAGTTAGTGTGGAAATTAGACCTAGAGGTTCTTGGAAAACTTGCTTCCATGTAATAATAGTCTGCAACTCTTCATTGACTCACTCATCTCACGTTTTTTATCTCTATATTTCTGGTTTTGCTTACCTCCTGTAGCTGCCTTCTACTAGTGCTATCTCATCTTTTTGTCTTTTCTTCCTGATTGACTTTTGTAAATTCCAACTCTGCATCCTCCCTTATTGCTCACTTCTCTCTGGAGAGGTTTGTTCAGTCCTAATCCTGCTTGTGTTTTTAGCCATTTTTGTTCCCACCTATAATTCTGTGTCACAGCTGTTCCCTCTTTTATATCCTCCTGGGTTGTTGATTTGTAATTCTAAGTATGAGATTTTCTAAATATATTGGTTTGGTTATTTAATCACTTCATTTCATGATCTCCTAAATTCTGCTGTCTCTGTTATACTCTAGCTGGAAGTTGTGTGTCCCACAACGTTGGTTTCTTGGCTGGTTCTGTCATAGCACACCACAGTTTCCACCCTTCCCAGTCTCTCATCAAGGGATAAACAGATGATAAGTGACAACTACCTCTTTTCAGTGTATTTGCTACTTCCTTGCTATCACTGTGCCCACTAAAAATAAGAAAGGAATGTCATCATGTAATTAAATTGTGTTCATTCTTTTTCAAACTAACTGTATATTCAGTCTCAGGAAGGTTGCAGGATGGTTGCTTTTCTTTGAAACCATAACCTTTGAAGGCAGAGATTCTGTCATGTGTCACCATCCAGCATGGTGGGGTATTGGATCCTTTAGTGAGCTTCCAGTGTGTAAGTATTTGAATAGTTTTGTAACTGTTTTTGTAGCTCACTGAAGCATTTTTCTTCTTGAACTTTGTCTCAAATAGGATGTAAATTTAGTATTTAGCAAGCTTGCTAAGTACAAAGGACTCAGCAAGTCCTTTTAGTCATATTTTAGAGTGATTAATACATTGTATGTAAAAAGAGAGGAGACAGTTTCTTTCCACAAACATCTGTTTATCATTTAAACTCTGCAAAATATCCAAAAAAAGGCTGTGTGGTGAATACAGACTTAGGACTTTCGCCACGTATCCTACTGTCTCAAGGACTGCTCCTGTACTACCATTAATTTGGTTGGTATAATTCCAAATATGTCATACCAAGTTTCAAAATATTGGTTGTCACATACCCTACTATTAAACAAAAATAGTATGTGAAATCTTGGGGACCATTTATATAGCTGATATATAATATTACTTGAATATTATTGCTGCAACATAAAATTATGATCAAAAGCATATGGTCATTGCCAGTGAGTTTTGCTGTAAATAGATGGGAATGTATTCGAGAAAGTCAGGTTTGCTCCACATGCCTTTTTTCCCCTCTTTTTATGTGTGTAGCTGCTCCTTTCCAGTGATAGATCCCACCTGTTTTCCATGTAACAGCCATCTGGTCTTAATGCTGGGGATACAGCTCCCTTTTTCACAACTTGCTAAGTCTCTTCCAGTTAGGTCTGCTCTGGTCAAATAATGACATGCAAAGCTAATGTGTTTAAAGGGATCCAGCTGAACATTACACTTTGTGCAGCCTTACTTCTGCACTAACAAGCTTCTTTCTTTTTCCAAGGCATCTCTTGGACCAAAGTGTTTAAGAGGCATGTGGGCAATGACCTTAATAGCGTGCTTTGACTTCTGGTCAGCCTGGAGGTGGTCACCTAGACCAGATGGTTGCTGTAGGTCCCTGTCAACCTCTCTGTTCTCTGTGAGCTTGGAATGGTACAATGTGGTGAGGAGGCTTCAGTGTTAATGTACATTTCGATTCTGTGGTTGGTTTGTGGTGTTGCAGTTTGAAAAATGGTTGGTTTTTTCAGACATCAGGTATGGTCCAGATAGTCCTGATAAAGGCATACCCTGTACTTCCAGGAAAACAAGTTGTCTGTCTCGTGGCATAAAGATAAGGTTGTCCTGTACAGCAACACTTACGGGATCTGTGTTCAAATTCTACCAAGCAAACTCTGCAAGAAGATCAGGAAAAATGTGAGAGTCCAGTATCTAAAATCCACTTTGGTCTATTAAGAAGGCCTTTAAAGTACTTTGATGCTACCAAAAGAGCAATAGACTGTTTTGTTTTGTGTTTTGGTGTTTGGGTTTTTTTGTTTGTTTGTTTTTTGGGTTTTTTGTGGGTTTTTTTTTTTTTTTTTTTGGACTAGAGGTGAAAGTTAAGACCTAATGAAGGGATTTTTGTAGGACAGTGTGAAACCCACAATGTCACTTGTCCTCACAGAGAGGAGGTTCCTTTGGAGCTCAGATCACAGCATTATTGCTCATGACTAAAGAAATCTTCTAGAATTTTCGCTAGAGACTCAAGCCAAGTTTTGAAAAACTTTAGCTGCTCAGTGCTACATTTAAGAGCTGAACTCTGGGCATGTGGCTAGTGCAAGATAGCTTTTGTGATGCTTCCAGCCTCTGTTGATCCTTGAAGGATAAGACATGACTTCTGGAAGTTGACAAATGGATATCTAGGGCTGTTATTTGTAGTGTTTCTCTGCGTGGGGGTTGTGCTACGCAATAGCTGGTACGTCATAGCCATTGTACAATGGCTGGGACTGAACAAGCTGAGTTTGCTTCACTGTATTTAAATGTTCTCACTATTGTCACAGCACTATCCATGCTTCCAACCAGGAGGTTTGTGGAGGAATCCCTAGAGACAGTCTCTTCTCACTCTTATGAGTTGTTATCCCAGAAATTATATAATATTTATGAATTTGCAAAATCTTAATATCCTTTTTTTTAATTTTTTTTAATGGCTCAAACAAAGGAAAAGGAACTGGAAGCATTTTGGGCACATCTATACTTCAAATATTTAGAGATGGGTGGGGACCTGATTATTTAGCTGAATTTTGTGGAGATTTAAAACACTAGCTGTCTACACTGAATGCCAGGAAATGTAGACATCTTAGAAGATACATGTGTGTGTGTGTGTGT
>JAWWEU010000111.1:81818513-81906518 GCA_035583155.1 Acropternis orthonyx
AATAATAATTCCAGAAGTATAAAATTGGCTGCAGTCCTAGTTTTTCAGTTAAAAATAATAGCACTGGAGATATTGAGTGGAATCTCATGGCTTTAAAACTGTTTTACCAGATCATTGCTAGATGCTTTTCTTATTTAGTAGACTTTAAACATTTCCAAAAGCTCATTATTCCCATCTCTAGGGAAGAGACTTTGCAGACAACTACAGTTACTGTACATCTTTCCTGGCCTTCTTGAGGGAAGTGGGGGAGGGAAGCAGCGTAATGGATATGTGTTTCCTGACCAAAAATCCAGTCCTGTGTCAGTGTCTTATGAGCATTTGGATGAAAAATTGAAGAAATTCAACAAAGAAAAGACCCCCTGATTACAGTAGCTGATGCCTTGGTCCAGATGATCTAGCTTCCTAAATCATATAGGGGAGAGATGTAGAATGGGGAGAGGCTTTTTTCTGCTCTCTTTGTCAAATGGTGAGAAGTTTACAGAACTAATCTCAGTTCACCATCTGATCCTAATTTTCAGCTGAGTTCAATTTATCGTTGCCTGTCAGAGCCCTGAGACAAATGAAAACAAAAAGAAATTGGCTGGGTTTCTGTGTAAGAAGAAATTTTTTCTGAATTCTGGAGGACTTTCCTCTGGAATCCTTGAGGAGGATGTTCAATAGTGATGTGATCCCCTACCAACAGCACTCTCCATTTCATCCTTTCATTAAGTGATTAGAGTCAGATGGCAGCTTTCCCAAAGCCTGTGAAAAATACATTTTACAATTTATCCTTTTCATTAGTACAGATCACATAAAATGTAATTTTTGCTGATTATTGCAGCCCACAAAAATAAATTATGAAAAGGTACTTTAATAGTAGGATTGATGAAGAGTCTAATATTCCTGACCATTTGCTACTATAAGAGCTTCCCTTTTAATCTATTAAATGCAATGTTGCAATGAAATGTGCAATTAAGTAAATAGTTTCAAAGTTTAACACTCTTTCTTGTGCTGTTCTTATTTTTCAGTCAGCCTTGTCTTTCATAGCTTCCTGAACTGGAAGCAATGGTTTTTTTCATCACCTTTTGCATTGCTTGACTATTGATCCAATATGATATGAAATTCAGAAACAGTTTTGGTTTTTTTGTTTCTTGACAGTGAGTAGAGACATTTGCTGTTTACTTTCTATTCATTTATTTATTTTAGTATAGAGATAATCCTGCCAGTATGAAAAAATCTTATGATGTAATCATTCTGACCCTATTTGTATTTTTAGCTAGTGAAGCCTACCAGAAAAGATAAAAATTAATCAAACCAAGGTTTAACTCTGTCTTTATCCCACAAAGGTGGAATTTGAAGGCTGAGAGGCAAGGAGAAGTACAGATGCCAAGCTCCAAGCAATCTTGTGTAAGAAAAAGAATATTATCAGTAAGGGAGTCCGGATGAGATTCTTTGTCAGTACCTGACAGTTTACATAAGAGTAACAGGATAATTCTGATTATAATCAGTATTTTATGAATTGTATGCATCCACTGAACTACAACCAGCAAGTGAGGGATGGATTTTGGGAGCCACCTCAAATGCCACAACGTGTGTTTAACATGCACATTTAGATATCTGTCTGATGCTGTACAAGTTGGAAGCATTTTTTGATCTATTAACTCACATTTCTTCCTAAGACTTCTCCCCATGAAACTTTTCTTCCCAAAAGGGCAATATGTGCATGTGTGTATTTGCTTTTGTGTGACTGGAAGAAAAATTATTGTAATAGCTTCCTTCTACTTACCTCCCCACATTTCTGCAAAAACCAAGTATTTTGGGAGTTACCCAGTGTTAGTGCTGAAAATGGATTAGGGTGAGCAGGTTCACTCATTCACAGCCACCTACTGGAGTGTTGGGTCACACGGTGCTTTTGTGAGTGTTCTGTGCTTGGCATGACCTGAACATGTAATGGGTTGATAGCCTTTAAAAAAGTCATGTGTATTAGGTGACAGGGACAGGTAGTTGAGAGAAACAGTAGTAGTAGTTATTGCAACAGAATAAGTGTAATTAACCTCTAACACTTTCTTAGACTATGTAATCTATTACCATGAATACATTATCAGACCTCTTTCAGAAAACTCAGTCATAGGAAATACACAGACCCTTCAAAAGCTTTGCTTTATGCTATGTAATAATAATTGTTGCCATCCAAGGAAGCTCAAGCTGAGCTTGTTTATTCTCAAGAGGACATTACAGAAACAAGAAAAGCAAACCCTTACTTTGATTTTCTTTGTTATGGCTTTGATTACATAGTGTAGACATCGCACAGGAGTAAAATAGTTTGCCAGTTTTTCCCACATGCAAGTGTTTTTTTCTGCAAAAGCTATTAAATAGCCTTTCCTTACTCGGATGTTTAGTTTCTGGCTGGCATGAGGTGACAGGATGATTCATCTATGCAAGCAAAGTTCTTTGATTTTCTTCTGTGATTTAAAAGGCTGCTTTTTGGGAGGCAAGGTGGCCTTGGGAGTCTGTAGAATCAAACTCTATAGTTTTGTGAATGAGTAACCCTAAGCAAGAGTAAAGTTGTATTAACTGGCATTCTTAAATTGCTCCAATATGACCACTCTCAGTTGGTGCTACACTGTTCTGCATGTAACACGCTCAAATAATGGGTACTCAAGGAGACCAAGTAATTCTAACCATGGATGTGAACATTGCAATACTCCCCAGACAACAAAGACCAGAAGTCAGGTTAGGGTTAGGAAACAGGAATGTTAACTAATCTTAGAAGGCAGATGGATCTCTGATCAATAAATCATGAACTGGGGACTTATATATCTTGGTTACTTCAGTAAGTTTATTTTAGGCAAGATATCCTGAGTATACCAATTAAAATACTTCTTTAATGTCTTTGGAATGGATAAGTATTAATAACTTTGAATTATTAGTCATAGAATTTACCAGTAATTGCAATTAACAGAAAGGTTTTGTGTCAAACACCAAAATAAGAGTATCTGGAATAAATATAAATCTTTCCTTCATGATTCCCTGCAGTCCTTCCACAATGGCGTGGCCTGGGTCTGGTTTCAATGTGCCTTCAATGGTGATTGTATCCAGTAACAATTCCAGCAGCTCATCCCTGAAAAACCAATTTCCCAAGTCCACTAAATTACACACAGAGGTTTTTTGTTGGGTTAATATTGATAAATCCAAGGTATAAGTGAGTGATGTGCAAAAGGCAAATAATATAGATAGAATTTAGAAAAACTTAAAAAAATACTCTTTTTAACTATTTGCTACATCCTACTTTTGCAACACACCGAAGATGATTTCTGAGCCAGCTAATTTGAAATGCACATATATTCTACAAAGTCTGTATGCCACAGCCATATCCAAGCATTCTACTTTAGGTATATTGTTAATTTCTAAACAGTCTGAAATAAAATCAGAAAAAAAATTGCATCTGATTAGTGTGCTTGCCTCTATAAACTAAAATAGTATGTTAAATATCAGTTTCTTACTTATCTGTGCCAGGCACTGGGAGACTATTTGATGCACCATCTGAAGTTGCCGGAGGAAGGTGTAAATAATACTGTGAAAAAGATAGTATTTGGCTTAGCAGAGGATTATAAGCAGTTCTGAGGAGCATGCAGCCACTTCCTTGTCTCACTTAGTCCCCAATTATAAGAGCTATAATTTTATACAGTGCTCTTTTGAGATCACTGATATAATCCCCAGGATCTTGAATATTTGAGAAGGAGCCATTTAGAACTTCTAACCACCTGTTTAAAATGTCAAAATAGAGTTAGAACACTTCTGGGACCTTAATTGAGTCTCCAATTAACCTTTTTTCCAGTCATTGTTAATAAATATTTGAATATAAGTTTACCAGTGAGACAGTTTGGACTGAAAAGTTTGAACTTACTTCAAAGGCAATTTTAAGAAAGTTAAATTCATGATGATAACGTGTAACTCTGGCCAGTAGCGCAGGCTGTAATAGTATGTCCAGTGTAGGTCAGCCGAAAGCATTGCCCGTTTTACAATGTTAAATACAACATTCATACTTTCCCTTTCTTTTGGGATTTCATAAAGCTCCTGCTCCTGCAATGAAAGCAAGACTGGCTATTGCTTCTTTATGATGACTTCTGGAAAAAGCATTATTCTTATAAATATACCATTTTATTGAGCTTGAGTATTCGACTTCTATGGCAAAAGTTATAAACATTCCTCCAATTTTTCCTGAGTAAAAATCCAATTAGGAGTGATTTTGAAATTAATACATGAAGTATTGAGTTTGTTTAAAATATTAATAGTGGTGGCAGCTTCTGGAATATCCAAGAGCCATGAAAAGAGATTTTGTTAGTCTTTGAAGCTTTGAACATTGTGACTCATATAAACTGTATTAGTAAAGTTGTAGAAATACGTGTTTCTTTTGTAGTATTAAAATGTGACTTTCCCTTAAATTCTGGCTAATATTTTCAAAACAGTAATTACTTGAGTACTTTAGAAAAGTATTCTCTCAGTTTTCTTTTTTTTTCTTACCTTTAAACAGGTGACACTGAATTTCTTCAGTACAAGGTTTTATTTAAAAATTTGTGATACAGCTCTGACCCGATTTTATGTGGTCATTGATCCAAGAATGGTTTGAGGGTTTTTTTGGGTTTTTTTTGTCCTTGTGACCAACTTCTTTCCTGGTTCAGAAGAATCCGAGTTGTTTATCACATGTGAAATCAGAGAGCAACCAAGCAGTTACAACCTGGTTTTGTAATATTGGCATGAGTGGTCAGAAAGGGAGATGCAAAATGTGCAATAATTGAGTGGGAAGTGCTCCAGTTTTAGGCCAACCATCGCAAGTCTAGGAGAAATGTTCTTAAGGGCAACTGTGTAAATCCTATAGAGCCCATCTGGACTCTACTAATTTCTGTTTTCTTCTGAAAGATAATGATTTACTTTAGCTTGCTGATGCCAACTGCTGCAAATTAAATGTATGTTTATTAACCTGAGTTGCAGTTTCCCTTGCAGAGCTGATTGGAAAAGCTTTTTATTAATACAGAGTAGTTAGCTTATGGCATGACTCAAAAGTGCCTGATGCCTTTATCTTTAGAGAATCCTCTTACAATAATGCATGTTCTAATTGTTTTGTATTTCTGCCTGGGGAAGGGCAGAAAGAAAGAATAATGGTGCCTGAGTATTGGCAGGTCACCTCTCACACAAACTACAGAGTTTGGCTGAACACATGCTTACATTCGTTTTTATAATGCTTTCTGGTTTGGGGTATCTTATGTGTGATGTGCACTGTAGTGTTACCTATATTTATTGATATTAATTTCTTATGAATAGCATTGAGTGGGAAAATTAAGTTACTCTTGCAGTGCTACTCAAAGAGAACCCACAGCTTCTGCAAGGAAGTAACAGTGCTCTCCCTCTTGGTAGGATGTTGTAAGATGAATCTGATGTCCTTCCCTGGGCATAGTTCTTCTTTGTGTATAACTTTTGTTAGGATAGATTTCAAAATGTTTATACTCTTGAATAATCTCCCTTGTGGATAACAATACTTTCTGGCCCTTGTGATGCAAATCTGATTTCCTTCCAAGCAGTCCAAATGTTGCTGCCAAACTCTTCTTCCTCTCCTGGGCTTTGTTCGCACTTCCTCTTGAGAAAGTGTTCTTACTGGCTTTCCTACACCAAAATATTTTTTGTTCCTTCAAGGTTCTACACAGCTTTATTCGTACCTCTACCCCATCTCTGCTTTAGTTACAGAGCTCTGCTACTTTCTATTTATTTTGTGGTTTGCTTAAGAGGATTTTTTTTTCTTCTTTAATATGAAATACCTTCCCTTGTTACATCTGTAACTCCCCTTTTTTTCATTTCCTTCAGATTGCCATTCAAAACCTGCCTTTGTAAGTCCTTTCAGCCATCCCATAGAGTGCTGACTGTGTCAACTCGATTGAACGTTTGGCATTGTATGTTATTGAAGCATTATTCTGGCCATGCCCAATGGACTGCAAGTTTATAAAGACAGAAAACATTTTTGTTAACTGAGGCATCTGGTTAGAATCAATTTATTTTGATGTTTAATTCTTTAAATATAGACATCAGAAAAGATCAGAGTATTATAGCACTGGTTGTACTATAATATATAAAGGTGAGATTGCTCTATCCATATTTGATAATCCCTTATCTGTACAGCCCTTATTTATGTTAACTTTTTTGGCTGTGATAGTTGCTGACCAGTGGTATATGTCCATAGCATTCTTCAGTTTTGGTCCTTATAAATTTACATTTCAATATATTTCTGTCTTTGCCTAGCTTACAAGATAGTTCCTTGTTTCATAACTTATAACTACCTCAATCTTTATGTTGTGTAAACTTTATTATTTATTTTATTTTGTTTATGTTTTTGTTATTATGGATATTTAATAACTTTGTATATAAGCATTAGTTCCTAGAGAGCTCACGGAAAGGATAAATGCTTCTCTTTTTCTTCCTTCCCATCTGCTTTTATTTAATTGCCCCTGGATGTGTCTTCCCATGATATTTAGATATGTAATGGAGAGCAGAGATTTAGTTGTATAGTTTAATTGTCAAGTAATCTTAAGAATGCAAAGAGAGTAAAGTGGAAAAAGGGACAAATGCTTAAGAAACATTGCAGAAAAACATCCTAGAACCCATGTAGATGGTGTCCTTGGAAAAGAGTCAAAAAAGAAACTGGAAGCTGGATGCTGTTTGGGCCTGTATCTGACACAATATGTGGACTACAGAACAGTTGTGGCACACTGATCTAGTCTTTTCTGGAGTAATGCCTTCCTTAATGACAATGAGACTGATGTCAGGTGATCGTAAATATCAAGGTTATTTCTTTGTATGTAACAAATCTTTGACCAGGATGGTGCCATAAACTGTGTAATCACATCATCATTATGAAGAGTTTTAAAAGCACAGGGGATAAGTTCAGATTTTGTCTGGATAGATTTCTTTTCCTAATGCACTGCAGGGCATCACACATATACACTCTGGATACCAAAGTAACAAATGTTCCATGCTTCTTTCTTTCTCCATTGAGTGAGGGTGGAACTGAAAAGTTGCCTGGAACAGGTCACAGAATCATACAATCACAGGGCAGAGCTGGACTGCAAGTTTTCATCTTGTTAACTGTAAAAACTTAAAATCAGTAACTGTAAAACCTACAGAAACATTATTTTGAAACCTGCTTTCCTCAGTCTTGGGAAAATACTAGGGATTTAAAGAACCAGTTTCTTTACCATCAGGTACTATGAGAGTATGTAGTTCCAAATGGCTTCTTGGATAATCTGTCCCAAGTTTTTGTCTGATCCTGACAGTTCTCCACTGAAGTTTATCCTGAAATAAATGTAATAAAGGTGAATCTTTCCTATGCAGTGGAATAACTCCATTGTGAAGTACAGCGGTTTCCATTTTGAGGTACATACATAGTTAAGGTTACAGTGTGAAGGCAGTAACAGCATGTCATGTTTGCTGTGGGACTGCTCTGGAGGAAAGTTGAAGAAAGCTTTAGAAATATAACTGCTTATATATATATATGTGTGTGTGTGTGTATATGTGTGTATTTATATACAGAAGAAACCCCTTTCCTCCATCCCTCCCCCCTGAATTAGTGATGTTAAATAAAGACCAGCATCAAGTCTAGGCATAACAGAGTTACTGGTTTTGTGTACAGTGAATTGCTTTCTTCATAAGAACAGTATGGATCACTTAGATCTAGTTCTAAAGGCATTAATGTAAATGAAGTAGGTTTTGCACTCAAAGCCAAATGCTATCCTATCATCATTTTCATTAACTTCCATTACTTACCTGTGAATTATTTCTCACACTGCAAGATTTGTCTTGACTAATTGGAGAAGAAATAGGTCTTTGTATTATTGTGTCAAATAGTCAATGCTCTACATGTCACATGGTGAGTTAGATTTTATCATCCATATTCACCTGGAGTGCGGTATCCAGTACAAGAGAGAGATACTGGAGAGTGATTAGTGAAGAGACACTGAGACTGGAGCATCTCTTCTGTGAGGAGAGACTGAGAGCTAGGGCAGTTCAGTGAAGCAGCAGCTCAGAGGGCACGTACAAATATCAGGAGGGTTTAAAGAAGGAGCCAAACTGTTTGCAAGTGGTGCCCAGTGACAGGACAAGAGAAAATAAGACACAGACGTTGTGTTTAAATGTAAGGGAAGTTTCAGGTTTAGGAAAAAAACCCAAACATTTTACTGTCAGGGTGACCGAGCATTGACAGAGGTTGCCCAGAGAGGTTCTGGAGTTGCTGTCCCTGCAGATATCCCAAAGCTGTCTGGGTGTGGTCCTGCACAGCTTGCTTTAGCTGATCCTGCTTGAGTGGGTGGGTGGATAAGATGATCTCCAGAGGTGCCTGCCAGCCTCAGCTGTTCTGTGATTCTGTGATGTTCCACTGTAATATTCCCGGTCCCGTGGCGTAATGGTTAGCACTCTGAATCCCAAGGCCACGAGTTCGAGTCTCAGTAGGGACCGTCCCCTGGCCAGTTAAATGCCTCCCTGCCATCCGATCCCATCAGATCTCAGATGCTGAGCGCAGGGTCAGCCCCCCGGTTAGTACCGGGTGCTGTAGACAGTCCCGAGGATTTCACTGTCACTGTCCGAGCTCGCTCGGCCGTGGCAAATGAACCTTAGGACTTAAACGGTGGGGCCAGTTCTGCACACGCTGTGCCTCACCTAAAAAATCCAGCGTGCAGGCTGCAAGGGCACACCCACGTGGGGAGAGCCCTTCCCCAGATCTTCGTTCACGAAGTCTGGCCATTATTATTACTGTAATATTCACAGTTCCTCAAGGCAGACAGCACCCTGTCTAAATAATGCCTTGAAAATAGAACATTCTCCATTTCTTCAGTGTAGCCTCCAATGTGCTTGTTTTCTCTCAAGTGTAATTTGTGTTGCGGATATATAAGATATTTTAATGTCGCCATCGAGAATTTGGAAAGGGAGACGTTTGTTTCATAAACGATCGAACAGTACAAATAATTGTGGAGTGTATTTCATCTATCAGAAATGCATTAAGTATTCCTGTTACAACCTCTCTGACATTTCTGAAAGCTCATTACTTTTTTGCCTTTTTAACAGTCATGGTGAAGGCTGTCAGTGGTGGAATTGAGATTTCCATCTGTTTCATTATAGCTTAAATAACAGGGAGAAAGAGCAGATGTGCTGCCCCAGGCTTTCTACTAATTTGGCTATCCAACTGCATCTTTTATTTTATGGAAAATGTCTATAAACTCATACGAATATCATCAAATATGTAAGGAAGTGCAGTCATCTTGGTTTACCCTCCTAAGGCTACTTAGCAATCTTTAGATTCTGGCAAAAGATACAATATCTTTTCCAAAAAGGCATTGCATTTGCTATAAATCACTCAGGCCTGATTCAGTGAGGCATTAAAGCAGGCATTTAAGTTAAAGCAAAGGAGTGGTCCTGTTGACCCACTTTGGAATTCTCATGTATTTAAGTATTTTAATAAATTAGCCTTTTTTGAAGTAGTATTTTTAAATATTGTTAGACCCAGTTAAATAAATACAGTGGAAAATTATTAGGAATCTTTCTGCTGTAAAATTATCAGCCAAGGTTCTCATTTTATTTTTGTTGCTGTAATGCAGACCCTTCTCCCTTTTTGGAAAGTGGAGAAAATTAGTGTCTGGGCAGTGAATATATGAAAGTTCATTCTCAAGAAAATAAAATGCAGCTTGTTTAAACAAAATGCCACCTTAAAGTGCACACAGTCAATGCAAATCTAATTTGTCTAGCCAAAATGAAAGCTTTACCTCTTCCAAGTGCAACTCTCATTTTAATACAGAAATATGAGAACTTGTCCATGCTTAAGGAATCCAGACTTCTTGGAATAGATAGTTCCACTAATCACAGTAATTAGGAATAGTACTATATATAAAACAGTATCGTTTATACTAAAAGATCTCTGGAGGACTTCCCTGGGACAGCCCTGTGCGATTGTTGACCACTGTTCAAGCACTGCTGTGCTTACTTTTTTTTGATAACTTTTGCAAAATTTAAAGTGTTAAAAATCTGATTAGTAAAGTGTTCAGGTGCATGCCAGTACCGGGGCAAACCTCAGAACTGTGGCTTTATGATGTTCTTCTTGGCAAAGTAAAATTCCTGACAATCTAAGCCAGACAGGAATAGTCACTGATTTAAAGATTGCAGTTGTGAAGTAACCCTTCGAAACTAGATTTGAATTTAGTCATTTTAAGCTGTGTAAGAGGACTTGTCAGACAGTGTAGTGTATTTCATACACTTGTTTTTTTTTTTTTTATTATTATTTAATGTAAAGCCATGTAGTTAAAATAAAAAAGTAGGCTTGAAGGATTTAACAAAGACCACTCTATATTTTGGGATGGCAAGAAGTGACACACACCTTTAGCTACAGCTAAAGATTCATGAGGAATAAAGCTACTTACTATTTCCATCTGAGATGGATTTCTTTCTTGATTCTGTTTTTCTGATTTAGCATGCTCAAACACTTGACCAATCCATCTGTTCAGTACCCTTCCCTCCCTCAGCCAAAAGTGTCACAGTGCCAAGACTCTAAAGAAGAATTGAGGATGAAAGGGGAAAAAAAATTGTCTTGGATCATCTGTTTCAAATCTGCACTCATCTCTTTTAAGTGAATGTAAAACTAAGGGTAATTTGAGATTGTTCTTTGGTCTAAGTCACAGTTAAAGAAGCTAAGTGGTAACATTGAAAAAAGCAGTAGAATAGCTAGGAGAGGTAAAATTACATTTTCAGGCTCCTGGAGTTTTACTTCTGGCTTAGGTGGGGTCAGGATTAACAAGTAAACCAATAAAAATTCATGAGAGAGCATCAAAGTAATTCAATTTGCTGTTTACTTGAAATTCACATGGAATGTTTTTTTTCTTAAGGAGGAAAACCACCAAAATTTACAAGATAGTTCTTTTTCCCTCTTTGGATTTAACTTGAGAATTAGGCAAGCCCAAATACCTCTATGTTTGTGAAAGTTTGTGTAGTGTGTTTTTTCATGGCAGTGATCTAATCTGCTGCGCCTGAGGTTTGTGTATGTCAAGAACTGAGTGTAAGAGTTTGGCTCTTGTCTGACTGTGAAATTTCAAAAGTGTAATTATTTGTATAATGTTCATTATACCGTATCTCAGTACTGTGCTATTCAGCCACCTTCCTGCTGAGGGGACTGTTTCACAATGGAGAGGAGGAAACTTGACACAATCCACTGCTGGAAATTGGTTTGACAGCACTCCGTGAAGTTCTTCCAGGACAGAGAGATGGATTATGTTAAAATTGTTTAAACAAGTTGATTTTATTTACACGTGATTTCAGTGTCATACCTGTATTCTCAAAGTGTCAGCATGTATGTGTTCATGTGTGACACTGAAGGCAAGAGGGCCCAGGTTGTCAAGTCCTCAGTGCTTTTTCTGGGCTGCTGGTGGTTTTATACAGGTCTTCTGTGCCTTTAGGATGCAACAGCTATACTGGCATGGTCATTTTGCCTCAAGGTATTGCTTACTTCAGCCTCCATACATTTTTTGTGTCTGCTGTCCATTTGTCTGTATGTCCTCATGTTGACTTTCTCCAGATTGCAAGATGACTCCTTGATGTGCCCATAGGACAAGGAGTGGCATACGTGATGTGCTGTGATAGTGATTGTTGCTCTTCTGCTGTCAAGGTGCAGGATCATGATCCGAGAGCTCGCTGTGCTGTGGTCTTAACAGAGCTCATGCCTGCTCCTCTTGATGTAAATGAGACATTTTAAATTTTCCTGCAGTCGGTTTTGTCCTTGCTTATTCATGTGTGCCACTGTTTTCACCTCTGTTTTGCTGCTGCTTCCAGTAGTGCACACATTTCCATTCATACGTCACTATTAGCACCCTCACTAATTCTGTTACAAGACTCGACACATGTGAACTGGGAAAGTCTAAGTTATCATCAAGCCTAGTTCCTGACAACATTGTTGTGTGCAGTACTTGAGAACCAATATCAAAATCAAAAATAAAATAAAACTAGTTTTGCAACAAGAAGAAATAAAACTTTACAATTATAGTAATTTAGAGTTAATTATTTCATAGCCTTTATATATTACAGCTCTGAGACATCCAAAAATTGCCTCAATCAGGTATTGAAATAGAACAAATCTAGTTCAGGTTCCCTGGTGACTATTTGTATTAATCCTTTAACAGCACTTTGAAAATGCACAAAAACTTAGAGAGGATATGTTTAGAACTGTTTTCAGCTTTTTGTTTCAGTAGGATGGACTTCTAAGACTTCAATTTGAAGAGCAAATAGTCCTCGCTGCAGAGTCTGATGCAACCAAGCTGATGACAACTGAAGTTAAAAAAAAACCAGACTACCTTTTACTTGTGGTAATTGCTTATGTTAGTATACTACAAATGCTTTTGATTTAATTACCTTTTTGTGTAAGAGATGCCCTTTATGTCTGTAGTTCCTGACCGTGGGCAAAGAATCTGGTTTTGCTTCTCTGCTTATGGGCAAAAACTTTGAGGACCTCCAGCCTGAAGACCTTCCTAATTGAGCACTGCTCTGCTCCTAAGCCTTGCTATTCCCAGGGCCTGTGAAGTCCACACATGTGGCAGTGCTGTTGGCTGGGGGGGAAAGGGAGAAAGTTATGAGTAATTTCCAGCCTGTTCTCCTCACTACTGCTGGGATAGAAAGGCCATGGAGCTGAACACCAAATCTGCTCAGGACAGGGAAGGATGAAAGCAGAAGAGTCTTAGAAGTACCAATACAAAGCAGGGCTGCACTGCAGACACTGTGATTGTGCCAGGGAATAGTAACATGGAATGGTTTTGTAGAATTACATTTCCTTAACAGAACATGAATGAAATGAGGTCTACTGATGGTGGGTGCTAAATGCTGCCATCTCCCCTACCTCTCTGCCTGCTTTGGATATATACTGAGCTCACTGGGGCAAGGATTGGTTTGGAAACAGAAAATAGTCCTATGAAAGTAAATGCTTTCCGTAGATAAAATAAAACCAGTGGCTGCCTACAGGGGAATAAAAAAAGGATTTTAAATAGAGTCATTCATGTGGAAAGTAGAGATGCTGACAGTTTCTATTAAGTTCTTTAGAAAATCTCTTCCTGTGAAGAATGTCCTGTCTGACTTGCTGGTCCAATTCGGGACAGAAAAAGTTATTTGTAATTTAATGATACCTTTCCTGGGAAGGTATTTGCATTGTAGTACTGGCTAGAGCTCAGTGCACCTTGGACAGATTTTTGTCCTGTGCAGCTGTAGCACATCAGGCTGTTAGAAAGGCAGCATAAGTAGTAACATCTGCTGAGAGGGGCTGGGGTGCTTACTGGAGGGGATCTCATCTTGGCCACCTTTTTCCACAGAACACATATGTAACAATCATTGTGGAAATTATCTATCCCCCTCATTCAAATTGTGTTAAATTTACCCAGCGGGTTAAAATTGTACTGGAAGAGGTGCTAGGATGGATGTATTGACCTCATTGCAGCAGTTTCGTTGCTTTGTGAAATGAAGTTAAAGACAGCTTGGGAGAGAGCAGGAGCAAAAGGCATCCAGGTCCTAAGAGCTGTCAGCAGGAGAGCTGGGAAGGCATCCTTTTGTGAAAGCCCTGTCACAAAGAGGAGTTTGTAGCATTGCCTTTGTGCTTTAAATCAGTTTTGAGCAGTGGGATATATGGTAATGAGAAAGATCACAGCATTTGAAGCAGGGAGGAAGGAGATGATTTCCACATCATCCTGGTGTGCTGTAAATAGTTCTGGCTGGCAGAGTGGCTGCATGACACACAAGGCAAGGGACAGAACACCAATGTTGCTATCATTTTGGTTTGCTCCTTCTTAGGAATGGGTGGCAGCAACCACTTCTGGTGGTTTCTAAGGCTTTTTCAGTTTCAGGCATGTATGAACCAAAGAAAAAGGTAGTCAGATAGGATTGTGGAAGCTCCAAAAACCTAAAAAGCAACCACTTGTTCCTTTAGGAAGGTTTCCAAAACAATGCTGGCAGTAAGAACAAATTATCTAAATATATTTCCAGAAAAAATTCTTAGCTGTCGAAGTAAGCATGGATTTTGCTGATCATATGGTTTGAATTCAAAATGATGCCCAAACTTTTATAGCTCCCTCTGGATTCTTGAGGGTTTTCCCTGGTTGAGGTTCTTAAGAGCATAAAGTTGCCAAAATGCTGGTACTGTACATTTGGGATGGTTAAAGAGCTTTGGACATTTTTCTCCAGCTTGTTATATAAAGATATACTCTGTAGAATTACTTGAAAAATTAACATTGTGGTCACAGACAACTGAACATAAATTTATTTATAAGTGGGATAAACTAAACTAAGACTGTCACAAAAATATGTTGTAAATTGGGAGAAGTATTGGAAACATTGTTTTCTGGCAACCACATGTTATTCACTAAGATGGGTCTTTTGAATCCATTGTCCAAGATTTGCTTCCCATACTTGATGACAAATCTCATGTTGCATGCTTGCCTCCTCTCTTTTTCCCTCCATAACAAAAAAAGGAAATATGGCTTTGAACTTCTGTCCAGTTGGATCCTGATTTAGACTGCCTGTGTGACTTGGAGCAGGAATATAAGGTCCAAGTACACAGAAAGGCGTGGGTGACAAAACAGGATTTACAAGGAGGAACAGTGGTGTGGATTATCACTTTCTATGGATAATTTATGTTTGCTTAATCAGCTACTGCAGTGACACATCCTAAACAGGCAGGAGAGGGGAATTAACAGCTACAAAACACTTGAGCTGTCCTAGCCAGGACTCAAGCAAAGATAGTGCTATCAGAGAGGTGCTTTTCTAGAGCACAAAAATAGTTAAGAATTCATTATGGCACTTCTTATAGTTGCACACGAAGGAGAAGTACCTCCCAGATTGTTTTGGGTTTTTTTAAATTTCCTGGTACTGTAGGATTGGATCCTACAATTTCTTAGGGAGTTTTGGTTAAGATAGTTTGGACCCACTGGATATATTCTTTCTTCTGTTTATTTGTACCACCTTTCAATATGAAAATGCATGTCAGTTATGTCTTCCTTCAGTCCCCAGTTATCCCCTACATGTCCCTACGTCAAAAGCAGTGATAGCTACTGTTTTCTCTGTTTTGAGCCATCAGTAAGGCACGATGTAGTGTTTGTGATTCACATGGGCAGCATTGGAACTGACTACAATATCTGCTCCTGTGATTCTACGGTAAGCGACACATTCAAATTAGAATGTTTTTAGGTGCATTGTAAATGTGTATTCCTTCATGTTTCAGATAGGAAGACGGAATTGTCCTCAGGTATATGATGATCAAGTTTAGCTACTTATATAAGCAGCATACAGGTTAGCACCCCTATTTTGTACTATCATGTTTAATAGGTAGGGCACTACTTTTAAAATATGGAGAAATATGTCTTACAGCATTTTGTGTCATGGCAATTCCTTGTAATTTTGCCTCCTAATCTTGTTCTGCCTGAAGTTGCTGGCTTTTAACATGCTTCCTTGAACGGTCAACCACAACCATTCAGTCGTGGTTTAAATCTGATGATTTTGTTCATAGCAAATCTGTTATTTGTGCCTCATCAGTCACTCTAAGTCATCTGAGGATATTCAGTGGAGTCAATCTGTGCTGTTTCTCTATCAAGTACTGAGAATAGGTGTTAAGATGGTCACATTTTAGGATAGCTGTATGCTTTGATTTCCGTTGCCGTAATGTTTCAAAGATCATACGAGTTACAGAACTGGAGTGTGGCCCACAGCTGCTCCAATAGGAGTGGTTCAGAAGGTGGAACTGCACATGAGCAAGCAATAAAGAGCAAGCAATAAAGTGCTTGATTCCCTCCTCATCCAGCAGTTATTTGTCTACCATACCCCCATATGGAGAGGTGCACTTCCAAACAGAAAATTTGGAATGACAGTGGAGTATTCAGTGCAAACAGAGAGGACATGTTCTGCTTCCATGGGGGTTGATTTGAACAATTTCCCTTTATAGTGGAGAAACCACAAGCTAAAGCTGTCCATTAGAGAGTGAAAGGGTTGGAAGGATATTGCAGCGTAACACAGGAAGGAAAGTGGATCTCAGCTGTTGGCTGTGAACATTGTCTTAGGTTTTGGCTCAATTTTTGCTCAAAGTCATTGTGATAATAAGATGTGGAAGTCATAGAAGGATTGATGGCTGGTTTGGTGTGGTTGCTGCTTCCAGAACTGTGTGGCACCTTTGTAGGTAATCTCTTACTGCAAGGGGATTTTCTGGAATGCCAGATATTATCTATTTTGTATTACCTCATCTGTACGTCTCATCTGTTAGTGATTTTGAGAATGGGAGTACTCCAAACGGAGAAACACTGTAATGTTCTTGTTTCTCCTGGGTACCCACCGAGTGGCTTTGATTAGACTTTTTTGAGAACACAGACCTCAAAGTTCACAAGTCTTGTGAAGTACTGTTGGTCGTGGGCAGTACTGAAGTCTCAGATTTTTGCCTGGATGTCATGTACTACACTTGCAATGAATAAGAATGGTGCTTAGAAATTTTTCTGCTATGATACCAAGATCTCAGAGTCCCAGAGTTAGACTGCCTGCTTTTTTCCCATTTTAATTAAACAGCCATGATATCTGGCTCAGAGAGTTAGTATGGATAGTGTGCCCAGTATAGGATGAGTGTTTTCTACAGGGACACTTATTTAATATAACTCACAGGAAGTTTTGGTCTGTGTCTACAAAGGTAATGGATAAGAAAATGGAGAAAAATCAAATGCAGATGAGAAAATGGAATGTTATATATGGTAAAATAAAGAAGCAGACTGGCTTAATGATGTCCAAGAAACACATATAACTAAGCTCCAGGATTCCAGAGTGTTAATCTCATTAGTTTCATATTCATATGCAACTGTCAGCTCCTGGACCCTTATGCAATCACAGAAATTCATTGCAGAAACTTAATCAGGTTAGAAATTTAAATTAACTATTGAAAGTAGCTCTAGTTTCTTATTTGAACCCACTTATGATTTACAGTACTGGATTACCAACTTGCCAAATTCTCTTTTAAACAGTTGCCTGTCAGGCTGCTGAAGAAATCCAGGTTTTTCCATAAAACCTGAAGATGTATTTATTTTCAGCAGGGATTACCATTCCTGCCAGTGGAATCCCTGTAGATTTGGCTAATTGTCATATGGCTGTAAATATGTGATTTCCGTGGAAATTAATTTAATCACAGGAATTTTTGTCCTTTTTTTTAAATACTGGTGGGTTTGGTTAATGTGGTTGCCAAACACATAGATGGTTCAAAGAAAAACTTAATTAACATATTTATACTGAACTGCTCAGTATATTGTTATTTATACTGAACTGCTCAGTATATGTATGTATTGCTTTTCTGGACAAAGCATGAACTACCTGTCTGTCTTGGATTTGTGTTGTTGGCAAATAAGGAACACCTCCTTTAGCTCAGTGAGGGTGTGTGCTGTTGTCATCTTGCCCTGTTGGACACTAGTGGTAGTAATTTCATAGCAACACCTTAATGGAATTTTTTTGAAAGTTTTAATCAAGTGGTCCTTAGTCTGTGCAAATTGCTGTTGGGTTTATTTAAATTTGAAATACCTTTTTTTTAAAATACCTTTTCTTATAATATTATTCTAGGGTGGGATAATGTTTGTGATATTTCCAGATCCAGACTTGTGTAGACAGTTTCAGTACTAACACTATACTTTAAACTTTTCGTGTTTTAATCTTTTTTTCCCCTATATGAGATTGACAGTATTCAAGTTATATTTGGGTTTTTTCCTGTTGTCAGTGTCTGTGAGCTTGAAGTCAGTCTTTACATAGTTTTTGTCTAGAAGTGTCTTCATTGTTTTTTGAGGGTTTGTGGGTTTTTTTGCTTTTGTTTTAAGAAAGTACTTGAAAATTCCATATGTGAATGCCAGGCAAGGAATTCAGAGACAGTACTATTAAAAAAACCTATCTGAGGACTTGAGGATATTTACAAGGGCATGTAGTGACAGGACAAGGGGGATTGGCTTCAAATTGAAAGAGAGGAACTTTAGATTAGCTATTAGGAAAAAACTCTTTACTGTGAGGGTGGTGAAAAGCAGTGGAGTAGGTTGCCCAGAGAAGCTGTGGATGCACCATCTCTGGAAGTGTTCAAGGCCAGGTTGGATGAAGCTCTGAGCAACCTGGTCTAGACAAAAGGTGTCCCTGGCAGTGGAGTTGGAACTAGGTGACCTTTAAGGTCCCTTCCAACCCAAACCATTCTATGATTCTATGTCTCTATGATATATAGTAGTAATATTAATATAATTTAACTTCTTATTAACTTTTGTTTTAGGACTAATCTTTTTGGCATATCAGGGCAATTGTTCACTTGTTAGGTATTGGCATACAATTCTAGTGCCAGGAGACTTCAGTTTCCTTATTTAAAAAAAAAAATAATAGAATCACAGAATTACAGAGTGGCTTGTGTTGGAAGGGACCCTTAAAGGCCATCTGGTCCAACTCCCTTGCAGTGAGCAGGGACATCTTCAACTAGGTCAGGTTGCTCAGAGCCCCATCCAACTTGACCTTGAATGTTTCCATGTATATACTCCTATGTTCTTCTCTTTGATATTTTTTAGGAGTATTTGAGGTGCCTTGTGCCTGTTGAAGTCATCATAGGCCAATACCTATAGAAACTGTATGCTCATGATTGGCATTAACTCTGAGACTGTTACCATGAGATTCATCAAGTTACTTTTCCTATGCTGTTAACTGACGACTTACAGAATCATATCACTTAAATGACAGAAATTGCTCAGCTGCATTTTCAAAATGCAGTATATGGAGATTTCCAAGTAGGAAATGCCCATTTGAATTGTTCCATTAGCTACAAGGATGAGACAATGTTAAAATGGATAACATTGATTTTTAGAATATTATTTAAGAAACAGGAGATGTAAGTAATGTAGATAGCCTTGTTTTTGCATATACCCAAAGCTTTAATGTATGTTAACCAGATGTAACTCAATTCAGATTTGCAGCTATCACTTTCCTTCCTTAAATTGTTCTCACACCTATATTGTTTGCCTGGATTAACCATGGCTTTGATCAATAATTCTTTTATAATAAGAATGGTCAAGCATATTGTTGTGAGTGATTACATGGCTCTGATCTGCATAATGAAATAAAAAATAAAATAAAATCAAATCCATGTTCTGAATGTGTTACCGTTTTATTATCTTCCTTACAGGACCAACTATTTTTGTTCATTAGGTAATTGCTCAGTGAAGACTTCTGTTGAGATGTGTGCAGAGAGAGAAGGGCTTTCACCACTGATCTTTTATTCATAAAGTAAATATTACTAGTAGTATAATTACGCCTTCTAGTTAATCTCTGTGAATGTAAAGATACAAAATATAACAGAAACATATCAGTAGATGTATGAATCATATTATACGTGAATTCAAAATATTACTGCAAATGTTAATAGCTTTTTAATGTCTAACTTTGAATTTCTGTAATGTAATGCATACTGTTTTGTCTTTTTAGATATGGCATGAACTGCCTCATTCAGTTTGAGGATTTTGCTAATGCTAATGCATTCCGCCTACTGCATAAGTACCGTAACAAGTACTGCACTTTCAATGATGACATTCAAGGTAACACTGTTTCTCTTTTCTTCACTAATGTGCTCACAAGCTAGAGAATTAAGTTCTAATTTCCAGAGGGAAACAAGTCTGTCAGCTTTATTGTGATATTTGGAGATGTACAGGTCACATCTTGGATTGGGTTTCCTCAGCTTGGGTTTCTGGTGATCTGTGTTTGCACTTAACCTTTCCCCTTTCATTTACACCTCATGCTCTATTTAGATGTTCACTCTTTGTTTTTTTTGTTTTGTTTTTGTTTTTTACTTTGTTTCAATAGTTTAGTATGTGAATGGCTTCCACAATATAAATTATTGACTTCAGGTCTTTGAGCAGATGTCAAAGCTCAAGCCTGGCCTGTACTTCCCTCAGGTTTTTTTATCGCTGCAGTGACAATTACTCCACTGTTGCTCTATGCAACTGGCTTGACAAATGTCAAACTGTATTTCAGTTCTTAAACTGACAACTCAGTTAAATATTCATGTAATTTTCCTTGCAGTCTCATTCAGTTTTAGAGGGAAATGATCTCCCTGACTTTGTTTTCCCATCTGAGTCATTTGTGCAGCTGGCAAAAGGAAAATAGCTAGGATGGGAAATGTCAGCGAGGGGGATTCCACAGTGCTCAATCTAGACAGGGATCTCGTCCCTTCCCTCCTGGGAAAAAAGGGCTACGTGGCCTATGCTACTGCTTGAGTTGCCTTATATCCAGATGGGAAAAGAGCACTGGAAAATAACTTTCTCTAGGACAGTAAGTGCACTGGCTCCCATCCTTGTGAGGAGGCTGAAGTACCCAAGGAGTGCCCTGGTCACTCAGCTGTCTCTTACTCCCCCATGTTTCCTGGGGTAGATGGAGATCCTCAGCAGTGACAGGACCAAAACCAAGAGTTTAGTTGTCTTCATTTCCTACAGTTTTCAGTGACACTTTAAGCCAACCACAAGGAGCTTGAGTTTTCCAGAAGTCATTATTTTGAGCCATCCTTGGGATCTAGGTCTTATTTCAGGGACTCAGTGCATGGCAGTGGATTCAAATAGCCCTTGTGTTTCTGGTGTTAGGGGTTTGGCTAGCCACATGGAACTGTGCTTCTCTTACAAGCCTGACTGAGCTTTACTTCTGCATCTGAAACAGATTATGGAGGACAACCTCCCACATGGGAAATAAACTAATTATAAAATGTCATTTCCCTTTGTAAGAGGCATGGTGCTTCCTACCCTGCAGGGTCTGAGTGTAGCCGTGGTTACAGCAGTCCAATACAGCAGGCCAGACAGCATCTGGAAGTTTCCTTGGGGGTTTAGAGCCTCAGCTCCCACAGGGAATTACCTTTCCTTGCAGGATGAAGGTCCTTAGCCCAGATCATAGATACACTCAGTCAGAATGTGGTTTCAAAGAAGGGGAAGGGAAGCTTTTTAGCAGAAGTGTACCAACTATGGGTAAACTTTGCTGCCAAAGTCTTTTGTGTCTCTCTTTGCATTTTCAACCAGTACATTCTCTCTCATGCATGTTGGAAGGACATGTGTTATCTGCATGATTATCTGCAGTAACTTTTTATTTTCATAGGATGTCATCTTCCCCTATAAATGGAAGTAGAATAACAGCCAAAATACAGATCCAGTGATCTTTTATCCCTCTTTCTGTTTCAATTTTATAAACCCTAAGGATCTTTCACCTCACAACTTTAATGAGGATGGATAGTGCTAGCTTCTTTAGCAATCCTTTGAGATTTTCAGATTCCAAATGGCATTTTTTCCATGCTGCTTGAAAGAGAGGTTTTCTCTGTACCTAAGCTATATTCTCTGTCCCTAGAGCACTAAAGCTGACAAGTAGTGTCAGTCCAGTAAAAACAAAGAAACAAGACACTGCATCTAATTTGCCTATGGCTTCTGAAGATAGTGCTTACATGATATTTTAAACAGTTTCTCCTAGTCTGAATATTTGTCAAGAGAAAGCTGCTTTAAGATCAAAGAAATGTTTCATGGAAAGGCTTTTTTCAGGAGGATTTTTTCACTGATATCACTAGGATGTCTGGAGAAAGGATTCCTATGTATCTTTGAGATGCAATGAGGACCATTAAGTATATCAAATCTAAAAACACTAATATATGATCCTGACTTTGGACAGACACTATAAAAGATAAAGAAAACATGGCAAGCTGCATACCCACCTGCAGGTACTAACTTGGACAAGAGCAGTTGCCTTCCCTTAGCTCACAGGTATTCACAGGGTGTCAGCATGGCCCTAAGTGACACCATGGTAGAATATTTGCAAAAAGCCTGCCAAAACACTGATCTTATAAAAGCACTAAATATTGACCCTGAAGGGTCACCTACGCACATATTTATGAATTTTTGGGAACAGTTTTGTCTCCATCCCTACTGCAGTATGGTCACATCCTTTACTTTGGAAAAAGCTGTGTAATGTTTCCTACATCCCCTCTGTACTCAAGGAATTGGGAAAAAAGATGAACAGGATTCTGACTAGTAGCTATAAGTCTGTATTGGAATAATAAAATTATTCCTATTTTAGCATTGTTGAAAGCATCTTTGTTTTGGATGGATGGTGAATTTCTTCCTTCTGCAATTATGATCATTTCTTCATATTTATATTTTCAAAGTAAGTTTTTACAAACACAATAACAATAATGTTTCCTTAGGGAGAAAATACTCACTTTTCTCCTTGGATTCTTGTCTGGTTTTATTCTGACCACACATCAGCTGGATGCTTTTATTTTCCTCTCTGAAATACATGAAGTGATTTTTGGAAAAGATCAGTGAAAGCCTTAGGTTTAAAGCAAATACTTATATCTGGTTCTCTCTAACTAACATTTTCCAAAACTGAGGGGGGTTTTATCATGATTTCCTATATGGGAGAAATGTTAATTAATTTTGTAATGCCAAACTTCACAACATTTAGAAATTCCAGAATTAGACCAGGTTGCTAGCACTGTTCATCTCCAGTATATTTATGAAGGAGGATTCATAAGGAAAGGGTGGCATTTTCTTGAAGATATGGTACATGACTTTTTTTTTCTCTCCTACCCGTGCCTGGGAATGGACCAGTGCCAGAAGAATATGGAAAGAGCTTTTGCTGCTCAAGCATAGTCAGTGGGTTAAAGCGTGTTGCCACATCTTTAGAGCACTGCATTTGTTTTACTGGGTCTCTCAGTGCTTATCAGCTGGTTGTAGTCATTGCTGACACAGGTACATTTCAAATAGCGGCATAAATTTTTCTAGCCTTGCTGCCTCCATGCAGGTCAATTATTTCAATTATTTAAATTGTTTTAATCTTTTTCCCCACTCCTGCACTTTAAAACTGTCTCAAGTCTCAACTGACAATGACAAACTTCTGCAGTATAAGCCAATCCACATAAAGTATTTCTGTCCCACAACGCCCAGAGTGCATCCCCCCATTATGGACACACAGACTGTATTTTATGCCAAGAAAAATATTTACTCAGAGGTTGCACTGAATTGGAATTAATTTTTGTATCCATCGTGACCTTAGATGTCATTAGTTTTTAACAGCTGTGCTGTTTAATTGCATCAACATCTTATGAAAAGAAAGAGACCTAAAATAAAAACATAGAGCATATATAACTTTAGATTATTATTTCATTTTACATGCATGCTTCGATTTAAAATATGTGCTAAATGTTCACCAGACTGCTATTTGAATAAATAGGAAAATTATACCTGGAAGTTATGTTATGACCAATTTTGCATAGTCAATGCCATTCTCAGAAATCAGAATTCCTCTGTCACAAGTGTTCTTTTTAAGATTTAATGCTTTTTAAAACAAACATGAAAAAGTATACATTTGGTACCTGGAAATTCCAGTTCTTGAAATCGAATTGTAAAGAAGTTTTGGGGTTTGTTGTTGTTGTGGTGGTGGGCATGGGGCTTCCAATTCGTTCTCTGACGAAGAATTTGAGAAATGCAAAGTTGAATGGCATGTAATAGCTCATATATTGATATTGTATATCTCAAATTTTGATATGATGTGGAAACAGTAAAAAACTTTTCATAATATGAAGAGATACTTGCTTCCAAGTGAAGCACGTTTTGATTTCTGAAATAATATTAAAAAAAAAACCTATTAAGACATTTGCTGTAGGGTTATGTGAAGTGTGTTTCTTTTGGTATATTCAGGATATCGCCTCTTCATCTGTCACCTCTCTCGGTGGTAAATTTGCATTGATATCAGTATGCTTTCAAGTAACTCCCCTACTGTAGCTTTTGTATAATTTTCCATGTGTATCTACAAGTACATCTACAGGTATTCCTCTTTTTTCATCTTTTTTCTCATTATGGGTTTAAAAAAGAAGTCCATTTGCAACCAGCTTGAGCAAGGAGTTGCACCAAATGCCTCTATAGCAAATGAAATTAACACCTTTTAGATACAATCTTCACTCTCACTTTTTTCCCCAGCAAGTGTAGGAGATGGGAATGGGTTTTTGGGTTTTTTCCCTGGCACTCTGTGAAGTGCTCTTTGGATGACTGGCCATGTTAACATATGATTTCTGTTATGCTGTGTGTTGAGAAATATGAATTTTTACTTTTACCACTTCCTAATCTTTTAGTCCAGAATAAATATCTCAGATTTTAGGATGTGCTGCAGAAAGTTCTCCCCTCTTCTTGTTGCTAGCTTTTTAAGATGAGGTAGGTCAAATTACATAAAGGAACTACTAATACCTGATTACAAGTTTTATTTTTTAAAACTAAATAATAGACTAATGCTTCAGTGCTATAAGCCATTTCTTACTAATTTAAATTAAATTACATCCAATATAAACAAAGTTCTTATTATTCATGTTTTGAGGCTTTTTTCCCCCATTTTTTTCTTCAGTTGTGTATCTGCTGAAAGAATACTCTGTGCTCCAAAGCATTTATAGTATGTCAACTCCAAAAGGCTATGGATTTCCTTTGACATATTCATGCTCTGTTGTAGTTTACAGTAATAGGTAAGGGTAAAGAATCTTGCACAGAAAACAAAGACTTGTGCAGAATGGTGTACCTTGAAATTGCACATCTATTGTATTTTTACAAGACGTACCTTCCTAGAAAACTACAATGAAATGTTTGCTGTCAAAGCAGTTGACACTGCTTTAGACAAATATCCTTTGTTAAATTTGCTTTGGTTATTGTTCTAGAAATCTGTGAAAAATAAGAAGAGTTTTCAAAATCATATCCATGAACAATGTCTATCTTATTCGACACACAAGGGATGTAGCCTGTGCTCTGTAGGAGAGGGCCAAGTCAATTCTCTCCTTCCTATAGCAATGACAGTCAGAAAAGCAGCAAAACTCTGTTTCTGCTTCATAATGTCTGCGTGCAGTGGTTGGGCTTTGGCAGATGGATGTGAATTGCATTTTGGTTCTTTTGAAAAACTCGAGTCAGTATTGAGGGTGAAATTTAAGGTCATGCCGTTAGTCAGAGCAGTTCCGGTTAAACAGATCTGCTATTCAGGCTGACGGTGCCTCCCTTTCAGTAGGAAGGAATAAGGGAAGCTGCTGATGAGGAGTGATGACAGTCACTGCCAGCACCAGGGATAGTGGGCTCAGTAATCTAATAAATTGGGTTATTATCCCTTTTAGAATAAAAAGGCTGAAGGAGGTTGGTGTGGACTGCTTTTAAATATCCTTTTAGGAGCAGCGCTGTGCAAATCATGATTTGAGAGAAATGTAATATTTAAGCCTTTATATATTGCTGTCAGCCTCATAATGAACATATGGGTAATGTTAGCTCACATCCCATGCAAATAATCAGTGCAAAATGTTATCAACGTTCAGTGTAGTATTTTATTTATGTTGCATGTATCCTTTAGTTTTCCTTAAAACAGAAGATAGCACACTAACAGAGTTTGTAGAAGTATCCCAACTGGTAATACTTAATTGCAGGCCCTTTTGCTGGTTAGCAAACTTAGCAACAGTTTATGAAGATAAGACGGTATCCAATCTTTCTGGTGTCCCAGCATTCCCATTTGTTATAAACTTACGGTGTTTCACCAGAAAGCAGCTTGAAGTGCAGCTTTCACTGCTCTCTGAGAAGTCCTCTGATGAGGGCAAGGTGCTGAGGTGGCCACGACTTCAGTCTTCAAGAGCTGGAAACGGGACCTTACAGTGCTCCAGCTCAGCTTTCCTTTTTAGGAGACCACATTATTGGTCTTAAGAATAAGCTGTGTTGTGTAGGCTCTCTCTCGTCCTCCTCTGCTGCAAGAACAGCTGTGTAATATAAAATAGAAGTAAGAATTTAGCATCCAACGAGAGGATGGGATTTTTTTTCTTGCTAGTTATGAAGATTGTTTGGTAGAGTACCAAGGGAAACTGAGAGCACACTCTGACGCCTCTATTTTGCCATTTTTGGTCTTTGCCAATTTGGCACTTGCCAGAGGAAGACTTAATTTCATCTGGGAAAGAAACACACTGGCTCTTGGAGACTGTGGGGTGGAAGTGTCTCAGCCTGGTGGTTGTTGTTCCCAGAAGCATGCCTAGTGGAACCTTTTTTAAGATTTTTTTTTTTTTAGTTAGAACCGAGGGACAGAACAAGTCATAAAAATGACTAAATAACTAAAAATGCCAAATTTGTATGGTCTAAACAGTAAGTGGACTGAGAACAAGGTGTCCTGTATTTCTGATGACTGAAGGGAAAAGTCGTAATCAAAAGCACTTAATAAACTTCAGTTCTGAAGACACATGTTTTTTAACTGCTCAGGTGGATTTTCCTCAGAAAGTGACTTTCTAACTTTAAAATATGTTCTTAAATTCTATTAAGCATTACCTTTTATTTTTCAAAAAGTAACCATTCTTGAAACTCATCTGATCCTAGCTATAAACCACAGACTGAAACCCAGCCTTCAACACACAAATGTCATTTAAGGAGAGGCATACCCAGTACCAGGCTTCTTATTACTTCTGTTCTTTTAGTCTCTTAGCTACATGTCTCTGAAAATCACTGATCTGTGTGCCTGCAAGTATGAATGTCTGTTTTGAGCATCTCCTAGAGTTTAATGTGGAGCTTACTGTTCTCTCAGCTTTAAAATTTGCCTTGTTTATGAGAAAGTAAAATTGTGAATAGCAAATTTAGGGGAGATGCATGTTGAGGGCAAATGTCCAGTGTGCAGATTCTGGACCACAAGCTTTTGGAGTGCTGTTTGTAACTATTTCACACTTTTTATGAAGGAAAAATCAGTAGCAATGTGAATTTTCCCCTCAAAAGCAGCCGGGTGGTTTGTAGGTAATTGCAGTTAGGGCACTGGTGATCAGATTTGTAGGAGGCAGAAGACCTCCTCCTATTAAGTTATTGCAGGCTTCTCAAAATCATTTGTGGCCTTATCTTTCATTTCCTAAGGTCAGTCAGTGGCAGCCACTGCCTGGTGAAGGAAGGATTTGGGTTTTCCCAGAACTGGGCATCTCAGGGCCTCTGTTTGTTTTCCTGTGGTTCAGCTCTCTCTGAGTCAGATAGGCACTATAACTCTTCAAACACTGTTGAAACCCATTTTTTTTTTTTGTTTTGTTTTCAATACTTAATTGTGTGTCTGGTACAACTTTTTCAATTCTGATGAAATCAATGCAGTCTGATACTGGTTCTTCAGAATCTCCTCTAAAAAAACACATTAACATAACTTTGCTCCTGGCATTATCTACCTCACCATATCACCATCCACAGGATGTCTTTATGGGGTCTGTGAACTTCTTGAAAACTAATGCACTTTCTCAGTATTTTTTCAGTATTTAATGGATCCTTACAGGAATAGAGTCTGACTGGTTTGGGGCGGGGGGGGGGGGGTTTGTCCACCTTGTGCCTGGGCTTTAGTGAGGATAATAATTTGTGAAAAATACAAGTTTGTTGCCTGAAGTCAGTAATCCATGAAAGGAAGTCTTCCTCCTCCAGCAGGCTTTGTTGCTTCGATCTTTGGGTCAGAAGAGCAAGATATGAGGTCCTGGTGACTAAATACAGTTTTCTGGAGCATGACAGGAGCTGACAGCTGGACTCAGCAGTGCTGACAGCTCACCTGTGGTGCAGTGTATCCATTTGGTGCTGCAGTCCAAGGAATAGAAGAAGTAGTCCCAGAGGAGAGAAATGAGTGCTAATGGTTTTAGAAAATATAACTTTCTGAAAGAGTGGAAGAATTGGGATTGTTCCACATAAGAAAAGCAGGTTGGGACACCGTTAGTCTTGAAATTGTAACTTGTTGCAAAGACAAAAGAACAGGTTTTCCAGTGGTAGAATAAAGGCCAAATTAGAATAGCAAAATTTTCAGCCAAAAGTATCAGTTAAGCACTGGAAGAGCCTTCTGAGAACATCATAAGAGCATTTGAAAGAAGACTTGAGGGACAAGTTAGACAGAGATATGTGGGCAATCACAGAGGTATAATTGGTCCTGCCACTGCGAACAAGTTTGGATTAGATGCCTACTTGAGTTCTCTTTATTGCCCAACTTTTTATCACTAGCTGTTTCTCACAGTGAGGACCAAAATTTTCCTGTTCAAAGACAGACAGGTAGCTTGTTCTTTGTGGGTCTGATTTGGAGAAGAAAGGCCTCCACAGGCTATATCATAAAACTAAATGTTAGCCCTTTTCCTTCTGTGGCACTTCCAATGTTTTACGTGCTAGTAGGCTGAAACCACTTTCACAGTGGACTGGAGTCTTAACGAAGCTGGCCTTACTCCTTCAGCATGCTTTGCTTCTCTGTAAATGTTCAGTTGGTTCATCTACACTGACAACCTCCTCATGAGAAACAAAGTTTTATTTTAGTATTTTACTGTACTTGGAGTATATCTATTTTAAGAATAAAACCGTTATCTTAATTTTCAGTATCTGGAGTCCTTTAAAATACTTCTATCTGGGCTCTCATACCCTTCCCTTCTAAAAAATGTCCTAACCAGAATATTCTATAGTAGTTTGAATGCCCCAGCCGTTATACCCATACAGTAGAATTAACCCTATTTTATTTCATGTTACTCTGAAAATATTCCCACATAATTTAACTTTTGTAAGAATAAAGTAGAGCAAACTCCAATTCCATTGAACTATTTGTTACTACCCTCACTAATTGTATCTTTCAGCCAAAAGATGCTGTGGAATTATTTAAAACGTAATGTTTTGCAGTTGTGTCCAAATTAACCAAATATTTTCTTTTTTTTCTCATTTCAGGAACTGCATCTGTTGCTGTTGCAGGTCTTCTTGCAGCTCTGCGTATCACCAAGAACAGGTTGTCAGATCACACGGTGTTGTTCCAGGGAGCTGGAGAGGTCTGTGTTTTTATACATCAGGAAAAACTGTGCTATGATAATTTTTTTTAGTATTTCAGCAAGTTACGTGTCCACCTAACAAGAAGATTAAATGGGTAAAATGATCACTGACACATACTGAAAGCTGGTTTTTAATTCAAATGTAAACTTACCAAAAAAAAATCTCTGATCATCTGATCAAACCTTGTATTTTTCATAAGACATTTTTCTGAGATCTGTTTCCTTTTTATAACTTCAGGTTTTAGCTCTTCAGCTGTGAATTACTGGACTGCTTTTAATATAAACAAACAAAACGTGTTTGAAAGATGAGGAAATACATCAGAGAAAGTAAATAAAACATATTTACACAAGTCAGTATTATTTAGTAAGAAGCAGTGTCCCTTTGAAATTTTTTTTGTCATTGACTATAGTTTTTCAGTGTTCTGCCTGTTGAGATGATCCATTTCTGAAGATTTTTATGCACATTATTTTTTTATACTAGTTTTTCAGTATTGATTTCTAAGACAATGACACACAAGTGAAGGTTGTGCTGATCTACAGCATGGCTTGAAGTCTTCAACACCATGCAGGCTTCTTTAATTTCATTAAATACTTGGTGCTATGTCTGTAGTTTTCAGAAGTACTTCTGTCAGTGTCTGGTGTGTCAATGCCTTAGTGGATCAAGACTATCCATTTCTTTGGAGTTCCTTCTCCTGGGTTTGCTCCACGTTCAACGGACAGATGAATCCACGACCTTAATGTTTTGGGTTTTTTTTTTTTTTGTATTTGTCAGTGTGCTTGTTGCTGCAAAGAGATAATGGTAGATGTCATCCTTCTTGCAGGAGCTAATTTTTAATAAAAGTACTTTTTGCTTAACAAAAAGATGGGAACCTCCCTTGATTCTCAGTGAATCAGAAACAGAATCAACCCCATAAATATGTATATGAGTCAGTAGTCAGAAATACTGAGTAGTCTCTTGGCTCGTTTTGTTGCCTGGTCTTCAATCTGTACCCATATGACATCTGATCTGTTGGATGAAATATTATAAAATCCAGTAAGAACTACAGACGTTTCAGCACAATATTGATAAGTGAGTTTTTCTGGTCCCTGCTTTCACTGGGAGCACAGCCAAGTCTCGAGTTACAAAACATATGAATAGTAGGTAAAAGGAGACTCACACTCCTGATGGACATTTAAAAAAAAGGTAAGAGTAAAAAAATCTTTTAGGACTGTGTTGTACTGTCTGGCATGCAGACTGTGAATTCCTTTGGATTAAATTACAAAAATTTCAAAGAAGAAAAATTATTTAGTGCATTCTGAGATGAATATCATAGAATGATAGAATAGTTTGGGTTGGAAGAGACCTTAAAGATCATCTAGTTCCACCCCTGCTGCCATGGGCAGGGAACCTTCCACTAGACCAGGTTGCTCAGAGCCCCATCCAGTGTGGCCTTGAGCACTGCCAAGGGTGTAAGTGCTATTATGTGGAATAAATGTTAGTTGGAGCATTTTCTAGTTAAAACATTTGTTGCACTCTCCACACTCTTAAGTGCCATCTGAAGATTTATCCGTGCTATGATTTATCTATATTATTTAAGATTTATCTGTGCTATTTTTCTTTTTTATGGTTTCTAATTACCAAATAGTAGCAACAGTTCATTATATTTACTTTATGAAAAAATAATTATTCAGTTTTATTGTTTAATAAAATTAAGAAACCCAAAATAGTGGGTAAAGGTAACAAGTGAGCAGGGGACTTCTTTTATTTCTTGGGTTTTTTTAATGCTACTTTTCTTTTTTTTCCTTCAGGCTGCACTAGGGATAGCAAACCTCGTTGTTATGGCTATGGAAAAAGAAGGGGTATCCAAAGAGACAGCTACCAAAAGGATATGGTTGGTTGACTCAAAGGGATTAGTAGTAAAGGTAATACGATTTTATCATTGCTTTAAATATCATGATATTACTTGCACTCTGTAGATAAATACAAGAACATATTCTTTGTGAGAGCGACTACAACAATGTAACTCTCTTGGCATAGCAAGTTGTTTTTATTTTCTAAAATTTATTGAATTAATGACAGACTTCGATGTTACTTTAGGGTGGAGGGTGATTATGTTTGTAGTTCCTGTGCTGTTTCTATTAGGGATGAGCACATAATGAAGAGAATTTTTCAGCAGTTCGTTAAAAAAACATGTAAAGAAAGAAGTGTTCAACTTAAGAGTTTAATATTTCCCATGTTAATGCAGCTCCTATTTTTGAGCACAGTCTTGCACAAAGACATACATACATCATTAGGGTGACAGGCAAGTCATCATTCTGCAAGAACTGAGATACATTGCAACAAACAGCTTCTCTGCACAGTGATATAGCTCATGTTGCAGATGTTGTGGTCTGCAGTGCTATCAACACTGGTCAGAATTTGAAGCTGCTGAGAGACTTCATCAGTCACCCTTACCTCATTCCTTCCATGTGCCAAAGTAAAGAAACCTATGAATTCCATGTGCCAGAAAAAAGAAACTGCTATGTTTTAAAAGGTGGTTATGTATTTAATAGTTTGTGAGCTACTTAAAGGAAATGAATGAGAGGCCAGTTGGCTTTGCTTTTTCGCCTTACTGGTTGGTTTGCAGCGTTTGTGGTCATGTTTGTTCTGCGAGGTGTTGTTTAACTATCTGATACTAAAGATCTTTTGTGGTTCACATACCTTTGCATCAGGCGGATGCATTCCACAGTCAGTATCTGTTGCCTTATTGGACAGCATCACAGCACCTTTCAGTCATACATACACTCATACTCATAAAGGGAAAATAGTAGGATCATGGACTCTGAGATGGGGGAGTATTACTAAGGTCATCTTGGACATCCCTTCCCAGAAGGCACAAAAGTAGCCTGATCAGGTACAGAAGAAGGCAGGTATTTGCCACTATCTAGGATACAGGTGTTTTTGGTTATGGTGGGGGTTTTGTGCTTTTCTTTTTGTTTGTTTGCTTGGTTTTTCTTAATGAGTGTTTTTAATACTTTTGGTTTTCATCTAATAATCTTAAAGTGATTTTGCATCCATACATATGACTGAATGCCTGTGTATTGTCTGTGGCTGTTGAAACCTTGAGGCTGCCCGAGCGGAATTGTGTGTTGCACCATTTCTTCCACCATAGAGACTGGGATTATCAAATAATACAGTTGAGCTAAAATAACCTCTTGGTATTGTTAAGAAACAGACTAACAGGGGCAGAAGTGTAGGAACTCCACAGCCCTAAGGCAGTAAAACGGGTCTCAGCTGCATGTCTGTCCAGTTGAGGTGGTTAACCAGCTTTCCTCTTCTCTCCCTCGTTTCTTCTCCCTGCTTCTTTACACCTCTCACTGCTAATTTGCTAGTCAGCTGAGAAGTTGGGTTGTTGCTCTTGGTACACAGTGACTGATTCCCTTCACAGGTTCTAAATTTTTAGTGACTGGGTGACTGCATACTTTCCTCACCACCTCCGAGCTTCTGCGCTCTCAAGCAGTGCCAAAACCAATCAGTGTCTTACACAGCCTTGATGTTCCTTTCCTCTGCTTATTCTTCTTGGTGGAGCTTTAATTTGGGTTTTGTCCAAAAAGCAGTCCACTGAATTTCATGTCCTGCCTGGAGTATATTTGTGAACTGTTTGTGATAGCCAGACATAACAGCTGTCTGAGGTAGATTAGGGCTGAATTTGTGGCCAGATGTTGATGCAAGCAGCAGGAGCTGATGGTGAGGGTTTCAGGTCATTGCTTGTGTTCCTGGAAGACTTGGAAGCACTAATTTTCCCATCTAGCCATCCTGGGAGGCTTTAGAATGAGTGGGTGCTTACTGCTGCACTGTGTTTGTGAAGAGCCTGCTGGGTCTAGAAGCTGGAGATCTGTTAGTGCAAGGCCTGAGCTGGGCATAAGAAAACATGTCCTTGGTCCAGGGCTCTGCAAGTACCCTCTTGGCTTTTTTCTGCAGCAGTATGTTCCCCTGAAAAGTAAGAAAAATAGAAGAAAAATGCCCTCCCCTGAAAGAAAGGAAAGACAATGTAAGCCTCTTAGGGCTTGAGATTCAACTGTGGGGAAGTAATATATACAGCAAGTAAATAACGAAGCTATTCCTGGTTCCTTTTTCTGGCCTGAGAGAGAATGCTGTGATTTAGGTCCACTTAAGAAATTATTTTGGTTTTAGCTGATCACAGAAAAGTGCTGCAGGGCTTGTAAGACTTTCCAAACTCTTAGAAATGAGGTAAGAGAAGTAAAATGGGAAAAATTTATGAGAATATTGTACAGTCAGAAGGACTCTGTTGTTAGCAACGTTTTCATTATTGCAAAGATAAGAATTGCCAAGCCACAGCACAGATCACCAGTTAACCACCTTTTGCATAAACTGAATGACACACTACTAAGGACGTGTATCAATGGAAATCTGTTCAATGAGAGTCCCTTCAAACTTGCCTCACAAAAACCTGCTTGTTAAAAAGAGTTTTAATTGAAGCAGGGAGACCTTTTCAATCCTAGAAACATTCTGATCTGTTGCTTTAGCATGAGAAATAACAGAATCTCTGAACAGTCAGCAATTTCTTTGTCCAACTAAACTAATTTTACATCATTTATATCCTATGCTGTCCTTTGATCATTAATTTTGCAAGGCATGATTATAGATTTGAACATTGTTTCTCCTGTCATCTACTTTCTGTAGTATTTCAACCAGTTCTAACCAAAATAAAATAACCTTGGAACTTTTGTTGACCTAACCGCAGTTTCCACCTTTTTCTTCTTCCCCACCCTCAAAAGCTGCCACGAAGTCACTTATCAGGCTTTTGTTGCTGCATTTTTCCTTTGTGGCTTTTTAATTTTAGTTCAAGTGCAGCTGTGTTTTCATTTTCCTGTTAATTTTATTTCCCCCCCCCCCATGGGAACCATCTGTTTTCATTAAACCAAACCTGATGAACAACTTTTCTGCTATGTTGTGGTGAAAGAGCTGGTGATGAAAGCTGTGTTTGTTATACTGTCTATAGTTGTGTTCTAAGCTTCATTCTAGAGACTTTGCAGCACTGTTGGTATCAGTTTGGGGTCCTTGTTTGTCTTTTAAAATGTATCCAGAATGTTTTCACCATTTGAAATTAGTAGTTTTCCAAAAGTAAGTGAGGAAGGTTTGCAGATAATCATATCATTAGAATTTTGCCACACTTAAACTGTGTGACTATTTGAAACTTCCATCCTTAAGTATCCCAGTACATTCAAATGGAAATTTTAATATTTAATTAAAAGACACTTTTAAAGTTGCTTTTGTACTTCTGTGTACTTGAAGATGTACGACATTTTGGTAATGGGGAGGCTACAGAGGTGGCTTCTGGAAGCTGCTAGAAGCTTTTCCCATGTCCGGCTCTGAGACAGACCTGCTACTGGCCAAGGCCGAGCCACTCAGGAATGACAGTAACACCTCTGTGATAACATACTTCAGAAGGAAAGGAAAAAGTTATTGCATAGATGTGATTGCAGCCAGAGAAAAGCAGAGTGAGAACATGTGAGAGGAACAGCTCTGCAGATACCAAGGTCAGTGCAGAAGGAGAGGGAGGAGGTGCCCCAGGCACCAGAGCTGATTCCCCTGCAGCTCCTGATGAAGACCATGGTAAAGAAGGCTGCCCTCCTGCAGGCCATGGAGGACCACGGGGGTGTAGAGATCCCTCTGCAGCCTGTGGAGGAGAGCCATGCTGGAGCAGGGCTGTGAACCCGTGGGAAACCTGTGCAGGGACCTGTAGGTAGAGGAGCCCATGCTGGAGCCTGGTTAGCTCAGTCAGTAGAGCACAAGACTCTTTGTCTCAGGTCATCTTAATCTCAGTTTTTATACCAGAGCTGACATCATATGGTATGGACTATCCCTTTGGTTAATTTGGTCAGCTGGCCTAGCTGTTTCCCCTCCCAGGATCTTGTGCACCCAAGCTCCTTGATGGGGGGGGAATGCTGGAGAGAGTGTTCTGATGCTGTGCCAGTGCTGCTCAGCAGGAGCCAAAGAACTGCAGTGTTACCAACACCCTTTTAGCCACCAATGCAAAGCACAGCACTGTGAGGGCTGCTGTGGGGAAATGAACTCCATCTCAGACAGACCCAATATAGCAGATTCTACATTAGCAGTTGGGACTCATTTTTAATTCTGAATTTCTGAATTCTGTCCCATGATCACATTCTGTCTGATGGATGAATAAATCTTTACCTATATAACAAAACTGATGGGTAATGTCTTCCACATTCCTTTCCATTCCCATATTCTCAGTGTTCCTGTTCTTTTTCTTTTTTTCTATTAATCACACAAATTGCATAAATGTGTGATGAACACATTTTGTGTCTTCTTTAAAGCTGCCATAGTGTCATGTTTAGCTGTATTAGTGGCCAGATCTTCACCCATGAACTTCAAAGACAGTAAATTCTTTTGTGTCAAGTAGCCAAGAAGAGGCAGAATGTGATAATCAGTTTTAGGATGTTCATGAGGCCACCCTTGTCTGAGCATTTCAGTAATGTGCTGCAAAGGCCTCAATTTTTTTTTTTTCATTATTATTATTCTTTTGGGGTGTTTTTGGGTTTTTTTTTGTTTTTTTTAAGGACATACCAAGAACAGGATAGGAGGCATAGGCAGGATGATTCTTGGAACTTCCCAGGAATATGGTGCAAATAATAAGGCATTCTTAATATTTAAAGGGACTCAGTAGAAGTCCTCTGTCCTCTGCCAAGGATGGCTGCTCCTGTGCTGAGGATGGACATGCTGATGGGAATGTTCCTGGACTGCCAAACACGCTTCTCATGCAGTGAAGTTTGTCTGTAATTTGCAAGGCAGCATTAGATTTTTGTATGTCACATGATCTCTAGTGCACAAAAGAAGTTCCTTTGCATAGGCGTGAATGTTGTCCTTAATTTTAAAGAGTATGTCAAAATGGAGCAGTGTTGTTTTTGACAGTCTGGTACTCTGTTCTGCCTAGTTCAGCGCAGTAATACTCGTGTCTAGTCGAGTGATTTGTGGTTTAAATGTCCACTAGATGTGTGATCTTATCCCCTGTTTGGCAAGCACAAGAACATCCCTGGAGGTCTCATGGTTGAAGGCCTCAGAAGATTGACCTTTCTAAGACAAGGACTCAAATAGGTCCCAAAAGTTTACCAGTTTCTGTGGTCCTAATTAATTGGAATGGAGTAAACCATGTAAACCTGTACGTGATCCCCTAAAATGAATTCATTTTCCCTCCTTCTTCCTCCATTTCATTATCCCCAGGAATCTTACTTGGAAAAGATCCTCAGAAGCAATTAACTCTCAGTGGATATTGACCTTGACTAAAGTTTATGGTTTGGTCAAAGCTGGGTACCTACATAGTTCAGGTCTCTGCTTAGAGAATGATGGAAGAGAAAGAGAAATTTCAGACTGACACCAGAATTTCAGTGCCAGATAGGTGTGGTCAGTCCCATAAGAGTCAGCAAACCTCATGTAACCAGTGAAGGAGTCTCCAGAGCTCACAACTAAATATTGTAATGTTGAGCTGAATCCCATCCAGACGGATTGTTACTGATTTTTTTTTTTTTATTATTATGTTATCAATAATCACTCTTTTAAAAAGTTTTCATGTCATTCTGGATACTAATTTGATAATGGTTTTCATGTTAACTTTTATATACCACTTAATGTTCTGACTGCCAGTTCTGCTAACTTTTAATAATTTCTAACTTTCTTTTTATCAACAGTCCATTATTCTGACACTTCTGTTCTTGATCAGTTCTTTCATGGCTGACTGCAACTGGCTAGGACCTTATGAGCCAAAAAGAAATGATTCATGTTTTAGCAAAGATGCTATGCCTTGGCTATCTCCAAAGTACCACAATCACTCAAAGCACTTTCTGCCTTATTTTTCTCATGTAACATGCCAATGAAGCAATCCTTGTTTGCTTTGTCAGTTATTTTGATGTCTGGGGAATTAATGTGTGCACTTCATCTTTCATTTATCATGTTCTATATGAAGTATAAGTTTTGCAAAAAGGAAACGTGGTAATTTGTCTCTGAACACTCCTGGCATTACTCATGCTTGGTGAGTAATGTATGGAAACAAGTGAGGACAAGGCAAAAGGGTGATTGGTGGGGTGTTTCTCTTAAAGAGACACCACCAAAAGCCATTAACTTTGTTAGCATATAACACTTTGACACTGTGTACATTAGATGTACTGACGTGATAGTACCTAATTTGGATGGTTTATGATTTCTTTTGCTTATGCTCTGTTATTGAAATGAATGATTGTTTTGCTCAATTTTCAGTTGTTCTGTGGATTTGTGATTTGCCCCACTTCTCAGATCTGATCTTCTTGAAATAATTGTCTTTATAACTTCTGTCCTGCCTGTTAACCTTGTTAATCCATTAACCATGTGTGCTTCTTTACATGGAAAGGGTACTTTATAAATTTTACAGTATTTAAACATCCCTAATCTTCTAACAATGTGTTTTAAAGTCAACACCACAATTACATTTCTTACCTAAGTTGTATCTTTTACTGCCAACCATTATGACATTATCTCTTCAAGTGTGTTTTTTCACACAGTTGGCAACAAACTGTTCTGTGTGCAAGTTGCCTGGCCTGGTTTTAACGTGCTCTCTTCACCTTTAGATCTTAGAAGATGGGCCTGGTCAGGAGGCACTGTCACTTTATAATTAGAGCCCTATTATGGGGATTTGGGAGGGCTTTGTATGTCTCTGCTTTTTTGGTTCCTGAATGAGGTGGCACAGGAGTGCCTGTCACCTGCAGGAACTGGACTCCAGTTCACCCCTGAGCAGTGAGTCCATGTCCATACCTTCACTTGCTTTATTCTGCATTTTGTGACTCCTTGTACCTGATGCTGTCCTGGATGTGTGGCTAGGGGGGCAGCCTGGCCTGTCCCCTCCCAGCCTGCTCTCTCTGCCTCTCCTGTCCCTTCCCTTTCAGGACTTTGTGGTGCTCCCCAGGGAGATCCCTCAACTTCCAGTGCTGCCTGCAGTCCCTGCCAAGAGCTCTCCAGAAGGTTCATCAACAACCTTTAGACCACGGATTTACTTGTGATGAAAGAGATAAAAAGCCATGTAGAGACCATCTTCCAAAAGGGAGATGTTTCATTACCTTCTCCCATGACTTTTAACCACACTTTTTTTCACAACTGCTTCTTTGTTTGTTTTGTTCTTAACTCTGCAGTGGGAGACTCACAGGAAAAATGCAAATAAAACTAAATTATTTGCAGTTGGAAATACTCTACTTACTAATGGCCTGCTTTGCTCTCTAGTCTACAGTTCTCATGTCTTTTGTGGTTCTCATGTCTTCAGTATTTAAGAACCTCAAACGAATTTATTAGTTTATCTGTGTACTGATCTCTCTGTTCCCTTGTTTCAATAAGCCGCAGTTGACACAGTCAAATGGAGGCAAGTGTTTATATAAATAGATTTGTGCCTCTGTGGTTGTGAGATGGGACGAGTGCCAGCACTGCTGTAATATGGGACAGTGCAGTCGCCAGGCTGCTCAGGCTCATTCGCAGCTGCCTCCCAGCTGATGGAAAGAGCAGTTCCTGGAGAGCCTCCAGCCCTGCCTCTGTCACCTTGCTGGCATTAGAGCTGCTCTGCTCCTCAGCCATGGGTGATGGGGCAGCCCCTACAGAGCCCGCCCAAATGGGCCATGGCGTTAAACTTCACCATGGTGATACTAAAAAGATTTGCCCCCTATTCTGTAATAGCCCATATAGATGTCTGCTGTGCAGTCTGGACTCCTGTTTTTACAGCTGTTTTCTATGAATTTTCTCAGGGTTTTTTTGATGGGTCATTTTTGTTTGTTATCTGAGCCTCAATTTGGCTATAATATAATGATATGAGTAACTTTCTGTGAAAACTGTGATGTGCATTTGCTTGAAACCTGATCCCTGTTGATCAGACACTAAAACTAAAAACTTCAGGACCCTTCCCTACAACTAAGAACCGCTTTCATTTCAAATCCAACATACAAGCAATTTTTTCATAAAACTGTTAACTACAGAGTCCTGTTATTTCCTTTTGCTCCTTGAATTGAAAGGTCCTGTTGTCCAATTGGCTATGTTTTATTAATTGTGATAATAATATATAATATCAATGACTCTGATCCATTAAGGAGTATAGACATTTTAGGGTTGCCAAGATCTTTCATACATGATGGCACAATCAGAGAATGCTGCTATTGTTTCTTTATCTCTGTACTTCATCTGCTGATTCAACACAGTCTACATTGTAATTCATTTGCTAATAAAGAATTTAGCTTATATTACTTTCCATCTGAGATAGCACAGTGACTGCCCCGTTTGGTGAGCACTGAAGTCCTGCAGTGAAACCATGAGACTGTATGGAGGCTTGGTGTACTGAAAAGGGGTGTGTTTGAACTGCTGATTTTTCTGAGCCCTTTACATTGAAATGAATGAATTTTTAATAATGCTAAAAGAGCAAGACAGTGGACTTAGAAGACAAATCTGAATGTGACTGAAGATGATGTTTCTACTGAAAAGACTCAGAGCTTCATACACCAGAGCTCATTCAAATTCCTTATTAGTATGGAGTATTTCACCTTTTTTCTTTTTCCTATTAGAAGAAGAAAGGAAATATCAGTGAGATGTGTGCCATGTTAGTATCTTAGGATTCTGGAGATGCAAGGATATCAGAGCAGTTTTTGATTTATGCTGCCTTGTGTTGATCCTTCACAGTTCATTTCCTAGCAGCCAGAGTACAAAAGCTGGCTAAGCTGTGGCTGGAAGTGGAAACATCAGAAGACAAGGCTCTGGGTTCTGGAAGATGTTTTAGTCAGAGCAGCTCAACACTGACAGGTCCATCCACGTTGCGTCTCTCCAGTGTCAGAGGGAGGCAAGACAGCAAACCACACAAATCCAGAACTGAGACTTCTGCATTTTGGCTCCATCCTCTGCTTTCTGCTGACTGACAAAAACTCTGTAATTTCTTATTCCAGCTATAGGCATTCAGGGATGGATGTCTGGAATCTTGTACTAAGTGGACTGGAAACCCCTTAGTTTGAGGTTAAGATGCACAAAACTGAGTTGTTTCTTCCTGCAAGCCATTACTTGCCCTGTTGGCATGGCACAGAGGAAAGCTAGCCATGCTCTTGCTGCCACTTCTCTGCTTGGTGCCGAACAGAACTTAAGAACTTGTCAATTTGGGGAGAAAAAAAAATACTACCTGAAGCACTATCCTTTCAATTATCAGAATTTTCTAACCAAATCAAGTCTGGTCTTGAAATCTTGGACACAGTTTTTAGGGAGGTGTTATGTAGCTCCTTTAGGATCACTGAATTAACAAAATACATTTTTAACACCTCTCTTATGAGGAATGGCTGGGAGAATGGGGATTGTTCAGCCTGGAGAACGGAAGGCTCCAGGGAGATCTTCCAGCAGCCTTACAGTAGCTAAAAGAGGCCTGCAAGAAAGCTGGAGAGGGACTTTTTATAAGGGCATGGTATAATAGGGCAAGGGATTGTAGCTTTAAACTGAAAGGAGGTCTATTCAGATTAGATATCAGGAAGACATTTTTTTACAGAGAGGGTGGTGAGACATTGGCACAGGTTGCCCAGAGAAGCTGTGGATGCCCCATCCCTGGCAGTGTTCAAGGCCAGGTTGGATGGGGCTCTGAGCAACCTGGTCTAGTGGAAGGTGTCCCTGCCCATGGCAGTGGGGTTGAACTACACAACCTTTAAAAGGTCCCTTCCAAGCCAAACCATTCTATGAGTCTAATCTATTTTAAAATATATATTTAAAAAGCCCTTAACCATAGGATTTCTTTTATAAGCATTTTCTAAGCAAAAATCTCTATGTACATAGCTGTTGTTATTTTTGCTAAGCCACATAATTTAATATTTCATTCTTAGTTAATATACTAGAAAAGTATTTACAGAGGAGACGTGATTCATTCTGACTAATGGGATCAAGCTAATTCAGACCAAAGCTGAATGAATAAATAATTAAAAATTGCTTGGGGTTGGGTTTTTGCTTTTTTGTTGATTGGCTTTTTTTTACAATGGTGAAATTAAGAGCAGGTAGAAATTAAGATAAGGCAGAAGTGAATCTGACCTAAGATGACCCATCTGACCCACTTACTCTTGCTAGCTAGTGGCCTGAAAAATATTGCAGTGGATCACATCCTTACTGTTTGAGCACTCCTTTGTAGTTAATTAAATGAGAGATGATCGTCACCATTAGGACTTTGAATCCTTGGTGTTGCATCAATAAGTGTTTTAACAGCTCTGTCATTATCTTAATTGTGAAATATTCAAGAACCTTCTTGAAAGCCAATCAAGTGTAAAACTGTATGAAGAAGTAACTCTGCTTCATAAAGTGTTTTCTTTTTTTTTTTTTCTAAACATGAAAATGAAAGGATATCAATATTTTTATCCGCTAAGGTGTCAGCCTGACCTCTTGGCTGTTACGCACTGTGGAAAAAATCAAAGGTCACCTTTCCCGAGCGATCTGCCCAGATTTGTAGGTGCTGGAGGTGCTCAGAACTACCAGCCCAGAAAAGAAGTGAGCTGGTCACAGCTCTTGGTGGTGATTTCTTTTTTCTTGGTAGCCCAAGGCAGTCTCCTAGAGGTTGGGATTTTTTAAGGCTGTCAAAAACTGGCTTCTTCAACAGCAGCATGACAAGCCATGAAGGGACCAGCTGAAGAAGCAGCCTGGGGTTGGATGGAAACCCTCAGTACCCATTCCTGGCTCCCCAGGAAATCTGGTTCCAAGGCCAACCAGTGGTTTAGAATGAAAAGTGGCTTTTATTGTAGTATTCTGAGTTATTCCTAGCAACAAGCTTTTGGCCTGGAAGTCATAAATGCCTGTATTTTTTTTTCTTTTGCTGACTGAAAAGAAAGCTTCGTATTTTTCCCCTGAAAACTCTGTGGAAAATTCCTGCTTTAAAATGAGATGGGTGCGAAGCATGTGTGCAGACTGTGGGGACATCTGCTGGGATGCTGGAAAATGGCAGACTGCAAATTCATGGTGGAATGATTTGAGCAGGAATATGCCAAAAATTATTAATATTGAGGCTGAGAACTTCACATCTTATCCACAAAGGAAACCAAGTGCCCATATCTTAGTATTTATGTGTTCATGGCTCTAGGAGAACACTGAAAACTCGCATAAGCCCATCCAGACATAAAAATCTATAGAAGTGAAATCTCTGGAATTTCCTTGTAATCACAGATGAGCCTAGAGAAGCTGGCATCCTGTGAGGCAGTCAGCCCCAACCATGTAACAGCTTTCTGTGGCTTCCTTTGGTACCCTTGGGATGGAAGTGCTTTCCTGGCAGCTGGAGATCAAAAACAGCCTTTTCTTCTGCCCACCAGCTCTTGCAGTGGCTGTCCCAGGACCAGCAGAGGAGCTTCCATGATGGGGCTGGCACAGCCACATGTTGCCACCTTGCAGAACTGGGGTCTGAAATCTTGCATCAACTTTCTTCGTTTTGTTAAAATTGAGCAATTGTGCCATTAAAAAAGCTAATCCTGACATGTCCAATGGTATATGCAGGCCTAAATTGAACCAAAATTGTGAAATTCATATGTGGACTTTGGTGGAATCATGGTATGAATTCTGTTCTGATACTTCAGTGTAGTCTTAATAAATTTGCTAAGATGAAGGAAACTTTGATCTTATCAGTTGGAAAAGGTGTGGCTGAGGAACCGATACATACCTGTTCTTGCTATTTGGTCACAATTACATTTAGCATTCAATTTTCATCATATGCTTCTCTCTATATATGTTTAATCTGCTTCTTTCTGTCTGAAATTGTAAGATGTCTGAGGTGCTGGAACCATCTTTCGTGTTTGAAAAGTGCTTTTGCAGTGATGTTTTCTGCAGGCACGAGGCTAAAATGAGGGGTGGAGGTGCATGCGTTTAAACTCTGCTGCTGAAATTTTCAGATGCCTCTGTACAGACAGAGCTCTGCATATTGAGACAACTAATATAATTTTCACAAAATCTGGCCCCTTCTTGCCCTGCTCTTCACATTACCTACACTGAGCTCAAATCCTCTTTGTGGCCCAGTCCATGTCAATGATTCTCTATAGCCCTTTCTTCTACATCTATCATATTCCATTTAGAAACCTTGTTGGGCATTGGTGGGTGGAAATTGCTGGTATCGATCAGGGCAAAAGTTGTTTCACAGCTGAGTCAGGTTTGTTAATGTAAAAACAGTGCACCAGACATCTGGGTAGAATTATTCCATCCTTAATAAGGAATGACTTAAATAATGTAAATCAAAATATAGGCTCCCCCACAGTCTATATGCTCACCCCACAGTGTCTCTGTTCTTTTAAGACAAGAGCAAAACTGAAAAACCTGGGAGAAACAATTTTTGTGTTGCTAAGTTATTAATCCGTTCCCGCCACCCTGGCATATCTGTACTGTTTGCTCTATAAATATATTTATGCTTTATCATTAGTAATTCTAAGCATTTGACTAAATGTTAACATATAAAACAGCTTTAAGAGTGCTTCCAACAAGAAATTAATGATGCTTTCATATAATTGCTAATCCAGTGGTGTTCTACAGCTGCTTTGAATTTAAAGTAAAATTATTGAATTTATCTACTGCTTAGAGCAATAGATTAGTCCTAAATTATCCTAAGCACGTTAGTTGTACACTTTGTTAGTTGTAAGTTTGTCTAATACGATAGATGCAAAAGTAAAAATGAAAATAGGACGTGTTAAACTGGATACTTTGTAGACTGATTATCCCAGGATATTAGGTTCCATTAAACTTAGAATAAAGACATTTTTATCTCTGTTCCTTACTCAGGGCCGTGCCTCCTTAACACCTGAGAAGCAGCGGTTTGCCCACGAACATGCTGAAATGAAGAATCTAGAAGATATTGTTAAAGATATAAAACCGTCCGTGCTAATAGGTGATTTCTTTGACTTTAAAGCAATGACCTTATTCTTTGTTGAATCAAAATGGGGATGTGGCTTTGTCTAAAAGCAAGATCAGGTTCCTCTGAACAGAGTTTACCTTTGTGTGTTTGTAGAAAACACTGGGTGCATAATGGACTCTATTAAGTAACTGAACAAATAGTAACTATCCAAGCATGCAACACTGCTTTCCCTCTGAGCCCTGAGCCACCCGTTTTAAAAGGAGAATAATCCAAGTTGATTTAAACATCTGATGGAGGACCTTACCACCTTCCAAAATTATTTCTGATTTAATATGGATGGTGTAATACAAATAACCTCAAACTTAGTGAGAAAACCGAGCTAAGCACACGTATACTGTATGAATATGAGAGTGCTGTATCTGAGTCTTCCTTCATATTTAGATCCTTAGCCAGCAGTCCTTTATGCAGACCAAAATTCAGATTTTGCAAAGACTTTTTTCCTTTGTAAAAGCTGCGGGACTGTGATCTCAGTAATGGATTGCTCAGCTTTCTGTAGTTTGGTTGTAGCATTTCAGTGACTGTTTCAGGAATGAACTGCAAGTACTCTTGAATAATTTTTTTTAATACATATATCTTATACCTGAAGATTATCTGGCTAGTAGAATCAGTCATCAGATGCTAGAAAAACTGAAATGGCACAGTGAAAATTATCCTGCATTTTAAGAGCCACCTTTTTGGCTATGTCTAGACTACATGGTCTGTTTGACAATGATCATGAATGAGTTAAATGAAGTTTATCTTTTCCTACGCTACAGGAAGATATGATTGTAAGACAAAGACCAAGTGGTCTGGAGAATTTAATTAGTGGAGTACAAGGCTGAGAAAGCTAGAGGAGCTGAAGAATAGATTGAATGATCTGTGATGATTTGTATAGATAAAGGTGTGTGGATGCTTAGGGAAAATTTGCTTTTATGAAATATGGATGTTTGCTGTGTGTCATTTTTATATATAAAACTACGTGACTCTCCCTCAAGGTCGCTTTCTCTTACCAGTTCTGTATAATGAAGGATCTTTCATCAGAAACAGCAATGGAAACTAATATTGGGGATTTTTGGTTTGGGTGACTGGCCGTTCAGTGTCTTCCTCAGGGCAGCAGGAGCATTTTAACTTTATATCTGAAGATAGTTGTCATTCTTAAATATTGGCTGTCCAGATGCAGTTTTAGAAGACATCAAACATTTGGCAACTGAAGATTTAATCAGAAACCAAGGTGTATAACAGGTTCTTATACAAGTAGGTCAAAGTCATGACTCCATAACTGTTCATCAAACATAGAGTGGCCCAGCTGGTCTAGCAGACCTTTTGCATCTTCAGCATTCTTGTCCTTTCATAGAAGGTGAGGTACAGAGAGCCCAGAGTTGCAAAACACAGTACTATGAGACAGATGATACCATACTTCATGTGGAATCAGTCAGAAAATACTCTGAGGTGCCTTAAAGAAATGTTAGTCCTGAAGCACGACCTTCTAGCCAGCTCTGTGAAGCGAGGGCCCCTTTCACCTCCCTTCAAGGACCTTGTGCTTTCCTCAGGCACACACCAAGCTGTCCTTTTAGGCTGGGCAATGTCGGGGTGCTCATTTGAGCGTGAGTGCTGAGAGGTTACAGTACTGACCCAAGTTCCAAGCTCTCCTCTCCCAGCCCAGGCTTTAATCAATTTCCAATCCCCCGAAGAGAGGGAAAACCAACTCTTTTTCCTGCTTTTGAAACACAGATGCCGTGTGGAAAGCAGAATGGGGTGTCAGGCACTGGGGGTTCTAAGCAAGAAGGAGACTGCCTTGTCTCCAAGCCAGGTGAGAGGGGCCTCCTGGAAAATAAAAATGCTTAGTTTTCCTCCATCATCTGTTTATTTTCTTTTCACTGAAGGTGTGGGGAGGAAGGACCTTATCCTTAGATTCCCAGATCTCCTAGATTAGTCAGAAGTATGGGTATAGCTTGCATCTCAAAAATATCCCACACCCCCTTTTTTGGTTAAGTGTCCGAGGTCCAAGATGTAATATTGGCTGCATGTCTGCAATGCATTAGATGCTTTTATGCTGCAAGACTGGCATTCAGTTCTGTGAAAGGCATTTATAAGTGTGGACAGAATGGGGAACAGAAAAGTGTCTCTGGTGGGCTGAAAAGGGATGTATTTTAAAAAAGTTGTTGCTCTAAGGGGAAGGCTTAGACTCAAAATTGGGATTATTCATCATCTTAACTGTAGAAGGCAGAGATTTTACTTGTCATGTCAGAAAAGACTAAAATCTGACACACTGGATTAGGAAGAAACTATCCAGTCTTTTGCATAAGACTTCAAGAGCCAGAGTTGCATCTCTCTATTCCTTAGTGAACTTACCAGCAGATTGGGAGACACATTTCTATTTTATATAAAGGGTCTCAGAAAAGTGAAAGGAGAAATTCACCAAATCATAAAGGGGTGAGTAGGTTCTGCCTTATGTTAGGGATAATACTGAAGTTTCACTGTTGCAAAATCTTTTAACCAAAACTATTTTGAGCACATGTTAGGAAAAAGGTTGAACTCCATTTTAAAGAGGGAGATAGGCAGTAAAGAGCTCTGTTCCTTTACAAGAACCTTGAACTGATTTAATTTACCTACTGTTATGTGTGTGTTTTTCTTCTTTAGGAGTTGCTGCAATTGGTGGTGCTTTTACTAAACAAATTCTTCAGGATATGGCTGCTTTAAACAAACGTCCTATAATTTTTGCCCTCAGCAATCCTACCAGCAAAGCAGAATGCACTGCTGAGCAGTGCTACAAATATACAGAGGTAACCAAAGACTAACATCTCTCCCGTATACATTGTGAAAAATTAATCTGAAATTAAATTCAAAATGGGAGGAGACAGAGGGTGGAGTAGCAAGTACTGTTCATGTCTCTGTGCGCAGATAAAATGAGTTAAATTAGGTAACAGGTTTTTTAGATTTTTATCAAGACAATTGCACTGAATTCACTGTATGCTTGTACACCCATGAAAACATTTAATAGCTTTTATTGTGTCAGGCAACACTCATAACCTTTATTATAACTGAAGCATCAGTAGCCATCAATCATTAAAGCCTTATTCCTGTTCTTGAACTGTACCACTTTGTGTATTATATACACACAGTGGTATGTTTTTCATTTGAGATTTTATAAATACTCTTCAGAGTAAGAAAATGCTTCAATACATGCAACAGAATCTTTAAAGTCATTCTTTATTAAGAACTGGGGTAATTGACTCCTCTTACAAAGATTTCTATTATAGAAACATAGGTGAAAATTAAGAGAACCGTGCTTGCTTATTTATTATTGTATTACAGAAATGCTAACAATCATTATCCTGTAATTCAGCCTAGAATTTGAAGTGTATGAGTACTTGACTTGTATGTGTTTCTTAGTGAATTGTGTTTGAATTTCTTGTCAAATGCAGGGCAGTTTGAGTGGCAGTTTCACAGAGTTTAAAATACAAATTTAGCATGTCCATTCCCCAGGGCACAGACAGAATTACAGCACAGTGCAGGTGCCAGGGAAGCAGCCGACATGAAGGGTTGGTTATAGTGGGTAACCACATCTGGTGAACAGAGCAAAAGACACACTGGAGTATTTGATCTGTCACCAAAGCATATAATAAGCTGCCCATGATAATAGTGCGTGACACCAAACCAAACAGAATATTCTTCTGAAGAGCTGGATAGCAACAGTGGTGTATTTTAAAATGTATGTCTCCAGTTGTCTAAAACAGGCATAGGTATTTTGATATAAAGTGCCTCTGAAGTATTTAACAGTGACACTTATCACTTTAGCAGTGCTAGCATAAATAAAGGCTTGCTTTTCTTTCCCATCTAAATTCACTGCTTAAATTTGAGGGTGCTCCCTCCCCAGAGAGGCAAGAGCCAGGGCCCTTTGGCCTGCGGACATGGGGCTTATGCAGTGGCACTCCACTCTTATTTCTCCCTGTGTATCAGGAGTGATCTGGGGAGAGCCAGTAGTGCCATGGGTGAGTCACCTGAGGTGCCTCTTCTGCTACCCCTGAACAGCACTTGATGGTGCTGCCATCGGGGTGTTCCCTGTCCCAGGGGAACTGTGGTGCTCCATCAGACACACATCCCTGACAGCCCATCTCTCACAGCTCATGTGGCATCACAGCTCTGAACGTGCAGGCCACCGAGTGACAGCACTCCTAATACTCCTCTTACCTAATGTCAACCCACTAGCAACATGAGCCCTGTTGCCACCTCTGAGCCACTCCACAGGCTTCTGTCCCTCCCTGTGCCAGCACATGGGTCTGTGTTTGAGTCCTGGGAAGAGATGCAGAGGTCCCACATGAGCTACAACATAAACTGAGTTTCCCTCAGGACAAGTGTTATGGTGTAACTTGCACCGCTACAGCTAAATCCTTTAATTCCCCCAACTAGGCTGGCTCTTCCATACTGCCCACCTGCACCAGTCTGGGCATGGTGCCTGGGCCCTGTCAGCCACAGCCCTACTGGGCATTACCCAAAAACCCTCCTGGGAGGCATTCTCATTGTTTGTCAGTACTGGCCAGTGCCTCACTTAATGCCCTCACCCTGCTCAGTATATTACAAGGTGGGGGCAGAGGAGGTCCCACGCTAACATGTGCTGCAGGTTGCACCGTGGGATGATGTTCCTGGGACAGAGCTCGCCCCTCTGTTCTGTTGAGCTGTGGAATGGCCCCAAGTGCCTGAAATGGGGGATTGGGAAGAACAGAGAGCTTTGCCTGTTCACAGCTCCTCAGAAATTAGCCCACCCAAAAATGCAACACTTAGTTGCCTTAGTGTCATTTTTGTGGATGCTTTGCTGTTGGGAAAAAAAATCCAGTAGCATCATCCATTGCTGCCATGCCTGTATTGTCCACCGTGGGTTTTACAGCTCCAGATATATACCTGCTTCCCATATACCCTTCTTCTGGCATGGACACACAAAGTGAATAATGAGTGTTGCCTTTCAGTTTCTCCCTTTCTAAATTGCATGGACAGCTCTTACCTGCATAAGGCAGCTGTGGCTCTCTGACACCAGACATTCACAGAGAACCACCAGTCATCTCTGGGATCAGCATCCTGCTGTTCTTGAGATGTATTCAGTCAAATTGCTCTAACACCCTCAGAAAAGATGCTAAATACATGGTGAATATTTAGAAGGATGTGTAAAACACTTAAACAGCAATCTCTTAACTAACCTGCTCTTTTTTGGCTTTCTTGTTACAATTTAGGGACGTGGCATTTTTGCCAGTGGAAGTCCTTTTGATCCTGTCACTCTTCCAAGTGGACGAACTCTCTATCCTGGACAGGGTAACAATTCCTATGTGTTCCCAGGAGTTGCCCTTGGTGTTATTTCATGTGGACTGAGACATATTGATGAGGAGGTATTCCTCACAACTGCTGAGGTACTGTATTCAAAATTATTTGAGTTCCTTTTTTTAGTAACTTAGTATTAATGAGCAGTTAAACAGAAACAGCTAAATTTTATCTTTAAAATTGGAAAAGTACTGCTTCCTGTGTAAGGCCTTTTTATGCAAGGTGTGTTGTTTTTTAAAAGTTCTATTTGAATAAGTTATTTTTAAAAAGTTAGTACTTGGCCTAAGGTCACCTAACATAAAATTCACTTTCTGTTGAGAAGAAAAAAAGAGAAAGACTTCAGAACTGTATTATGACAGGTAAATGCACATATATACAGTTTGCATGCACATGCCCATAGGTTTGATTTTAGATTGAAAGGAATTACTACTATTGATGTAGTAGCTTTGGGGTGACTTGTGTGTGTGCATGTTTTGCTTACAAAAACAGATTGTATTTATTTCAATTTTTTTTTTTTTTGAGTAGAGCTGTTGGCATTATTTTTTGTGGACCTCTCTTGTCAACAGGTGGAAGTGCTGCATTGCCTTGTGCTTCCTTGCACCACAGTTCTACATAAATGCAATGTTATTCTTCCCATTTTCTTTCCTATCCTTTTCTCCACTGCTTCTTTTCTTCAGGCAATTTTTTCTGATCTTTGATCTAATGTTATCCAACATGTTCTCCCTTCTCCTTTATCTCCACTCAGTGGGCAAGAGATGAACAGAAAACAAAAACTTCTGGTTCTGGGAGCCATTCACTGCCTGCTTCCACTGATTGTTCCAAATCTCACATCCACTGTCTTACATTATGATATCATAAGTGCACAAGATTGTATCTTTAACACATATGGGAGAAGAATCTGTCCTTTATAATTTTAGAATCTCTTATTCAAACAAAATAAGTTGGCATCAGGGGTTGAAATCAAATGCTTAACACATTTTATTTAAAAAATCCCCCCAAACAGTAAGTCAGCCTTTCTGTAGCTGTTTCTCACTTAAGAAAATACGAACTTTCTGTGGCTTTCTGAGTCCAGCATCTTTGTTCCTCATCTACTACAGTGTCATTGCACCCTTACCACTCCTGCCTCTGACTCACTCTTTCTTCTTTCTGCATTCCCCTGGAGTTCCTGTCTCCTCCATTGCTTCTGTTGCTTCTGCTCTAGGCTGGTACCAAGATCAGTGTAATGAGCCTTGCAGGACTCAGCTGCTTTCTATCCAGAGTGATTGGGGTTGTCCCTGTATAAGCTCCTGGCTACTCAGCTCCCAGGAATGCATTCCCAAGCTCATCTTGCTCAGAAAGAGCCCAGGTTCTGGTATTAGAAAGCCCTGGGCAGTGCATGTTGGACTGACCTTGTCCAAGCCAAGTAATTGAAAGTCGGGTGCTTTGGGGTTTTTTTAAAGGGTATGTAAATAAGGAAGAAGGGTACCTCCAGTTTTCCATGTTAACTCCAACTGACCGAGGTTCACTTCAGTGGGAATTTCTACCGAGTCCGGTTCATACCAGTTAGAGTCCACAGAACTTCATCAATGTGCAGTGTCCTAGTCTTCAAAGAAGCTGTGTAAGCACACTTGGGAATACTTGGGTAGTGTAGGTAGCACAAAGAGGAGGGTTCAAAGCCATGAAATTAGAACATGAGAATTATGCAACAATTGAAAAGGAAAAAAACCTGCACCAGTTAGCAGATGTGTGGATGTCTGACTCAACTCCTGCAGGGTTGACTCAACTCCCCCTAAGGGATATTGCATTTCAGATTCTTGTTCCTTTCATGGATTAAAGGGAAGAAAATGGTTCTTGGTTATCACTCAAAGGCAACTGATAGGCAATGTGATCCCATGACAGGCAGTATGTCATATGAAGCTTTCTTAAAGGGTGGGCACTCACACGCTGCCCTTGCTGGATGTTGAAAGGTTTTTTAAGGTGCATACTTACGGCATCTTTAAAAAAGTTTGCCAGCACCCTGCCCTTTGCAAGAAGGACATTCACAATTTCCATCTTTAAAATTAGTAAAAAGCCCAGACTGTCTCCACTGGCTTTAACCATCTTAGAAGGGCAGTGATCCATCTCTTAAGTCTTTGGATAATTATATCTTCCCTTTAAATCCTCCCCTGTAATTTCAGTTGGATGTGGTGAATTTTGCTTCCCAGTCCAAACTGCTGTGTTGCACAGTTGTCTTACTTCATTGTAGAAGTTGCTTCAATTTTGTTTGTGTGAAATGGTTCCTATGTATAGGGTGCTGATGGATGAAAGGTGGCACATATTTGGATTGAACTGTGTTTCAAGTGACAGTGTACCAAGTCAGAAAAAAATCTGTTCTGAACAAAGAAATGTAAATTCTCTCTTGAGGCAGAGGTTCTCTCCTGACTTCTTGTTGGTTTTGCTACACAACTGCCTTCCCCTAATAAATCCTTAGAAAAGGTTGAAATGTAAAAATGTATTTTTCATCTTGCATAGAAAGTCTGTGTTGGTGGAAGATCCCTGGATAGCCACTTGCCTTACAGCTCAGAGCTAAGGGCTTTCACATGTGGTCCCCTTATGCATGTGAGAGGCAGCGGGTGGCTGGGCTTTGGTTACTGAGCACGGCCACACTCACGGATGGCAGAGGAGTCTTTGCCAGAAGAGGTGTCGGGGTGGGTATGAAGGCTGGGAGGTCTGCATAGGCCCTTAGCTAAAATTACAGTACAAAGCAAAGGCAAAAGTGCTTTTTTTGGTTTGTTTTCTTGGCTTTTTTAATGGAAGGATAAAATCAGAATAGTTTCATGTGGGTTTTAGAATGGTGCTTAGTGTTCTTCATTTGAAACAGAAGCATCCAAGATGCTGCAAAATTTAAAGCACTAAACCTTCTTAGATTGTAGCTTACCTGAAAAAAATAAATGATAAAAAGTATGCAGCCCAGGCTGCATGCCTGCCCCTCCTGTCTTCTTGCTTTTCCACCTCTCCAGTTAGATATAAGTTACAAATAACTTATTGTAACTACAACAGATTTTACTTTCAATATTCTTTTCTTCCTGCCAAGTAAAACAGAATGTAACTTTGATTCTGGATGATAAATCTAAGGTACTGTAAACCGTAATATCTCTTAATTGCAGGCAATTGCTCTGTGATGACAAGGGATGTTACCTGTTCTTCTAAGTCCTACCAAACACAACAGAAGAGACAGAGAATTGTGAACTAATGAAATATCCTTGGCATGTGTTACTGACAGTTCACTTACTCCAGAAATAATCCTATTACATCTTTTCATTATAAAGGATATGTCCTCCAAAAACCAAGATGCTCCCACTTGCTTTATGCCATTTTTCTTGTCTTGGTTGCCTTTCATTTAGGTTCTACAATAAGGCTTAGCTAATTTGTCTAAGGAAAACTTGAATTAATTAAAATTTAAAACATGAAAATAGCCATATTGAGTTGGACCTAAGATCCAAACAGCTCAGTGTTTTCCTGTGAAAGTAATCACTAGCAGAAGCTGAGGAAAAGAGGATAAATAAGGGAGAAATACAGAGTGATCCTTCTGCTGAAATGGCTTCTCAGTTTCTGGCAGCCTGTACTGTATGGCCTTCCTGTGCTAGATGTTTTATCCCTGTATGGATTTCTCATTCATAACTGAGCCTACTGGCTTTTTAAACATGTTTATACATTCAAATGTCTTTTTGCAATTAGTGTCACAAGTATGAGTTCTGTGGTAAAAGAAACTCTCCCTTACGATTTTCTGCTGCCTGATGATTTGGTTTCCCTGTAGCGCCAGGAGAAATGTTCACCTTCAGTTGTCTTTTGCATTTTCTTTTAGTCTTCTCTTTTTTGTCTCCTTGTACAAAAAATAACATTTTGATCATCCTTGTTATTCTTTTTACCCCTCATGATTCTATTCCATTCTTGTTTGGAGTATGTGGAGCAAAACCACACCCTGCTCAAAGCAGCGTTACATTGTGGATTCATATATTGGTTCAATTACATTTCTATGTTGCCTCTTACTTTCTCAATAATTCCAAATATTGAATCATCATTTTTTCTCCTGTCACTGATCTGGTGTTCTCAAGGAGTGTTTTTCAAAGACCACAAGAAGGTCTCTTTGAAAAATGCTTGTTTCTGTGGTTTTGCATAGTTTTTAATGATGTTACAGGATTATGTCAGAAGGAACAGCATGGTATCTATACAGCTGAGCTTGCTACCCCTCCCACTTCGAGCACTGCCCAAATACTTTGTGTCTTATTTTCTATCAACCCCATCCCAAAAAAGAATTACTCTACTCCTGAACCATTTTTCTTCAGTGATGCATTACACTAACAGCAGCTTGCTGTTATTTCTTCAGATTTCATCCTTCCTGCAGGGCCCCGTTGAGCTGTTAACATCAAAGATCTTGTGTTGTAAGCTCCTCTTTACACATTCAGATGCACATCAAAGGGCTCCGTACCATTTTGAAATAACCCAGTTACTATTATGGAGAACAGTAACCAGACTTCATGTTCTCTTAGCTCCCCCTAGAGGGTTTTTCTCTGCTGAATTTCTCAGTATCAGACTTAAATGTAAACAAGTAATTTTCCTTTACTTGTTATACTCAAGAATATAATCTATTACTCTTCTGGGTTGTCTTTTCACTCCAAATGGAAAAACTTACCACACCTACCAACGTGCAGGTTAGATTGCAGAAGAGGACATTTGGTTCTCTTTGAACCTGGAGTTACTTTAGTTCAAACTATTTACTTACTTCTCCCAGAAGAGATGCATTGATGATATCCAGGCATCTGTTCTGATGCCATTCTAGTTGTTTCCAATTAATGTACAGAAAATCCTATTTCCCATGTGCAACAGGAACTGTTGGAAGCACTTTGCTCTGTTTCAAGAGTGCACTTCTTGCTTTCTCTTTGTCCATGTTATCAGTTACATTTCTCAGTGTTTCCTGGACTTGCCTGGTGTTTCAGAACCTCTTGGTGGGTCATACATGTTGCCACCAGATGCTATCCAGACCAGAGTTTTTCTTCTATCCACATCTGGATCACCCTGAAAGGCTATTTGCTACTTCAAGTCCCCAAATGACAAGGAAATTTTTTGCTAATGATAGCGTAAGTATCATTAGACCCAAAGGCAGCCCCAGGGCCCTCAGCTTCTTGAAAGGTCTCTGTCGCAGGAAGAGAGGAAGTTCATGAAGTGAGCCCATGAGCAGACAGTGCAAGCAGCGTCTCCTCACTCTGCCACAGAACGTCCTCACACCCTGTGGTAACAGCAGGTTTGTCACACAGCCAAGGAGTAAACAGTAAAAAACAACTTCTCCAGCTTGCTGTGCTTTCCTGATCTGTTCACTGTTGGTCATGGCAACAATACATTTCCAGTCTTGCTAGGAAGACCAAGCAAGAATATTCAGGCCATAGAGGAGATGCTGCTCTCAGACGTGCATCAGAACCTCTGCACTGTTCCTTGTTTACCCTGGTCAGTCTGGTGAAAAATCAAGCAAAGAGCAAAATAATTTCTTTAGATACTTGATATGGTTGAGATGACAGATTCACTTCAGCCTTCAAGTGTAGTGGACGGACTGTTCTAACAGCATGTTTTTTCTGTTCCAGCAAGCTAAAATTTAGCATTAGACCTTCTATTTTGAAATCTGACTGCAGCAACCAGCAGGGCTTTAAAAGGGCCTGAATAATCTTATTTTGCCTTGTCTGGCGTTGGCCATACTTACTTTCATGATCTCATATAAGCTAGATGTGTGAGCTGGACACACAGCAAACCTACTCAGACACCAGTAATTTCATTCAGAGCATTTTACATTAAGGGTTCCAGCTGTTCACTGCACAGGTTGACTTGACAACTGTCAGAATAACAGGTGGTGGTTTGAATTTTAGAAATCTTTGACCCAATTACAATTGCTGGCTTGTTGGCTGGAATTTATATATCACAGTGAATTATTTACTAGTTTATGTGTGTCATGGACTTACTCAAAACTTGAGTAAGTCTTACTGTCTGAGTGAGAAAAGGGCATAACTGCCCAGATTTCTAGTTCCTGTGTAACTACTCATAATGACAAGGCTGGTTCTGAAAAACACTGCCTAGGTTGATGGAACAGTATCTGTGTGATTTGCCAAAACAGAACCATTTTTTTGCTTAAGACTAGATAACTGTCTTACAAAGCTACAGCTGCATCTGCATGCCAAGTTAAAAATGTCTGCTTCATTTCTAGGTTATAGCTCAGCAAGTTTCAGAGGAGAATTTACAGGAAGGTCGTCTCTATCCTCCATTAGTCACTATTCAGGATGTGTCACTGAAAATTGCTGTGAAGGTAAGTCATTGCAGTCTTTTGTGGCTTGTCTTCTTCCCACACTCTCCACATAATTGAGCACTTGATTTGGTCAACTAACACACCTTCACACAAGTTGGTTGGTTTATGTCAATCAATATTGGACATGTAGTGGTTTCAGAATTAAATTTAAATACGTAAATGTAATCCCAAATACAAGGGGAGTTATGGAACTATAGCAAGTGTTTATGTCTGTAGAGCCCAGACTGTGCTGTCCACCACTCAGGAGCAGGTTCCCAAGCCCCAGTCATGCCAAGTGCGCAGCTGGAGGCTTTTGGCCCCTTCGTGGTTATCAGTTGCCTGTCAAGAGAGTAAATGTCCATCTGTGTCCAGGCACTGTTCCCTCTTGTTCCAGTTGCTACTCTGGCCCATCAAAGTAATTAACTACAGGGGATGCTTTTTGTTTATGGCTCAGGTTTGAGTCAGCAGATAATTGGTTGGTTGTTTTTTACTGGCAAATAGAGAGCTGATGAGGATGGATTTTCAGAAACTTACCTAAACCTGCAGTTTTCCAAGAAATTTGGCTGTCCTGGAGAGAAGAGGAAGCTTTCAAATAATGCCTTTATCTCAGTTCCTCCCTCATTTTGTTTTTAGGGAGGGCGTTCAACATTTTAGGTTATTTTGCTGGTCTTCTGTGACTTTTTTTTTTCTAATTCTTGTTTTCTCTCTTGGTCATCTTACTGAGAATAATTCCACTTACTTCACATTCTTTTGAAAGAATAACAAAAAGTCCTCATGCATGAGACAGATTTTCTAGCTTCATTAATTTTGTGTATTTAAGAAAAAAAATCCTTCCCACAATTCATGTCACCTTAGACCTGTAAAAACTCTGTTCTGTAGATGCCAAAATGTTACCTGGATTCCTAAAGCAAAATCAATCTGTGTGTTTGACAGAAAAACAGTGAGAGAAATTCCTCTTCTACTTGTGAGTGTTGTATAAAATACAAAAAAAGGAAAATGCTACCCAGTGATTCTCTCTACCTGTTCTCTGTTGAAACTGTATTCCTGCAAGTCCTTACTTTGGTTCATACAGCCTAAGAGGTTTAGCAATGGCTTCTGCCTTCTACAGGAGAGTAACATTATCAAAATATTTTGGAATACCAAATGCTGGGTATAAATTCAGACCTTATTCAACTATGATAATTATGTACACAGACCGCAAGATAAGCCCTTACATAAACACCCAAAGTGCTTCTCAGTCAAATCGAGTCGGGGTTCAGATTACTCCTAGAAATCTAAATACAGTGACTTTGGGTATCAGCTTCTTGCCAACCTAAAACATTTATGTTTTAAAGAGAGCCAAGGAGAGCACGAAAAAGACCATCTCCCTTTTATTCAAAGGAAGAGCATTAGTCTGTTTGCCAAATACAGTTGCAAGCAGATCTCTCCAAAAAGTGCTGCTGCATAAAACCAGTCTGCCAGATTTCGTTTCATAGATGAATGTCCAGTTTAAAGATACATTTCTCATGTAGGTGTTCTTCAGACGAGCTAGGCTACACTGATGTGTTGAGTGGGATCCAACCCCTTCTAAACTCAATTTAAAATTAATTGCACCTATACTTGTGATGCATAATTGATTCACTTAGGTGTGGTCTGGGTGAGAAAGGAGCAAGCAAATATTTGTATTTCCCCCAACCATCCCTAGAATTAAACCTGTGTGCTGTGTATGACTAATTTTTTCTCGTGAGTTTACTTTTTTGAAGTATATTATCAAACTATGGGAAATAAGAAACTTCTCTAATATGCAGGTAGCATGGAAGCTTTGAACGAATCAGACTTTTCTTACAGTGGTTTGGAGAAGATGGTAAACCAGGGTAGTGTGATGATAGAAAAGCGGAAATTGTATCTCAGTGCCTGGAGCTTGTGGAATATTTTATCCACCACTGCACAGTAAAAGTTAAGATATTACTGGGCAAGGAGGGAGGAGCACTGGATTTGTAACAGTAAAGACATGTAATCCTGTTCAAAACTAGCATGAGTCGGACCCACTTAAATACAAACATCCTCCTGTTCCTAGTCTTATTTGCTATGTATAAGCCCAGATCCAGTGTGAATATAAGTGACTGTCAGCACACAGGAAGACGAAGTCTCATGTTGATTTTGACTAACTCATACTTTTAAATCCTGTTAAACGTACTCAACTAGTTTATCAGCACTAATTAGGATTCTGCATCTTTGCAGATTGCAGAAGAAGCCTACAGGAATAACACTGCCTCCACCTACCCTCAGCCCAAGGACCTAGAAGCCTTCATCCGCTCTCAGGTTTACAGTACCGATTACAACAGCTTTGTGGCTGACTCCTACACCTGGCCTGAGGAAGCCATGAAAGTGAAACTGTAAATATTTAACGGAGAATGAACAAACCAGCAGTGGTTAAAAAGCATTAAAATATTAAGATCATCTCTGCCTAGAAAGCCTAAGAATTGCTAATTTTTTAAGATGCAGAAAACTTTTTCTAAATCATAGTATTTGATTAGAAACTCAGATCAAGAAATCATGAATGATACATGAGAAAATAAAAATTACTCTGAAAAATATATTTGCACTGTTTGGTTATTTTGATTGTTATTTTATTTGAGATATGCTACAGTCTGACAGATCTTTTTGAAATAAGTGCTTGTATCTTGAGTTGAGAGTTTTGTCACAAACGTCAAAGGGAACTTAAGTAGACAAATGGTACTTTGGACAAATAAAAAATGCATATGATGACTGTTTAATCCACTACAGGTCACTGTAATTTGTCAACTTATTATTTTTAAAAAACCCCAAACTTTAAAGGTTAGAATATTTTCTTCCAAAGAAAACCTTATCAGTCACTCCTGTGTAGAGTAATGAAAATTTTCTAACAGAACTGAACTTGCAGAGCCTTTTGTCCACATGGAATTAGAATATTTTAACATTACTAACAACAGCATTTAACATTACTAACATTTAGCCTGTAAATGATCACAGATTTAATTTTCCTACCAAGATGACTGCTGTTCTGATACGCTGCAAATGTTTGACCTGAACTCCACATTCTTGACAAAAAAGGAATATCAAAATGCTAGGAATAGGCTTTGAGGGATTATAAGTTATTAAACAATTACCACTTCAAGAAAACTGTAATATATTTTCTGGATCATTCTGGAAACAAAGTGTACTTGAACTTTTTTTTCTCCTATCTATTTCTTTCTAATCCCTCCAGCTCCTCACCTTTGTCACAGCTGCAGACTGCAGGTTCTGAATTCACAAAGAGGAGAGGCACTTTCTGCCTCATGGCGTAATGGGAACCTGTAAACAATTTTTTCCTCATTGTACTTTTGGCCAAAGTTATGATCATTCAAACACTACACTTAAAAGAGTGAAGGAATGTACAATAATCATCATTCTGAGCAACCAGAAATACTGCTGTCCTCTCCATTTCAATATATTGCTATTGTGAGAAGAGTATTAATAAACACTTCCTTGTGCTTTATTTGAAATAAAATAATACCTGTTATTTTTGTAGTCATCAACTGAGTGTACTGAAACATAGTCTGTAAACATCTGGTGTTGAGTGACCTGGGGTTTAGATTTGATCAGCCAGACCTCTGCAGCTCAGCAGTGTCTGCTGTTACTGCTCGGTCCCGATTGGCACGTTATGGCACTCAGGCACACAGTGGAAGGCAGGGGGCTGGGGGTCCCTCAAGGTACAGCTGCTGGGGACTTGCCAGTAGCATCCTGCAACAACATATTGATGACCTTTAAATATGATCCTCCATTATAAACTGGAAAACTCACTATCTAAATATGCATTTGGCACGCTACCCCATAGGCAAATGCGGCCTAATGAACCACTTATATCATTTCCTCTTACAAGCTGATGGAAAATTGTCTCTCAATACTAACTTGACATAGAAAGGGTTCTTAGATGTATTTTTATGTAATATATAACATATAATATACATAGGATGTTTTATTCCTATTTTTTATATTTTTCATGTATTTCCTTATGTAATGGAGCAGAAAAACAGAGGAAACACTAAATTTTATCTCATCTTATGCATTTTCACTTTCAAGATGCTTGGCCTAACAGTGTAAACATAAAATGCCCTGAGTTGAGAGGATGAAAAATTACTATTAACATAACCAGATACTTTCCTACATGACATCTTGGTGTCTAAATTGAATAGATGTGTATTTGACAGAAGGACCACTCACTAGATAATGAATTGGCTGGATGCTCGCTAAGAGTTGGGGTCAATGGTTTGATGTCCAAGTGGAGACCAATGATAAGTGGAGTTCCTCTGGGATTGGTATTGCGACTGGCACTGGTTTAATATCTTTTATCAGCAACACAGACAGTGGGATTAAGCACACCCTCAGAAAGTTTGTGGATGACTGTCAGCTGTATGGGGCAGTGAACACAGTGGAGGGAATAAAGGATGCCCTCCAGCAAGATCCTGACAGGCTTGATCCTGAGGTGGGTCTGTGTGAACCTCATGAAGTTCAACAAGGCCAAGTGCAAGGTCCTGCACCGGGCTGAGACAATGCCAAGCACACATACAGGCTGGGCGAGGAATGGATTGAGAGCAGCCCTGGGGAGAAGGACTTGGGGGTGTTGGTCAATGAGAAGCTCAACATGATGCAGCAATGTGCACTTGCAGCCCAGAAAGCCAGCTACGTCAAACAACCAGCAGGTTGAAGGAGGTGATTCTCCCCCTCTACTCCACTTTTGTGAGACCCCAAATGGAGTACTGCATCCAGCTGTGAGGCCCCAACATAAAAAGCACATGGACCTGACAGGGAGAATCCAGAGGAGTGCCACACAAAGGATCAGAAGGCTGGAGCAACCCTCCTGTGAAAACTGGCTGAGAGAGTTGGGGTTGGTCAGACTGGAGAAGAGAAGGCTTTGGGGAGACCATATAGCACCTTACAGTACTTAAAGGGGACCTATAAGAAGGCTGGAAAGGGACTTTTTACAAGAGCATGTAGTGACAGGACAAGAGGGGATGGTTTTAAGCTGAAAGAGAGCAGGTTTAGCTAAGATATCGGGAAGAAATTCTTTACTGTGAGGGTGGTGAGGCACTGGAACAGGTTGCCCAAAGAAGCTGTCGGTTCCCCATGCCTGGCAGTGTTCAAGACCAGGCTGGATGGGGGTCTGAGCAGCCTCGTATAGTGGAAGGTGTCCCTGCCCATGGCAAGAGGGTTGGAGCTAGATGATCTTTAAGGTCCCTTCCAACCCAAACCATTCTACAATAGGAAGAGAAATGCGAAAATAGTTGTTTTGGCAATATAATTGTACAGGTACTACCCGAACCATACAAGGGAGGAGGTGATGTGGGCTTCTTTCTCCTCTCTCCTGCTCTTTATTGAAAAGCAAAACTTTGTCCTGTGGCTGGACACAAGCCCTTGCATTAAATGGGTAATTTGAATGAATGCCAAGAAGTGGGACACTGGATGCCTGAACTCATGAATGTAGCAGTGAGCCTTCCTCGGGCTGGGTGTGCTTTTGCATTGGAAACCACGTTCGTCTGTGACTGCAGCCACTTTGGTATCCCACAGCTGTATGTAGAATTTAACTACAGGCCTGCACAGCACCTTAGTAACACACGGCACAGTACAAATGAGAAGACAGGAGCATGTAATTCAGGATACTCTACTGAGGGATGTCCATCACCTTGCAAGCACTTTGAGGCGTGGCTCAAAGTCACAAATGCCAATTCTAGGGTCTTAGAAAATCAGTGAACACTTCTAAAAAATATGTGGCAATTCAGAACAGAAGTTAAGAAGTTAAGAACCATCTTCTCGGATGTTAAAGTTTCCCTTTTCCAAGTGGCCGTAAGGCACAGTATTTCAGTGGTTGCTCTCCAAAATTAGAACTCCTTACACAGTTTCTCTTATTTGTCTGAAAGTTTGCCTTCAAGACCAAATAAAATCTGAAAAATGTGTCCACTTTGATGCTGTTTCAGGAATTCCAGGAACTGGCCAAGATCCATGTGATAGTCATTCCTCAGGCCATAATCACCATGTGCCTGAAACTGCAGGTCTTCAAAGCCATGGAAGAGACGAAGCTTATCAATGCTTCCCTCCGTTTCTATACTGTCCACATGCTTACATGAAATGTGCTTCCAGTTGGGATATCTAATAACATGCCAGAACTCTTCACAGTTTTCTTGGAGCCCCTCCACACAGATGACACCAGGTTTCCCAGTTAGGCAGAAGCCAGTCAGATTTAACTTCTTCGCAGAGTCAAAAATCTTTTTTCTCAATTCCTGCCTGTATATATGGTGGCTGTAGATCCACATGCGATGCAAGGTTTCTTTAACTCTGACTTCTTTTGAAGCACATTCAGAAGAGAACTTACTGTTTTCCAAGTAAGGCAGGCTGTTATCCTTTACCCATTGCACAGCTTCACATATACACAGATCACCTGAATCCAGAGAGCTGATGTGAGAAGTGAGACGAGTGTTGAGTTGCAACTGTTGCTGTCTGTGCAGTGCATCTGATCTGGCAAAAAGCTGAGGAGCTACCTGAGGATACATATGAGGAAGGAGTACCTGCAATTCCACCTTTACCTTAAAAACAGAACACACACACAGAGAAAATTAATTCTGCAGCTACTGAAGCCACGCTAGATTCTTCCCTGTCAAAGGCAGATTATGAGGAGATGCAATTAAGACTGCAGCATCGCAGTGACTGCAATTACTTCCACTTTCCTTTTGTCCCAGTAACCCATTCTTTTGTCTGCTCCTTTTCTTTTGTTGCATCATGCTGTCAGTCTCCCAAAATTTCTTCCCAAAATGTTAGCCATGGTGCTCTTCTGCTGTTCACAGAACTAATGCCATGGCTCAGGAGAAGGTACACTCTAGGAATATTTCTAGTGCATGTTCTCAGTATGTGCTCAGTGCTGCTACAGCAGTGAAATGAGTCTGTTGGAGTTGAGGGCTTTGGAGAATCTTATCCCTTACCAGGCGCACATCTGATCACTGAACTCAGCCCAGTTGCTGGATCTACCCCAGGAAAACAAGGCCAAGAGTTACATGAAACAGTGTTTATGATTGTACATCCTGTATATAGAGACATATAGCGTGGGGGTGGAACTAGATGATCTTTAAGGTTGCTTGCAAACCATTCTGTGATTCTATGCATTATTATTTTAAGCAAGTATTCACAATAAAGAGGAAGCATTCTCAGGATTAGAGGGATAAAAAGATTTATGTGCATTTTAGGTCAGGGAAACCTCTAGATTAACTTGTCTGATCTCTTGTGAATCCTGGGCAGTTGAATGTCTCGTGATTACTCCTGCAGTGCCTTCAAATGGAGCACTGCAGTTCTTTTGGAAACTGAACCCTGCTGCAGGTCCAAGAGCAGGAGAGGACGCGTCCTCAGTGCTTGAGGCTCCTGTAGAACTTTAGGGGATTCTCACTACAGTGTAAAATCATATGATTAGTCCTGCAGAGAGAAGTTAATTGTGAAATGACTAATTATCTTTCCAAGTACCTTGACAATCTGCCATAGAAAAAAACCACTACTCCTGCACAAGCCCTCCCTACATGGTTCATAAAACTTCTTGCTGAAGGCTGGTGAAAGGATGCATTCTAGAAAGATACTTAAACTTGCACCTAAGTTTCCAAATAATCACGAGGCCACCTCATTACCCAGTAAATTCTTCTAATGTTTAATTTAGCTTGTTCTAAGGAAAATGGCTTCTACGCTGAGTTTGTCTGTTTTCAATTTCTAGTCATTGCATTATTATACACTCAGACCTATGTTCTCTATGCAAGTGTTTAGATCACTTAGTTGTCATCCTGTAGCCCTTTCTTCAATCAGATAACCTATTGTCACTGCTTATACTGTAAGTTTGGTTTCCCTGCTCATAGGCTAGTTTTGTTTTAGTGTTTGTGTGACTCCTCTTTATTGTTTTCTGCTATTTTACATTACTGTATTTCAAATGCAGATCAGTGAATGTTAGCACATGTGGCAAGGGCAGAAGAGAGAAATAATAGAGTGATTTTGCTAGAATAATATAAAGTCCAACATATGTATTCCCATGCAGGGAATGTTGCCTTTGAAACACACAACTCTGTGTAAACCAGTAAACTCTTGATTGCCCAGCCCCTTGTGAATGTGTGCCACTGATATTGGTGTCTATTCTTGTGTGCCATTTTATTAGCCTTTATGACCAGAGGAAATTAAATAAATAACAGCCAAGACTTTTTTGTTGCTCTTGGCCATTGAAACAGCAAACAAAAATGAGGTGGGTTTCCCTCCCCGTTTTTTTTCAGAGCAGAGTTTTTAAGGGTGTGCAGAAGTAAAGAAAACCACACACATGAACACGTCTGCCTGGAAGTTCTTACCTTTGCCTCCCCAAGCTCTACAGCGATGCAGTACTGGAGCTGCGGGGGCAGAGCTCCATCAGCAGTTCTCAGGTAGCGCTGGATGCTGGGCACAGCGTCCTCACCCAGACTGATTTCGCCTCTTTTGGGAAACATCGAAAGCAGCATTTCCACTTCCAGCAGCTGGAGCTCTAGGCATTCTTTTACCGTGACAGCCATCGCGCCGCCCTCCACGCACGCCTGGAACGAGAGGCCTGGAGTCAAACCACGGGGTTTAGCACACGGCGAGGTTTAGCACCACTCAACCAGGGAGCCGCCCGATTCTGTAAGGGCAGAATTCGATTAAACACTGCTGGGCACAGGGTGGGCAGCGGCCAGTCCCTCACAGGAGCGTTCCACGCACCCCGGGCAGAGCTGTGGTACCCGGGCAGGGCTGTGGTACCCGGGCAGGGCTGTGGTACCCCGGGCAGGGCTGTGGTACCCGGGCAGGGCTGTGGTACCCCGGGCAGGGCTGTGATAGGGCTGTGATACCCTGGGCAGGGCTGTGATAGGGTTGTGATACCCCGGGCAGGGCTGCGGCACCCCGAGCAGGGCTGTGATACTCGGGCAGGGCTGGCTCCCCCGTACCCCACAGAGCCAGGCGGAGCCCTGCAGGCCGTGCCGGGCTGAGATGGGAAGGAGCACAGAATGGAGACCCGCATTAATGTGCGTGGGCAGGGCCGGCCGTGTCTGGAAATGAATTCACTGCTTCCCATGGGCCGGCAGAGTTTCCGCCATCCCCTGGAGATGTGACGTGTAACTCTGGGAAGACAAACGCCATCCCTCCAAACGTCCCGCCCTTCCTCCTCTTCCCCGCACTGTATGTACCGCGCTCGATGTCACACAGTATGGAGCATCCCTCCGGTCAGTTCGGGTCACCTGTCCTGGCCGTGCCTCCTCCCAGCCTCCCATCCATTCCCAGCGCCCCGGCCAGCCTGGCGAGCACAAAGGGCCCTGGCTCTGTGCCAGCCCTGCTCAGCAATGACAGAAACACCTCTGTATTACCAGCCCAGCGTTCAGCACGAACCCCAAGCGCGACCCCGTTCCAGCCACTGCGAGGCACACCCGCTCCGCCCCGGCCGCGACTCTGAGGGCGGGGGGCGTAGCCCGGCGCGGGTGCCACGCGGCAAGCCACGTCCCCCCGCGCGGCCATTGGTCGGTTACGCCGCGCGTGGCCGCGGGCGGGGCCGCGCCGGCTCCGTGAGGGGCGCGGGGTGCCCGGGACCGGGCCCGGCCCTTCTCGTCCGTTCCCTTCTCTTCCATTCCCTTCCCTTCCATTGCCGCGGGTGGGCCCGGGCGCCTGCGGGTCTGGGCGCCGGCGGGTCTCCCAGGAGTTCGGTCGTGCGGGGAGGTGGCTGCTGAGCCGCCCGTGGTGGCGTGTGCCTACCCTACCCTCCCCGACCCGGCCGGCCGCGCGGGTCTGTGCCCCTCAGGTGCCCGGGGCCCGGAGGGTACGCACGGGCCGCCCCGCGAGTGACACACCGCAGGGACACTGCTGGAGGAGCCCTGCAAGGGCTTGGAGAGGCAGGGCAGGCTGCTTTGGGGCTCGAGGGTCAGTGTTAGGCGTGGCGGCCGAGCCGGTGTCGCGGTGGGGAGCGGGCGGCCCTCGGCGGGGGCTGGTCGGGCCCCCCGGACCCCGCCGGCCCTCCCCGCCTCCGCCCCCGCGTGATCCGCCTCGGTGTGGGCGGCTCTGTTTAACCAATGCTGTGCGGGGGATGTAGAACCTCCTTCGCTCCGGTATTGGTGCCTCCCTGCACTCCACCCTCGGGGTTCGGTACGAGCGGGCTGAGGTGTCTGTGGGCTCACAGGTAAAGCGTGACACGTGAAACTAATTACAGTGACTTGAAGTGTCCCGTCTGTGCTGCTCCCCGCCCTAGGAATGGATCCTGAAGCCCTTAGGAGGTCCTCTGCCCTGCACCCCAAGCCTGCCGGGCTGGCCCTGCAGTATGGCACAGCTGGGTTCCGCACCCGCGCCCAGCAGCTGGATCACGCCGTGTTCCGCATGGGCCTGCTGGCAGTCCTCAGGTCCAGAGCCGTGCCGGCCACTATCGGCGTCATGGTTACAGCATCGCACAACCCCGAGGTAAGAACTGCATTTTCCTTAATCGTGAACTAGGTGTGGTCAGCTTGGTGGAATCAAAGCTCCTCATGGCACTGAGAGGCCTGAGCGTGAAAACACTTAAGATCTGCTTAAAGCACACGTTTAGCCTGCTCTCTGTAAATATGATCCCCGGCATGTTTGAAGTTACTTTTCGCTGTCCACACAAACATCACCTTCTTTTTCTTGTGAGGAAATGCTGTAACGTAGAAAGCATTGTTAGTTATTTTGCCATGTGACTTTCTAATGTCAAGCTAGGAGCACCCTCGAGAAGAGAGGAACTTGTGAGCAAAATCTGTAAGTTCTAAGAATAAACACCCAAATGCAGCCAATACAAATCAGGCATTTAGACCTGTGCTGCTGTGGAACATTGCAGGTTATTAGAATCTCCCCTTATGTCATTGTAATGTCGAATGAATTTCATTCCAAAACTACAAGGGAGAAAAAGTGGATTATGTAATATGCTGGTTATGGCACTTTTTTGGGGCTTGTTGGAGGTTTAAACAAGCAGCTCAGCTGCTGTGTCCCAGAAGTTCTCCACCTGTAAAGAAGCAATGTGATTGAATGATGTGTTGACTGTCTTCAATGAGATTTTATTAAGTTCCCCACTTGTAGACTTAGTACCTTTTGGTTTTTGGGTTTTTTTTTTCTACTAAGGAAGACAATGGCATAAAGCTGGTTGATCCACTTGGAGAAATGCTGCACCCTTCCTGGGAAGAGTATGCCACACAACTAGTGAATGCAGAGGAGCAAGAATTACAGGAAGTGATAACCGAGATCTGCCAAAAAGCAGCAGTGAACCTGCACAAAGATGCTCTGGTTTTTATTGGTAGAGACACCAGGTAATTACAAAATGCTGTAGATACATGCTGCTTTTATGGAAGTGCCAGTGCTGTGTTCATGGATCCTTTTGGGATGTTTTGCCCTCTGCAGCCAGATTATTCTTTTTAATGCCTGAATTTATGATTGTAGCAATAAGCAAGAGTTTTCCAATGCTGTTCCTGTGTTAGCTTCCCTGATAGCCATGAGAACTTCTAGTGCTGTTCTAAATGTGATGCTTTATTGTGGTGTGGGCTTTTTTGCGGGTACCGTGGGATGTCCAGCTGTGTTCAGTAGTTTACTTTGTGATTTCCTGGGCTGTTTGCTTTCAAACTTCTTTATTGGGAATTGCCTACAATAGAAAAGTTATGGATTTCTTCACAGTGAGTCTAAATCTACTGGCAGGAAGCTTGTAGAGTCTTCCACGTGTTTCTTTCCCAAGTCCACATGTAAATGTCTTTGCAAAGGTCATCAGTTGTATTTGTTGTTTTCCAGGCCAAGCAGCGAGAAACTCTCACAGTCAGTAATAGATGGTATCCTTGTTCTAGGTGGTCAGTACCACGGTATGTTAAACTTCTGCAAGTCTAGTCTAATTTCAGATTTTCCATGTAGATGTGACATAAAGCAGTAGCCCAGACACATGTCCATTCTTGCTTGTAACAATGTTCTTTCAGGGTAGTGGTATGGCTTTAATGCAAGGAGGTGGGGGGAATGGGTCATCTTTTCATAACAAAACTTGAAAAATTTCATATGTATTTCCTGCACTGCATTTGTCTATATGCTGTACAATTTTTAATCATCAGTTAATTTACAATTCTCTTTCTGAACATTGTGCCTTTCATTTCATGCCAGATTATGGTCTAGTGACAACACCACAGCTACATTACATGGTCCGCTGTCAGAACACCCAAGGGCAGTATGGGAAAGCAACACTGGAAGGCTATTATGAAAAACTATCCAAAGCTTTTATGGAACTGATAAAACAGGTGAATAGTGGGTGTTGACTTCTTCCTGCAAATTTACAACATGAATATCTTCTGATTGTTACCCTGCTTGGGCCTGAAGTTTTGAATTCAGCATGCCTCTAGGTGTGGTTGCACTAGGGTAAGAGTTCACTTTGCCCCTTCTTCCTTGTGCTAAGTCTCACAGCTCTGGAGAGAGCCAGAGGCACCTGAAGATTGACTGTGCCAATGGAATAGGAGCCCTGAAACTATCAGAAATGAAACCCTACTTTCCACAAGAGGTGCTAATTCATATATATAATGATGGAACCAAGGAGAAACTCAATCACTTATGTGGTGCAGATTTTGTGAAAGTTCACCAGAAACCCCCTGTAGGTATGTAGCTGGTAATTTTATATCCCTTTACCTCCTCTCTGGGTCTGAAAGCACAGGGTCTAGCAAGGGTGCATCATCTTCAGATAAGCTGAGCTCCCTGTTTCTTACTGAGTGACTGCATGAATGGTTCTGCTTGTGCAATGGAGAGAGAATCGTATGGCCAGGTTGGGCACATCCCTGGTTCATGTTACTCTGAACTGTTTGGAGGAGTACAGTATCTCTCTGACTGGCTGAAATATGTTTGGCAATCTGTTCTGAATATTAAGCTGGCAGAGTCCAAAGATCAGTCAGAACTGGCTTAATGTTATTTATTTTACTTCCCTTTGTGATGTGAAGAAACATGTACATTGTGGGCTGGGTTTGCAGATGCTTTTCCAGGTTCCTGAAGAAGATCTGTGATAATTAACATCTTGGTGCCAGCAGACTGGCATATTGACATATGAGTGATGGACATAAACCAGTGAGGAAATGATTTCAACCAATTTCCTGCAAAGTGTATAAAAGAAAATCCCTGAACTGGGAGAGCAGGCTGGTTTGGATATGAGGTTATTTGAGGCTAAACTGGACAGCTGCATTCTCACTGCAGCTGCTGGCCAAGTCTGAACACAGAGTTATGGTGTGGTTTCCTCTTCCCATGCTGCTTGTGTGCTGGAGAAGTGCAGTAATGGGAGCAGCACCATGGCAGTCCCTGCCAGGGACAGATGCTTGTTCATTGCCTCTGGATCCTGGCTCTAACTGTGCCTGAGGAGAGACTCCTTTCCATGCAGGGATGTGCTCTGAAAAGGTGTTTTCTTAATCACTCACTGAAATAAACTATGTGATTTCTCTGAAGCGTTAAGTGGTTATCAGCTGCTTGTTTAAAGTCATAGGGAGTCTCAGCCTGTTACATGTTGCAGTTGCCATTACCTCATGCTTTGGCTTCAGAACCTCACTGGCAGTGGGATGTATTGTCCTGTATCACTTTAGGCAAGTAGGAGAAGAAAAAGGCAAGGTTTGGGGTATAATTTCCTGTGCTCTGGAGGACAAGGTGTCACCAAGGTGGGCCAGTTTTTCTGTCTGCTTGTGTACTAAAGTATTTTTTCCAAGAAGAGGTTACAGGATGTGGCATGTCCTTAGAGGGTCCCTGCTGAGTTCCTGATGGACTCTGAAACCAACCTAGGAAATGGGCACCTGCAGTTTCTGAGAAAGAAACTCTGAGGTTAATGTGGTCTTATGGCATCTAAGGACAAGATGTACCTTAATTAAAGCAGTTCATTTCTGTGTGGCATTGCTGTGTCAGTAAGGACTGTTTCATAGCCGTTTCTCTCATGGAATTAAGCCTGGAAAGTTTTTGAGGCAGGTACTCCTTATGCATTATATATGTTGTTGCGTAAGTTGAATATCAAGCACACTAAATGTGAGGCATTTTAAAGCCAGCAGATCCACTTGTATATTTTTTGTACAGCTCTGAGAAATCTTGATGGCTACTTTGGAGAGGGGTGATTTTTTCAATGTTTGGATTTATGTGCCACCTCCTGTTGTTATTGCACTTCACCAATGGCTTTGCTGGTGTGGGGGCACATGCTTGCCTTGCATTAGGAAAGTGTGTCTCCTGCGTGAAAGGAATCAAAGGGAGGTGCATGTCTGGCAAGTGGGAGTGGAATAAAATTGAACAGGCCAGAAATATTTCCTGAGGAAAAACATTTTTTGATGCAAGGGAAAAATAATTAATTCCCATGTGTCTCGGAGGGAAGTACAGAGTGTGCAGCGGAGCTTCCACGAGCAGGGAAGTGCAGGTGAGGTGGCCCTGGAGCCCTCCTCTGCCTGGATGAGGTTTGTCTCCACTCAGGGCTGCACGGCAGGCTGTGCCCACTCAGAGGAGCAGTGAGGGAAGGCTCGGTGGTGCCCATGTGTGGCTAAGGCCAGCCAGCTGCCACATGCTGCCTCTTGCTGCCTTAGGCTCCTGCCCAGGTGCCAGGCAGGGTGTCACTCTGCAACGCTGGCTCACTTTGCCATGTGGTGGGGAAGGCAATTTGCCTCCATCTGTGGGTGATGTGTGTGGTCTGTCTGTGGTATGTGGGTGTCTGCTTGGTGGTGAGTGGGTGCATGAGACAGGGATGGGTGTTATGCTGCTGCAAGGTTTTTAATCTTGTGCCATCACTGACATTCTGCCCTTATTTCCAAAATTCAGAGAGATGTGACTACACGCAGTAGTTCTGGGACTGTTCTTCATACACATCTAGGAAGGTGTAGCATCATTATTATTTAGACAACCTACATTTTTGATGTTTATATTTTTGATCTGAATGTGCAGTTTGCAGTTGCCATTCAATACAGGTTCCCTGTTGCATGTCTCCTAGCCTGTTTGAGAGCATTATTTCTGTGTGTGTTCACAGAGCTAATTTCTGGATGAGATCCACACTGGGACTAATTTAAATATTTTGTGTCTTTTTCTGTCTCTGACTTGCATTTGTAACTGTGTGCACTAGGGCTAGACATGAAGCCCAATGAGAGATGCTGTTCATTTGATGGCGATGCAGATAGAATTGTTTATTACTATAAGGATACAACCGGCCATTTTCACCTGATCGATGGAGATAAAATAGCAACTTTAATTAGTATCTTCCTTAAAGAACTTCTTGCCAAGGTAACTTTAACACGTGAAGTGAATGCTGGCACTTTAATTTGTAGAGTGTTAAATAGTCTAAGGAACTTGGTTATAGCAGTTAAGGGTCTGTATGTTATCATTCAAAACCACCCTCTGCCACATAGCATCCTCTCCCCATGGGGCATAGAGAGGAAAAGCTTTTCTTTTTTGCACTTGGACTCAAGTGCCTATGATGCTGAACCTAGACAAGGTAGCCTGGTTTTGTTTTCTTGGAGACCAGCTCATTTCTGTGGCAGAGAAGCTGGCTGGTGAGAACTTGTGCTTGCCACCAGCCTGTGCTTGCTTTGCACTGGAAGCTTTGACTTTACTGCTTGTGGCCTCATGCAATGCCATGTGTCTGGCCTGTTCACAGAGCTAGCTGAATCTGAAAAAGGGGTTTGCAAAGTCTGAGGTTGGAGAGAGGCTTCAGCCAGCCACAAATTAAAACAAAACAGAATATACAAAGACTTGAACACAATTCATGTTGTTTTAAACATATAGAAGTTCTCTGTGGGCTTGTGCCTTCCTCTGATGCCCAGTAGTTTGAAGTGAATGTTTAACAATTCTGATTATCCTTCAATTTATCCTACTTGTTTGGCTATGTGCACATTGGACAGTAAAGCACTTGGCTTCTTGGTTTGCTCAGGTGGGACAGAACTTCAAGATGGCTGTGGTACAAACAGCATATGCCAATGGGAGTTCAACACGCTACCTGGAAGAAACACTGAAGGTATTCTGCCTATTTTTCCTTGGTAGTTTTCTGCAAATGTTGTTTGATGAAAACTTGTTTACTTTTAAACTAAATGCTTCTATAATATGTTTGCTAGGAAAACTGAAATTGGGTGGAAATAAATGACTCCTGCAGACCTGCAGTACTAAGTTCTCAGTGGCAAAGGAGACTTAAGAGAGCAAAGCTCTGGTCAGTTCTAGTCAGCTTTTGACTAATTTTAAAAAAAGTTAACCAAAATCCCTTGTTACTTCTCAAACAAGTTGAGGATTTATAGTTTTGCAACAAAGTGAGCTGGTAAAGGCTCCCTTAATTTGACACTGATTTTTTAATTTTCTGCAGCAAGCTAAATGTTGTACACTACATAAACTGAGTGGAGGTATTACTTCTGTTTTTATAGTAATCAGGTGTGTTCCCCAAAACCATAAGCTGAATTGGGTTTTTATACGTTTGGAGTTTATTTCTTGATTTCTTTAATTAGCCTTTATTTACACTCGAATAAATGACATTTTTTAACTGAATCTGCAGAAATAGTGGATAATTTTAGCTCTGGGGAGTCAGTGGCTGTGAAACATGGGTTAGTTTATAACAGTCCTGTCCAGGTTGGTGCTCAGTTCCCTGCACTTCACCTGCAGTTCCCACCTTCTGAGAACAGTCTGTAACATTGTTGTCATTCTCTTCATATCCTTGGGCTGCAGGTACCTGTGCACTGTGTCAAAACAGGAGTGAAACACTTGCATCACAAAGCCCAGGAGTTTGATGTTGGTGTTTATTTTGAGGCAAACGGACACGGTACAGTAAGTATGAGCATGTGATGCGTATGCTCAGCCACTGTGTACAAAATTTTAGTTGGATTAGCTAGAGAAGAAGGTCTTTTCACTCTCTGCTTACTTTTATAAACTAGACTTTTCTCTCCTTGGTTGAAAACAGACTTGTTTCCCTCTTCTGTCTTTATCATAGCATTGCCACCTCCTCTGTGGGTTATGTGGGCATGGGAATTCGTGGTAGCAAATACTAGTGATGGTTATTTGGGCTCAGATGGTAAGTTTTTTCCTCATTGCTGCACATACCCCAGTTTGATCTTGACATGCTCTCATCTTTTTATTCTAGGTATTATTTAGTAAAGCTGCTGAAACTAAAATAAGACAGTTGGTGAAAGAGGAGAAAGATGATGAAAAAAGAGAAGCAGCGAAGGTGCTTGAAAACATGATTGACCTGATTAATCAGGTAAAAACTGAGATAAATTAATCCCTATGGTGGCAGTCATGAGGCTAATCCTTTTTGTGTGTTCCTGTCATGCTGCTGCTGGGAACTGCTGGAGCAGGAAGTCAGGTACCACGATAAGTGGCCAAGAAGAGGAGGGTGGGACCAATCTTTAGAAAGATGGTATACTTTCTTATGAATGGATGCAGAATGCCTTTACCTGGTGCAGTCTGCTGGCTGCAGGACCTAAAGAGGGAGTGGGATAGCATGGGAACCTAGTGCTAGCGTGTGATTTATTGATGATTCAACAGATAGTAATCTTTCATCTGAAGTTTTTCAGTAAGGTGTGCAGTACAGGAGGATGGGGGTGTTCCAGTGCCCAGGGACTCCATGCCTTAGCCCAGAAAAACAGTGAGGTGCCAGTCCTCCTTAGGAGAGGCAAGGACTAGCACTTGCCCTTGGCAGAGCTGTACACAAATGCTGCTGTTGTTACCTCAGGGGCAGCATGGTGCAGACAAAAAACCCAAAACAAACATTCTTCCCCTCTCCAACCAAACCAGCCAAACTCGGCTACATACACTGGGCAAGTCGACCTGGCTGCGCTTTAACTCACTCCTCTGGAAGCTTGATCAAATCCTGCCTTCCTTTCTTCACTGTTGGCTCTGCTCCAAAGTTTCTTCCCTTCCCTTTAACAGACTGTTGGCGATGCCATCTCGGACATGCTTGTTATTGAAGCAATCCTGGCTTTGAAGGGTCTGACTGTGCAACAGTGGGATGCCATCTACACTGACCTTCCCAATCGGCTGCTCAAAGTTCAGGTGAGTTACACACCCTGCTGCCTCAGGCTGCAGTAGCCTCTTGGGAGCCTGCTGTCAGCATCTTTTGCCTGCAGATATTTAGATAAGATTTATTTTGAAGCTGAAACAGCCCATTAAAAGGCAGAAGTTGGCCAAACAAGCCATGAAACCACCCTGAGGAGGGACCAGAATTTCAATTGGACTAAAATAAAAATTACTTAAAAATTACTCACAAAAATGATAAATAATAGCCAACTGTCTTAAATGGAAAAACCTGACCAAAACTCTTCCAATTTTAACTTAGACTGTCCTTAACTTTCAAATTAGAAAAATCCTCTTTTTCTAAGGCCCCTGCCTGATGGGCAGCTGGATTTTTCTTGCTGTGCCACTTTGTATAACTTGAATATTCAAGCTCTTGCTTGTTTATCCTCTCCAATATTCAAAGATCTTGAACAGAACAGGCGGCCACATGGTAGCATTCTGTTAGACACATAAGGGAGCTCTGGGCTTTTAAATTAATCAGAGGAGAGAGTTTAAACTTTCTGACCCACGGGAAGAAGCTGCAGCTTCACTTCAGAGACTGGCCAAGGAGGCATGTTCAGAATTGACCCTATCAGGACGTGGTTAATACATGCTGAGCAGGGATCCCAAGTGTTTGAGTAGCCCTTAATAAACTCCCACATTGAACTCTTCCTCAGGCAGCACAACATATCAATGAATTCATGTGTTACGCATGCCATGAATGAAGTGCCTGTTTCCGGTTCTGCAGGTTGCAGACAGGAGAGTTATTGACACAACGGATGCAGAGAGGCGTGCAGTCACACCTCTGGGGCTACAGGAGAAGATCGATGCCCTTGTGAGGAAGTACAAGTTGTCACGGGCGTTTGTCCGTCCGTCGGGAACAGAGGATGTCGTTAGAATATATGCTGAGGCAGACACACAGGTCAGAGCTTCAACAACTTGTGTTAATCATCTGCTAAGCGGGGGGGTGACAGAGGAAGTGTGCGATTAAATGATGAGTATATAAACATAACAAATGCTAAATTTGGAAAAAAGACTTAGTGATCACACAAGTCTCTCTGGATTTTCTTTTATTTAGGAAAGTAATGTTTCATGTTCTCACTGTTTTTCTTTAAAAGGGAAATATAAGTGTTTGTAATGGCAGATTTCCCATTAGATGATTTTGAAAAGACAGTCAGCCTTCTGAGAGCTCAGGGTTAAGGTGAAAGTTACCAAAGCTGTCCCTGGCAAAATAGAAAAAAAAATTCTGGCTGCTGTTAAGTTAGTCCACATCTAACTTTAAGCTGACAGCAAAAGCAGTGGTCCTGCTCTCCCCCCTTCACATGCTCCTGCCTGGTTCTCCCTGCCAGCATGATGGCAGTGGCAGAAGATACCTCAGGCCGATGGAGCAACACAGGGAACACAGCAATTGCAGGAAAATGCTTCCCTTAGTATCACATATTTGCTGTAACCTCACACTGACAGCAGCATAACTGAGTTTTCCAACATTCCACAGGAGAATGCGGATGCTCTCGCCCATGAAGTGAGCCTGGCCGTTTACCACCTTGCTGGGGGAAAGGGAGCACCACCCCAGCCCATATGACAAATGGAACAACAGCAGCTAAAGTACACAACTTCACTTATCTTTTAATATTAATTTTTTTACCACGACCTGGTGTGCATATACCCAACCCTTCCTGGGAGCAGCCAGAATTGATCAGAACCAAGCAGAATACTATTCTGCTTATTCTTTACCTCCTTTAGCAACTTACCTCTTAATGAGATGCACTTGTTGCTGAATGTTCCCTTCCCCACGTTTGTCTTAGTTCTTGACAGGCCATGGCCACACCCAGAAAGCAAATCCACCCTGGCCCAGTTTATGTCATTGTCACATTGTGCCTGAAATCCAACTGCCACCCTTTCAGAGCACTGGCCCTGGCTGCAGCACAGTACCTGCTGCAGGAGAATCATCCCCCCTCTTCCCACAGCAGCCCAGTCAACAATGAAAGGCACGGGCTGGCACTGGTCTTGAGATTCAGTTCACCTCAGTTCAAGGGGGAAACAATAAAATTAAAAACATTTGCAAATAATAACCTATTATTGCATTAGCTTCATTAGATACTTCATGAAATTAATTAGAAAGTGATTTGCAGTAATAATATTTATAATCACACTTAAGAGGGAAGGGACAGAGACAAGTTTGTCTTCTGTGGCCCTTACTGCTCCCCAGCACCATGAAGGGGCTGGGCCAAAGGGATGCAATGTTTTAAACACACAAACACCTCCTCAGCTTATTTTGGTTCAGGGTGTCTACCTCTGACATTGTTCATTGTAGTCCTGTATTAACTCCTGACATAAGGGCATTTTTCAGATTATTAAATAAGCACAAGTTCTAATAGATTTAAAAAAAAAAGACAAAAATAAACTGGAAACAAATTGAAAAAATGTGCACCTTGTATTTTTTTTTAGTTTTTTTTTTTAAAGACAGAGCTCAAGACAAGAAAACATTTACTGTAAATAGTAGGCACCATAATCAATATGAGCCACCAATATTTAAACTTGATTCAGGCCACACTCAGAACTTTTCTCTTATTTACAAATATTTAACTTAAATACAACATTAAATATGTCATTACATACAAAGTAAGAAAAGAATACTATACAACTGGGAAAGATACAGTATTTCATTTAAATAGTTACACTTCATATAGACTGAGTAGTACCAGTTTGGTTCATGATTTTATGATGCCTTCAAGAAAATCCTTCTCAACCATTTCTTCTATCTTCTGTCTTGCTTTGCTGGAGAAGGTCTTGAGGTTCTCCATTTTTATGTCCTTACTTGGAAAACAGTTGGGGTAAAGGACAGGGCTCCCTGAGTGTCCAACACATCTGCTTGTGACTTTGCTGTTAAAAACTTGGCTGAGTACATTGAAGAAAGGCAAAAGCTGCTCAATGCTGCGAACAGCATAGATGGTTAAAAGCAAGTGACCAGGTTCCCAACTCAGTGTTTTCCCTGAGCCATCCTCCTCTGGGTTTTTCTGTAAATGCAGAGATGGACAAAACAGAAAAAGACAGGTAAAAATAAAAGAGCAATGTGTAATAAAGTATTTTTCTATGGTCCAAAAGTATTAGTCCTGTCAAGAAAACACACATATGCTGGAGTGCAGCTGCCAATGCAGATGCCTTGCTCCTCCTCACCATGCCCTGCAGAGGCAGTGTCTGGGAGTGTACAGGGGGCAGGCAGTCAGCTGGTGCTAACAGGAAGGTTGCAGTGGGAATTTGAGTCCCATGCCTCTGCCCAGGGCTGTCCCAAGGCAAGGCAGCCCTGGCTATGCTGCCCTGCAGAGTTGCTGCAGCACCCCATGGGATAAATACAAATGGCCTGAGCTGGTGGTAGCTGGCATTGTGGCTGCTGGGGGAAGTTGTGAGCTACTGCAGCTGCTTTCCAAAGCAGGCTCCTCTCCAGTGATGCTCACACTTCACCCTGCTGCCAGCTTCTGTGATGATAAACACCAGAGGAAGTTAAAATACATACAAAGCATTTCACTTTGCAGTTTGCGTTCAGAGTTTTTGGGAAGAGCAAAAGCAATGCTATTTTTAATATCAGAAGTACCACACTCTGAGATTCTGAGAAACACTTGAAGTTGTCCTCAAGAGAAAATGGTTCAGTTACTCATTGTGTGTTCTCAGAGGAACTCAGTTACGCTCCTTTTATTCCAGGGGGGGAACTTCAAGGGAGAGAATTTCAGGAACCCCACAAGCAAAGGCAGCAGTCACATACCAGGTGCTCACTGGCAGTGTCAGCACACTGCTGCAACCCTTTTTAGGGTTGCTTTAAATATCTGTGTACTGAAATACCTGAGCACCAACATCCAGGTTCTTACATGGTAGTCTTCACTCATATCCTTTTTCTCTGTGAGTCAAAAAACATACCCAAATCTAGACAGTAAGGTACTATCACCACTAGGAACACCTTGTTTGTACTGTTACTGACAAACTAGAAGAGGAGAGCTTCTACCATGAAGTAGAATTCCAGCAATACTGGATTTTATTCTGTGAGGAAGGGAAAAAGAAGCACAAAGACCCCACCAAGGAGAACCATGTCCTGATCCACCCCTGAGCAGCATGTCTGTCCTGCTGCCCTGGCAGTGCTGTGGCTGAGGTGGGGATCTGAGACTGCTGTGTGTTGCAGAGCTCCTGCAGAACAGGCAGGAGAATGAAGGGGAAAGAGCAGCAGTGGGAGCAGAGTGCAAGGTAAGGATTACTGACTGCACAGCCTTCGGGCAAACAGATTTTCTTCAAGAGATGATACTTTGTCAAATACAGGTTTTACCCTTTAAATGAAGCAATTCCTGCAATTCAGGAGCCTACGTGACACATTTCACAAAATCCAATTAGCTTAATATAAACCTATTTAATATTTTAATCTGGTAGCTTGGCTCTCTGCCACAGATCACTATTACAGGTCTAAAATACTCCAGAAAGGAAAGGCTCACACTGAACCAGAACAAAGGGAAGACTGAATTTCCAGCACAGAAGGAGTTGTTGATGCCTCTTCTTTTAATGAAACTACCAGTTTTTAGAGTTTCTCCTTTAAAAACCTCACGTTGGATTCACAGAAGAAAAGCTTTTCCATTCTGGTTCTGTCCTGTGGTTAGCATTACCCAGTGGTGAGTACGGACTGCCTCCTGTACACAGCAAGCATTGGTGTCACACACCACCCAGCCAAACGGGGTGCATGTGCAAATTCTAACCCTCTCTGAGCAATGAAACACAACCCACCCAGGCCATTTCCTCATGGCCATATCTGCTAAGCACACACTGCTAATTCCACAGATACTTAAAACAAGAGTTAACGTGACAGAGACTGATGAGGGATTGTGTGTTTCACACTTAGCGTTTGACAAAAATTATTTTTTGATTTAATTTTATAATGATTTGTGATCATAATTATTCTTAGAACTAACATTAGCTTTTTGTAATCTATTTCATATAGGAAATGAACTTTTTTTTTTTTTTGAGTTATCTATAAAAGTAAAGGTCCTTAGGATTCTTTCACCTCAAAATGCTCTGAGCTTTGTTCTGTAACAAATCTGATCTCTCTCAGTTCTTACTGAACACTAAATAGTGTCCAGGGCCTTTAGGTGATGGTGTTATTATGGTGAGGTTGTTTCACAACTCAAGCATCAAAGGCCACCCTCACCTGATGCTTGGCCATCTCCATTCCCTCCAAAACCACCGTCTTAAAGTCCTCCTGTTTGTCCTGTGGAAGGAAAGAGGAGAACTTTCAGACTGCATTTCATATATGAAAATAACTTTGCCGTGAAGGCCGTGCAGTTGCTTGGTTGGGTGCTAGAAAAATCACCCGCCCCAGTGAGTCCAAGATCCAGAAATGGCAGACTCAAGCTAGTGTGGCCAAGACACTATTAGACAGAAACAGCACTGCCAGTTTGTTCTGTTTACTTCCAGCAGTGCTGAAGAATGTTTCTAAGCACGTTTCCCTCAGATAACACAGCCTGAGCAATACCATACTACATGAATCTAAGCATTAGTCACCGTGCCCGGAAAGAAAATTCAGATCCACTCCATTTTGCTCACTAACAGTTGTTTTCTCAGAAAATCCCACAGCTATATGCAACAGTATTCTCCTCTGCCTAAAGCAGAAATGGCCTGAAGTCAATATTCGTTACCTCATGTTTTATCTTATCATCATATGCCTACCTATGGCTCAGTGTGCAACTGCTGCCGTGACTAGGGGGTTCCAGAAATTCCAAGAAGTTTTCTATATTCTTGAAGAATATTGTGGAAGTTCTGACTTCAGAAATCTATCTCAACATGCAGTACTTACCAGCAGCAAGCACGTCTGATACATCGTATGTGCTTTATAACTCACGCACAGAGATCACTTGGAGTGTGACAACTTTCTAACAGATACAGCACACTACACTGAACACCAGGGTTAAGGGCTGTGCCTGGGGAGCAGTCAGTTAAAATTGATTATTCCTTTATACATGCAAGAAGAGAAATTCAGTCTCATCTTCATGGTTCAAAAATGATAAAATGAAGAATGCAGATATGCTTCAGATACTTGGTTTATCCCCTGTATTTGTGAGCCTTGCTTAAATAGTTCACATCTTCCCACAACTAAGTTATCCCTAAATTTTATGGAGCCACTTGTATCTTAGCAGTAGTTTCTCCACTCAGTGAAAACACTCATTGGAGACTGTAAATACAGTAGCTACAGCAAGCTGCCAGTGCTACAGCCCTGACAGCGCCATCTATTCGGACTGAAACCTGAGAATAAAACTTCAAAGCTTTCTCCCATATGGCTTTGCACTCCCTGCTTCCCTTTGCCAGTGCAGTGCCTGCCTATGGGGGCTCTGTCCTCACAGCAGGAGCAGTAAAGTATCTGATGGCAATGGTCTTACTTTGTTGGGGAAGAAGGAACTTCCCTGAGACAAAGCTTGGCCAGCTGGATTATGCCTTTGCCTCACTCAAACTGGGGTTTTACATGCAAGGACACGACAACCCTAATTCTGCTCCCACTCTACAAACTGTGCAGCCAATGTTTCCCCAGTACTATTTCTACTGATCTCTGCCTTCTTCTGTTCATTGTAGCAGCTCCAGGGAAGAAACTCACCCCCACTCCCTGCACAGTCTCAGCACTCTTTGTTCTGTTATGTTTAGGAATGTAACCGTTTTCAAAATATTTAAATGCGATTATTATTAACAAAAATACTTTTCTACTTCAAAAGAGTTAGTTAACTAGTATCTACATATATGACTGAGTATCTGAAAGTGATTTTATGGTAAAATATATTAGACAATGAAGCATATTTTACCTTTTACAAAAATAATACTTTTACTTGGAAAATCCAACTCTTTTTTTTTTAAAAAATCATAGGGGTTTTTTTACTATGGTTTGGGAGTTTTCTGTTGTCTGTTTTGTTTGAATTTTTGGTTGGTTGGTTTGTGGGGTTTTTTCCTTTGGTTTTGTTTTGGTTTTGGGTTTTGTGTTCGTTTGTTTTTGTTTGGGGCTTTTGTTTGTTTTTGGGTTGTTTGGTTTTTGTTTGGGCTTTGGGTTTGTTTGTTTGTTTTCGATATCTACACGTGGTTTTTATCTGATGCTGACTTGAGATTACTTCAGTGGGAATCGCCCACACCAGATAAAGTCCTTTTCATTCTTCATTATTTAACAAAAGTAAAATACCTCAAGGGAAACACTGCACAGGAAACCTTCCAGTGAAAAACAAAACTGGAAGAAAGCAACATACCTTTGCTTTTTTTCGCAGCAGTTTTGCCAGACGCACCACATACGGTTTGAATTCCCTCTGATGTGTCCCCTGTCGTCGTACTTCCAAGCCTGAATCATCTGATGCTTCTGGAATAAAAGCCCAGCGATACCTGCCATGAAATAACACAAGCAGACATTACCCTTATTGGATATGCAGGCTTTTCCACTGGATCTAAAAACATGAGTTGATGAGGAAATCTAGTGAAGTATCAGAGAAGGAGCAGGGGAAAAAAAACCCCAACAAATCAACCCCCACAAGAGAACATTAATATTTGACAAGAAAGAATAAGAAAGGCATATTCTGAAAATCAGGATGTAACATAGTCTTGCATTTTTCCTTTAGAGTTTCTTATTTAAGGATGCCAACAGCAAGATAAGGTAGGGAAGCTAAAATCAGGGGTATTCACATTCTCACTGTGTGCAAGAGAATGGAAAGCGGTTCTGAATTATAATAAATATAAATTACTGAAATTTTGCTGCACATTTGTAATGCATACACACAAAATGTTCTCAATATACCATGTTGATGATAACAACTCATTTATTTTACCTATTCATAGGCCAGTGAGACTCAGTGGACCTTTATGTTACCTGCACTCTGCTGCAGTGTGAGGACTGGCTACTTGTATTATGAATATAAAGGAAAACAAAGTTTCTGTCTTTAAAATTTCAAGCTTCCATGAGAACTCCATGAAATTAATAACATTAGCTTTAGATCTAGAAATACTACAGGGCACAAACTGACACAGTGTGTGCAAGTCCTTCCACCCTCTGACCCACAGGAGCATCTTTAAAACAACAGAATAACTAGGGGTGACCAAATGTCTACAGAGCTGTGCTCTCTCACACAGTCACCGCTGTGCAGTGTAAAGGAAGAGAAAAGATACTTTCTTTTGTCCTTGGTGGCTTTTCATTTCCAGGGTCTTCAGAAAATTCCAGATGTTTTGCATACATTTTTTTTCCAATGGAACAGGGTTGCAGGGGCACCGAGGAAGTAGTTTGCACATGTGAATGCTACTGACCAAGAAAAACCCATGGGGTCCCCTTTTTAAGCAGGTTTGTTGCCACATCTTCCAGATTGTGCAGGAGTAATTTAAGCAAGTCATGCTGAGATGACATGTAGTGCTCTGATCTCATGCATTAGTCACGGAGAGTTGGGTGTATTTTGAGTTCTTAGGCATTACTGCAACCAAGTAATTTGGAAAGAGAATATTTGAATAAATCACTACTACTGATTAGCTCACAAGTGTGGAGAATCTCGTCACAGGCTAAGTAAAACCACCTTGAACTAATTTGATGTGCAGCATAATTTGCCCTGGAGGGCACTCAGATACTGTGAGGGAACAAAATATGGGCTGCCCTGGGTGAAGTCCAAAAAAGGCAACAGGAAAACAAAGATTTTTATACACTAGAATTTTACCAAGAGGCATGGACAAACATCCAAAACCTTAAATGACAGCGTCTTCTACTCACATCTGAAACTGAGGCAGGTTTTCAGATGGTAACGCTAGGGCCAAGTCCAGAAATTTACAGGCGGACAAATACAGGTTCAACCACCTCTGGCTGTTGTAGGATGTGGAGAAACCATTGCCACCTGTGTAAGTCGTCTCCAGACCAGCAACAGATGGGCCAGAAGTTCTAAAATAAATCAGAGCAGGCAGGTGAGTCATAACAACCTTCTGCCACAACATAAACTTTATCTTTCTTACTTGCCTTTATATACACACAACTCTATTTACCAGCTTAATCCTGAATTCATAAAAGAAACCAGAACACTGCGAATCTGTGCTATGGGTGGAGTTCTGTATGCATATATATATATATATCTATGTGTGTGTGTGTGTGTGCGTGTGATAAAAGGTTAATATATAATAAATGTGTTGCACCGTATCCTATTCCCATCAGACATCCAAATTAAGAGAAAGTTTAAACTTGCCAGTCATGTCAATATTTGAAGGGAAAATTCTCCAAACAAACAAAGAGAATCTAGGAAAAATGTGACCAAGACTTGGGCAAATAATTCTGGTTCATTTGAGAAATCTGCCACTGCTGCTAGCATTGACTGAAACTGGATCACACTGTGCAGAAGGTAGATAGGATAAAAATGGACAATAAAACAAGAAAAATTGTCTACCTCACTTTTCTGTCTTTCTAATATGAGAAGAAACTACATCTTTTAGACAAAAAAAAAAAAAAAAAACAAACCAACAACAAACACAAAAAACAACCTGCATCAGTTTTAGCATCAGTGTATGATACAGAAAAGGTATAAAGTCATGCCAGGAATAATTTAATTGCAGTAGCAGTCATTTTATCCAGGAAGACACTGTAAGAACTCACATACTGGTATTGTATAATTTACCTTAGTGACTTCTGAGCAATCTGACAGCAGGACTTCTTTTGTTTTGTCCTGAACAGTGTGTCCCTGGTCCTGCAGTCAGTCTGAACTACCCTTTACTTCTTCTCATTTAAGCTCAACAACTCTTTCTAAGACCAGTTATTCCAAAGAATGACTCAATTCCCTATCAGCATGCCAAAGGGACTTTCATAAGTTAAACAAGCAAGAAGTTCATAAGTTTACCTGGAAATGTCTTCATCAGCAGTGAGCTCCTGTTCCATCAGTAAAAACACTTGCACCTGAAGATCAAATGCTACATTTTAACACCATATTTTAATGGACTGTGACTCACGAAAACACTACAGGGAGGCCTGAGTATTCAGTCTTAGACAAACTGTCTGGAGCTTTATTTCTCTTTCTGGATGATGAAATAACTCCCTGGCAGTGGACACTGCCATCCTAAAGCTCTTTCATCCCTTATGTACAGCCTGGGTAGCACAAGGGCCCTAAGAAACTGTCTCATTTATGGCCAGGAAAACTCTCAAAGGTTAATCCCCTCCAATGCTTAGAAAGAGAGCAAGATCTAAAGGAAATGAGAATGAAGAATCAATCATTTAAAGGAGCAGTCAAGCTCAGATGTGAATTCCCAGAAGCAACATAGTCCTGTTGACTGAAAGTTCCAAGACTGTGGTACCTTGTGTAAAGGCAAGGGGACAGCACAGAAATCAGAAGACCCACCACTGAGCAGAATGGGTTTTCTAGTACTTATACTATTGACAGGCTTAAAATTAAATCCATCTATTGCTAAAAAAATGCAATTGATCTTTGAAATAATTTATATAGCTTTTCTTCTTCTATTGCTTGGATCTGTGCTTAACCAAGGGCTACATTAGGGACCTGCAGATAGAAAAAAAGAATCATCACAGCAATGATTCTGATTTGCTATCTGTGTTATCCAGTCCCTTTAGAACAGGCTTGGATAATAGGCTAAATGGAGCACAGGATGCACCAGCTACTCTCCTCCATTCCCACTGCCAAAGCTGAAACTCAAAACAACCAACACTGGAGACTTCAGAGGTAGCAGCTCTGAAAACAGATGTTCTTACTGTTTTGCTATGCAAAGTAAAACAAGGAAAAGAAGAAATCTGAGTCAAGCCTTGCATAAATCTAGTTAAAAAAAATCAGCCTGATCTGAATGACCATCAACTGCCAATACAACATGGATTCCAATTCCTTTACACTTTACACTCCAATTCCTATACAACATGGGGTTCCCATCCCCATTGCTGGAGGAAGACGGCTGAATGACCAGGAAAGTAGAAACAGGAACATTAAGAAAGAAGAGCAGAAGTGAGAATAGTGGAGAGGGTATGTAAGAAGAAACTGAAGCAGGAGTCAGCAGGGAACAATGAGGGCAAATGCAAATCTAATTCAGGAGACAGCGGAACAATTTAAATAGTGTAAGCCAACAGATGTTCAATTTGGTTACAAAAACAGACATCAGTACTATAAAAATAAGTCAGCTTTCAATTTGTGTCCATTGTACATTCGCATGCACAATCTCTAGAAGAGATTTTCTTAAAACTATTGAGGAAGAGTAAGGCTGTGTCTCAGATATGCACCAGCCTTCCAAATGATGAATGCCAACTGCAACTCACCAGTTCAGTGATCATGGTTGGCCAAAGTGAGGTAAGGTGCTGTGGAGACATTCGTAAAAGCAATACTCTGAAAAACAGGAACACTTGGGAATGAAGGGTGGGCACCTGTGGCAACCGGAGACTTTCTACCAGCCTTTCTGAAACAAAAAGCCAAGAAGGATTCCTCAGTTCAGAATATTCCAATGAGCATTTTCTCCTTCCCTCATTTAATCACTCTCGATTTGAACTACTTTTTAAGTATCTGCCATGTTACTGTTTCAGTACTTTACCAGTTTTATTCTGCCAATATGAAAAAATAATCACTTTCACCAAGGAAAGAACAAAAGAGAGAACCCTCAAAACAATGCAGTTCCCTATTTTGGTTAAATTCTCCACGTAAATGCAATAGTGCATCTGCTGAGCTCATCTTATGCAGAGTTTCACCCATTACAACAAGAGGACTTAACAGATTCCAAACAATACAACAACAGCTGGAACAGCTGGGATTATTACTGTTATGGCTATTATTATTAAAAGGCTGCACCATCACAGTACATGGGAAATTACACAGGGACAATACGGTCTTATTTAACTATAATCACTTCTAAACATTCAGCATATACAGACGCAGATACAGTCAAACCAACATACATGCATGTTGCAGTTCACACTAGTAAAAGCACCTCATACCATGAACATAGTAATCTCAGCTACTGACTTGACTGGGAATTAAAAAAACTCCCACAAACACTCAACAAAAAACCCCAAACTACTTGGGAAAAAAAGATCCTGGAACAAATGAAACAAGAAAGATGATTCAACTGATTTTCCATATGGAAGAAGAGACCTAAATGTCCACCTTGGTGGCACAAAAAGACGACAGATCTAGAAAATGCTGCTGTAGATATTTCCATCATCTTAAAATAAACCCAAGCAGTTCCTATTCCCAAACAATTTACATAAAAGGTCACTGTAAGACATAAACTTCAGTGATAAATAGGACAGATAAACAAAACAGCAGAAAAAGCAGCAAGAGAAATCAAAAGCTGAAAACTTCAAGGTCAGCTTTTCTATTTATCCCTAACTGTTTATACCTCAGGTGTTCATGTCAAAACGTATGATGCAGGTATTCATGGATATCAATACATGTCCAAAGTGACAGATCAGTGAAATAATCTGAATACTACAAAGTCTGCATAGTTTGTAGTCACTTAAGACTGAAAATATTTTAACTAAAATCTGCAGAAACATGGACACACTGATACTCCAGGGGACAAATATACCAGCTGTTATTCACTCATACAAACATTCCACAGGAAACAGCAGTGTCCAGGAGTCCACTAAATGATACATTTTTACTGACCTTGTATGTCTGGAAGGTATTTCTGGTACTGGTCTATCTCACTGCTGAAAATGGCGAAGGCGAGTCTCTTCAGGAGCATGGCGCGCTGCTCCAGCTCTGCATCCCGATTGGCAAAGAGGTTCAGTGAACTGCTCTGAGCCACAGCCACTCGTGCTGGAGGAGAAAAGGCAACGTGCAGAGAACTTTAAAATTTCCCTTTTGTTTCACTTTAAGGCACAAATAACTCTTATTTCCTTTGTATTAATGGAGTTCAAAAGCAGATATTAAGAGCATGCATGTTCTGCAATTTGTACTTTTAACCACAGTGATTTAAAACACATGTTGAAAGAAAACTTTTAAGTATACACAAGGCTGGGTTTAGGGGCTTTTGGGAGGGAGTTTAGCCATTTTTTAAAACAAAATTTGCATGTATAGATGCTCAGAAGTTTCAAATGTGTAGAATCAATGTTTTCTTAAGCAGTTAGTGTCAGATCTTAAAAAAACCCAAACTAACAAACAAACATAAAACCCCCCATGAGAACAAAACCCAACCAAACGAAAAGCCACCCCCATCCACTCTGCTTAATCAACTTTTCAATACAGGCAAAATTCACGGTGTGCCAGGATGGTCTCAAATTCTCTCGCTGCAAGTTATCTTATTTATGGATCTAGAGAAGCAAGTATTTGAAGAAAACATGAAACACATTGAATAAATCAAACAAATTGGAATAAATGTTGAACACATGCTTTCTTCAAGATATTTTTTCCCATTTATTTAGTGTTTATATTTGAGGAAAGTTACTGCTACATCAATAAATACTTACTCATCAAATCTCTGAATGTGGTTTTGTCATGTGTCATCAAATTATCCATAATAGCTCTCCAACTACAAGAGGAAGATTGTACAGAAATCAGACATGCAAGAAAAAAGCAAAAATTTTCAGGAATATTTATGGAGCTTTTTCTGCTCTTTTAATTCAGGCTACAACTTCCAATTCAAGCTTTCTGCCTCAGAGGTACCAATTACATGGTGCAATTTGATCTGAAACTGTATTTCTTGAACCTCCTTGTCAAAGAAAATAAGAGATGCAATCCAGAGGGTCATGGACATGCTTGAGAGGTGGGCCCATTTGAAATTCATGAAGTTCAACAAGGCCAAGTGCAAGGTCCCACACAGGGGTCAGAGCAATTCAAAGCAAAAGTACAGGCTGGGCAGAAAATGGACTGAGAGCAGCCTTGAGGAGGAGTTGGGGTGTTGATGAATGAAAAACTGAACTTTAGCTGGCAATGTGCACTCACAGCCCAGAAGGCCAACCAAATCCTGGGCTGCATCAAAAGAAGTGTGACCAGCGGGTCAACAGAGGTGGTTCTTCCACTCTGTTCTGGTGAGAATCCATCTGGAGTACTGCATCCAGCTCTGGGACCCCCAACATAAGAAGGACATGAACCTGTTTGAGTGGGCCACAGGAGGACCACAAATATGATCAGTGGGCAGGAGCACCTCTCCTGTGAAGGCCAGGCTGAGAGAGTTGGGGTTGTTCAGCCTGAAGAAGTGAAGTCTCCAAAAAGACCTTAGAGCACCTGCCAGTGCCTAAAGGGGGCCAACAAGAAAGGTGGAGGGGGACTTTTTAGAGGGACAGAGTGACAGGAATAAGGAGGAATATATCTCGAAACTGAAAGAGGGCAGACTTGGATTAGATATTAGGAAGAAATTCTTTACTGTGAGGGTGGGTAGGGCACTGGAACAGGTTGCCCAGAGAAGCTGTGGATGCCGCAGCCCTGGAAGTGTTCAAGGCCAGGCTGGATGGGGCTTTGAGCAACCTGGTCTAGTGGAAGGTGCTTCTGCTCATGGCAGGGGGGTTGGAACAGGATGATCTTTAAGATCTCTTCCAGCTCAAACCATTCTATGATTCTAGAAAACGTTAACTACGTTTTCCTCAGAGAAAATGTATTTTTTCAATTTTAAGATTATTATTTTTAAAATACATTTCTGTATAGAAGTATATCTTATGTAAGCAAGTGTGATGGGTTTGATAAATCCCAAAAAACTCAGATTAAGGTTTTAGTTTTAGCTAGGCCCCAGTTTTGTGGGTCATG
>JAWWEU010000111.1:81906618-81957570 GCA_035583155.1 Acropternis orthonyx
CTTCTTTTAACTGAAACTCTGTCGCATTGGGAGGTGGTTGGCATTTTGCCAAGAGTCAAACCAAAACAATAACAGCAAGTTTCACATTTCACGTGGTAATCTAAACTGCAGAACATCTCTCTCTATTCCTCTCAACAGATACCTGTTGGGAAATTTTGGTCCACATGTTAGGGGCACACATAAAATTTTTAAGGGCTACTGACATAAGCAGGAAAAAGAGTCTTACTGGTTAACACAAGAAGCATCCATCTGGAAGAAACTAGAATCCATAAAGAGGTCAAATGCTTCCTTTTTCCATGCTCTCCTGGTATATTGATACCCGCTAAGACTGCTTAATAACTGGACACAGGCTCGATAGCTGGATGCATTGTGAGCACTAAACAAAAATAAGTCAACATAAACCAATTTTGAATTGTTGTTTTACAGAAGGTCTAATAGGTATCTAATAATTATCATGCTTGTTTCAACTTAAGTGTCACCCACCACATTTCAGCTGGCTGTAGAGACCTACATCAACTCAATAAACTGAAAGATACCTGTGATTACGAAGGTAGGGCACAACGTAGTGCATAATGTTTACAAGCAGAGGAATAACCCTCTCTTTTTCATCACTATAGAAAACCATATCCAAGAGATGAGCCAAAACCTACAAAAGGAGAGGAAGAGGAAGATCATGTATTCCTAAATTGATTTTTATCTACTATTCAGCATTTTTTTGTATAATGTTCTTGACTGAGCATTCAAGTTTATGATAGAAGTGATCAAATTTCAGGTACCGTACAAAGCCCAGAAAATAAAGATCCCATAATTTTTAAAACAAATTAAGGTAAAAGTACAGAAGCATAAGCTCCTGTTCAAAGCATTCTATAGAATAAGCTATAAACAAAGAAAAAAATTCAAAGACTGACTGTGATTATCAGCAGTAAATAAGATATATCACTTAAATAAGATATAACACATGAAGTTTGCCATCAAAAAAGCTTCCTATACTACACATCTCAAAGGCTATGCCTTATGCTCACCCACCTCAATAAACCTTTATAGCTGGGTTAGTAACCAAGTTTTATGGATTTTTACATGACAGAACCCAGAATCCATTCACATCAGTGTTTCCCATGAAATTTTCCCCTAGCTTCTGGTCCAAAGTTTTTCACAATATAGAAGTTTATCATAAGGCAGTATTCATTACATCCAAGGAGACATTTACCTCAGAAAGTAAAGTCAATGCATGGACACTATAAACAGATGGAGTTATATTTGAAGTTTCCATTGCTGGAGACAACATATCTAAAAATGAAGATAACAGCAAAAAAAAAAGTTCAATATTACTATTCTTAAGCTATTATTTACCTTACAGAACATTTTAAAAACATATACTTTGAAGATGCACAAACTTTTGCCAGATACATTGTGTAACATACTAATGCTGGATCAATACTGAAGCATTTTCAGTATAGCAAAGCTGTCCTCTGTGTTAATTTTGGCCTAATAATTAACGTTTTGTTTTAAAAGAAGATGAAAATGAAACCACCTTCAACATCTGATTCTAAGTTGTTTCCATCAACCATAATCTTGGGGGAAGGCTTGACCTCTAAGTTTCGTCTTAGCCAAGTAGTCTGTTCCAAGGAAGAACCAGCAATTGCCCCAATGGCATCCACTATCTTGTGTGTTACATCCTGGTAGGGAAAAAACCCAAGCATTTTAAGAACTTTGTGCAGAAGAGCTTCATTTGTTGTCCAGATAAGTAGAAAATCATATAACCAAATACAATCCCTTCTGTTCTTCTATATTACCAGTGATTAGTAACTTCACAGAAAATGAGAGCTTTTCCAACAGATTACAAATAAAAGGGGAAGATACTGAAGAGTTATTTCAGACTACAGAATTGATATAAAATAATTCTAGTACATTCAAGCCTATAGTTCCAAACCCCCTGCCATGAACATGGATACATTTCTCTAGACCAGGCTGCTCAGAGCTCTATCCAAGCTGGTCTTAAACGCTTATCAGGGATAGGGCATCTACAGCTTCTCTCAGTAACCTGTTCCAGTGCCTCACCACGCTCACAGTGCAGAATTTTTCCCCCAGTATCTATTTGAAACCTACTCTCTCTAAGTTTAAAGCCATTCCCCCTTGTCCTGTCACTACATGCTCTCGTAAAAATTCCCACTCCATCTTTCTTGTAGGCTCCCTTCAGGTAGTGGAAGGCTGCAATCAGGTCCCAAAGCCTTCCTTTTGCCAGCCTGAACAAATCCAATTCTCTCAGCCTTTCCTCAAAAGAGAGGTGCTCCATCCTTCTAATCATCTTGGTGGCCCTCCTCTGGACTTGCTCCAAGAGGTCAATATCCTTCCTGTGCTGGGATGTAGATGATCTTTAAGGTCCTTTCCAACCCTGCCCATTCTATGATTCTATTATTTATTGTTCAATATTTTCAAAAGACACAGACAACAAATTTCTTACCTGGAGATCTCTTTGATCTTTCTTGTTCTCCAGACTTGGGTTTTTCATGATGAACTCATTAAGAACACTGAAAAAATACACAAATAAATACGGGATTTTCTTCTCATAAAACATTATTTTGTAATTTTAGGAGTCAGGACTAATCTGAAAACGTTTATTTGCACAATGCTACTTATTTATTAAACCTTCAGTGATTACTATTTATCAGTATTTGAGAAAACACCTTTTCAAGTTCCTTAAGTTTATTTTGATATACAGTAAGAATTTACCAAGAACCTGTTTTACCTGACCATATACGGAAGTCTCTTTAAAGACAAGTTTACTAAGGAAGATAAATTCAAAATACTCGAGAAAATGGTCCCTGAAGCTTTATACAGAAAATCACATTCAAAATTTTATTTCTAACACTCCAGAAACTGTTTTCATGCTGAGAATGCATTCTAGAACCCATTCTAGTGGGTTGCAAATTTTCACATACGTAAGGAAGAGTCAGTGTAAGAAAAATCAGAAACTTAAGCCTGCTGCTTAAAGAGTCTGAATCAGCCCAATAATCAGTAAGGTAAGATCATGGCTTATATCATATTGCAATATAAAATTAACTTTGTGTAACCATTCCTCAAGAGAAAAAAACTCATGCAATAATGCTACCAGTCAAAAGTAAGTGATAGAGATTTGAAAACACTAACACTTCAGGATAATTTCCCACACTTACATTTGAGCTTATTTGGAAATTGCAAATATCAACAGAACTTACCCAAGTATGAGAAATTGTCCTGGAGCAGGGAGACCAACCTGGATGGAATCTTTTAACAGAAGCAACAGTGATGCCCAGCTGTCTACTAAGCTGGTCACTGGAATCCTAAGAGAGAGAGCAGCAACGTCAATGAAAATAGCATAATCTCCCTCCATTTGCTTTCTACCTCACAATTCTCCTGTCAGATATTGTGAATACCATTTATATTACACAGGCTATTTCTCATCCTAGAGATTACAAAAAGATGTAAAATATTCACATTTTCCATCTGCTTCTTGATGGCAGAAATAAAATTTAACTTCTTTTCTTACCTTTGAGTATAGGCATAGAAAAACTGCAACATGCAGACTTCCAGTGAAAGATGCTTCTAGAAAAAATTATGAAACCTGTGTCATCAGGAAGAAGTAAGTGACTTTTTTTTTTTTTACAGGGCAAAATTGACAATGCTGTAATGTCTGAGTGTCTGAATATACAGCGTAATTCACTAGGATATTGCAAACGTCCATTTAAACATCTTTCTATAAAGTTAATCTTCTTCATTTTTTTTAATTCCCTCTTTTCCTCACTTCTCTTTCCCACTTGAAAAAGAAAAATCAACCTGGTGCTAGGGCATGCACCTGTTTCCCTAATGTAAGCAGCCTATCCCCACACAAGAAGGTCTTGTACAGTGTTTTGTACTGTGTTTACTACAATCCTGCAGTAATCAGGATTCTGGAGTTGTTCAGTAAACAGCAGTGACTTAAGGAAGTATGACTTCCCTCCAAAAGTTCTTCCATCTATTAGATACTGTGAAAATTTTCACTTTACTGCTTGGCTTTGTGTGCAGCACCCCTATCATTAGTGTTCTAAGCTTCCTTAAGAGGATATTAAACAAACCAATAGCTTTCATACCTTGTCCTTTGCTATGGCTGGAGGCTGCTTCAAAACTTCTTTCACCGTTTGTATAACAGTCTCTGTTCTCATAACACTGATAGAGCGAACCAGATCGACCAGGAGAAGTTGTTCTTCACCTGCTGAAGGTATAACCTGAAAGAACCAAATGTATGGCACAGATTATCATCACAGACAATGGCTATGCCAAACTTAAGGCAACTGGCCTCATGGGATTGAAGTGATGGTAACCAACACTTCATCCAGAGACTTGGTACCACTTACTCTTCTGAAAAATTCAGGAAGATTAATCAGTTCTAAAATGGTAGCTCCCTGACAGTACAGCTGCTAATTAGAAATATAAATATTGTCCATATTTCATTGTATTTTTTTCCACTGGAATGTCTGAATTTTTTCTTGCTGCTTCTAACACTGAAAGCTATTACCACTATTTGAAATGACCACTGTATAACACATACCTTTGTCCTAGAAGTATTTTTATTTTGCCTCCTTTCATTCCATACAAAGGCAATGGCAGCCATGAAGTGAACTCCATGATTCATTGAAATTGGACCCAAAAGTTCCAGAATCTGTTGCCTCAAATTCTGAAAAGTGAAAGCAGAACACATGTTCCTTTAGATAAGCACCTCAGCATTCTGTTTAAAACAACTAGCTACGAGGCCATATTTGGATGGCAACTATCACTAACTTTTATAAAAATGAAATACTACACTAGATAAGCTGAATTCAAACTGGACTTTTTCATATACAGGACATGCTGAATAATCTTTTGAATGATACAGATTTGGGTAAATTAAAGGAAAGCTGGGATGTACAGAAAACTTGATTTACTGTTTAACCAGAGTACAAGAGTTTATCTTTTTTTTCCACAGAAGATTCATAATATTATAGACCATGAAGAAATTTATCCCTGTCCTTGTAATGGGTAGAAAACACTACAGGCAGCACAAATATGACCATGGATGCTGTTTGTGAAAAGATGTGGAGTCCTATTCCTTCAACTTGCATGACAAAGCTTGAAAAGGATATAACAGCATCACCAAAAACAGTATCTGAGAGTAATCAAATGATCTGAGGAAACCTTATTTTAAATAATTTCAAATTAAATGTTTTCCTATTTAATACCATGAAATCTAAGAAGTTTGAATGGATATGAAGGTGAGGCAGCATTCTCAGTATAATCTTATTTGACTCCTTCTCAGCATCTCTTCTTTATGATCACTAGCTCACTATCTGCTACATTTCCCCATGCAGTGACATCACTGTATGGGAACTGAATGAATAAAGGACCTAATGCACAAGTGTACTTACATAGTACTAGATGTTTTAAGAGGAGAGTTCTGCTTGGTTAAGATTTTACATTACTACTGCATATCTTTTGAGGGGCAAAAGTGTAGCTTAAATCTTTTTAGGATGGATTTCATTTTCTTTTCAGGAAACCAAGAGGTGAGACATTATTGTACTGAACCAATACACTTGAGTTTAAAAGCATATTCAATACACATTTATAAAAGCTTTGTTCGTGGAGTGAGTGAGCAGATGAGGACAAAGGTAATAAAACAGATTTAGAGTTAGGGGAATGGAATTCAAATTATTTTGACAGAGGTATTAATGAACAACATAAAAGATATTATCCCTGATATTCTGACCTTTGTTGACCCAAGATTAATAGTGGTAACAGACGCAGCAGCAGCAGCAGTAGTTTTCTCTGAGGAATCCGCAAGATGCAGGATGCTCCACAGCAAAGTCACAGAAGCCATGATCATGTGCAAGATAGATAGTATCCCATTGCGTGCTTCAATCAAGTGCTTCTGATCCACATTAACCAAAAGCTAGTGCGTATTCAGGGGAGAGAAGAGGAACATTAAATAGCTACATAAACAGCATAATTAAAAGAGTGTAAACTGAGATTTAAATGACACAGGAGTTTTCAACCTTAACTCTTTTTCAAAACAGTTTTTCAGTAAGTCTTACAGTGCATACAGATTTTGATACTGTTGAAATGACAGTTAAAGAACCTTTTGACTCAGCTGTGCGGTACCAAATGTATTGTGAACATGTGAGGCCTCATGTCTTCAGCAATGAATTTTGTATCATCTGCCTATTCCTTTGCAAATCAATTATTTCAGAATTTTAAGTGTAACAAATACTCTAGGCAAAATTATTAACTTACATGAACAAAAACCACTTTTTTAGTCACTCTTAAAAGAATGGAAGGCAAAGAGATATAAGAACAGGGAAAAATGTACAAAAACAAGACTACAGAGAGGAAAAGGCAAAAGCCTCTTACAGAATCTGGGCCAAATTCTTAACTGAGACTATGCTCAGAATATCAGATCTAAAAATATTGCTTGACTTATAAGACAAATTGTGAATACACAGAAGGAGCAGAATGATAATGTTTTGACATACTGCAAGATGAACACAGTCCAGACAGAAAGCAATAAGATAAGCAATCAGTCTGGGAAGTTCCACAAAATAATAGCAGCTTTAAAAAGTGGAAATTTAGAGGTCTGAAAGTTAAGGAATTAAAACTTTAGTTATGTTAGGGTAAAAAAAAAACCCAACCAAAACAGGCAATACAAGCAAACAAATCTTAAAAGTATAATTCATGGAAAATTGTTTTTTCTGTTTGAGATATGCATGTTATCAATTAAAAAACACACTTAAAGCTAAACCAATATATTTGGCATTTTTCCCACTCAGATTTTCATATCTGCTAATATAATCACAGTACTTAATTTGACATGTACTGCACAGGAATCTCTCAGACATCAAATACATTTACCTGATGATACTGTGTGGATGGATCCAGGAGGCAGTAATGAATTATTGTTGTGATCCCTTCTAGTAAAGTAAGAACCATATCAGGGGGAGTGACCGATGCCATCCAGAGAGGCCTAAAAGAGATTCATTTTTTTAAAATGGGTTATTCTGATGATACAGCAATTCCACCCAATCAAATGTACTAAAAAAGGTTACAGAACTCTAAATACACATACCTATTATCAGACAATCCTGTTTCATATTTATACTGCTGAATTAAATTATCCAAGTTCCTGCAGAGCTGAAGAGTCACTGAAACAACCACCCTTTGAAGAACTTTTCCCATGTAAGGCAATGTAGAAGTGATAAGGCCAATCCACTGGGGATGCATTTTACAGGCACAGTGCTGGTGTAAAGCTCGTATCACTGCACAGAGAAACATGCCTTGGCAGGTTATTGGCTGGGAATGTAAGTATTGAAGAGAAGTCATCGGCTGCTGGGGACTGATGTGCTCCAGGTCCGTTACGACAAAGTCAAACCCCGTTTCATTTTCTTCAGGCACAGTCATTACTCTGTGTTCCAGCACAATCAGCCGCTGAAGTACTTTCAAAAGCTGTGACTGCAGAGTACTGCCATTGTCAAATTCATCTTCAGAAAAATTTATAAGGCTGTCTTCAGAGAAACCTTCTTCTACAGCCACTATGTTTTTTCCAGCTGTCTTTTCACTGTGCCATTTCTGTGCACTGAAGATAGAAGACAGCAGACAATGCAGGATCACTTTCTGAACCTTGCACTTGGACAACATGTCTGAAATAAAGCTAGGAAAACCCTTGGCAGAGCTTTCTATCACTTTTGCCAACTCAGCAAAGAGAAGTGTCAGAATTTCTATACTCATCATTTGCATATTACGGTTTCCTATTAGATCTTGTGAGGTGACTTTCACATGAGTTGGATAGTGGCTCCGCATGTAGTACAAACACAGGGAGATAAGAATTTCTATGTACATGGAGCTCCGAAAGTTATGGTTAGAATCAACTGGTATGTGACTGTAGAAATCCTTGCCCATAACAGATATCCGATGCCTGGCTAGAAGATTCTGGAGCAATGAAAGCTGAGGAGTGTATGCATTGTTGACACTGGTAGTGGAGATGGCACTTACAAAAGCTGAAGGATTTGTTTTCAGAATCGCTTTAATTGCAGAAAAAGCATACAATGTCCTTGAAGAGTCATACAGCTGGAGATAAAGCAGCACATGTTGATACAGTGGATGAATATTGAAGTTAGGAGATTTTCGCATTCCTGGGGACCCCACATCACTTTCTATTTCTGAAATTTCTCCTTCTCCACAACTGTACCAATTTTCTAAATCAAGACCATCACTAAAGAAGACATTTGTTTGCTTAAGCTTTTCTGTTTGTGCTTTCTTCTTGTCTTCATCTTTCTTTTTGGCTATTTTCACCTTAGGTTTTGCACCTGGTTGCTTACCAGCCTCTTTAACAATTGTTTCTTTTTCTGACATCTTCTCTGGTAGCTTTCCTTTAAAGCTGAACTGAATACTGCTGTGGCTTCGCTTTCTGGACTTTGATTCAGTGGAAGAAAGAGTGAGATCAGAGCAGGATTGCTGGCTTTCTGCAATACAGGGTGAAGAGTTATTTCTTGAAATTTCATCTCCTAAGCTCTCAAGTCCAGTCTCAGTTGAGGCTGATAGCAACTGCGAGCTGTCATTACTAATTAAACTACTCTGACTACTTTCAATATTTTGATCATCATTTTTTGTCACCTCTACAGGGTTATCCAAAGAACTGAATTTACATGAAGTATCCTCAGAGGGTATACTATCTTTAGCTAGCTCATCCTCTTCTCCAAGACCCCTTACAACTTTGCATATAAGATCTGTAACCACTTGTTGCACAATTTCATCAGGTGAGTCTTCTTTCAGAGTCTGAGAGCTATCTTGAGCACTCAGGCTTTCTGTTTCCACTTCATAACTGATGTTGTCTCCAGTAGATGACTGAGAACAGCCTGAGTCAGAACTCTGCAGTATTTCAACTTGATGGTCAGGAAGGTCAAAATCAGACACAACCATTGGTATGGTCTCACTGCTGGTACTTAACAAGGAAAGCCTGTCACTCAGAGGGTTGACAGTCAGGCTGAAGTTCTCCATTTCATCCATAGCAAGTTGTTTTTCATTGCCTTCTTTAGGTATAATAAGTTGTCCTTGGCTCACAGGCATATGAGAAAATGCTTAAAGAACGCAAAAAAATAGATATGCCTAAGTTTTCTTCAGAATAATAATTTAAAATTAAAATTTAGATTTTAAACAATTATTAAGACTTCAGATTATAGACATAGTAAATAGTGTCTCTCTGTTTCACAGTAGAAAAACAATGTTAATATGCAAATTACACATTCACATAAACAAAGCAAGATTACTTTAGCTGCACACCTTAGCTAAACAACATAATTCTACCATGAAATATTAGGCAGTCTTATCTGCTTTTGTTTTCATAAAAAAAGAATTAGTAGTATAGTACTAAAATTGCACAATATGTGCAAACACCTTCAAACCTTATTGGTATGTTTTCAGCCAGCCTTAAGTCAATGGTCATATCTCATAAAAGTATTTAATTTCTTGGTTAAGCTTTAAGCCATATTCTTAAGTTCTACCGAGGCTCCGCAAGACATAAGAAAACGTGCTGCATTAGAATACTTGCATATCATCTTAATTTGAGAACAATAAAACTTCAGTGATACTTGGGACACCCAAACTTGAACTAGAAAAAGCCCACACAAACGCACATATAAGCAGTAGCTACTCCAACACCTAGGTTTTCTGAGTCACCCTCAAAAATTTCTATGTTTTTAATGTTGCATGTAAACAACAGGTAAAGAAATTAATTAAGGAACTTCCTCCAATCTTCTTGCGTACATACCATCAGCACAGCTAAACTTCTGCATGAACTGCTTTTCACTTTCTTCTTCAGGGTGACTGGGAGATTTAGTCCAGTAACATTCAGCCTGAACTCGCTGAACAGAAACGCGTTGAGTTTTTGGATGAAGAAGCAGCAGGAGCAAAGGTTCAAGAACCCTTGCTATATCATGTCTTTGAAGAACTTGATTTAACCAGGCTTGCCCCACTGACCATGTAGAACCATCCAAGCTATTGAGGCTGTCCAGCATAATAAACAAAGATCTAGAAGAGAAAGAAAAATGAATCTAGCAGAAATTCTACACTCCTCACATAGTAATTCCATTTTAATTTATGACAAATTTTAACCTTAGTATGTATATCAGTGTCTTCTCCATGTAAACAGTATTTTCTTTGGAATCCAAACTTTGCAACCTGAAGCTTTATATTTCAGTTTAGTCTAACGAAGAAATGGCCATGAAGAAATGGCCAGGAAGAGCTAGTAATAAAGTCAATTAAGACAGCTGGCCTAATAGTAGCAGTTGTATAGTCAGTTCAAGTATGTGTACAGCTGCTGGCACACAACAAGCTTTTGTTGCCTTCTGAGTGCTAGTGCCACTAAAAGATACACAATTTTAAAAACCAATTCACAATGATATATGGAAAAGAAAAGATAACTTATTCAAAGATCTTGTCTTCAGGAGCAGAGAGGAGAAATATACTTGACAATTCATCAGTTCCGGCTGTCATTATTTTCTTATATTAGTAGTTTTAGCCTCTAGAATCCTTTCCAGACTTGGGGAAAAAGAATATATAGATTGTACTCTGTACTGTTTTACATCCTCCAGTAGTACATGTTCAAAAACTCTTAGCTGTATGCACAGAATTTATCACCACTTGTACAATGAGTGACAGTATCAAGCCAAAGATATAATAGCCTTTTTACTCCACTTCCTACAGTTAGGTATGCATTAGGAAATATAAATAAGCACTTTCCCCTAACACTTGTGCTAGCTAAGGAAGACAAAACTAGTTCAGCGTCCAGATCATTCAGCTCTGTGAAGGTAGTCTGATATCAGAAAACAAAACAGAAATCCTGTGTTGCTTGCCATAAACGACCTCTTAAACAAAACACACAAAACAGATTAAGCAAGAGAACTTTCATGTTTTAGCATTTGCTTGCAATTTTTTTCTTAAGTCTTCTTAGTTTTACTATTACTTGGATTTCATATAATTCACTTCTGGGTTAACTTCTTCCTCCTGCTTTTGTTTTCATCAAAACACAGCAGAAACTCAGATATTAAGCTCAATATACACCACATGATTTTAACCACAGTGGTAGTCAATACAACCATTACTTTCCTACTCTTTATAGTTTCCAGAAGAAACTTACAGCTTACATAACCATTCAATTTTGTCTACAAAACTCATTCTTTCCTATTTCCTTGCTCTCAGAGTTACTCTGTAGTTCTCCAATTTGTAAACAGCCTGTGTTGCCAGTATAATGTAGGTAAAGATTTTGAAGCAAAATTATTTCAACTGAATCATGCTTGCCATCACCAACCTGTCAAAGGTGCGGCCAAAGGAAGAAGACTTGTTAATATGAAGGTCTCTGGTGAGATGCCATAGCACTGCAAACTTGGCATGAGCTTCCATTCTTACTTTCTGCGGACCAAATCATAAGTTAGATCTAACAGAACGTAACAACATCTGGTAAGAACTGAAAAAAGAAAGAGCCATAGAGCAGCTTAAAAGATACAATGAAATTATTAAAATTTTTTATTAAAATCTTTTTGGCTATGTGTTCAAGTACTATTTTCTAATCTTAGAACCAGTAATAGCCAGCAATATGTCTCTGTGAACCATTTAGTACTGTGAAAGGATTCTCCCCCATCTTGACCTTAACTCACTTAGTTTCAAAGTCTACCTTGAAAAAAGTTTTAAATACTTAGTGTGGTAGCTTGAGCAATACTTATTTTACTTTCGCAAGTTGCACAACTCTGTTTTCAGTGACATTATCTCAGCACCAAAAGAGAACATTAAGAAATGTACAAGATTTTCCACATGAAAACTCAAGCAAAAAGAGACAGAGAAAAGTGGCAGAGAAAGAAGAAAAATTTTTAGATATAGTGTCTGGAGTGATGGGATTAAACACAGTATGCATGGCAACAAGGGAATGAAAATAAGTTGACTAGAAAGATACACAATAATTTTCTAGCTAGATATGTTGTAGATAGAGTTCTTCACTAACATGTCAAATTTAGCTGTGGAACTTTGAATTTTATTTGGACTAATGGGACTGGCTTACTGCCCAAAGGACTTCTAATGACTAGTAATAATACGTAGAATATTTCATAGAATCATAGGATACCCTCAGCTGGAAGGGACCCAAAGGGATCATCGAAGTCCAGCTAATACATTTAATGGTGAAAATGGTCTAAAGTAGTAATTGTTATGTCTATCTCTTTACTGTGGCTGATCAAAGCAAAGAGTCATTCCAGCAAGGCTGCAAACAACAGTAAATGTCATGCTATGATTTGAAGACATGTATAAAAACAGCTTTACCCAAGAGACAAGGAAGCTCTAAGCAGTTGTAGGGGTCAACAAAGCACCAGCAGTCAGGGTAAGCACACCAAATAAAACATCAAATACTTTCAAGTACAGTAAGGGCTCAAACTAAATTACTAGATGATAAGCAGAGACAAGAGGACAAAGATTTTCAGTTGTTTGTTCTAAAAAATATATTGTTATAGGGAATGAGAAATAGGTATATTTACCTTTCAACAAAATGAAATAAACCCAAAAACTGTTAAAACCACTGTGACAATCCAGCATACTTCCAGAATTCTTTTGCATCATACAACTTAAGAAGCTTTGCAACAGCTAATAAAACCAGTATCTACCATAATAATGAAAACTTTAAGCAAAAGCTATGAAAATTACAGAAAGGACAAAGGGCAGATCACATTAGACATAAACGAAAACCAAAATATCCTACAAAAAAACCCAAACAAAAAAACAAACCAAAAGAGAGAACAGGACTCTAGAAAGTAAAGCAAACATTACTTGTATTTAGAAAAATATGCTTCTTACAGGAAAATAACTCACAACATTGCTGCAAAATACAAACAGTTACACAAAACAATTCACTAGCATCTGCTGAATAGAGTGAAAATACCAGTTCTCAAACACACACAGATTACTCCATGTGAGCCCTTGCAATTCATGCTGGGAAAATGTAAGAAATCACAGTTTTCACAGGAAGGCTGGCAGAAATGAGTGCGCCCCACACATCCACATTCACAGCAGTTCACAGACCCGCCTAATAAGTAAACTAAAAATCATCATCAATTTTAACAATATGGCAAGCTGTGAACTGCAGCAAACTGACACAGTGGCTCACATTCACTTTTGTTGACCTGGTAACTGCTTCTGAAGTCACACAAACTTGTGTTGCTAGAGTGTGAAAGCAAGTAATTCCCTACCGTTCATTCTGTTGGGGCTGTGAAAACAATTCATAGACTTAAAATTTAAAGCACTACAAAGGCTTCAACTCAAATGTCAAAAATGACAGTCTCTATGTGAAATAAATTGCTAGGTGAGGGAAAAAAATAAAGTACCTGCCATGACAAGAACTCCTACTAACAATAGTGAAAGTTAAGCACATGCTCTATATATTGGGAAGCAGAGCATAACTTTTCATAAGAGATGAAGTCTCCTATGTAAGTCTGTTGCTGAATGCTGAAAAACCTCCTCTGTCTAGCATGAAACTAGAGGCTCATCACAGACCTAAAATAACATTAGAAACTATGTAAGGTGACATTTTTTCAGTATTAGAGTTATGCTCTCATCTGAGGGGAAAAGTCTTTTCTATACATATATTTCTATAGTTATACACTTAACTCATCTTTTAGTAAATATATGAACAACTTGCCTTGTCTCTGTGAGTCAGCTGCTGACTAATAACATCTTCACAAATACTGGAAGATGGAACGAGGTTGTGCAGCTGGTAGAAGAGCTCCACACTCTTCTGATGATGCTGAGGAGTTCCATCACCCAACTGGTCCCAAAGAGTTAAAGCTATATGCTTTGTACATGAAAAGAAAAGTTGCATGAGACACAAGTGAATAACTATCATGCCTTGTTTTGCTCTAGACTACATTGAGCTCTGTGCAATGACGGGAGACACCACATCTAATGACACTCTATGACCAAGAGGCAATTTGTAAAATGGTTCCTTTTGTATGAACAGAACTGTTTGAAATAATGCAATTACTTACTACACAAAACATTCCTGTTAAGAATCAGAACTCTCAGTCATGTCCAGAAATAAATTTTCATCGAAATATAATTAACTACATAATATATCCCACTAATTATCTTTTGCAAATGATTTCTTACATAAATTACACAGATGCCATGATTGGTGTTTACCAGAGTCCTACATTATGCACATCTTAGTTTCATACCTTTGATGATAAATGCTGCTATTCAATTAGGTTTTGTTTATATACTTAAAATATTCATTTAAACAAGGATTTTCACTCAAGTGGTCAGCAAGAGAATTTCATTTAGATTCTAATACAGGTTACAACCATTATCAAAATATTCAGTAAGAAAATTTGGTTTACCATACCAAGGACGGTAAAGGGGTCAAGGCTGTTATCTTCACCAGAGAGGAAAAGAAGTCTAAAGAAAACAGCAGTAAGATACTGCATCTCACCTTGAAGAAATCTGTCTTTTCAGCCATATATCTCAGATTGCCTTGAGTAAGAGGAGGTCTGATGACAACAGCCACTCTTCCCTGGTTAGGACTAAGAGGCTGAGCGGTTTCCACACTGTTCAGATTTTCTCCAGTGACAAGAGCAACAGACTGAGTCAATCCAACCAAGTCCATCACCAGGGAAATAGTAACCCCCTGAACACTGAAATCACTTGCTTGCTTGCAAGCATTCATTAAAGTCTGTAGCCACAGTGGAGGCTGTACTTGTTCACAGTCTGAAACAAAAATCACAGGTCATACATTCATTTAACAATTTTAGATATTATGGATTTTTCCTCTTTTATCCCATAACCATATGTACAATTGTCCTTTACATTTCATATCTTAATCTGCCCATTGTATGGGCTTAGGAAAATGTATGCAAGATAATTCCTGATGTATCTTTAAAATAATCAAATTAAGAATGCAATACTACATCACTTCAAACATTTAGTAACCAAAAATGAATAAAAAAACTTGAACATGGAAGAGAAAAATAAATTCTATGGAAATGCATCCAATGATTTCAAGCTTTAGGCAAAACTGAACTTTCAGTAGTTTGTAAATCCTTTCATTCACTTTTCTCCTTCTCAAAATTCTTGACCAGCAATCAGATTTTAACACTGTAGTTCAGAGTCTGGAATAATTCTTTATATTTTATAGAGATATAAAAATATAAATTCCTAGGACAATATCATATATTATCTTATATATTATAATAGACATACAAATAGAATTATTTACATATATGTTAAGTTTAAACTGACCAAAAAAAAAAAAAAGGTATTTTCCTGGCAATACTTAAAAAATAAAATTTTCTGTGAAAATTGATGTCTTGGGTGCAGAAACTTGATCCTATGAGACCACACTCTGTTTTCACTGTAGTTGTTTTTATCCCCTTCTTACTGTCCCCTCTCTTAATTACATACTCTGGCATGATAGTGGAAGTGTCTTTCTCTGAAGTTCACAGTCAACTCTCCAAGTAAATATTGCACCCTTTTATTTTAGAGATACCAAAGTAACTTCTCTTAAAACTTCAAAAGGACTCTATCGATCATGTTCCTAAAAAGGCAAATGTTTCTAGAATCAGACACAAGTGAAGAAATGCTATTTAATAGGCACAAATACAGCATCTATTTAGAATTAAGTGAAGAACAATGCAATTTCTAATTTATATCCATAGCAGGTAATTTTGAAATGTAAACTGGAGTCTGAATATATCTAACAATTCCATATAGTGTTGTAGAGTTTGCAGATATAACCATCATTCTCAGCTCCACTTAGTTCCCTTTTTAATTTCTCCTATTAAAGATAGCTGAGACTTTAAGCATACAGCAAAATTTAAGCACAATTATGTTCTATCAATATCAGATTCATTAGGCTCCTTCAAATAAACTGACTGATGACTCTCAAGGGTGATTAAGAGCAATTGGGTCACATCAGTAATGCAACCTATCAAAAACATATTCAAAATTTAGGAACTTTTCAATAAAAACCAGTCTCTTCTGCAGTAATCAGAATATCAATCACCCATATCAATAAATAGAGTGGTGTGAGAATTATGGTAACTGTCTTCCATTCTCTGTTCTACTGGAATTCTCTGTTATAGGAGGTTGGTTGGACTCCTGGACAGCTATGCAGCCCTATTCCCATCACTATTCCCATCTCCCCTGCCATTCTGTACAACTGATGTTTTCATTTGAAACAAAATCCTTCCTATTGATTTTACTCACCTACAATTTATGCTTATTCCTCAAACTTACACTGTTTAAATAGACTGCAAATAAGACATCACAAATGGGAAGGTTCAGATGATGAACAAGAACCACAAATTCAAGCCATTTAACAAAAATTAAAAGGATTCCTAGAATCACTGCCTTAATATGAGGCACCTACCACTCAAACTCTACTGGCCTTTTGCTCTACAATGCACAAAGCAGTGATAATCGAAAGTGCTTTGTGCACAAAAAAGTAATACACAAACAGCTGACTTTTAAATATTTTTAGCCTTTGGACACAACATTTATTTGTAAGCCACTAGTGTTTGGGGAAAATAAATAAAAAATTCACACTTTCAGGGTCATATCCTGTGATAGATCTTTTACGCAAGGCAGCAAATCTTTAGTATTGTAATACCCTTAATTAATAAACAGCTATAACCAAGTTGCCTTCAAGTGACATTATTATTGGATATGTCTGGATGTTACAAAGTCACATATATGCTCTGCTCCTGGCTGTATAATGAAGACATACACAACACATCTTAAAGACCACAGAAACAGAAGCAGCGGTCATGTCAAATTAACATGATTGTTTCCAAAAGCCAAAAAACTATTCACCTCCAAGCACTGCCAACCAATTAAGCCTTTAACAGATCTTGAATATTGTGGGTAAAACCCAAAGAGTTGCAACAATGCAGTTTCCTAGCAAAAAATAAAATCACAGAAGATGACTGTGACAGTAGCCAAAATTATTTTAACTATTCCTTACATTCTCCAAGCATATCCACCACGACACCATTTTAAGGAGCAATTCTTAAAAGGCAGACCAGAAGTAGAACAAAAAGTGGAACTGTAAATGGAAGACTACAGACTGTAAAAAGTATTGTCCATCTAGAACATCACATTTTACAGTAACCCACAACTGTCAATCATTTCTCTATATCTGAATGGTTTCACCTATTATGAATAGATCCACATTTCACAAAACTCACCATTTTTATTTTGTTTCTTAATGCAACAATAGCTAGATTTTTTTGCAAGGACTGTTCCTTTAACAGGAACAAAGTAGACTTAGTTAATTTTTAATCTGGTAAGATTTTTATTGGGCAGCAGCTTACAATTTCCATGTACTGCCAAAGTGATCAATGTGCACATCAATCCAAAACTGCTAAAATGAAGGTAAAAACATACTTGATGTGAGCTGTGGCCATTACAAAATATTACAAAGAAAACATTGTGGATTCCTACAGTAAAGAGGAACACCTGACAATCTAGAGTCTACTCCCAGGCTTCAGTTTGCATAATTTATATTTGCCACCTTAATATTGATTAGTAGCAAATCCCATGCCAACAATTTCTTAAAAACCTATGAGAAAATAATTTGGTTTCCAAAAAGCAAATGAATCAATACAGAAGAAAACTTATATTTCTGAGAGCAACAGCAACACACACAAAGAAGGAATACTTTACTCTAAATTTTTTGGAGAAAAAAAATAATTGATATTTTAAGAGCAAAGAACAGATAAGAGTGCAGCTTACCAACTTCAGGCTTCCCAGGATGTAATTCTGAAGTACGGTTTCCCTCAGCAATGTAAACAGGAAAGCTTGAACATTCAAGATACAGCTGACAAGCAGCAATAAAGGCAGGAAGGTATTCTTTCGGTGGTGTTTTCTTGTTCGCTTTCTTTACCTTAGTATCATCTTGTGATTCTCTGTCCCATTTTGTGCTCTGTCCTTGCACTCTAAAGGGGTCTGCTGGAAGCTCTGCCCCTAAGGGCTGAGACAGGGAACTACTCTGAATGATATAGAGGTTGATAAATCTGGTTAAAAACTGTTGGACATACTCCAAACAGCACTGCATTGCAGTCTTTTGGATCGTTTTCCCAGTACGAGTTGCTGTCCCCTGTGTCATTAGGGAAGGAGGCTGTACAATGGTCTCCTCAGATCCCACAGTTGATGCTGTCTCAGTCTCTGAGGACGTGCTACCAATAATAGGAATGCCAAGTGCACTGTGACTTTCATTCAGTGCTCTATCAATGTCATCAGTTGTATCTGCCTGGTATTGTACAAAGTCAGTGAATCCACTTTCCGATGATCGACTGCTTGGAGGATTTTCACCATCTTCAAACACATCAGGATTTTCAAGTGAAACTGATGGCACCTGAGTCAAATAAAAGTTTAATGACTGTTCAAAATGGGTCATTGTAGTCTTACTGAGAAAATATTTGCACCTTCATTTGAAAGCAACAATTTTATTTCACAGTATTAAATCTATTCATATAAATAAATTTCATGCAAAACAATGTTTGGTGCTTCAGTAAGCCCACCAGACCAAGGTAGCAATAAAAAAAATTGCTTATCAAGTAAAATATTTTAAATATTATTGCTTTTAATATTTTCTTCATATCATAATAATTTCTACTTTATTATGAAAGAATGCTGATATACGTAGGCACGGGTATTATTAATATATACAGCACCATAAACCAAAATATTCACACATCAAAATATTCACACATCCTCACTTCCAGCAGGAAGCAAGACATTGAACTATGTTGCTTATGGTCACTTCAGCTAGCAAGATTATTCTAATACATTAGATTTTAGCATGTTTACAAAATAGACAAGATGTTTATCTATTAATCTGTTAATGCTGCAGCAAAAAGGAGTAAAAAATGCCTGTAGACAAAGGAGGAAAAAAGGAGATCTCAGCCAAGGAGAATGGGAAGACTTGTGAGAGTAGGAAAAAGTATACGCTTCTCTGATCACACTTTTGAAGTTCTCACTACACACGTAAATAATCACATTAAATATTAAATTATTTTTACCTAATGACTTTCTAAATACATTAAGGATAGAAGAACCACAACTGTCAAAGTTTTGTCTCATTTGAAAGGCACAATCAGCATCACTCAATATAACTACAAGTTGTCAAAACATCTTTAAAAAGTGAATTGTGGAACTGTAAATAAAGAATAAAATCTTCCATAACCTAAAAAACATTTTCCCTCCACTTCCACATTTACACTAATACAGTCAGCTCAATTTATCAGTCAAATGTATGCTCCTTGACTTCAGAAACGGTCTATTAATTGTGTACGGAATCTTAATTTATAGGTATGTATGTGGTACAACTTTATTTAACCAGCATCTTTCTTTTTATATACCAATCCTCAGATTTGGAAGTTGGGGATTTTGTTCAAATACAGAGTTACAATTATGAAAGAAGATACAAGCTTTTTCTTTAAAAACTACTAATCATTTGCAACTAGAAATAAAATAAATAATCTCCTCAGAAATAAGAAGGATTGTTCCAGAAACATGTTCTTCATGACTCACTGTGCACCTTAATACCCCATCAATTCAGAACATGCAAAACATGATGAATGATTTTTACTCAAAAAGAACCTACTGTGGCTTTCTGGACTGCTCTAACTCTCTGTAGTCTTCTTCGTAACTGGCCCTGCTGAGAATGTGTGGTAGGGAAACAACTGAAACAAAAATGCATTAATTGGTGGAAGTAGATGCAGGTTCTCTCACACTTCTGATCCTGCTATCTTACAGGAGATGGCAGATGTGGTCTGAGATCTAACAGGTACAGAAATTGTTTTGCTGTCTCACATCCTAAATACAGAATTTGAGCATACTGTAAAAGTATGAGTAACTTTTCCCATTAATAAATAAAACTATTGACATCATTAGATATGGTGAATGATGTCTTGCTTTACTAGAGATGGTGTAAAAATGAAAATTTGTTTGAGACAGTATCACAGAAAACAGTGAAAGCTATATACTAAAAAGCTTGGAAAGACATAAATGGTGACCCCATTTCATAAAATACAATGTAAAAGCCATTAGAAACATGGCAATTCATGTCAGTCTATCAGAAACCACGGCCTCATATGAGTCAGTTGTAACTGAATGCAAAAGGCCGATGAAGGTTCAAAGGGCAACACCATTCAATTAAAAAAAGGGTCTATTGAAAAAAAACAACACCCACAAACCAACCCAAAACCCCAAAAGAACAAAACCAGGCAGGTATCAACTAGCTAGAAAGAATCAGGATAAGATCCTCAATAAATCATGATGGAGTCCTAATGGACAAGGTGAACATGAGCCAGCAGCAGACCCTTCTGGTGAACAAGGCCAACCACATAAAGGACAGTACTAGCAAAAGTACAGTCAGCAATTCACGGGGAGCGATCAGTCCCCTCAGCTCAGCAAGTTTAAGCCCACAACCAGAATACTGTGTCCAAGTTCGTACTCAGCAGTACAAAACAAACACTGATGTACCGAGTCCAGTGGAAGGCCACCACAGGAGCTCCTGACACAGTAGAAAAGCTTAAGAGAGCTGGATCTATTTAGTTTAAAGGAATGCTAAAAGTTGTGGAGGGTGTGAAGGTGTCTTTATTGCTGTCTGTGAGTTCCTAATAGGTAGCTGAAAAGATGGAGGTGTGCTCAGAAATCCACAGTGAAAGAGCAATAGGCAACCAACATGAGCTGCAGCAGTGGAAAGTCTGATTAAAAAACAGAGTGCAAACAAACAAGCTGTACAGAGAAGTCGTGGTAACCTCATCCTTGAAGATACTCAAAACTAAGATGGATCTGATCCTGAGTGACATAACATAACTTTAAAGTAAAATCTAACTTCGAAATCAGCCCCGCTTTGAGCCATGCTCTGCAACTGTCACTTCAAACCTAATTTATTCTATGATGTTTCCCTATTTTCTTCAGCTGGAAAACAAGGATTTCAGGGCATGTCACTTAACATACCTCACAAAACCATGGTTGTGTAGACCAAACTAAACAATGCTAAAAGAGAAAGAGTTGCTGGCTGGTTTATTTCTTTTATTTCTCAATTAAATGATTCTAAAAGCTTAATAGTGGCAGTAAAATAAGTGATGGCTATTAATCCGATGCACATAGAGAAGAATTTAACTATGCCTGATAAATAACCAAAATGGTGAATTCTTTTGAGTCCAGTTATTCTACTTGATCATACCCTTGAAGTGCATTAGAAACTTTAGTTGATTAGTTTATTCTTAGGCCCTGATTCTGACGTGATTTATATATGTATAATAGTAAATCTGGATAAAATTCCCTAAGACTCAAGAAATTGTACCAAAATTATAATCTCTCTTGATGATCCAAGATTCTCATGTATTGTATATTAAACTAAAATCTAATCAAAGAACTGTAGGTGGTTTGGCACAGACTTAGAAAGCACACTTTTGCTTTCCACACAAGAAGCATTTTTCCCAAATGCTGCAAAAATTAATCGGTTACCTTTTTATTTTCCCATTCTTTGATGGAGCTGCTGTGTCCACCAGGAAGCTGCAGAATACCATCCGTACTAGCAGACAGCAATGGAGGCTGAACCTTGCTAAGGATCTTCGAGCAGAGTCTGAGAGAATCAGTAAGCTCAGACAAGTGCAAAGTGTTAAGATGGCTTGTCAATGCAGAAATCATCCTGAGCAACAGCTGAGGCAAGTGTTCCGTCTGTATTTCAATGTAAGTCTCCTAACAAAGTAATAGTAAAAAACTCATTATTATAACAACACCAAATTCCACCCTGAGATACCTGTCATTTGCTTAACCGCATTCTAAATATATGGAACATGGAATAAGGAAAATTATTATCTTAATATCCGAGAATCAGAAATGCATGCTTTACTAAAAATATTTAGAAAATTAACTTTAAAGTTTGATAACAAACAAATAGTAATATATTTAGCTCTTTTTCAAACTATTGCATATTGTTGATTACACAACAAATGCATTACAAAACAATAAAGCAAAAGAATGATACTATTATTTTAATAACCTTAAGATGACAGTTTAAGAATGAAAGATAAGTTATTAAGAACTTAAGGAAAAACAGGCTGATTGCCATACCTGACACAGCACTCTCATACTTCTAGTAGGCTTTAAAATGAAAAAGCAAAGAATTGAGGAAAGACAGCTATAGAAAGAAGTTCCAACAGTCTTTGCCACATTAAGCAATGACAATAGAAAAAAGAAGATACATCTTATCATGACATTTAAAAGATCCATAAAAGAAAGCTGCACATTTAAACTACCATATCAAACTACGAAAGACTATACTTGTAAAGAATACAGAGGAAAAAAAAAAATGAGGACAGACTAAAATTTTCAGGTATAAGCATCATAAAAATCACTTCAGTTATGTCCAACCAGTCTATCAAAAATCATACAATGAAACAAAAACTCCTTTCAGTGGTGTCCACCAATTTATGGCCATATATTTTCAGGAAAAGCAAGTAATAAACCACACATAGTATTTCTGTAGACTATAAATATACATAATCACAATATTAGCAATGAATAAAGCAATTCTTACCAAAGAAACAATATCCAACAAAAAATCCACTAACATGCAGAAATTTGTCAGAGGTAACTCAGATTGCTCACTATCACCTCCAGGCCCAGTTTGAAGTCTGGCATGTAGTGTCCTCCTGAAAAATTCAAATAGGCTTTCACAGTATTTTTCCCTTCCCCTTACATTGACCATATTTCTGTAACTTAATGCAAAGCTGTATACATTGGGGATACAATACAGCAGCTCAGGTAGAAAAAGGGAAAAAAAGCCCAAAAAACATTCTCCAGATTTCACTTATTTATTAATAAGGGAATTGGGTATCCATGTTTACAGTAACATTATTTATATGTAGAGAAATACTAACTTGCTTCTTAGCTGGCTGTAGATGACTTTGTTTACTTTAGCAATTCAGTTCAACACACAAAAATCAAGTCATAGACATGTTGGAAGTAATTTCATCTAGTTCAACCTCTCACTCTGAGCAGGACTGCTAAAAATGCTAGATAAATTCACCCACAGTTTCCTCTAGCAGAGTTCTGCAAATCTCATAAGGAAGCTCCACAGCCTTCCTGGCTTCCACTGTTTCACCTCTTCCACTGCTGCACTATGTTTTTAGCAAAGCATTTCTGAATGTCCATGCTGAACCCTTGAGCCAACACTTGTTCCTGTCTCTTGTTTTTCATCAGCTGTTACCAAAGCTATGGCTGTATCAATTTGGAAGTGCCCTTCAGGAAGTCATAGGCTGCCATTCAATTTCCCTCTTTGCCAGGCTAAACCAAACTCACCTACCTCAACCTTCCACGCAGTGTCCTAAGACTGACCATCTTAGTAGTTTTCTACTAGAATCTCTTCAGTTTCTCAACACTTCTCCTCAGGTAGGGTGCCCAAAGCTGGACACGATATTCCACATGTGATCTTAGAAACACTAAATGAAAGGAAAAATAACTTCCTTTCACCTGCTGCCCAGGCTCCTCATAATGCAGCCCAGGAAACTGTTTTCTTTACTTAGGACAGCACACTGTTGGCTCATAGACAAATCTGTGTTGAAATATATTAGTATATTAATAAGCAATGAAAACAAACTTTTCTACAAATTTCATTTGAAATGCCTAAATCATCTATCCCTTGCCACAGAAAGAACTCCTGTGCTCCTATGGTCCCTTCATCCCTGTTCCTCCCATTAATATTTTCATTCTCCTTTATTTACTATGTTTTGCTAGATACCCAAGGACTAATCCCATTCTGGACAGACAGAACAAAACAAACTAGCTTTGAGATCACTCTGGAGCATCGCCTTCAGCAGAGGGGCTAATTCTATCTCTTTATTTTACTCAGACATTGAAGCTGTAAGAACTCACATTGCTGAAACCCCCAACCACACTTTGGAAATTGGCCAAAAGATCAAAGTTAAAAGGATGTTAAAAAAGACTAAAGAAGTGAAAAAATACTTACAGACTAAATGATCTCATGAGACTAACTTCTATGAAGAAGCAAGTTAAGAAAAGTTAACTTCAACTTCACACATACAGGGATTAAAAATTATTATTACATACCTACAACACTCTTCAAACCAACGAGCAATGTAATCCCACATATAATAAGGCTCAAAGGAATTGAAAAGAAGATTGGCAGTTTTAATCAATTCTGCTGTTTTCTTGTTTTCTCTCAGCTTGCTGAAAGAAAGTAAAAAGAATGTTTTATATTTTTACACTTCATTTCCAAGTTATGTAACTGCACATCACTGTGAGTTTACCTACTGCCAGTTAACACTGACAAATTATCCTCCCCTCATCCCTACAGTTGTTGCTCTAGGGCTCAGTATGTTGGCAGGCTGCTCATATCAAGGTCTTTTCACAGTTGTTAGGTTTCTTCTCTATTCTTCCTTTAGTATTTGTCTTTTAACCACATTCTTAATAGATCTGTTTTCCCATGATTGTTCCTACTGTTGTTTCTCCCACCCAGGTTTGAACTTCCATCTTCTCTCTACCTTTTAACATACTCAACTCAAATCTTGAAATACTTTATATCCCACTCTGGCTGTCTTGTAGCACTCTTCATTTTCACTCTACCAGAGCATTCATCAGTCTTTTTGTTTTTTTTTTTTAACTGAAGAACACAGATGTAAAAATACCACAACTCATCAAACAAGCATTTTTGTCATAGAAAAAGAACATATGCTAAATATTAAAAAAAGTAAAATAATCAAGCCATAACCCTTCAAAGCTTTGCATTGAACACGGAAGTTGCAGTTCAGGTCAATAGATCCTGTACCATGAAGAAAATGGGTTACAGTCTCACAGCCTTCATTGTCATGATTTCAGCAACAGAGAGATGTATTACTTAATACAAAATATATTCTACTCATTATTTACCTGCTTAGTTGTGTGTGATCCTTGTTGAAAGAGGGTTCTGTCTGAAGCTCCAGTTCTGCTTTGCACTGTGTATATAATGTTCGAAACACTTCAATCAATACATCCTCTAGGATGGCAGGGCCTATGGAGAAATACCAGTAGTCACACTCTGGCATTACAGCACTGCCAACAGTCCACAGCTGAAAGCTATCCAAATAATTAGCTAGCTTTGGTCACTGAAACCATAAAATTCCTTCTGGTCCAATCTCATAAACTACCTCAATGGCAGAAGGCTTGTTTTTTGGTTTTTTTTGCATTCCAGAAATGCTCAAAAAATTGTAATGCCTGGGAGGTACACAAAGCACAAGCGGGGTTCTTTTGACAATGTGTGCATACAATGACAGATGGATACAGACACACCTAGTTCAAAGCTACACAGTCAGAGCAGTATAGCCCATGCTGAAGCCAACACACCCACTTGGAGGGATTATCAGCTCAGCTCAGTAACATGTAAATGTGACTACATGGATTCCTGATCAACGCTAGCTTTCAATGAAACAGTTTCAAATAGTCACCCATAAGCCAGCTCAAGCTGTTATAATTCAGACAATATACCCAAATATTTACATACAAATATAAGAAAAAATATTATGAGCATCTTCCTTCAATTTGAAGCAGCGATTTTTTTTATTTCCCGATATAGTCTGCAGAATACTTTTTGTAAGTATTTTCGAAAGTGTGCACCTGCAGCCCAGAAAACCAACCACATCCTGAGCTGCACCAAAGGAAGAATGGTCAGCAGGTTGAGGGAGGTGATTCTCCCCTTTTACTCTGCCCTGGAGAGTCACAGCCTGAAGCACTACATCCAGCTCTGGAACTCCCAGCATAAGAAGGACATGGACCTGCTGGAGCAAGTCCAGAGAAAAGCCACAAAGATGATCAGTGGGATGGAGCACATCTCCTGTGCAGATAGACAGAGAGATGGGGTAGTTCAGCCTGGAGAAGAGAAGGCTCCCGGGAAACCTCACTGTGGCCCTTTGGTGCTTTAAGGGGGCTTATAAAAAAGACAGGGAGAGAGAATTTTTATATAGGCAGACAGTGATAGGACATGGGGGAAGAGATTTAAATTAAAAGAGAAGATATTTAAATCAGGCATTAGGAAGAAATTCTTTACCCAGGGGCTAACAAGGCTGTCCACAGAAGTTGTGGATGTCCTGTCCCTGGAAGTATTCAAGGCCAGGCTGGACGGGGCTTTGAGCAACCTGGTCTAGTGGAACGTGTCTCTGCCCGTGTCAGGGCATTGGAACTAGATGATCTTTAAGGTCCCTTCCAAGTCAAACCATCCTATGATTCTATGAAATAGCTCCTCCTTCAGGTTTGAGCTGAATCTCAAATCTGAAGAAAAAAACTCCAACTTATTTTGAAAAGAATTCACAAAGTAATCCTGTTTGAAACATCCTTTGCTCTTCATGCTTTTTCCCAGCCTTGTTGAGCTGCCTTTGGTAAGAGTGCACTCACTGAATTAAGTGACAATCCTGTTAGCTTCTTCCATCTCAGTTTGCTGCAAGAATCCTCACAGCTCTGCTACTTCATGAAATCTTAATTTCTGATTCCCAGAAATCAGAAATTAACAAGGAAGATGGCAAATATTTGACAGATGTTTTGCTCTTTGCAGCCTGGCTTAACCACTTCCTTTCAATCTGTAGCTTCTAATTGTATTTTTACATTTTTATTACACCACCCTCAAATCTTAGGACAGATTTCAAAAACGGTTTAGATTTTTTAAAGTCACCTCCAAAATTATATTCCAGTGAAAAAGGCAAGATATCCAACACTGAAGTGTTGTAAATACTTTTGTCCCACAGTCCTCTGCACTCATTTGCTAAAGAGGGCATTTAAACACTTTAAACAGGAGAAAGAAAAATTAAAAAGAAACACCAAAAAGAAATCCAAAAAAAACTACCCATATGACCAAACAAATACTTGCTTCCTCTGCATAAATTCTCCTGAAAAAAAATAATTAACTGTTTTCAGTTTAATATCTACCATCTCTGTTAGATATTAGAAGAAAGAACAGATTATTCCCAAAAGCAACAGCTGAGGTTTTAAAATAGTGAAAGTCACTGTTTGATGAAAGAAATGGAAAAGATCCAATCCACATTTTTTCCGACATGCAGTCAGTTCTCTCTATGACTTTAACTTACTGTTTCCTACGTAGAAGGTAGAAAAAAAATGGCATTTGGTAAAAATGTAACAAATACATTAAATTAAACACAAAACATACATACAGATTGGAAGACCTAAGAAATCCTAGCCTGCCAGTACTAAGAATATAGCTTTTCCAATCTGATCAACAAGAGAGAAATATTCTCACAGTAAAACCACATAAAACAAATTAAAGATTAGAAATAATATGAAAATTACCTAGTTCAGGCTTATCCAGCAAACTGATAAGAATTCGGAAAGGCTTTAAGTCTTGCATTAGCGTGCTTTCTTCTCCCTGCCCATTAACTTGTAATATTCCAACCATTGCCTGCAAAGAGTAAAATCATATCAGGAAAAAAACAAACAAAAAAGAAAAAACAGAAAACGTTAAAAAAACCCCAAAAAGGCATAAGTTGCATATACAGGGAAAATTCTCAGTGGACACCGCTATTTCACCTCACTGCAGCTCACTCTCGTCACGCTGAAGTTTTCTCTCAACTTTGCCTATGAGAATATTTCTGTGGAACAGTACTTGATAACTTGTATATATTTAAAATGAAAATAAAATATTATAAATGGATACCAACTCGATATTTTGTAAGAATAAGAGAGAAGACACAAGAGGTAATGAAGAAATTATTTGAAAAGGTAAGTCATATAGCTATTAAGGGCTTAATAAATAATAATCTGCCCTTCTAGAATTATGTAACAGAAAACTTTCTTGAATAGCAATGACAACTTCAAAACATATGGGAAAACTGAGTGTCTATACCAAAGCAGTTTGGGGAACAAGACGCAGAATTAAAAAAGGCCCAATGAAACTGCAACAGATTTTGCTTAGTTTTCTCTTTGCAGCTGGCTTTACTGTTTGAGCTAAAACTATTGGTTTCTTTCACAGTTTCTAAAAAAGGAGAACAAAGAGAGAGATGGGACAGAACAGTGGCATGAAAACTGGTTTGACCCTGCTATCTGCTATAAACCAAGTATTATCAGCCAGTATCCAGAAAGAAAAACCTTCTGTATTTGAATACGCTTTTGGAAGGTCAGAATTATACTGTATTAGTGAATAAGATGGGGGCAGACTGACAAAGCAAAACACAAAGACTGCTAGGGAAGAAGGTAGAAAGGAGCAATGCTTTAGAAGTCTTTCAAAAAACAGCAAATGGTTTTAGAAGGCATATGCAATTTGTATTATGTAGAGCAAGCCACAGATTCTAATGTCCATAGTCTTTTCAGACAGAAAAGCTTTAATGACACTGATTAAGTCAGAAAGATGGGTACATTTAAAAAGACTATAGCTACCTGGACTAACAGCTCCTTAGAGAAGGTGTTGAAATAGTAAGTGGCATGCTCCTCGGGATTGCTGTGCCTTGTACTTCTGGGTCCTACAAGGGCACCATTGTTATCAAAACCTTCAAGCAAACAAAAGATAAAGCAAATAAGCATCTATCACTTAATAGAATATATTGCCAATTTCTTTAAACTAGAGATCAACACAGTAGCACTGACAACTTACCAAGATGAAGTCCAAGTCATGTGGGCAAGAGAAAGATGATTTTATAGAGTTTAATACAGGAAACTAAGTGATATTTCCATGCAAGCAGTTTGCACACAAATTAAAAACTTCAGTTTTATGCAACATTATTAATCAAATTACTTCTTGTATTACAGAAAAATGTTCACAAACACTGCACAAACTACAATCCTATATCATCTTAAAAAAACCCATTGCCCAAAAATATTTCAATACTGATGAGAACACAAAATTCAGTGTTTTAAATATAAGGAGATGATCACTAAAACACACTGCCATGACTAAGGCACTTGGAGAGAATATTAGTCACATTACATAAATATCAATATTGTTATTCAGAATTACATGAAAGAGATGGACCTTTGTATTGTTAGTTTGTATCTTTTTCCATAGAAAAAATAGGCTTAAGGAATGAAAAAAAATATCAGTCGGTCAGGATTTCACCCTGTTCCACAGAAATGTTCCAATTTTGTCCTGAAGTGACAAAAAAACACAAGGAAAGCTTAAGAAGATGCACGCCCTTTAGCAGCAAGTTAAAACAACACAGTTACCAATGGTTAAGATAACCTGATTTAAAGAGATATAATGTGATTTTTATTCCTAGAGAATGTTAATAGGTCACTCCCAGCTGTAAAACACTAGGAAGGAATAGCTAACACTGGAATTAAATAATGTCATACAGAACATCAGACTTCAGTTAGTCACCCAACATAACTGACTTCCCTCCTCCAATATTTTATCTTAGGAGAATATCATGATAACAGAAAAGCTGCACAACACCAAATGAAAAACAAGCAAAAAAACCGGTATTGCCAGAAAGTTTGTCCAAACAGATAGCAAACAGAGGCAGTTGCTGTTTGCAACACAGGACCAGGAACAGTCACTGTAAAACCATTTTCTGAATATGTATTATCTTTCAGTGGAGACTCTGTTCAGAAATAGCTGTAAAAGAAGGTTCCACAACTAAATAAGTATGATATTTTAAACACATAAAATATCTTTTTCAGTGATAGCAAAAAACATATCTAATCCATAAAATTTAGATGAATCATTAGTACAATGTTTAATCTAGAATTTTTTCCCCTAAATTGGAAAATGCAGGTATGAATCATGACATTTTATTTCACTGTCTTTCTTTAAAATATGAGTAATTTACAAGTCAGTGTCTTAAAATTATTAACTAAATAAGCCAGAATTTTCTCATATTTATCTTCTAAACCCCTGCAACTTCTACAGCAACAAAACCAACCCCCTCACACAAAACACTGTTGCTGACTTCAGCCCACCCTTCATAATTTCAGTTTTCTCTCAGGGCCCTTTACCACTCCCATCCTCTCTTCCCAGTCACCACCCACTACCTGCCTCTGACGTCTTAACTATCAGCTGGGAAAGATGCAAGAGCTGCAGGGAAGGAGTCTGGGTAGCCCAAGAAGCACATATGTGCTTGCTGGTGAGCTGGGAAGTAAAACAAAAAACGTGACACAACACTGCAAAACAATCTTCCCCTCAAGTTAAGAAACCACATTCTGTCTCTCCATTCAGTCTCCAGTTCCAGTGGTACACTTAGGAACTCCCGTGATTTTGACTTCTCTCAGAGTGGGTTTAAAGAGTAACTGGCCAGATTCATGTGAACACAGGCTTCATTTCCTTAAAATAACAAGGCTGAATAAGAGTAATTGTTTGCTAAAATTTTAGAATTTCTAGTCTTCTAAATATTTCCTGAACAGTTAAGAGCCTTTGAATAGCTATTATTCTTTGCTACCCAATTCTGACTACATGTTGGTTTCATATAAAAAAATTAAATGTGTATTGTATTGATATTATGCCATTTGGTAGAAGTAAAAGTGTATACCATGGTCGTTTTTGACTCCAGAGAGGTGTTGAAAAGTGACTGGTGATCTGTTAATTCAGTCATGCAAAGATCTAATGAAGTTTAAAGTTTGCACACTGAAGCCATGATATCAATGTTTTTCAGCATTTTTTTCTTTTCATATCTTCTATACTGTTGTGTTCCAACTGCCATTTACACTCTTTAATGCCTATTTCTCTGTTTTTTTTCACTTTATGTTTTTAGAGATACAGAAGTTGCTCCACCCTGAATGTGGCCCATAACTGCTTCTACAAGGAAAACATACCAACGATTTATATAACAGGAGAGAGCTCCAGCATGTCATTCTTCATCTTCTATATCCATGGAGAGAGACAGTGCCTTTCTTTCTTACAAAGCAAATTAAGTACTTCATTTTTCCAAGAATCTTTCTCCACAATACTGTAAATATTGCTAAGGAACATACTATTCTTCCTGCACTTTTACTGAACAATGACATGAAATACAAACCTACCCAGAAGCCACGCATAAAGCCTTCGGTTGAGTGACATATCCCTGCGCAGTACTACATGAAGGGCTGCTGACAAAATTCTGATCATGTCTGGACGTGTTGCCTGGAGAACTCAGAAACATGATTAAATTTAGCCACAAAAAGTAACACTTTTTCTACGCTATCAGCTTGATCTTCATTAAAACATAATTAATTTCATGTTTTGACATTTCTGAATTCAGAATGGTACAAGAAAACATGATATTGCTCCTAGGAAACCAAAAATATGACTATTATTTGGAATGGATACTTTGTAATAACATACATCCTTTATGAACAGCAAAAATTATTGATTATTAACAGTTCATTTTTGTTACAAGACATTTCATTTTACTTAGGAGGCAAAAGTCTTGGAAGCAAATTCAACTAAAATCCAGCTGGGGAGGTGAGTGTGGAAATCACTAAAGAATTTGAAATACCTTTCAGCTTCCTACGCTTTAAAAGCTTATTTAACTGTTAATATATAAAATATGTTGTACTGATAATATCATCATTCTAGTAACTAAACAGAGACACTCCAAATATTTCTCTAGTCACTGATGAATGTGAATGAAGCACTTTCACAAAAAAGAACACAGCTCTTTTTACACACACTGCAGGTTTCCCCTAATTTCTAACAAAGTGAGAACTAATCCTGTGTAAGTTTTCCTCCAGGAGTAAAATAAATCATGGATCCTTTAAAAATAGAAATGTAATAAATGCAGTAAAAAACCCCCACAACCTAGAAGATGTAAGGTCTATCTCCCACTACTGCTAGGACTAACTACTCACCCAAAACCAATAATCATTTTCCATTCTCTAGTGCTGTGAATCAGTTATGCTAAGAGGATTAACTTCTGTTGACTTTGAACACTGAAAACTGGAAACTTGCAAATGAACAGATAAATTTGCTTTCTCATCAAACGGAAGCAAATTAAAAGCTTCTGCAGAGTAAACCTGGTAACTTCTGTACATGTAAACTCAGTATAATCAACTTCAAAGCTTACACATCAAGTTAAAAAGAAGAGCAGAGATTATGACATGAGAAAAGCCAAACTTTTCAGAGAAACTCTCACATATGACTCTCCAAGTTTGGAGAAAATCATTAACAAAACCCAACAAAATATTGCTACTGACTTAAGAAGTGGAGTATATTTAGGATTTGTCAGTTCATCTCCCATGTTAATAACCTACCTGGCTCATGTGGAAAGGAAAACAAAAAAGGATAAGGTCCAACGTGCTCCTCTGTACTAAAACACTGGTATCTTGCACTGACGTGCTTACTGCTTCTACCTGAAGTAATAGCAGACACCTCAAAATAGTTATTTATTATTTTAAGAAGGTAGATATAAAAGAGCACTCAAAAATAAGAACAGTTATTTATAAATAGCAATATGTACAAAATGAAGTTATTTTTAAATTTTGAATAATGAAACAAGATAAAACGAAGATAAAAGTTTTCACCACTGAGGAAACAGAATCAACAGATTCCCTAACTATACAAACATTAAGCTTTTGCTTTTTTGTATTACCAATGAATATCTTAAGTTTAAAAGATAAAATAATACTCTATGTATTTAAAAAAATACAATAAAACTATCACTTTCAACTGAAGCATGTCATGATGCAAAGTTTGACACATTCATTCAGCTTTGCAACACTTTTATCATGCACAAAAACATCCGTTTAACTGGACCTAAAATAAACATGCATTTTTATCTCTTCAAAAGCTAAGTTCCAAAACAGCAAAAGGATCTAAATTCCTCCATACATAATAAGTAATATCAATGCCTTCATTGTTCCACTAAAACATTACCATTAATTCAATGTCACTGCCAATTATGTAGAGTTGATCCTCCATGGAAAGCTTCCTGTTCAAATGGGAGAGGACATAAGTGATGCCAGGCAAGCGAACTGCAGGGCTCGTGAGGAGGCTACCCCAGAGAGCACTGTAGAATGCCGACTGATCCACAGCCGAGGCAACTTTCTCCAACAGCGTGTTTGTTCTGCAGTAAAACCAAGTCAGCTGAATCAGGGCACGTATCACAGCTCTCGTCCCTGCCCCCAGTCTTAATAAATATTAAAAGTAATTGTTACAGGAAGGGCAAAACTTTCTTTTGAGAGGCCAAGAGAGACCCAATTATACACCAAACCTTATAATGTAGCCTGAACACAGTGATCCAACTAGCAAGCCTGTGGGCCAATCTGGCTTGCAAAATGCTTTTGCCTGCCACAGCTTCTCCTTATATATTCCTTGTGTACTCCTTATGTTCAAAGAGCCAAAGAACTCCCTCATCTGCTACTTAAAGCCAGGTGTTGCTACAGACAGAGGTTTCAGAGAGACAGCAGGAAAGCACAGCTACTGAACAAAAGAATCAAACAAATGCCTTTTGCCCTCTCACTCCTTGCACTGAGCCCTTCTGATAATAACAAGGCATAACACCACCACAATTATTTGAGCACAAGCAATCTCTTCCCCTGTCCTCATTTTTTCCCACTCCTGTGGCAGCACCTCCACACCCTATGGCAGGCCCCAGGAGGCAAGCTGGGTAGCCCTTGTTCCCTGTTGTAGGGATGCCAACTACACTGTGTGCGTCTGCCTACACAGAAATAGAAAAAGAGTGTTAAACTGCTCTTCACATACAAGTTGTGAAAATTCTTGTTTCTGAAGTTGGAGATATAAAGAATATGTAAGCATATGAACAATTCCAAGAGCTCCAAGTGTTGGAGTGCAATTTCATCTTTTGGTATGTTGCTACCTCAGCACCCCAGATGCTGCAGTCAAGATAATTCAACTGGGGCTTAGGCTTGCTGCATAAGAAGAGTTATTGCCTCCCAGGCCACTCCGCCAGAAATAGAGTAACAGCCTATGAAGACAGGGGAATTATTGCTATCTCTTATGTAGGTGCTTCAATGACAATTTAACTATCATATCAAGTACATTTTAATGATGTAAGCTTTGTTTGCTATCTTACATTCAGTTAAGATATGTATTTTAAACCAGAAATAATACAGCACTGCTAGCTTAGAGGAAACTCATGGAAAAGAAACAAGCAGCATGTTCCTAACATGTTATGTATGTCAATCCATAACAAGACTCATAGAATTGTTTAAGTTGGAAAAGACCTTCAAGATCAAGACCAACCATCAACCCAGCACTGCCAAATCTACCACTAACCCCACGTACCTAAGCACCACATCTACAGGTCTTTTAAACACCTCCAGGGATGATGACGCCACTACTTCCCTGGGCAGCCTGTTCCACTGCTTGACACTCCTTTTGATAAAGTAGTGTTTGCTAATATCCAACCTAAACCTCCCTTGGTGCAACTTGAGGCCATTTTTCCTTGTTTTATTGGTTGTTACTCGAAAGAAGAGACTGACATATAACAGTAAGTCTACTTAATATCAATTCCCTTTTAATAAGAGGAGCAACTAACAGTTAACTTTTCCTAATTAAGGCTAAAAATCTTCTACCATATTATTCCACTGCAATTAATGTGACAGGACTAAACTAAATACCACCTATGTAAAAACATATCAAATCCACGTAACAGTATTCAATGAAAAGTTACAGCACAAAAAAACCCCACCACCAAATCAAGCATGTCACCTTATTAAACATATCTATCCTTACCTTTCATAATACTCTGATCCCTCTTCTAGCCCAGGCAGAATCCCAGTTAACAGTCCTTGCAGTCCTGGTTTTAATGTTTTCCCCAAAGGGAGGTAATAAATCTCATACAGACTCAATAATGTTGGTTTGACAGACATAGCAGCATTGGCAAGGAGTGGAAATAGTCCAGAACTGTGAAAAACAAATTTTATACTTTTTAAGGAAGCTTGTCATGTGACAATTTCATTTCTATCTCCAGATTGCTACAGGCATTTCCAGTGTAGTTATTGTAAGGATCAGATTTTTATCTGATATGACTGACTGCCTTTAGATGGACAGGTTGATAAGTCAAGGCTAATAATTATGAGTTTTAGTAGTACTGTGATAACAAGCACTAAAGGCCCAGAGATGACCATGTCTTTCACCAATAAAACAAATACAATAAACCAAAAGCATCTCTGCATGACAAATGTTAATTTTGCCCATGTTGAACTACATCACAATAAAAATTGTTTTCCCCTGACACATGAAGAAGAAAATGGAAAAACTCTGAGAAAGGTAAGTTTAAGAAAGAGTCTTAAAATCTACACTTGCAAAGCTAATACTAAAAAAACCCCACTTTTAGATACATTATCCATACTAAAGCAAGTCTCACAAGATTCTTTCCAAAGTACAAAACTTTTTGTAAAACTTAATTTTGCCTTTATCTGTTCAGAACTAGTCCTTCACCATTGTCATTTGGGTCCTTTTTTTCTACAGAAAATGCCTTTTTGTTCAATAACCAGCACACTACCCCACAGTCTTTCTTTGTAAGGCTATTACTCATCCTTCAAGACTACATGTTCAGATGCTGGCATTCTGCTTTCATGAAAAATACTGGAATCTTTGATAATGCCTTAATGTGAACATCTATCTTCTCCCAAGCAGCAGTAACAATGGCTTTTAGTTAGATTACACAAAGTAACATTTTCCACTATCCTAGAACTTATTGTTAATGAGATATTGCAGATACTGAATCACTGTACAAGCAAAAAAATGTGAGCTAGGAGTTGACAGTATCTTTTAAAACATGTGGAAACAAACCACTGAGACAGTTCCCCGCACCCCCCCCCCCCCGCCCCGCCCCCAACCCCGGCACTGTAACTATATATAGACATCTTGACAATGCAAGACAAAAAAGCTGGCAATAAGACCCACAATTTATTTCCAAGCATTAATACATACCTTTGCTACCTAAACAGAATTCTATTTTACCCCACTATTTCTCAGACTGATGAAATTTTAATCTCCAGGAATCAGTAAAGATTAAGAACCATGTGTGACTGTGATATATGGACCCCTCTACGCATTATATAATAAATAAGTTAATAATGTCTTGCCCACCTCACCCAGACAAAAACCTAATGAAGGTTTAGGAACCAGCATATGTTCACTACACTTAACTTTACAAGGTTATACATCCTCTTCATTATCATCAGTTCCAGAGACTAACAATGAGAAAAAAGTTTGTACTTGCCCCTCATTCTAAAAAAGCAGACAATCTTTCTGTTTGGTTGGTTTGATCATAAAGTTTCTTGCAACAAACTACACTCAAATTCTTTTCCAGTATCACTTAAATTACACTAGAAAAATGTAATGTGAATACAATAAAATAAGTATCCACCCTTCAATTACTGAACATACATGCACAAAACCTTATTTCAAAGAAAAAACAAAATTTCAGATTTTCTAAAACTACAGTCAATTCATAACAAAAATTTAGGTCATCTGTTTATCTTCTAATATACAGTAGTCAGGAGAAGAGCACTAGACAAACACCAGTGACATGAGGGAAAGAAACTGATTCTCGCTATGTAACAAAGTAAGACTGGTGATATAAAATGCAGGAAACCAAAAGCATCTCAGCTGTGCATTTGGAATGGAGTTGTTTAAAATATTGTACCTGTAGAGGAAAAGATCTTTGGCCAAACGCTTGGGCCCAATGATTTTGAAAATTATCTCATAGGTTTCAAGTGCCTTCCGATGGACCCCTCCCGGCAAGGCTGGATGAAGACATTGTGCCAAGCGCTTGCCGACAGTCAGCTTTTTCGGTACCACCTGGTACTTCGCGTTGTTCTGTAGCACCTGATAAATCAAGACATTAAGAAAAACAGCAAAAAACAAGTTAAACATCAAATACACTTTTTATAAACAAGTTTCTGAACATGATCAGTAAGTCACCACACATACCTAAGTTATAACACAAAAAACCCCGGCTCCTAAAATATTAACATGGAGCTTTTTCTTTGCCATGCCTTTCACTTGTACACTTCCTATAGGTGGGATTGCCAAGGCACTTAAAACTTCACTTGCAAAGGGCTCCTTACCTACTGCTTGTCCATTTCATTTTACTCATCATTTTGAGGACAAAAATTGCTATTTCAATTTCATAAAAGCCATTGCCAGTAGCTTAAGGAGGACTATTAAAGTGTGGGAGGTGAGTCTGCGATAACTTAAGAAAATGTCACAGAGTGAGATAACATGGAAAACTTTACCACTGCCTGAAACTATGTCATCACTTCAGAACTGGAACACACAGTTGCACTTACATCTTTAGGCTTTTCTTTCCCAATATCATAGCTTTGATTTTGCATCAAGAACTGTTACAATCCAAAAAAAAAAAAAAAAAAAAAAAAGAAAGGAGAGTTTACACAAAAACATTATGTCATTCTCCTGAGTGGAGTTCCCTAGAAACACATACAACTGATTAAAGCAAGACTTTTATGGATATTTATTTGTAAATTGCTACTAAAGACTGCAACTTACTAACTGTTAAAACAAATCTGAATGACATTCCCTGATCAACAAATTATTTCAGACCCATTTTATCACGCTTCATAAAAATACTGCTGATGTTTATAGGGGCTACTATTTTTTACACTATTTCAATAACACTGAATGATATTAGAGGTACTTTTTAGTAATAAAAGATGTTGTATTTATTTCCACTAGAAAAGTAAATAACTTCTCCCTTTACTTACAAAGGATTCAATTCTTAGTCTTAAAAAGGCATTTGTTTGATTTGCTTGCTCCTAGCACACACCCAACATTTGTCTCAGACTGCTGAAATATTTGCAAGAGTATTAGATGGCTGGAACCTTGCACTTCTGTTCTGTACTGTACTTCTGTACTGTTACACCCCTGTTAGAGTACCCTTTGTCAATTCCCGAATCTTTTCCAAGAGCACTTGCCAGGCATACCTTGTTTAGTTTCCCAAGTGCTGATATTAAATCTGCCCATTCACTTGAATATTCAAAGTTCTTCAGTGCTTTGTCAACAGCTGCTACATAGTTTCTGTACTTGGAATCAGTCAGTAGCTCCAGCTCCTCCGTGTTCATCCTCCCACGGTGTCCCCACTAGAGACTAGCTTGCAATTCATGTACAGACATTACCTGTTTAAAATAAAAACATAAAAACCCCCTGAAGTCATTGTTCCCAGAGACACTTGGTTAAAATAATTCCATATAAAAAGCACTACATTTTCCTCAAAGGCATTAAAAAGTACCAATCTGAAATCAGTTTACAACAAACCCTAAAAAAAGTTAACATACTGCAAACAAATATTAACAAATATTTAACACGTCCAAAATCAAACCCTATTAAAAGCCCAAACAAATAATTAAAAAAACACAACATCATAAAGCAGACAAAAATATCTAGAAAATTTATGCCCTGTCTATCTCTAAAAGCACTGCTTGTTCTAAACAATGCAACAAAGGGATTTTTCATTTTCTTTTTTACTTCCTCTAGGTTCACTGCCAGAAACCCCAACCTTTTTAAAAACCAGTCTTTCTGCAAACAGAAGACACCAACCCTTCCGAATCATTTTCAGGCAGAAGACGTGAATGAAGGATACATACAATAGTTCCATGCTATTCAAGAGTACTTCTGTGCGTGAACACTTCCTTTTACAAGACCTGCTGTTCTAACCCAGCGATGCAACTCTGCTTTGTTTTTATACTACTGTCATCCACACACAACAAAAGTACATGTTTACTACTGTTCTGTAATCATAGGCTTTTGCAATTTGCTCAATACATTTTCATCACATGGTAGTCTACAACAAGTAACTACGATATTCTAGTTCTAGGAACACCACTCCACACTTGTATAGGTCATGGACTATTCATTTTTGTAGAGAATTAGTAGAGATTCAATAACTTTTTTAAAGAAATGAGTTTTTAAGGCTACCATCACCTCAAGCAAATACAACTCAATTGGAAATCTTATTGCAGCACATCTGTGCAAAAAGGCAGATGTAACACTCCTTTTAATGGGGGTCTTGTGGGAGACCTTTTGGGATCTCTCTGATTCTTGACTTCAGAAGAGACGTAACACTCAGCGGATGATAATTAAAGGAAAATGGGAAGAAATCTGTGTGCAGAAGTGGAGGCTGAAGCATGATAGAGAATAACCAAACCAACTATGGAACAGGTATAAAGAAGCTGTATTCATCAGACTATCTACTAGGCATGATAAAGAAAGTTGCAAGAACAAAGAAAGGGACAGACTAAATGAAAGAAAAAGAGCTAGATGGCAGGAGTGAATAAAAAGGTTAAGCATCAGAAACCTTCTGCACTCCTGATTGTGATGCCAGACTAGTAATGACAGACTGTCTCCAAGGCAGAACAGAAGTGCAAACCATTGCTTAAAAACCATATTCTGTGTCAAACTGATAGAATCCACTACACCCCACTGGTATAAAACACTTAGGTCACACTTTTTATTTAAAAAAAAAAAAAAAAAGGCATTTCATGTGGTTTCTTATTATAACAATCATCTTTGGATTAAGTCCAGAAAAAGATCAGGTTTGCTTTGAAAAAGCTGTAAAATGCCAACAGATTTCTCAGAGACAGTTGCACAACCACTGATATCTGACCTCGAAAAGTGAAAGTGTTAATAATAAAAAAAAAGAAAGAACCAACATACAAAAGCAGCACAATTCTAATGTTTCGAGGCACAAAGGATGGAGAAAGAATATGACACATCAAGTAATGCTTTCTGAGTCAAAACATCAACACTTTTTTTATCCAGCTAAAGCATAAATGCAACCACTTATGGCTAAGTGGAAGACTGTCTTCCTCAAGTGTCTGAAGAACCTGAAAGCTGAGAATGGCCTGATGCAGGATTATCAAAGGTTAAACAAACCCAGGTGGAAGACAGGGTTAAACAGGTAGGGGTTGTTTTTTGGTTTGTTTTTTTTTTTTTTTTCAGATTTAAAAACTGATGAGAACAATCTCTTTGTTTAAAAACACATTAACAACTTTGACTGAATAACTATAATTTTAGACAAGTCTATCACACACTAGCTGTGCAAATTTAATCATTATCAAGTTTTGTAGAGAGAAGAAAAAACATACTCTGTTTTCTTACTAGTCTATAGTTACGGTCTCATTTTTCTTTCTTAAAAAAAAATAAAATTGCAATTTGAGATGAGGAGACAAAGAATTTCTTGCATAATTTTTTCCCAGAATGAAATTTCAATTTTAAACAATGTATCTTCCACATCATATGAGTAGCCATAACAAGCCAGGCAAGCAGAGAAGATACTATGTAAATACTATACATTACTTTTATAAACCTGGGACTATTTTTATTCTATGATCATTGAAACTACAGGAATGCTCATTTTTATTAGTTCTCATACATAAAAATACACTTGTCCTACAGGGTTTTCTTTTTTTTTAATCTGCAGATATTCCAAAATGTAGTTTTTAATTTTTTCTTTTTTTCTATCATGTATTCTTATCAATACTTTTCTGATTTCTTCATCTGTAATAAAACTGCAAATTTAACAGCATTTAATTTTACAGCTGATATTTCAATACAATTCTAAAGCTTGGTAATGTCTATCTCCTTAGACGTATCCCACTGTTATTCTTTCATGGTTTACTGCTTTGTAAAATGAGATAAATAATAAAATTTGATAAAGGAAAAAAAAGAAAAATAGAAGTTTCTGCTACCCCATCTAACAGTCCACAGGATAAAGCACTTATCTTGCCATTACACAATCACCATTCAGTACGGGGGCCAACTTTCTAAGGAATGTTCTTTATTTGTTTCTCTTTTTAAACAAAGGTATGAAGAGCAGGATCCTTTGTTTTGGGGGCGTTTCCCCCCATTTTTGCACACCAGATGAGATGAGCCAAGCTTCTCAGACTGAAGGTTAGCCATTCTTATGAGTCTGCACATAGGCAATCACTGATCTGTTAGATGGTCATGCCATTTTTAGTGGATGTCAAAAGGTAAATGGGAGTGCCTGAGCTGAAAGCTTATTATCAGTAAGGAAAAAAAAATACCTAGGAAGTGCTATACACTTGCAAATAATTTCATATAACTATATTTAAAACAGAAGTGATTGCAGAAGACGTCTTCATGCTTACTACCTTCTATTTCATCTTCTCAGGGGTATTAAAATACAGACACCACACAATTCTGGGTACACCTGGGTGCCTGTGGAGTCTTAGTATATGACCTTGACAAGGAAAGCAATTGACTGAGGCTGTGGATCTTCTTTTTCCAGGAGTTGTGTATAGTGTGTTCACAGTGCAGCCTTCAATTCCCTTCATCAGTGAGGTGGTGTTGATTTTCCTCGGAATCATGTTAACAAGATACTACTTCAGCTGTGTTTTCTGCAGCAAATGCTCAATCCTTCCTAACTTCTGTGCCTAAGAGCCTTCTGTCTCACATCAACACAAACTATTCACCTGTCTAAGAGGCTCTAAATGCTTTACATTGAAGCTAAAGAAACTTGGAGAAGAAAAACAGCTTCATCAAATCAATTCAATAAGAGAAGCTTTCATCTAGATTCTGTTTTGATTTAATCACAAAGTTATAAGACTTCTTACTGATTCATAACCTCTCCATTATCTGTTGTAACCCAAAGCTCTTCTTCAGGTTTAATTTGCTACTATTCCACTCTTACATTTTTCAAGCCTCACATAATTGCTCTATTTGTCTGCTTCACACCAATCTGCAATACTGAAATGCTCGCTTTCTGGTACAGGTCCAGGGGCTGATCGCTGTGGAGCACAAACCTGCATACATCATGCCACTTCAAGATTTGTTCCAACCACTGCAAGAACCTGAGCTTCATAAGCTTGCTCCCTTTGAATTACTCAGGGTTTCAGTTTTGCAATGCAGTATTTCAAGGCATTTCTGAAATTGTTTACCATTTTAAGCATGGCTATGGGATATACAGTTGAAGAACTAGTAAATAAATAAAATGCAGATAAGAAAAATTTCTAATTTCACAGTACTGAGCTACTGTTTCTTAAGCGTTGTATAGTGCCCCATACTAAGCTGGCAACTGCAGAAACACATTTTTATTTAACTGGACTTAATACCTTAATACAAACACAGATCTGAATACATGGAAAATAGAAGCCTTGTCATTTGGTAATTTATTATGCTTTGCTTCTTCTCAAAAGCATTTAACAAAAATAAGTACTGCAAATCCCAGACTAGGCTCTTCAGATAAAATTCAAATGTTGGAAATACATATATTCTTCTATAATTGCAGAAAAAGATTTTCCAATTACAGCTAATTACTCTATTTCTAGATTGACTTTCCACAGAGTCCTCATTTCAGAATTTTTCAAAGAGGCATCTCTAGTGTTTTTTGAAGAATAAGAACCATTTAAACTTGCTATTTTGGCCTACTGCTTTCAGTACAGTAATGAAAGAAGAAAACCCCTCATATTACACAAGTACACAAACTAAAAGAACCCTACTAGACAGTATTGTTAACTAAAATTAACCATGATCTCATTAGTATCCTGCAACAGTCTACATCACTGAATAAGACTAAACATTATGATTAATAACTTCCCAGTACACTTTTCTACCTAGTTGTAATTGCAAGTGGAAACAGTACACTGTATTTTTTCCACAGAACAACCAGCATTGCTTTACGTGTTCAAATTCCTTTCCACAAAAAAAATTAAATCAAATCAGCATAACAATCTGTGCATTACCCATACTTGTAATGGTAAATCAACGCAAGATGTTTTTCTGAGAGAGATTCTCATATCAAACAAGAATTACATGAGAGAAAAGCTATGGCTTGTACTACAGATGTTGGATTAGGTACCCAACTGGATGTGCTCTGTTTATTATTTGTTATTTATTATTACGCAGAAAACCAAGTTGTCAGTAAAAAGAAACCAAGTACATTTTCTGTTCTTTTGCATATTCATCACAGAAAAAAAAGACTGAAATAAAACTGTAAGTCTGGCACTGAGCATAGTCTGATGGAAGTATATAAGTTATGTAAAATGTTCTGCTATTACTGTCCTACAGTATTCCAAAGTGTGACTTACACTAGACATGAGTTCATAAAGAGTATCAAGCAAAAAGCTTTAAAATTCTTAAGGAATGTACAATAAGCCCTCTCAGGTTTCAATTTCTCTATTCCCTGTTCAGGAAAACAAATTTATAGTTATAAACAAACCCTAAGTGCATTTGCTTTAGACCATAATTTTCCACAAATAAAAAAAGCATCAATATCTGTCTATCTGTTTGTCAGAGGGGAGAAGAAAGTGACCAAAGACTTCTCACTCTCATTGGCAAATCCATGTCTCTTCCAATTGCCTCTTAAATACTGAGTTTAGGGTGACATTTTAATCCCTCTACTCAATTCTATTTTATTACACCTTCTCAATATATAACAGGTGAGCTACAAAATGGTTTGATGTACTGGACTGAAATTTTGATGTTGATTCCAAACCCAGCAGCAGAACACTACTGATTCCTTTTCTTTCAGCCCATGAGCACTGTGCCTGCATACTGTTCAGGACTACCTTACTGTTTCTGGCAAAGTATAGCCGATGACATCATCTTTTCTAGAGTTAAGTACTTTTGCACTTCATGAACACCAGAATCTTACACTAAAATTTCTACTTTTAAAATATATCTGTCTTGAGATCAAATTAAATATTCAGATTTCACAGATCTAAACTTATGTCACTCAGTAAATGAAAGACAATGATTTGCATCTTTGTTACAACTCAGGTCAAACATTAACTGGAAATATTTTCTTCTTTCTAGAATAACATTTTCCCATGTCTCCTCATTTCTTGCAACAAATGATTGCTGAGTTATCCATGTAACATATTATAGCTTAATCAACATTCATTTTACATCTAAAAATCAACAAAGCTTCAGATAACCATACTTTTTATTCTAACTTATGCAAAACATCTATCATGCCTTACTAAAAAACAGATGGTAACTTAAGTCAAAGTAATACAACATAGAGAAAAATGGTGCAATGCTTCCCTGAATTTGTGGTTATCCTTCAACGCTCACTTTCAAGTACTTGTTTAGTCCCCTTTTTCCTTTTGTTGACCACTGTATTTGTACAACCAATATTTCAATCTAAATCTAGAACTAGTCCCTCATATTCAATCACACATTTGACGGAAAAAAAAAAAGCCCAACTAGAATTTAACCTGCACCCATTTGATGCGTTTGCAGAGGGTTTCCTCCTGAAGCTTTATTTCATCTTTATGCACAACTTAAATCTTAAATTTCAGCAGAAATGCATGCACCAAAGAAACAAAGAATTTGGGTAAATGGATTTTAAAAATAATCTTCATTTCATTCTCCTAGCTGACATCCTAGCAATACCAAACGTAGAACATAGTATTTAAGATGTGGGTTTGTTTGGTTTTTTTAAATCACAGAATTATTTGGGTTGCGAGGGACCTTAAAAAGCATCTAGTTCCAACACCCCTGACATGGGCAAGGACACCTTCCACTAGAATGAAATATAACCCCTTGGAGTCACCAGTCACTTTGACAATGCCGAGTCAAACAGAAACACAAAATCCTTACTAAGAATTTAGGTGTTAACATTGTATATAGTGTATCAACTCCTATTCCCTGGACCAACATAAACTGTTGCCACGCTGAAAAAGGGTTGGCTTGCACCCTGGTTTGGTAAGGCCCTTTTCAGCTCTCCACAATCAAACCTGCAGCATCACACAGTGTCAGCAGTTTCCGCACCTTCATAAAAGGATCCCAAGAGTGCATATTAGAAATAAGGCTGTTTGGTTAACTCTAAACAGGATATGGAAGGTGTTTACCTGACATAGCTAAATCCATGGTGACCACACGAATTCGGTGGGTTGGAAAAACCCTTATCCAAAGAGAAAACCAGCCTGTTGCGGTGAGAGTGCAGCTGTGCCCTCCCCGTGGCTCCCACAACACCTGCCAGAACCTCGAGCTTTGTGCTCTTTCTGCCCTGCAGCAGAACTGCCCAGCAGGCCAAGCACCACTGGCCCTTGGGGCTGCTGCCTTCTCTGTTCAAGCAACGTTTGCTAAGTACACGACTTCAAATGGTTATCTTCTCTCCAGCTGTCTGAGCACAGTAACAGGACAAGCTTCCTAAAATTAACTGCAACTTATTTTCACTTTTACATGTTTCAGACTTGTGCCTTCAAATGGTCACTACACCCTCTCTGGAAAGAATTCCTGTTTAACTAGCTAGCTTTCCTCTTCCAATCTTTTTCAATCATATACTGATGGAAGACTTATGTTGAGGTATTATTTTTCTTTATTTTTCACTCTTATCAAACCAGCAAGTCCAAGCAATATAGTTATATAGTTATAACAAAGAAATAAACAGCAACAAAACCATGACAGACAAAAATGACATTAACTCAGACCAGTAAGACTACCTTTAAAGATACATTTGTACTACACTTTGTGCTAAAGAAGTGTTTGTCAACTTCTACTATGCCTTCATATTGAGACTTTTCTTTAAATATTCTAATATGCAGTTAAACACAGAATACAAAAACTTTAAAGCTTGAAGATTTAGACAAATCTTTCATTTATCCATACCCATTGTTCTAATAATATGTAGATTCAGGTGACTTTAACATTCTGTCTCCAAACAACCCTGCAGTGTTTCTTCTTCCCAACATGTCAGAGGGAAATATATCACTTACTGTTTCCATTTATCATTCAAATTCTTTTCAGCTACAAGTCAGGACAACATGACTATTAATCTGAAAGACAATTTATGGGCACACAGATAAATTACTTCCCTTTTTCTATTTCATGCTTTAGCAGGTATCATTTAGTCTCTTTTTTATCTCCTATTTTTCTCAATCATTTTCAAAACAGGTTTTTTTACAACATACTTCATACCTCTTGTTTCTCTTCTACACACTGCCTATTTAATGTAACACAGCTCCACCAAAGTAAACTTTTCAGCCAGCTCAGCCCAAGCTGAGCCCCAAGCCCAAGTCATCCCCAGTTCAGTATGTATGTATGGCCAGACTTCGTGAATGAAGATCTGGGGAAGGGCTCTCCCCACGTGGGTGTGCCCTTCCAGCCTGCGCAGTGGATTTTTTAGGTGAGGCACAGCGTGTGCAGAACTGGCCCTACTGTTTAAGTCCTAAGATCCATTTGCCATGGCCAAGCGAGCTTGGACAGTGAAATCCTTGGGACTGTCTACAGCACGCCGTGCTAAGGAAAAAGACACTAAAGGTGGACAACAGTAACTCCAGCCAAGAAAACTAAGCCAACAGTGAACACATAGAAGCATCTTCTCCTTATTCAGAGAACAATGGCAGGAGAACACAGGGTGAGCACATTTACACCACTGTGCTGGTCTGGGCTGCAGTACAGTTAATCTTCTTCACCACAGCTGGTATGGGGCTGTTTTGGATTTTTCCTGAACACAACGATGATAATATAGAGATGTTTTTGTTATTGCTGAGCAGTGCTTACACAGAGCCAAGGTCTTTTCTGCTCTTTGTACTTCCATGCTGGTCAGGGGGATGGGGGTGCACGGGAGGTTGGGAGGAAACACAGCGAGAACAGGTGACCCAAACTGACCAAAGGGATATTCCATATCATATGACATCATGCTCAGTATATAAAGCTGGGGGGAAGAAGGAGGAAGATGGAGATGTTTGGAGTGATGGCATTTGTCTTCCCAAGTCACTGTTACACCTCATGGGGCCCTGTTCTCCTGGAGATGGCTGAACACACCTGCCTGCCCATGGAAAGCAGTGAATTAACTCCTTGTTTTGCTTTGCTTGCATGCACAGCTTCTGTTTTTCCTATTAAACTGTCTTTATCTCAACCTACGAGTTTTCCAACTTTTACCCTTCTGATTCTTTCTCAGATTCCACAGGTGGGGGAGTGAGCGAGGGGTTGTGTGGGGTTTGGCTGCTGGCTGGGGGTAAACCACATCAACCAGACAGACTGTAATCTTACCCACATTGCTTGCTGTGCCTGCAATGAGTATTTTTAATAGTCAGAGTACTGTGCCAGCATTTTTACACAAGAAAAGCACTATCAGTATAAACATGGCCTAACTTGTGGCCTTAATCAACCACTCAAATGCACAACCATTCCTCTAATGGAAGATAACTTGTCTTTGCAAGATGCTATTTAAACACCTTCTGTCACAGGTGCTACCAACAAGTTGGGAAAGTAAGACATTCAGTAAATTTGAACTGCAGTATCTCCCCATCTCATTTGCAGGTTGCTTCGTTTCCAAAAGTGCCAATTCTCATTTCAATGAAAAAAAACCCAGGACTTATGCTATTCCACCTGTTTCCCCCCCTCATGATATTCATACATGCTATACTGAAAATGACTGTACATTTCAGATGACCACAATATTTAGACATCACACTATTAGACCTGCAAAAGACCTACATTTTTTCAGCCTGCTTTTGAAAAGGTATCAACGTTAAAAACAAATTAAACAAAAAGAACAAATCTGACAGCCAGGCCTGCCTATGAATTTAACACAGACAGATCAAGCCTTGGCAGCAAAATGAAAGACTACGATCTTCTACCTTATACTGTGCCCCCTTATTACCTGCAAGCATCAAGCCTATTACTATTAAGATACAGTCTTCCCAACCCCACAGCTGGAATCAGGTATCACATTGTGCAGTTAACCCAAGAACCATAACACTTTCACTATTGCTGCAGATCAAAAGACGATCCAGGAGTGAAAGGGTTCTTGCAATCAGCAACAAAAACACAACGGTTGAGTCACACAGAACAAGCTCATCAAAACCTGCACCTCATATCTAACATATTTTGGATCACTTAAAGAGATAAATTGTTTAGGCTTTTCTGGTTATCGTCACAGGCAAGAAAACGTTATTTCTAAAAAACATATAACACTAGAAGCTGTCACAGATTTGTGCGTTTCAAGCGGGCCGCACAAGGTTTAAGGCCACCCCTGCCTCAGCAGATGACATTTACCCCTGCACCGCACAGACCGGGGGCAGCCGTACGCCCCGCGGACCCTCCCGAACACAGCCCGCAACAACCCCCGCAGCCGGGCCAGACCCACGCGGAGCGCACAGCGCTCAAGGTCAGCGCGGGGCGGCCCCGGCAGCCCCGGGCCGAGCTCGGCCCCAGGCCGGAGGCAGTGCCCCGGGGCAGCCCCTCCACAGCCCCTCCGCGGGGCTGGGGAGAAGCTCAGCACCCCGGGACCCGGCGGGGCAGGGGGGCGCGCAAGTGCCACAGGTTAATTGGTGCACAGCAATTAACAGGCAACAGCCGCTCTCCCCCGGCTCCCCGGCACCGGCCCCTCACGCACGGCACGGCCCGGCAGTGCCCGCGGGGAGGAAGGGAGGGGGCAGAGCGGAGGGCCAGCTCGGCGCCACTCGAGGGGCGCACCCTCCCCGACACCGGCGCGGCGATAGGGAGGGAGGGAGCGAGGGAGGAGAGCAGCCCGTACCGGAGCGGCGTTACCGGAGCGGCCCGCGCCGGAAGGGCTCGACCAACACCGGCACGGCCGCGCCGTCCTGACAGCTCCCGACGTGCCCCGCGCCGCGCCCCGCCCCGCCCCGCCCTGCCGCGCCGCGCCGCGCCCCCTGGCGGGCGGATACAGGTGTGGCCGGGGAGAACGCATCCGTGTCTGTGTGTGTATTTATCGTGCCTAATCGCACTTGGCTTACCAAACACAGTGCGGGGAAAACAGACAGCAGGTGGTAATTTACAAAATATACTACAGGTTGCTCAGACAGTAAGATTGACAAAGAGATAGGCAACAGGTTAGCAAAGGCTTTTGGAGAGCCTTTGGAAAACTCCATAAAAGAGTCTGGCGCAATAAACACCTGAAGAAAAGCACAAAGATCAGTGTCTACAGAGCCATTATACTGTCCACTCTTCTTTACAGGTCTGAATCATGGGTCATCTACCACCACCACCTGTGACTCCTCGAACACTTCCATCAGCGCTGCCTCCGTACGATCCTAAACATCCACTGGACTGATTACATGACTAATGTGTCTGTTCTTGAACAGGCAGAGGTCACCAGCATTGAGGCCATGTTGCTGAGAAGGCAGCTGCGCTGGGCAGGGCACGTCTCCAGGATGGAAGATCACCATCTTCCCAAGATTGTGCTCTATGGTGAGCTTGCCACCGGCTGCAGCAAGAGAGGAGCCCCGAAGAAGAGATACAAGGACTCCCTGAAACAACACCTCAGCCTTGGCCATATTGACCACCACCGGTGGTCCACTCTGGCCTCCAATCAGGAGGCATGGAGACACACCATCCATAATGCTGCTGCTTCCTTTGAGATCTCATGCAGAATCAGTCTTGAAGAGAAAAGACAACGCAGAAAGAACTGTGCTTCGCCAATACCACCTGTGGACTTTCTGCTGTGCCATTTGCAACTGGACTTGCCTGTCTCGCACTGGCCTTTTTAGCCATCAGCATGCTTGCAGCAAGCATGGGTAGAACCCTTCCCAAATCTTTGTTCGCAAAGCCCAGCCATGATGATGACTACAGGTTGCCTGGGGAACCTCTGGGTGCCCCATCCCTGGAAGTGTTCAAGGCCAGGCTGGATGGGGCCCTGAGCAACCTGGTCTAGTGGAAGGTGTCCCTGCACATGGCAGGAGGGTTGGAATGAAATGATCTTTAAGGTTACAGAATCAATTAAGTTGGAAAAGACCTCTGAGATCATCAAGTCCAACCACTGACCATACACCATCATGTCAACTAGACCACAGCACTGTCATGTCTGGCCTTTCCTCAAACACCTCCAGGGACAGTGACTCCACCACCTCCCCAGGCAGCCCATTCCAATGTCTAATCATCCTTTCTGTGAAGAAATTCTTTTTAATGTCCAAACTTAACCTCCCCTGGCTCAGCAAAAGCTGTGCGTGCTCATCCTGTTACTAGTTGCCTGGGAGAAGATGCTGACCCGAACCTGGTCCCTTCCAACTCAAACTGGTCTGTGATGCTATGATGTGATTCTACGCTTATGTTCGCAATGGCTGTAGTAGGTATTTTCTAAAATTTGCTGTGATTTGTATGCTTGGATCCTTACTACACACATATGTGTGTAGGTGCCCACATGGATGTTATTGGAAGGAATTTTTTACTGCAAGAGTGATTTTCAAATGACCAGTTCCACAGAATAAAGGGTACACTTCTTAGACTGCAAACATAGTTTCAAAGTCATCATTGTGATTCTCAAATTTAAGCAGGCTTCATAATATCAAACAGTTCTTGTGGTTATAAATTACTTTAAGTAGCTAAAAAAAAAAAAAAAGGTGTATTCTGCTTACATGGTATTTTACACTTTTTGTGAGTACAAGTCTTTCTAAAATATTGCCAGGGAAAATCTCAAAATATTTAAAAATCTTCTACATGGTGACTTACGTTTGTCAGCCAACATTTTATGAAGTCTAATTTTATTCTCCAGACTTGGGATTGGTAGATGAGAAGCAGTTACTTTTTGGAAAGCTGACAATTCCCGCTGGTTTTCTGAGGCATTGAGTATGACTCTATGTGTTATGTATTTCTAATTAAAATGGTGCATTTATATTTAATTTTATTTGAAGAGACTTACAAATGCATTTGAGATGTAATTGTTAACTAGGATTGGTGGTGCTTTTGGAGCTATTTAACAGTGGTGAACTTCACTGAAGGGAAGGCACTGTCAAGAGCTGACCGCGTGCATTCACATGCTGCTGCACTGCAGAGTGGTTGGGTTTCTAAGCTTCCCTTGTGCTGCATTTAGTAGTGGCAGTTACAGTTCAGAGCTCCCAAACAGTTCTTTGAAATTGTCTCATGACTTTATGTGCAGTGGCAATCAAAACATCACATAATACATTGTACATTGTTGGGAAGAATATTGAGAACAAGACAGGGGTAGTTGTTTGGCTGCTACATAAAAGGCTGGCACAGCCTTGGATTGATTACTGCATCAGTTCTTGTCATCATGGCTCAAGAGAGATGTAGAGAAGTTGGGA
>JAWWEU010000111.1:81957670-81972411 GCA_035583155.1 Acropternis orthonyx
CTCTGCATTAGCATCCACATTCCATTTATGACAAGAATCTTTCCATACTTTAAATGGTGCATTGACTACTACAGGCTGGCACAGCCTTGGATTGATTACTGCATCAGTTCTTGTCATCATGGCTCAAGAGAGATGTAGAGAAGTTGGGAAAGGCACGGCAGAGAGATGTTGCTGCTGTCTTACAGTGAGAGCAAAAACAACTGGGACTGCTTGGTGAAGGGAGAGAAGGCAGGGGAGAGGGTTGATCAAAATCTACAAAATCATGAAAGGTAACAAAGCTGTTGTTAATGAAACCCCTCAGTATGAGAATGAGGGGGCACAGGAAATACTTTTCTACAAAGCAGATTGTGAATTTCTAAAATGTATTGATTGGCACCAGGGGCTGGGGAATTTGACACTATCTGTAGGTCCAAGGAGGCATTATTCATATTGATGACAAACTCATCTCTAAGTGGACACTGAAGGAAATAGGGATGTACCCGCCAGTATCCCTAATACAGTGAGAGACATAGGGGAAGTACTGGGAAGTGACCACACCATAGAGCTCTTCCTTAATAATACCTCCTTTTACTGACATTGGAGTCAAAATACTGTTCTGGATGCACCACTGATGCTAGGGATATTCTCTCTGTAGGATATTTACCTTCCTTTCTGTGTAATTATTTCATGGCAGAAATGGTAAAGAAACCTATAATAAGCAATTTTGGATAAATGAAGCTCACACCCTGCAAATACTTCAGATTATTCATAACTTTGTAGCCTTGTGTAAGTCTTTGTGAAGTCGGGGCCCAAGGCTCTTTTACTAATCCTAGGAGTCAATTCTCCATAATTATATGGATTTTATATTTGATGTATGACCTACTTGCTCCGAACAATTTAACCTGTAATATGTACATTGGTTTGTGAAGCAATTGGAAATGAAAGCCACCATGTGGATGACATTTTTTTCTTCCTTAAAAAAGGAAACAAACAACAATAACAACAAAATCATAGCATAGCATGTAAACAGTATAATCTGCATTTTAGAATACTTCAATAAATCCATGCTTTGTAAAAAAACCAACAAAACAACTTGGTTGAGACAGCTGAGTTGACTACTGTCTGCTGTATTTTACCCACAAAATCTAATCTTACTCCATCTGCTTCTTTGGAACTCTCCTACTTGGTTTTGATAGCTCCAAGGACTACAATTACTTCCAAGTAATCACGTCTTTGATAGTAAATTGCTATAAAATTAGCATGTGCAAACTTGCCTTTTTGCTTGAAGTTTTGCAGATTGTGTTTTCAACTAACTGCAACCACAGAGGGTCTTGTGACATTCATAAAAAGTAAGCAATTAAAATTGAGGAAAGACTCATTTTTTTTCAAAGCAAAGGCTTCTTTCCTTGGTATTCTTGAATACTGACCATCAGCTTCCTATATACTGTGAAGGTGGCATGCTGGATGAAGTGTGCAACAGCTCTCATAAGCTAAGGACACCCTGACAGGGGTGTCAGGGTGGGCTTACAGTCTCTTGACAAAAGACCTCATGAGAGGCAGTAGGAAGCCTCCCCTCAGAGCATCAGCTGCCTGTGCTGAGGGCCCATTTGTTGAGTGCCATGTGACAGCGTTCACAAGCTGGGTGAACATGGATCGGGAGGAATTTGTAAAGTTGTGAGGAAGGGCAGAGAGGGGTTTGTTCACAAGGCAGGGGGTGAATGGTGGTTCAGTGACATGCCATGGGACACAGTCCCAGTGCTGACTGGGGAGCCTGCCCCTGGCTCAGCAGAGGCCTCTGCTCAGACTGAACTTTGGTGAGGTGCTTTAGCCAGCTGCTACTCTCTGCTGCACAGGGGGAGAACCAGAAGAGCAAAAGCAAGAAAAGTTGTGGGTTGAGATAAAGATGGTTTAGTAAGGAAAGGAAAGAGGGGGGAAAAAAAACCAACCAAACATACAGACAATCACTCACCACCTCCCACAGCTAGACTGATGATGCCCAGCCAGTCTCCAAGCAATGGCTGCTTTGGAAAGACTACACCCCCAGTTTTGACCGCCAAGCATAACATTACATGCTATGGAATGTCAGTCTGGTCAATTCAAGTCAGCTGTCCTACCTTTCCCCCTGCTCTAGCCTATTGCCTACCTCCAGCCCAGCATGCAAACACTGTTTGACAAAAGCTGTTCAGCAGAAAGGGGCTTAGGGGTGCTTGTTGACAGCCAGCTCAGTATGAGAAAGCAGTGTGCCCAGGTGTAGCCATTAGGACAGGGGAAGTGATCATCCCCCTGCACTCAGCACTGGTGAGGCTGCACCTCGAGTACTGCGTTCAGTTTTGGGCCACTCACTTTAAAAAGGACATTGAGGTGCTGGAGCATGTCCAGAGAATGGCAACAGGGATCATAAAGGGCCTAGAAAACATGTTTAATGAGCAACGGCTGAGGGAGCTGGGTGGGTTTAGTCTCAGAAAGAGGAGGCTTGGGGGAACCTCTACTCTCTACAGCTCCCTGAAAGGAGACTGTGGGGGCCGGACTCTTCTACCTTGCTTTCAGTAAAAGGACAAGAGCAAACGGCCTTAAATTGCGACAGGGGAGATCCAGATTAGCTATTAGATATTAGAAAAAAAAAAAAGTTTCACTGTTAATGCGGTCAGGCGTTGGCACAGGTTGCCCAGCGAGGCGGTGGGGTCACCCGGCTCTGGCGCTGGTGACGTGGTTTAGTGGCGTGGCGGTAGCGCCGGGTGGATGATCTCACAGGTCTCTTCCAGCCCCGCCGACTGCAGGACTGTGCGATACCACGAGCCCACGGCTGGGGGCGGGCGGCGCTGTGGCGGGCGGGCGGGCTGCCTGTGTGTCTGTGTGTGTGTCTGTCTGTCTGTCTGTGTGGCGGGCTCCCCGCGCCTGCGCCCACCGGGGGAGCGGCCGCCTCCGGAGCTGCTGGGAGCCGGCATGGCCGGGGGGTTCCTCATGGAGATCAGGCGCGGGACACAGAGCGCCTTGCTGGTTATCCGGTAGTGCGGGGTTGCTGCCCGCCCTGCCGCCGCCGCCCGGGCCCCGTGGGGAGGGGAGGGGGATGGGGGGCGGGCCGCGGGGGAGCGGCGGGCCGGCCTGTGTGCGGCCAGCTCGCCCTGGCGGCCCCTCCCCGTGGCCAACGCCGTCCCTTTCCCCCCGCAGCACGCCGGAGGAGCAGGAGCAGGAGCAGCCGCCCCGCGGCGCGGCGGTGGAGCTCTCGGTGCGGGCGGGGTCGCTGGAGGTGCGGCGCGGCGGGAGCTGCGAGGCGGCGGCGCTGCCGGCAGGGGTCAGGCTGGAGCCGCCATCCTGCCGCGCCATCCGCCGCCTCCCCGGGGACGGGCTGCACCTGCGCATGCGCCTGCGCCGCCCGCCGTCCGCCGCCGGTGAGAGGCGAGCCATGGCCGTGTGTTCGTCGGGGGCGGGCCCTTAGCGCCGGATTGAAGGCTTAAATAGGAACGGAGGACTTTTAAACTGTGAAAGTGAAGTATGAAACTGTGCCGGGGGAGGTCTAGGTTAGAGTATTTTCTTCGTCTCCTGTTTCATGTGTGGTAGCTGAAAATCAGAGAGTCACAGAATGTTGAGGGGTTGGAAGAGACCTGTAAGTTCCTATTCTCAACCCCTTGCCATGGGTAGGGACTGCTCCCAGTAGACCAGACTGCTCAAGGCTTCATCCAGCCTGCCCTTGGATACTGCCAGGGATGGGGCATCCACAGCCTCCCTGGGCAACTCGTTTTGGGTGTCTCACAATACACAGTTTTTTCTTAATATTTAACATAAATTTCCCCTCGTTCAATTTGTACCCATTACTCCTTGTCATGTCACTACGGAAATGCAGTAATCTGATTCATCCAGGCTATCAGGCTGATGTCCATCTCTGACCAATTAATCATAAAGGATTGTGGGTTTGTGTTGGGGCTCGTTGTTCTCACAGCCGGGGTTTGCATGGGTTAATGTCACAGGTAACAGCTGCAAAGCTCCCTTCTTTATTTCCATGATGCTAATTCAGGTCCAGAGTGTGTTAGCAATAAATAGAAAGCACGGTAGTACAGCTGGTGGTTTCTTTCATCCTGGCATCGAAGCTCAATGTGTTTAGATTCGTTTCTTAGGATGTGACACAGAAAGATATAGTAAATAACAAAATAACAAAAATTTTCCATTCTGTGATACACAGTAATGATTTCAGCACCAAAACACATTGGAATCCTCTGTTGATTTTAGGATATGCTGAGGTTGCATCTGTATGTTAATGTGTAATTATGCATCTGCTTTGACCATTCAATTATACTGAAATTACTTAGTGTGTCCTATTTAATGAGGCATGATTCAGGAGATCACTGATGAAGTTGTAAAATATTTACCTGAAAAATTCATACTAGTGAAAAACGTGTGTGAACCAGATGATAATCAATGTAGATATTGGATAATCTTAGTTAGCCTTTGGTGTTTTATATTATTATGCAAAACTAGTTGTCTCTTACATGAAATTCTGGAACCTTTTCTCATGTGATTGAATCCTAAATTTTAAATACTTAATGCCAGTGCTGAGAATATACTTTGATTCTTAAATTTGAGAAAGTGGGCAATGCACAGCATATTCATACATAGAGCTAGGCTTGAAGTTTTACTTTTCTTCCACTTAATATTGTTGGATGATTTGTGGAGGCTTTTATAGCTTCTTTTTTAATTTGGACAAGCTGTCCGAGCAGGCGTTTGTGAGACTGTTTTTGCTCTGCTGGCCTGCAGAGGCCGTTGCTCACTGTCTTTTCCTTGAGTGGTACCACAGTGGCTGGTCTCGTATCTGCCTGAAAATTTAAAACTGGTGCCTCCCTCTGCTCCCTGTCCTGACTATTTTGTGTTACATATTGGGTTGTGTCCTCGTATTGCAGAGACACTGACTGTCAGAAATACCGTTTCAAAACAGTGGCATTGAATTTTGATTTATAGAATCTGTTTAATGATATCGATATCTCAACTCCCCCTGTGGAGAGGATTTGCACCTTGAAAATAATTATTCACATATAGAATTCCTATTTAGCAATGTGGAGCATGAGGTGGAGATGGCAAGTTTTTCCTACATATAAATACTTGTTTCTACGGGTAAATGAAAATAAAGTTGTATTTAAAACATCAACATTTTGCATTTTTTCTTAGATTTATTTTTTTTTTTTTTTGTTTGAGGTATTTGGCAGGATTTTTCTGTACAAGTAACTGAAGATTTTTTTGCAATTTTGAAGATTAATATGTTTGCTTCCATCTACAGATCTGGTTTTTGCTTTGAGGGAAAGCCTGAAACCCCACAAGAAATATGTCTTTTACTGTCAGTCCTGTGGTGACATCGTAGTAAAAGGCCGGTGAGTACTGCAGTGTCTTGTATTTATAGCAATAAATGCCATAGTGATTGGTATTCATGTTATTTTGTATACTTCGAGACAGCTAAAAGTTATTTATTTTGAAATTGATGGACACGAATGTAGTTGAAGCAATAGGGATGACAAAAAGCAAAATTACCTGTAGCAGTTTTTAACTGTTTATTAATTTAATTCTTGATTACTTTCTTCTTCTGCACTTCAGGCATCCTCTTCCGTTCTTTTCAGTATCTTATAAACTTCCTTCAGCCATTGTGCTGTAATTATAGAGTGGCTGCTCAGAATGGGAATATTGACCACTCCTCCCTTTTATCTGTTAAGCAAAGCCTACCTCCACATAGTTCAGGGGTGCTGAATTTGGGAAACACTGGAGCTGTGTCTTAGCTGTGTTACTCGGCCTTATCTCTGTTCCTTACAAAGCCTGCAGAATGAATGAGAATTTCAATAAAAAGCTGCTGCATTGTTTAGTTCTTCTGATGAATGATTTTGACAGCTTCAGCTGGATATGTAAGAATTGTTAGAGATGTGCTTACAGCCTTTTGTGATCTGTGTGACTCCTAATACTCAGAATTGTAATACAAATGTGCTACGTTCTGTAAACTCCTGTTACTTTGTTGTCATAGGTGTGGATTTATGGCTAACCTAAATGTAACTGAATGAGGATTTTTTTGCTTCCTCTTCTGAAATGTCCCATCAGAAAGTCTAGTAATAACTCTTATTTTGATACATTTGTTGAGTAGTGAAACTTCTAATTTCTAGTCAGTAACAGTTGCTGTCAAAACATACTGCACTTTCATATTCTTGTTTCTCAGTGGGTGTTTTTCTGAATTTCAGCACATCAAATTTGTATACATGGAGTTTAAATATTTTGGTTCTGAAACCTGTAACGTCATGCAAGCAGAATTTTTGAGAAAGGAAAAAAACCCACATGTTCCTGGCTCTTTACTTGGCATTTCTTCTTGCAGGAAACCTCTGAGCCCTTTGAATGTTGCTACTAAAAAAGACTAAGACAAGGGTAAAAAAGTGAAGCTGCCAGTGTATCCAACACCTTCTGTCCCAGCATTTCCTAAAGGAAGAGAGTACCATAATCAGAACTTTCAGCTACGGAATTCACCCATTCATCTCTCCAGGGAGAGTTAACTATGACAGTGGCAGCACAGGTGGAGGGATTGAAATTACAGAACTGTGTGAAGAAGAAAATACTGTTAGAGATTGCATAGGAAAGCATAATTTTAAAGGTCGGATTAAAGAAATATATTAGGAATGATTTAAATGTATGTAATCCTTCCTTACTGCAAGAAAATTGACTACATTTTCTGAAATCCTCTTGCTCAGTCTTTTTCCTTCTGTGAATCTGATTGCTCTTCAGAGGTTAGGGCGACGTTCTCTGATTCTCCTCAATTACTCTCACATTATCCATGTTAGAGGAAGTGATTAGATTTTTTTTTTTCTTTCGCAATGTAAGAGCTGCAAAGAATTTATGATACTTTCATTTTTCTTTCCTTCCTGTTGTGCTAAATGTAGCTTATACGTAAACTAATTCTTTAAGACTTTATTTCTGTCATGAAGAAATTCTTAAAGTCTTGTGGTGGGTGGTTGCCAGGGGCCCACCATAGTTGCTTTATCACTTCTCTCCTCAGCTGGACAGGGGAGAGAAAGGAAAGAATTGTTTGTTGCTCTGACCTTGAAGGCAGCCTATGTGGCTATCTTCAGGTAGAAACTAAGTTGTTATTAGGAGCAAGTCTGGGGAGATGAGTCCCCGTTTGCTCGGTTTTATCACTGTATTTAGGAGCCTCAATTGAGTCAGTACTCAGTGAATCTCTCAAGTTGTTTTTGTGTGTTGTTTTCTGGAAAACTAGATTTTTATTAGTGTTAAATTTTTCCAGCTCTGGTGACCCAGGATGCAGCTTCCCACCTATGTGTAGTGAAAGCCTAAAATACAGTGTGAATGCTGTATTTTTGGTATAGCTCAAAGTTAAGAGAAGTCTGTTTGGGAGATTCCTACTGGTTGGAGTAACTGTTTTTGTTGGAAAGGAAGTGAAGATCTTGGTGCTCTAGGCTGTGAGAGTAAAGAAAGTGTCCTGTAGTGCTATAGGACAGCTTTAGTATGTAGCTTAAGGTAATTTCTATCTTTTTTTTCTTCTGTATGTAACACTTGTTAAAACATTGCTGAACAATACCAGCTTTTTGTTGCTTTAGTGTAAGGAGCAATACATACTTTTTTATGTACAGTGTGAGTCCAGGCATTGGAACTAATTGTGAAGGCTGATACAGAATGAGACATTAGGCCAGCACCAGAATTAAAGTCTCACTTTGGCAGTATGGGCTTGTATCTTAGGCAATACATAAGACCACAGAAAATGAAGACAGATATGGGTAGTGCTGAGAAGTTCTCTTAGTTGTGGTAAAGCCGGGTCAGAGGATGAGTTATTCCAACTTTCATCTGCAGGTGGGGCAAGCACAGTTTAAAATGTATTGTTGATCTAGAAGGAAGGATTTTTTTGATTAAAGATTGTACTGTCACTGATTGAACAATTCAAAAGGGACAAAAAACTACAATGAAACAACTGACATCTTCAGAAGAGATTAGTTTGGGAACTGCAAGAAAGGGTGGATGTTGGCTTAGCAGCTGTGTTTTTGTTTGCATAGTAGTATCATAATCTAAGTCGTATTTGCAAGCTTTAAGTAAGGAGTAGAATGACGAAACTCTGTGTAAAGGTTTCAGGTGACAGAAGAAACAGAGGAAGGTGTTCAAGGAAACTAGGCAGAGAGCAGAAAATGCAAACCCAATACAAGCGATAATGAAAGCAAAGTCTGGTATGTCTGAAATAGCATCCTTGGTCCTTGCGGCTACCCAGGAGAAAGGGGTTGGGGGTTTTTTTGTATATGAGTTCTGAAAGTTGGATGTGAGCATTTGAATCTGAATAAAGATTGCATTATCCTTTATTTGTTGTTTTGTTTGGTTTGTGTTTTTTTAAATGAAGATGTATTGTATTTTTGTCAGAATTTAGCTTTTTCAAAGACCGGTGTCTGACTTTGAAGGGCTTCAAAATACATATTGAATCTTGCTGTGGCATGAGTCTGTTTCTGTTGGTTTTATATTAACATTCGGTGCAAGGGAACTTTACAAGAAGTAATAATAAGTGTAATTGCAAAATGGCCATTGTTATCCTTTTCATGACTGGATAAAATTGTTTTAATTTTATGTGATTCATTTCAAGAGAGGATTATGCCAAAGTCTGCCTTATAATCAGTGGAAATTCACCCTTGGGAAATGCTTCATTACAAACTTGGCAGGAAACATTCAGCCATGGCTTTCTCAGAATTCATCCAAAGAAAGTGCCTTTGACTGAAAAGAGAGTCAAGTACTTCCTTTTGAGAAAATGCCATGCTTCCACCCCCATACACTTTGTAAGGAGTCTGAGCTCTCTTTTAGTGTCTTAGGAAAGAATTACAATATATTGAAATATTTGTTTCTTCTTCTCTCTTAGGAAATTTCTTAGAGTTCTTCCTCTACCGAGTGAAAACTGGAGTGATTTAGTTGAAGAGTGGTGTTGTCACCCTAACCCCTTTGCCAGAAGCACTTTGCACCCTCAGCATGATGATTGTTTTCTTGGAGACACTTTTTTTCTGTTGAATTCAGGAAATGAATCACATGTGCCTGAATCACCTGTGGGCTGCTCAGAGATGGCACACCATGCTTCTCAGAGTGGCTCCAACTTGGTAAAGTATTTTCTTCAAATAATTCTCAAGTGAATGTATTTGGACTTTTTTAATTGTAAAGTACTTTTTTTATTTCCTGGCCTGTTTAACTTGTATATATTACAGAGCTGTTTTGAAGGTCATAGTGAGTTCTTGACATTCAGTTGTACAGAAGCCAGAAAATACTCTGTTTTGTCTTGATATTGACCTAGATATGCAAAAAGAACTTTGTCCTATAAACTTAATTAGAAGCTATTTATTTATGTAGTTCTAAACCCAAAAGTTTTCCTCAAAAATTATCCCGAGCAAAGGACAGAAGGAGATCAAAATTTAGTAAGATAATAACTGTAATGGGTTGGTTGTTTGCCAAAGAATAGTGGAGCAAAGAATGAGGAGGAAACTGGAGAAACAATTATTTTTCTTCTCAAACTATGACTGGATGCATAACCATAAATATGATCAAAGAAAGGTGGGATTTTTTTGGGTTCAGATGTGGCTGTCTTACTTCTTTGAACATAGTAAGGAAACAGTTTGTTTGACTGTTCTTTCTAGAGAGGGAAACCTACCATCTCAGGTTATAGCACTTCATGTTTCTGAGGTGTTCCAGGAGAGGATATATTCATCAGCTGAGTCTCTAGGAAGAAGGCTATCATTTGGCTTAGCAATGTCAACATCTGTTGTTGCCAGGGCAAAAACATTTTTAGGGATGCTGATGTTTCAGTGGTGGGATAAAACCCATGAAGAAAGAAAATTCATCTTGGACATATAATACTTGAATAAGTCTACATTTCCCTTAAGCTTTTCTGTCAATCTACTGCTTTTCTGCATTTGTGTTTACAAAGGTTGGGCCTGAAGATGCCATATTTTCTCCCAGTACCAAGTATGAAACCTGATTATTGAAATCCTTCTACAGTTATGGGAACCTTTGCTACCTTGGCAATTTGTGTCTGTAAAAACTAATGATATACTATGTCCAGATTCCCAGCATGAAACTTTTAATCTGTTGAGAACTAACACCAGAGACCATGATTTCTATCTGCTGCTGCTTATTAGTCATTTGTATTATCCCCAGTAAATTCACCTGTATTTTCACAATTCCATGGTTGCTGGTGCAGTGCCTGGGGAACAGTTCTATCCGTATTCCAGCTCTTGTTTCTGTGGTCCCTTTGGTTTCTTGTTCCATTGTTCTTTGAAAAGCAGAATACGAGGAGGGGAAAATAAGAACTGATACCATGAAAGGATAAGCAGCATGGGAGAAGCAGATTAATTTGGATTAACTCTGTGACAATTGGAGTTATTTCTTCTAATTTTCCTTAAGAAGGAGAAGTAGAAGATTAAGAATTTCCAAGAGGACAATGCTTTCTGCCAGAGGTCCCTAAAATGAATTCTCACATTTCAGCAGTCTTAAAAGAGATCTTAGAACAGCAGGAACAAATACAGGAAGAGGCAGGGTGTGTGGAGTTCAATAGTGCACCCTTCTTCATCAATCAAAGAGAATGTTTGGCAGCAAAGGACTGATTTTTGAGACAAATGAATAATAAAAGAATGTGGAACAAAGATGTTACAGAGATGTGGGTCAAACCAGGATAACGCAGAACTTTTGAATGAGGGAGGAGGCTGTTTTATGTCAGAGACATATGATAGTAGTTTAGTGTAATGAATTTTCACGTTTGCTTCCTTAAACAGCTCAGAAACATCAACTTGAAGAGCTTTAACATAGGATGGCAGGTCCTCCTCTCTAGACAGAACAGTCAAACTCAGTTTCCTTACTGTTACGTCCTAAGAATGTAAGACAGCCACATCTGAACTCAAAACACAGTCTGATTTTTGCAAGTCTTTCTAAGGCTAAAAAAAGAAAAAGTAGAGAATTTGTTCTTTATTTGTGTCAAATCCCTCTTTCTACATCTTTCATACTAGCAGTGAATTCTCATTGCTGTGTTTGCCTATTTCCAGCATCAGTCAGTTGCCAAGCAAATGAGCAAAAGTAAGATCCATCAGTAACTGGACTAATAAGGAAAAAAACCCTCATACTGATGCAGAAAATTCTTCCATAATATGAGTAATAGAAAGTTACAGGCAAGACAGATTGCTATTGGCATAAATGTTCTCATTTCAGAGAATTTTGTTGCAGTCTGCCCCAGTATGAAAGCTCTTTTTTAATTGCATTGCAGTTCTTTGGAAAGTGTTTGCCTATGACCAAAATAGTAGCAAGAATGTACCAGAGATGCTTAAACAATCTTTTCCAGACTCCAGTGGGACCAAGACAGTATCTGTCCACTGCAAACATATTTTTCACATCTATTAGTCTTCCAGAGTAACACAGTTTTTAAATGTCACATGGTCTTGCAGCATCCTAATAGTATCTCTTGGGGAAACTATTTTTCCCTGACACCATATCAGGGATCCTTAGGAATAGAAACAGAAAATATTAGGCTTGTGATCCACCTCCACCTGCAGATTGCCAGCAGCTGCAGGTTGTCAAATAGATATATTGATTTAATTAGGTGAGCTAGAACTATTGCTTTTTCCATTGAAGTGTGATACGATGAGGTGGTGGTGTTTTTTAGGTACTGTACTGCACAAGTCTCAGCCAGTACCTGTAACTGTAGTCAGAAAAAATTACTCAAGTTGTAGCTTTCAAGGAAGTACCGTATATTCTATATGTGTACGGTGCAGTATTTGTACCAGCCTCAAATACTGGCTTTCACAAACCCTTATCTTACTTATCCTTGCTTTTCACATCAAGCAAGGAATTTTACTATGTATGTTTGAGAGGAGCAGCAAGGCAGGAATTGGGAAATGGGATAACTGCATATGTTTTTTCTGATCTCCATAGCAAGGGGGCTGTAGTTCCAATGTAGTCTCTCCCTGGGCCATTTAGTTTGATTCCTCCTTTGTGATGATCACTGAAGTTATATATATACACTGCTTTCAGACCAGAGCTCTAGTGTGTTACATCAGGGTTAATAAGTCCACACAGAACCAATTCTGCAGCTTAGACTTCGGATTAAAGTAGGGATTGTGCTTACTTTTTTTATACTGAATTTGAATATTAACACTGTAATTAGTAGGAGTGTTATAGGGCAGACTTTATGCTGAAATGAGATCTTTTTCAAAGGGCAGTAATGGATACATAAGAGTAAGGCAAGTATTGAGTGATATTTTGGAGATTGTAGAGGCTCCTTGAACTAGATATTCTTACCTGCATTTTTGGTTTTTAATAAGCCCTTGATGAACCTTGCTTCCTCTGAATTTATGAAATTTTTTGAGCTTCTGTATACTTTTACTATGAAAAATAGTTACCTATAGTGAGTGCCAAACTATATTATGCATTGTGTGACAAATGTCTTTCTCTTCTTTGATACAAATATGGCTTGATGATCTCAGAGGTCTTTTCCAGCCTAGTTGATTCTGTGATTCTGTAATTTCATAGCATGAGCTATGACAGCAAATTTTTTTTTCTGTTCAGTCTTTCCTAAACATTTGTGATTTTATGTATCTCAATGATACACTTTTTTGTCTTCTATGCTTCCTCCCATTACATGCATTTTCTTGCCACATGTGGAAACTGGTTTGCACCTCTGATAATTACTCTTTGTTAATACCTTTTCTGTTTCTGCTTGGATTGTGGGAGAAGGGTTGTTCAAGAACTGAATACACTGCACCTTTCTGGAATATCATGCTATATTGTGTTCTTCAGCTGTTTCCTAGTAACTCAAAATAATGTGTGGACATTTTCTGCTCTCTGCGGAACATGAGGTGGTATTCAACTCCTATAAAACTGTGCACAGTGGCTAGAACTTTTTACTGAGTAATGGTAGCTACATTGCAGCATGCTATTTTTTGTATATATTATGGAATACTTAATTTCATATGCATTATTACCAGATTTTAAAACTAGGATGAAACTTGCAAACAAGTCCAACTATAGAAAACTGAAGTAGTGAAGGCAAATCTGTTTGTACGGAAACATAAAGAGAACAGAAACAAGTACAAATTTCACTGTCTGCTCTGTAGATAATGTTACAATTATGTATTCCTTTTTCAAAATATCTGAGTGGCATCTAATGATACTTCTTTGTCCTACAGAAATCAAAGGAAAATACTAGAGTAATTTGTAAGCGCTGCAAGACAATGCTGGGAGAAACAGTATCATCAGGTATGAGACATGCAAACAAACTAGACTGCATCAGCCATTGAGCACTGCAGGTTAAAAACTCTGAAGGAAAGTAGTTTTATCAGTAAGGTGCAGGGCTGATTCCTGTGTGTTCATATAATTCCCTACAGGAGCAGATGAAGTTGTTTCTTCACTGTTAGACCTCGAAAGTGATGTTTGGCAGGGATTTTCCTCATCCTTTTTTGTGTGACATGTTTGGCTAATTTCAAAGCTTTGACTTAATGCATGATTCCAGTTTATAGGAATCCCAGTGGAAAAGGAGACTTGAGAAATTGCAGGTTGTTTATTTTCCTGTCAGTTCTACAGAATAAGTGAAATGTTCATTCAGAACTTGATCAACACAGAACTAGAAGCTGAAGATACGATTGCTAACAGTCAGCCTGGTTTTGTGGGAAGGAAGCCTTGTCAAAGAAACAGGTTATGTCTCATCTCATTTGATTATGAGATGATGGTTTTAAACCTGTAATTATATTGAATCAACAGAGTTTACCAGAAGTAGTATAAAGATGAGTGCCTGGTTGTTTTTAAAATTCAACTATTCACAGGAGAGGAGCAATGATAAAACTGTAATGATAAAACTGTTAGTAGCAGGGTTCATTCTTTCATTCTCCCTCTACTCCCCTGCATCAGTCAGTGTGAGCCTGTTTCAGTTCAGAGATCTGGTGAATATAAAAATTTCTCAGAAAATGCAAAGCCTGTTTAAGAAGTAAGTCATGAGGCGATGCAAGACAGGTCTTCTGTTACAGAGCATTCTGATTGTCCTGTACAGGGGTTTGGACAATACAGGCTTCAATAAAACCTAATTTAAGGTACAATGTTTGAAAGCCCACAAAGCAGGATGTGACTTTGCGAAAGGAGTGCTTGGAAAAGAGCATGCGTAATAAGTTCATGAGTAATAGATGCCTTAATCTAAGCCCTCAGATGGTTGTAGCACCCAGTAATTGATATGATCTGTGGAAATGGGGAAAGGCAAACCCTGTATAGGTGTGCATGGGTTTGGTATGGGCTCTGCACACAGCTGAAGTTAAGTAGCATATCCATTGTTTTGACCACGTTTCTTCACTACTGTAGGAGATTTAGGTAGAGTTCAAAGAATAGACAAACTAACCAGAGATGTATGGTATAAGTCTAGACAGAACCAAGACTGTGGAAAGGGACTAGAGAGCAAACTTGACTATCATGGTTTGGTGCTTCCTTATGAGCAGATATTGGTGCCTTGAAGATAAAGCAGGATTAGAGTGGTGTAGCTGTGGAGGCCAGATTTGGATTTGAAATTCCCCTGGTTTGCTGGTTTTCCCCCAGCTCTACCCACATGCACGCATATGATTTTTTCTTGGGAAATCACACCTTCTTTTTCTCTGCAAGCAAACATCTCCTGAATTCCCAATACCCTTGTAGCAGGAGCAACAATTCCTTAGTCAGGGTAATAGCTGAGGAACTAGAGGGACTGAACTGTTTTTTCCTCCTGTCTCCCAAGACTAGCACAGCATGGAGCAGACTACATTACACTT
>JAWWEU010000111.1:81972511-82022880 GCA_035583155.1 Acropternis orthonyx
GGAACTAGAGGGACTGAACTGTTTTTTCCTCCTGTCTCCCAAGACTAGCACAGCATGGAGCAGACTACATTACACTTAGAGGTAAAATATAATGTCCTTACAGTGAAGATAATTTAAAAATGGCAGTACTTATCTGGAGAAGGGATTGGATTACCAAACCTTTGGAGTCTTTAAAACAGGTTAAGCATCTTCCTGAAATGCTTACTTTTATCCAGTTTTAATGGAATGTGTGGACAGAGATCAGATGAGAGAATCCCTTCCACCCTTAAAATTTATGGAACTGGTGACTCTTCCAGTTGTTCGCATGCTAAGGCTTAGTGGAATGAATCTACTACTCTCTATACCTAACATATTTTGCTGGCCCTCTGGTTAGGCTGTGTTTGCTGCATAGACCCATGATCAATATGATCATCATCGACCTGACTTTATTGATGGAGATTAAATTATGTCCTCAAACACTTACATTTAGTGTTAAAGGCTGTCTTAGTGAAGCTTTTGGTGAACAGTTATGTTGAAACTCAGAATGTATGCAGTTGCTAATGTTGAGTAAGTGTGATTTTTGGAAAGAAGTTCCATTCTCCTCTTTGAGCAAAGAAGAAAATTATTCCCCTGTGTCTGCTGTTATTAAAACTGTCTCTTGTGATTCACTGCAGCGTTACTGAGCAGCAGAGGGTACTAAAATACTTACATAAGCTATGCTGATCTCAGTGCTTTAGGAAAGTTCTTTCAATTCATCTTTCAGGCTTGGCTTCAGCTCTTGCTTTGTTTCAAGAGGATTGTTCCCAGAGTTAAACAAAGATCAATATGAATGAGAAATTGCTGATCATGTAATTAGCTCAGAGCAGTTTTCTTCAGGCAATGTAGGGGGTGTTTTTTTATGGTTGCTTCACCTCCTACAAACCAAAGCAGAATTTGACCGTCTGCTGCACCTCTTAATGGAGTACTGAACAAATGTTTAACTAGTAGAGTGATAGGGTGACTTATAGTCCAGTCTTAACAAGTTGGTTATTCTATTATACTTGAAAAATGTTTTTTTCATTTTAGATACCATTAAATGTTATGTCACACAGATGATCTATTATATTTGAAAAATGTTTTTGTCATTTTAGATACTATTAAATATTATGTCTCCGAGGTGATTATTCAACCATTTGAGGGATGTTTCAGCCCAACACCAAGGTAACAAAAAAATCAGATAATTTGCTCACAAATATGTTTCAAAAAGGATGCTAGAAATGCCGTAATTCTTGTAATAATTGTAGTTTCTTGAATAATTACATATAATAACAGCACAATTGTATGTAATCATCATAGAATTATGCATTGTAAAGGTAATGTAGTTTGAGTTCACTTATATACAGTTTTGTTTGCTCACCTTTGTGTGTGGCAGAGAGAGATTGTGTATACTTTGTAACAGTGTCTCACTATTCAGGTGATAAACCAAAATAAAACACTTATGTTTTTAACTGCTTAAGCTTGCACAATGTCTGGTGACTAATTATGGAGATGAAAGGTTACATCATGTAAAGTTAAATGAAGTAAAGCTTGAAATATTTAATTGGAAGTGACATATTTGAATTTTCAAGTATTTCAGTTTGAAAGTAAGACTAAGATGACACAGAACATGGTCTAACTATCTTGTGTCATGTATTATGCATTAGTCACAATTCCTTCTTTTTGTAAATTGTATTTGAAATGTGCATTGTTCTGAACTTTGTTTTCATATGTGTAAAACATAATAGGGAAAAGCTTTTATTCAGTGTTTTACATTTGGTGTCAGCCAAAATAAAGGATGTGGAGCCATTTAGAATTCTGGTCTGTTAAAGAAAATTCCTGTGGCAGCAAATGGAAAATTGTAGGATGTAGTGGAATTGACAATATGGAAATACTCATATACCAGTAGTGCATTGATATGAACGACTTTGCCCGTGAAGTTGTTATGAAAACGTATAATACATGGTTCATTCTTAAACAGGGCTCAATTTGTGCAGAGCATGGTTGCTCAGTGTCTTTTGGAATTATCCTCTGCCAGAAGCACATTTAGATTCACCATAAAAGGGAATGACGGAAAAACGTATATTCTGGTAAGTTTTTTAATCTTCATCCTGCTGAAGAAGGTTAACCTATTTATCCCAGCTCCTAAAATCTGTTATTTATGCTGTTCATTATTGTATGTTTAAAGAAAATCAACAAATTCAAATTCTTGAAGTAGTTCTGAAGAGTTCTATTCAAGTAAGAAATCTCCAAGTTTTTTAATGTAAGTAGAGGTACATGGAGACATTTTCTCTTGTTGTCACATTAATGAAAGTACTGCAGATGCACCACAAGTAACGCAGAAGTAACACTGGTTTGTATTCAGAAATCATGGAAAGTTTAAATTTTGACTTTTTAATGTATATCTCATCCTCTTGCTCCAGTGCTTTTTATCTTTAATCAGCAGAAGTGAATCAAGTGCATAGCATCTTTCACATGGATTGTCTTAAGTCAGCAGTGATTGCTAATGTAGTCAGTACACTGCATTGAAAAGTGAAGTGCAAACAAAACTAAAATTGCCTATTATACTTAATGTCCTAATGCTGCTAAACTTGGTTAAGCTTGATATTTAAATAGTGACAGCTAGATTCCTCAAACTTTTAAGATGGATTGGAATGATCTTAGTGCTATACACTTGTTATAACCAGGGATATTTTCTTTTATTCGTGAACTAAATATAGGTATAGAATTTGTATTTTTGCAGTTTATAGAAATAATTCATACACAAAGATGAAATACATGATTATGATTCCTGCCCTGGATAAACTTACAGATTCACTTTCTTAGGGCAGACAATCTAATTACATAAATTGTTTTATATATGCATTGTCCAAGTTCTGTAATTTCTGAACACCCGGATGCTGAAGCAAGTGTATATCTTTTGCTTTTAAATAAGTTCTAATGCCAAGATAACATTTGTACAACCATTTGTACCACTTTTGTGATGGCAAAATTAAGGTCCAGTGAGCAGACCCGTAATTATTACTATTATCTAATTGAGGAGTCATTAAAAATTGTTGTGATTTTCCCCTTATAGCTTATGTGTTTCCAAGTTACCTAAAATTCTGCTGCTTAAGTCTAGTAGCTTATAAAGAACAAGCCTGTTATTTTCTAACAGAAAAATCACTTTGTTTAGTAGATTGCTATTACTCTTGGCTCTGAGTTGCATTATTTGCCAATATAGAGGAGCAGTCTGAATTACATAAGGGCTGGCTTCTGATTGGCATCTCTTCTTTTTTATTAGTTAGTTGCTAGATTTGGGAGATTTTTTTTGTGTTTAACATCAGAAAGCCCTTACTCATGTCCAGAGTGAGATTCTGGCAACTATATACACATCAACAAGTGTGCTAGAGTCACAGGTTAAGTCTTAGGGCTCAGAGGCCTTGTGGACACAAGTATAATTTAAGCACTGTTTATATTAATGATTGTCAATAGCTGAACAGTAAAAAGTGTAGGTGCTTGAGGCTGTGAGTGCACAGCCAAGTTACACAAGGAGTCTCATCACTGATGCATCATGAACCAGCTGTCCCACTTGTTTGTTTTGATAATGAGCCAAAGATTCTAGTTCATAGTGTTTGTGCTTATGTACATGAATGCACACAGCTTAGGCTGTATATGTGATAATTAAAGTTAAGGTTTCTCACAAGTATTTTTAATTTTTTTTAAACCACAAATATTATGGATACTCATTTTTCTTATTTCCTCTGTATGTATCACTTAATGTTACCAGTTATGATATCATAACTGTTGTTTAAGTTACACTTATTCTTTTCAAGATATATACTACTTATGTTGGGTTTTTTTTAAAGGATGTCAATAAATAAAAGTCTCTTCGTTTCAGGGAAAAAAAAAAGGTGGTGCCTGCAGATTTCCTTTTTTCTTCTAACTATATCTCTGCCCTCTTCACATTCTGTAAAAGATGAATCACTTGCCTCCTCTCTTTGCTCCACTTTGAAGGGTTGCCTACCATCGGGTGCATGACTTACAAGCTAAGAATAAGAGAAGGACAGCAACCATAGGAGAGCATGAACAAAATATTGCATTACTGGTCAGCATAGCAGTATCTTAAGAGATGCCTATTTGTTTCTGTACTGTAGAAAAGTGTAGCTTTGAAAGAGGTAAATAAGTAGTTTTCTAGATAGAAACGGAGAATTCATATAATGGGTGGGATCTACGTAACAACACCCAAAAAGGTAAATCTATGAAAATCAAAAAGTGCACTTGAATACTATCTCCAGTCTTTAGTACTAAAGGAAAGATGTTTTTTTGAGTGGGATTAGGCTGTAAAGTGCCCTGAAAGTAAGGCAGCTTGTATTTCAGGAGTGAGTGGAGAGAGACTGGGAAGATATCCCAAGAAAATTAATATGTTACAAAATGGGAGACAGTTGTCAGTCAAATACTGGTTATTGAACCGTCTCTTGAAGGGCACGTGCAGGACAAGTTTGCATTTGTTAAGACTGGAGAAGGGGTGGATGTTGCAGTGATCAAGAAATGAAATAATGAGAACCTTGTTGAGACTTAGCTACCCAGTTGTCTTAGAGACCTTTATTCTTTGTGAAATATGTGGAAACCACATCTTTACCTGAACAGTCTGAATGTGAGGGCAAAGTAGCTATAAAGGAAAGATGTTTGCATTAGTGATCTGTGTTATGATAACAGTGCAATAACTAACAGAGAACTAGCAAGGAAAAATAAAAGCTTTTTTTTTTAAACTCATATAAAGTCTGAATTGTTGCCTGATTATCCACAAAATTGTTGTATTTCACCTACTTGGTTCAAGTCCCACAGATATAACTGAGTGGATTTGTTGCAACTTTTCTCCTAGGAAAATCTTTGGAGTCTGTTGACAAAGCGATTTAAATAAGTGAAAAAAGAAAACTATGAAAAAAAGACCAACTGGTCTGGTGCTGTCATTTCGGAGAAGGTCACCAATCACACTATGAATGAATTCTAAATTATATATTTATCTTTCTGTAAAGGTTCTTTTCTTACTGGGGTTTATGTGAAAGGAAGTTGTTTGTGCAAGCTCTGCTGTACAAAGTAGTAGGAAGGAAGGCAAGCTGCACATTGTGAGTAACTTAGTTGAAAGCACAGATCAAAATATGAAACTGTGTTAGCTGGAAATAACATATTGACTGCTTTGAGTCAACATGCAGAGTCTGGGTGACTGCTTGTTCGTTCACACTGAAAGCAAGATCAAAAAATAGTTCATGCATGAGGAAAAGAATGAAAATACTGCCTAAAGAAGTAAATGTAGTTCAGAAGTTGATTTTCTTGTGGCCAGGAGTTCTGCCATCCCCAAAGATTAATTTTCTTTCTCTGTATTGTGTGCTAAGTTATTAATAGAGATCTGTTGCATTGCTGTTGAGACAAAGACATACCCTGAACAAGTGGTAGAATCTGATTGTCAGATACCACATGTCAACACTCGTGGTAGAAAGAATCAGATGGACCATGTTGCAAATGAAATGCTTTGGTTGCTTTCTCTAAGGCAAATTGCAGAAGGTAGGGTGAAAAGACCAATTACTGTGTTGATCCCTAGACTAGTTTAAAGGATATTCCTCTTCTGAAAAGCATCCCAGAAAGTTCCTTCACAGGGAATTGTTAGTAATTTCAAAAGGAAGAAACTGTTTAGTTCAACTAAAAGTGTTCGCAGTGGTCTGTGTGTATAGGACACTTCTCTTTTTTCACCATTTTCTCCAATACTTAGCTTAAAGCACCTTGTGTAATGGCCCTAGTTGATGAGGTGTGTTTTGCAGTTTAGGCTATAAGTGTGTACAGGGAGTTACCAGAGCAAAACTGATGAACAGCCACTTGCTAAGCCAAGTGCAGTTGCTTGTCATCATTTATGTACATATGCTAAAGTGATTCTACTCCTCCCATCCCTCCCAAGATATTTTATCAATATATCTCATTCCTTCTTTATGAAGCTTCCACTGTAATGTTCTGAGCCTTGGGCTCTGATAAATTGTGACTGTCACATTCAATTGCAACATATACAGTATGTCCTGTTAATGGTGGCTTTCTGCCTCCACCGGGGGTTATCATGTGTCTGCTACCTAACATCATGTAACTTGTTTTACTCAAAGCTGATTAGATCATGAGAAGCAGAAGATTGCTCTCTAGTGAGCAGCACTGCATAAATCTTGTTTTCTGTGATAAATATTTCATATATAAACACTTCATACAGGCTCAGGACTTGCAAAAATTGATTTCCATTGTTAACTCGGATCACTTCAGTCCTGTAGGCTGTGAATAAAGGAAAAGCCTGACTTTCTTGTACAGTGTTTAGCATGAAAGCCCTGGTTCCAAGTCGGAACACTGGTGCCAAATCACACAAAGATTAAATAAGATCCTTAATGTGATGTAAAAAGTTCAGATTTCTCAAAACTCTACCCAGTAAATATCCCTTGAATTGCTGTGAGCAAATAGTGCTGAAGAGTGCTAGTCCCATTATGAAATTTGATAAAGATTTATTTTCCAAGTAAGAGCCTGTTACAGCTGTTTGTAAATTCCAACATTCCTTTTAGATGATATTAATTGCTGTCTTCTTCCTTGCATGTCTTAGCTCCATCCAGTCATAACTATTACTTCTAAAACTCCTCAATTTTTGGCACTTCCAGTGAGCAGTCTTTCAGTTCCCTGTCTTTAGCCCTCAGTTGCTCAACACCATATGCTTGACTAACTCCAAAAAAGAAAATGAAATTGGTGAAATAATCCATCTGGTACTGAAAGAGATGACTTTCTTTTGTTACTATCAAAGGGAGTGTTCTACAGTCACTAAAAGAGGCAGCTTCACAGAGAAGATCATAATAGTGACTGTGATAAATCAGGCATCAGTTTATTTTATTAACCCTTTTTTCCCACTAGAGTCTGGGCAGACTGTGCTAGTAATAAAATGTCAGTTTATGTCTGTTAATACTTTTGTTAGAAACTTCGTAGGAATGTGGCCTTAGTATCAACTGATTTAGGGTCAGAGCAAAGTAACAAATTGAAATTGATATAATCTACAGTAAAATAAATTATTTCTTCATTTACAGATATGGCTTTTAAATTCTGATACATTGCTGGTGGAGTCTCTAGGAAGTTCCTCCTCTCCCAGTGCTCTTACACTGTTTGGAGATATTTTCATGCCTAGCTCTGGACCAGTGGGTACCTGGAATGCTGTCAAAGTCCTTTACCAGCCATGTATTAAATGCAGGAATAAAGAGTAAGTACTACCATTTCTGAACTCAGGTTCTGATATTTGGTTTGATTTGCATTAGTATTTCTTTGATGTTCATTTTTTAAAATATTCTTTTAAACAAAATGCCAGAGGAGTAGTATTTTGTTTCTGTTATGGCCAGAGAGAATCTGGTTGTTAAATTTTTGCACTGTGATATTAAAATATAGACCAAAGAGATATGTTGTTTCTAAGGGCACACGTAGATAACTTAGTTATTAGTGTTTAAATTTAATTTGCTTTCAGCCCACTGGTGACATTATTTCAAAAAGAAACAGGGCCCCGAGAGAAGGGGAAAGAGAAGAGGCAAGGAAGGTAGTTGAGTACAATGTCATATAAATGTTTTACTTGGATGTGTTCAAGTCAACTGGAGCCCTCATAAAGGAATCATTTGATTTCAGCAAGCTTTGAATTCAACATTATGATAAACATCCACTGCCTAACATGTTAAAGCTTTTATCTGTTGGAGAGCAAAGATAAGAGAATATTCATTAAGCAGTGGCCTCGATGTTAACAGGTGATGGAGTATGACTTTAGCGTTATTTTATGCTTTTGTTTTTGCACTCATAGAAAAGAAAGTATTTATTTTGTATGTCACACTTAAATAATGGTTTGATTATGTTGTTTTTTCTTTAAACTTTTGGAAACTGGATGAAAATTTAAATAGGTATGAATGGATTTAAAATTTAGAAGACAATCCCTCTATACTCAGTCATAACATAGCTAATTTATAGCCCAAGACCTCATAAAAGTACAACAAAAATGTTGTCTCACACAGACAAGCAAACTTATGTATGAATTTAAATATTTTTGTAGGCAAAGCATACACCTTACAAGCATGGGTGATTCATCATAGTGTGTTTATCTGGAATGTTGCCTAGTGTATCATTTTTATTTTTCAAACAGATCCAATACTGAGTAGTTGAAATAAACTGACACAGGGAAAGAATTCAAAATTCCAATATTTATAGAAAAGGCCATTCTACCTTGTTAATGCTATTCATGTAAGAAAAAATAGCTTTATTAATGTGATAGCTTCTGAAGCTGGCATAGGAAAACCTCTGTGATCCAAATGTTATTTAGTGATCCAAAATACGTCCTAAAGTATTATCACTTGAAGTGCTCATTCTGAGAATGGGAGATATTGCAGGAACCACCACCTGCTCTAAAATGAAAGATATTTCACTAACCGCTCTTAAGTCTTACAGATGTGTAACTTACAGTTTTGCTTCTCAAGTTTCAGTTCTGTATTACTGAGAAGATTTAATTACCTTAATACATGTTCAATTACTCTGACATATTGAGATAAAAATCATATCTACTTAGTCATTTCCCTAGCATTCACAATTGCTTGTCTTCAATGGAGTTCTCAGCAGAATTTTACTGTGAGATTATATTCAGTTCTTTCCATTTCCCTGGAGAGACTTGTTACAAATCACTTTTTTTCTTAAGACTACTTTGTATTTATCTTTGGGATTTTGCAGTGAGCATAAGGCACATCTGAGGTTTTAATTCTCCTCTGACACTAATTGACATTTTCCTCTGTCCAGTCCCTGGACAAATGCCACAACAGAAGAAAGAAGAGAGAATTCCTTTTAAGGTTCAGAAACTAAAGTAACTGTTTGTTTAGTATTGTTTCCCCATTTTTATATTTCTTAGTGAAGTACAGTAAAAAGGACATTAGCACTTCAGTGTGTTTCCACTAACTCATTTATCAGTTGGCTGGCAGTACTACGTGGATCTGTGCAATAAGACTGAAGTCTTTCTGTATTGAACAGGAATATAAACACAGTGAAAGGAAAAATACCAAAACCAGTACAACTTACTTATTGCAATGTGTTTGCATTTAGATCTCAAATACTATTTCAAGAATTCTGAATGAAGCGTCTGATTCCTTGAATAGTACAAGTTCCAAATATTTTAGATGCCCACATTCTGATAAGAATTATAATATTACCTTGCTTGCTTCTGTGTACACTGGCCTTTGAAATAATGCAACAGTTTCAGAGCCCATGGCATGCTGCCCATGAGTGGGGAATAAGCAAGGAAACCTGTGTAGGAAGGTCCACACACACAGCAGGAAGTCTGTGTGTGACCCAGACCCCAGCAGACTCCAGTAGCTACAAGGGATAAGTGTGCACTGTGGTAACCTGTTGCATATCTTCAGAGCCTCTTCAGTTGCTGTGAGTCCCTGCGTACACTTGGGTCCTGTCTGATTCCTGCAGGGCCAGAATCTGAACTGTGTAATTAGAGGGAAAGAGAGCACCTTTCTTACTTGTGGACACTGCAGTGTCTGTGCTGATTAGCTGGGCTGTGGGTAAACAAGGTCAACTAGAAGTATTGTTTGTAATACCTAAATATAATAATATAATCACATATTTGTAAAACATGAGTGAATAAATGAAAAAAAAATCTGTACTTAGTCTACTTACACAATCATAAATCTACTTGCTCTGAGATAAATACGTGGTTCCATGGTAGCAGTTGAGGTCTCAGAATTTGTCAGTCTCTCTTGGCAAACTGCTGCTGCTAAAGCGAGTCTGACTGGGATTGCCTAATAATTCACATTCAGGCACCCTTTTTTGGAGTAACCCTTAGGTTCAGATTCCTGGGGATTCACTTGAATATTTCTCTTGAGTGGAGTGTAGTGTGATCTTTCTTTCCAAGACATCTGGGATGTCAGAAGAAATTTATTGTCTCACTCCAAAACTCATTTTATTCCGCCTTTATTCAGAGCACAGTTTTGCAATTCTTCTTCATTAACCTAATACTTATTTCTCTTCCTCAGATACAAAAGAAATTTTTTCCTTGTAAACTAGAAATTATGTCCTGTGGACAATACTGCTTCAGTGAGCAACAGAACTCTTTTTCCTCCAGTAAATCACTGGTATATCTATCCCCATCCCTTACATTCAGTATTATTCTGAATGCGAACAATGTAAAAGAAACAAACATTTGAGTAGGATAAATGTCCGTGGTTCATTACTGACTGCTGAGTGGTAAGTACCCATTTGGAGTGATAGCTGTTTAGGGGTGGCTGTAAGAAAACTGTGGTCAGAGTTAGGCTGAATGTTACTGCAAAGGTGATTACCCCTTGTGTGACATCAAAAATATGCTGATTTCTTGTTCAGTTTGTGGCTCTGTATTGACCATCAGATCCTTTCCACTGGATTGCAGTGTAATAAGCAGCCTTCGTCTTTATGTTTGTACAGGTATCCATTGCCAGATTACATCCTGATTTTGTTCAGAACCTTTTTCTGTCTTGGCTGTGGCCATTTTTGTTTCTAACATGTGGCCTAATGATGGCCTTTCCCAGCTCCTTGTCTATGGAAGGAAAAAGTATCTCTCTTGTTCTGGTCTCCAGGAGGGCGACTGGGATATGGAATAGGAGCAAACTAAGACCATGAATTCTTAACAGTTGTGCTCTGGTTGTTCTCTGTATGTTAGACTGTGTTGCTTAAGTACATTAAGTAGCTTTTAAGGCATTGTGAAGTCAAAATATGGTTAGGTATATCCAGACATGCTATTCATAGCGTACTTCTTGGCATTTCTCCTTGCAGAGCAGTATTCCTCTGATCTTCCTGAGGGTAGCCTTTAAGTGTTATAGTGTTTTGTATCACTCCTTCAGCAGTTAAGCAGGGCTAGAAACATTTAGATGTGTGTTATGTGTGATAACCCAAGTTCTGGGTAGGTCTGTCTACAGTTAGGGTCTCAGCCTTTGGGGAAGCTTTATGACAATCCTTGTACAACAAATTAAGTTGAAATTGCATGCTGTTATTTCTTCTTATCACCTGTGAAACAAATATCTTATGAATGTGGTTGAATTCCATTAGAGAAGGATGCCTGATGTGTTTTTCTACTCCATCCTCACTTAGATATTTATGGATCATGTGTATGTGATTATTTTGGTTCCCTCCACTTTTCTCCCCGCAAAGCTCCTTTTCTCCACCTACAAATCTGCTGTGCAGGCAGAAGAGGTCCTCCTTTCAAGTAACAGATTCTTGGCAAATAACACCTTATGCAAACAGTCTTGACTGCTGGGAGTGATAATGGTAAATACTGCTAAAGTGAGAGTGTTGTAAAAATGTATTAAGAAAATTGAAAATATGGTTACATGGCAACTCGACCATAACTTGATCTCAGAAAATATGTGAGAAGTACAGTTAGAGGAAAATTGCACTTTTCCCTTTATAGTAGTGTGCTAGACTAAGCTTTGTCAAAAGGTCAGTGAGAGGTTTTTGTATCTCATATGCATCTAGAGTCTTTCTGAATAGTTTACAGCTTTTGCAGAAGCCTTCTTCTGTGTAAGAATTTGCTGCTTACAATTTGAGAGCTGAAAAATTACTTCTAGAAATCATTCATTTTACTAACTTTAGAGGGACAAGAATAAGCTTGAAAATTGAGTTTGTGGCTAAAAACCTGGAGTTTCGAGTCCCAGTGCTTTTATTACAGTCCATGTATAGTGAGCTATTTATGAAGCTGTTATTGATGTATTTCAGAATGTTGCTTATTTGTCCCAGGAATTACTTTCATTCTGTATATGACTAGAGTCATTCACCTCTCATAAAAACACTAAACTGTGTCCTATTTCACTGATTTTTGTATGTCTCAAATAAAATGCTTTTTCCTCCTGTTTCAGTGACTCTTGCCTGTAGAAAACACATGGGAGCACAGATATCAAGAGTTAAGGAGTTGAGGAGTAACTGTTTTGTGCTCTCTTTAAGATGATTTTTGTATATCTAGAAGGATTGCATGAGTGGGTGTGGTTGTAAATGGAATGTGAAAGATCTGATTTGTTTCAGATAATTTTTTTTTCTGTTCCCTTCTTGAATTATTTCCTCGTATCAAGGTAAGAGAACTGATATCACAGAGCAGGTAGGTTGCCTTAAAAGAGCTGACTGAGCAGTGAGGCAAAAATTTTTGAAAGATGCAGTCTGATGCCAGTCAGGGTTTTGGGACAGGAAGATAAAAAAGTAGTTTTCAGAGTTTGATAGACATGTGGAAGCTATAAACCTCGTGATCTTTGAATGCTTGGACAACAAAGTACTGTTCAGTATTGGTAACATCCTTTCCCTCCTCTGGGAAAAGGTGTATGCAACTTGTAAGAATAATTTTCAGGAGAAATATCCTGACTTTCTTGTTTATTGAAACTTAGACCTACATATGCACCATCCTTCTATGGTAGTTACATAGGAACTTAATTGTTGTTTGTATACACAGGTCTGATATATCTTTCCAGCTCTTTTGAGCTGTCATTTTTTTGGTATCTAGTCTTTCCAGTTTTAAATAGTGTTAGAAGTACTAACTGAAGTCGAGAAAAATGTTGAAATAAACCAAATAAGTTCTCATATTTTTGCTCAAAATTTTGTTCATGTTATCATTCCAGCTGGGCTTTTTGCTTAGGCTGCCATTTTTTGCTCATCTTTTGAAATTTAACATTGAAGTCAAAGGAGGAAGGATTCTGACTGGTTTTTAAAAAGTGAATTTGCAATCCCAAATCACTTAGCATTAGTTAGTAATCTGACCAATAGCCTGCCTTTCTTCTTGTGTAGCATGAAAGATGCTGATGAGGCGCTACTCATCTCGTGGGGTACTGCTGTTGTACTCTGCATTAGAAGTGTTAAATGCTATACACAGTGATTGCCAGTGTGAAAATAAGAAATTTACTCTTAAGTGTTATTGCTTAGCTACTTCTTATGGTCTAATTTTTTAATAAAAAAATAGATAAATATGCCATAAAGATATCCTGTCACATTTAATATGCTTTTGAATTAGGATTTGTGGCTCTGTAATACAGAAGAACAAAAAATACAATTCAGACTTACGTATTTTTTTTCCATATTATTCATACTTATTTGTGAAACACTGCATTTCAGGTAAGCATAGTTTTGGCAGTTCTCATGTCTCTTTGGTTCATATTGCTGCAGTTCATCTCTTCTGGGAATCTTAGAATTGGTAATAAGAGAAATGTCAAGTTGGATGGGAAAAAAATTAAATTAAAAGCAGCAAGATTGTATGAAACTAATTTAAAGCATGCAGCCTGAAACAATTGCATTTTTAGATAGTTAATTTGACTTTTACAGGATGATAGGGATGTAAGAAATGCCATGCTGGGTCATAACAGTGTAACATCTAGCCCAGTATTCCTGCTCCAACATCCAGAGATGTTCTTTAGTGTATGAGCCCCAGCACTTCCTTGTGCTTTCAACTCTATAGCTATATCAAGGATGTTAGAGGGTACAGCCCTGCCTATTTCCTTTACTATCTATCATCTCTTGATCATCTGTTTGAATAAATACTTCTTGACCTTACTAGTGCTGTCTGCCTCCACACTCTCCTGTAACAGCAAGTTTCAGAAGTTCACTGCTGATGTGTTTTAATTCTGACCTGATGTCCTGGTAGATCTAGGAGTGGGGATTTAGTGAACACTTCTGCATTCTTACCAGCTAAATGGACATGGGGATCCTAAACTACTTTATGCAGTGTTCTTGGTGGTTACATTTAGGGGTTAGATTTACTGGCCAGTTTGCTGGAAGGAAATCAGTGTCACATCTATTCAAGTCGTACAATGTATATGTATATCTCTATTTTATTAATTTTGCTTTTTTTGAAAACCAGATAGGCTGTGATAGTGATGATCCATTGAGGATAATTTTGTAATCTACGTCAAACTACAGCAGATTTCCACTTGGAAGCTTACAGTTTGTTTCTCATAGACTTATAAAGATTATTGAGTTCTCTTGGGAGCTATAAGTACTCAACCCCTATAATGCCTTTTAAATGACGGGATTTATTTGAGCAGGCAGGAATCAAATAATGAGCCAAGAGTGAAAAAATAAAGCTTATAAAAACCTATTGGACAGATTGCTGACAACAACTACTTCAGAACTTGATTTATTGAATTTTAGGATCTTGGTGTGTTTTAAATTAATTAGCATTTGTTGTTTCCGTTGCATTTCTCCATGACAGGCTGTGTAAACTAATGATATGTAGATTAACAAAATTTTACTGCCAGTTTTAAATCAGTAAGGCTAAAGCAAATTGGGAGTGTATAACTTGAGACCAAGGATGGTTACTTTGTGAAGCTGGTCAGGATATTTCCATTTGAGTGTGTGTGGAGCAACAATAGGATATTGCTGTTGGTTGCTTATTTTGACTCCTGTAGCATCAAAACAGAACAAGCAATTCTCCTGCTGGCTGCTCTGAATTGTGGCTCTGAGCTATAGATTTAGTAATTTGTATAACTAATAGATATAGTAAATGATACTTATCACACAATGGACAATGTTGAAGGGACCACTGGTGGAGTTACCTCGTCCAACCTTGAGCAGGGCCATTATCGAGCACATTGCACAGAATTGTGTCTAAATGGTTCTTGAATATCTCCAGTGAGGGAGACTCCAAAACTCTGCAGTGCGCAGATTGTCACATGCTTTTAAGGTGAAGCATGATAAAACTGGGAAAAGGAATGTGTCAGCACAATACCTGTTCTTGCAAGGAGATGAGCATTTTGACTGGGAGATGCCTTCTAGTTTAATTTTTCAGCTCTGTCACTGATGTATCAAAAATGTTTTAAGTTCAGCTTCAGCGTATCTCTTGTTCTCTGGAAGCTCTTTGGAGTGACCTCTTTGCATAGAGACCAACGTTGGCACCACAGTCTTGGTTGGATTGTTATTCAGCAATTTATTAACTATCAGGTGTGACATTATTTCTTTACCTATGGTGTGTTCTCTTTATATCTGAAGTCCATTCTAACAAACTTAATATGGAAAAGATTTATAGTACTTTATCAGCAGCTGTCTTACTTTTGTCTATTGCATCTCCTCTTTGAATGAGGTCATTACTCAAAGGCTCCTCTTCTCATTGAGCTGGTGTCTGTGACTCAGTCTTTCCATGCCTGCTTTACTTACTTTCATCAAAGTTGTGTTTTAGTCTGTAACATCAGCTCCCGCATCAGCATTGACTTGGTTTAAATCTAGGTTTATTCTTCCTTCTATCTCCCTTTTCTCTTCCTTTTTTCTTCTTTTGCTCTTGTTCGTGTCCAGAAAGCTGCCAGGTTGAATGTCTCCCTTTTGTTATTTCTCACACTTCTGAGCTGAGACTAGCCTTCCCTTTTTCTTGATCCATACAAATTGAAGAAAGCTTATAAAACTAAATTAAAGAGCCAAAACAATCTGCATTCACTAGTCTGTGTTGAGGTATGTGTGTGTGCAGTGTAACCCCCACAGTGCTATCTCAGAAGGGTGGCATGTGGCCTGTGTGATTCCTCCAGCTCTGCTTTGTGTCCGCAGCAGGACAGCAGGACTCTGGACAGCTCTGCAGCTCTCATTAAGTGTGGATTATACAGGCACTGTTAAATCTCTGCCATAACAGAAGGGGAAAACTTCAGAATAGTTGAAAGGGGAAAACTTGGGAATTAGCTCTGAGGAGAGGAGATGTTAAAACTAGGGACAGTTTTGTGAAGGGTAGAGGGGTTGTTTAGGGAAGGGCATTTCCCTGCACAGAGGAAAACTGATAGATGTGTGAGGACATACTGGCAGGGGACAGGGAAAAGGGGGCTAGTGGAAAGTTAATCTTTCCAGACTGGCAGTCAGTCTGCTGTGAGTTTCCAAAATGAGCTTGGAACGTAGTAAAATCTGTAAAATATATTTCTGTACCAGTTTATGATTTGGAATTAGCTTGAATTTTATTCCTGGGAGAAGCAGCTATGTTTTTGACTGCTAGTTTTAATTATTTAGGATTTAATTGCTTGTTAAATCTGACTTGTAGCCACATCAGATACTTTAATGTCAGTGTTATGTTAAGATCTGCATAGAGTGAGCTTACAGTTTTTGCCAGAGGTACAACTTTTTGTGAAAGGGAAAATTATGATAAAAGTAAACTCTTCCATTAAAATGTGGTTTCAGTGTGAAAGGGAAAACATGACACGAAATTCTAACTTTAATTTTTTTTGGCAAAGGTTTGGATTGAATGAGTACAAATAATACATTGTGCTGTCAGAAACAATTCTGTGATTTGTGGTCTTCCTTGCTTTGCTGTGGATAATTGCATCCTGAAATACTGAATTTCCTTCTCTTCTGAAGTTGGTACATTAGGAAAAAAACAACTTTAAAGTAGCAAGCTGAGAGATTTTTGAACAGTGATTACAGCATTTTTTTTTGTACAGCAGGATAACTTCTCCCTTTGGATTCAGACTTAATGTTCTGGAGTGCCTGATATTTGTGAATACTTCTATATGGAACATCAACAGCACTGCGGAAGAGATTTAATTTTACCCAAAGGTTTAAAAATCAGGGGCCAGAAAACATTTTCATCTTTATATTGTTCTGAAAATCCATTTAAACTTCAGAAAGGGCCCCCTGCTTGGTCTAATAGGACTTAAAAAGGGAATTAAAGTTTATGGAGCATGTACTAATCTTCATGTGGCACAGCTGGTAGGAATAACCTCCATGAGAACATCAAGGGAAGTGATTTATACTAGGTGACTAGGGAACCCAGGGCTTTAGGTACAGGGTAGCAGCAGTGCTGTCCCATCACTGATCATACATACCATTTGCCTAGAAGTTTCAACAGGCAGCTCTGCCCTGGTAAGCAGTAGTGCAGCTGTGAGCTCTGTGGGCTCATATTATGGGCTATATTTTCTACATAGTCCCTAATGCGCTTGGCCTGTGGTCAAAGCCTTTACTGGGGATTGTGGTGTGACCACTAGTAACAAGGCAAGGGGATACAGCATTGCTTACTGGGTTTCCTGCCTGCCCATGGGGAGTACCACCTCTCTGCTGCTCCCCTGGCACTTCCTAGATGAGAAACTGAGTCATTGTCTCACTGAAGCAAACCTTGCTTTTCAGTTGTGGTCTTAGTTGAGGTTACTGCACCAGTTGTTTGCCCTTCTTTTGCATTACAGGCATCTGAGCCACTTGACAGTCAAGTCCTCAACTGCTGCAGTTTAGAGCATATGGTTGAAGGTAAATTGTTGCCAATTTTGGATTGCTTAAAAACGCTGCACAGTGAACCATGGCAATTTAGGAAATGAGTGATGAGCAGTTCAGATGTCCAGGCAGGGTCAACAGCTGAGACCAGTAGCTTCATCACTGCTCATCCATCAGGTCACTGAGTACCTAAAACTGAGTCATGCAAATACCTCCCAGGGTGCTCACACTGCACAGAAACAGCAGAACACACCAGCTTTACACCATTTAAGCATTGGCTCTGAACTGAATGTCTTCTATTTTCACCTGTAACTGCTACTTTTTAAAAAACATTAATCATTACTTAATAAAGCTATGCTGATTTATCATTATTGCATTTATAAATCCATTTCTAATGGCTAGATGCATTAATTTCAACAGTCCCTTCCCAAAGGCCACATTAGTCAGTATAAGCTCAGATTGACGTGTAGGCAACCTTTTTTTCCCAAACTCACAAGGAAGTGTAAAGAAGTTATGATGTTGCTTTAAGAAGGCCCATGAGGATTTGGGATTATTTATCTAAGCCCTTATTGAAAACAAAAACTCTTCTATGATTAGCCATGCAGAGCAAAGCTGCTCTTCAGACAGTCCAGTGCACTGTGAAAATGAAGAGAATTTGATAAACATAGAACTGAAATAACGGAGAAAAGTATGAGTGATCTTCCCTCAATTCTTTTACTGCAAAGCCACAGTTACTATGAACTACTAATGTAAGAAGTAAAATGGAGTGACAACACCTCTTGAATTTTAAGGCCATTTCACTATACTAGGAACCAGCAGTGGAAAACTTTTAACGTTGTTAGAAGAAAACTACTTGCAACACTGGAGAAAAAGCAGAAGATGGAAAAGATATGCCTCATTCCCTAGTAGGAGGATTAATTCTCCTGTACAATTAATTTGATTTCTTAACTTCATTCTTCAGCACCCAAATCTCTGTTCTTTCTCCAAGAGGTAATTTTTACTCATGTATGCCACTGCTGGGACCTTAGTTTAGCATTCCCCTACTTCCTTCTCCAAGGAAGCTCTAGAAGAAGAATGAAGGGGAATGTACGTCATGAGATATTTTATGTTCAACTCCCTCTTGTTTTCTTGCAGTAATTAGGAAATGAAACTGTTTCCACAGGGTTGGAAATTAAAAAATCTGATGTAAAATTAGACCTTTTAATTAAATTATAAAAATTGAACCTAATCTTTTTAGGGAAGATATTTTCTAAGAGGCCACAGTGTGGTTGGTAAAAAGTTTTAAGTTCTCCACTTTCCAAGCACCAGAGTTGTTTAGACATTTTAACTCTTTTTGTAAATCTGAGCAATCTGTGTATCCAGAAACTGAAATGCATTCTTTGTCTCTCTCAAGAAATTCAGCATTCTCTCTTTGTCAGAGTTACACATTGATAAATACCTACACTATTTTCCTTTTGTTTGTTGTTTTGGTTTAAGCTTGGTTTCTGACTTCCTTTTGCCAAATTGGTAAGAGTGCTCGTCTGGCAGCTTTTCAGAGTTAGTAGGCAATTTCTGTTCTGTAGATCATTCAGAGGCACAGCTGGAGTGTTGGACACAATGACGTAATCTGATGAAACCAAGTTCACTCATTCTATAGACATGTCCAGATCCTGTTGTACAAGGTATTCTGTCCTCAGCCTTAAATTTCCACATACCACAATAGGAATTTGTAACACTGCATATTTGCTATAATGCCTTAAGGGTGTAAGTCACCCTACGAAAGGTAAATTTTATGTCATTACTGTCAGAAACCTTATTTGGAACTGGAAAAATGTACTTTGCAAAGGTCCCCATTTAACAAGGCTTTTTGATAACTAGGTGTGAAAAGCTGTTAAGTGACGTTCCTCGGAAATAACTTACATTCACTGGCAATCCATACAGTGCAGTCTGCAGGTAAGTGAACTGCACAGTCTCAGAAAACCTCGAGTTAAAATTGCAGCTGGAGCTAGTATTACCATTTTTACAAGCAGTGACACTGAATATTGTATGAAAGGATACAGACACATAGATTTTTTGGATTACTGATTAAGCTACAGGTGCTGATCTTTAAGAAGCATGTGCATGTATTTTTACACTGTGTATGTATTTTTACACTGTGTAGATACAACAGATGTGTAATCTCTTGTATGCGCCAGATAAGAATGAGATTTTGTTTCAGTAAGTGATGGGAACATTTTCTTGGAATGTCATGGTATTCACCTTGCTTAATGTAGAATGATTTAGTCTGAATACAAAATTCTGCTTTTATGGATGCAGAATTGGTAAAATAATATTTAAAATGGTTGAAAACACCAAAGCATTACCTTTCATCTCTTGAATTGTTTTGCTGTTGGGGTTTTTTTTTCCTTTTCTGCAGCATCGGTGAGATTTGAGATTTTGTTAGCAATGGGTATTGAAACTGGGCATACACGACACAGTTGCTGCTACTCTGTAGGTATTTCAATCAGATTTACCTATTTGGAAATCATCGGGTAGCTGTTTTGGGCAAGCAAACCAGGTATTTTTGGACTGACTTCAGTAATGTCTCAGTGAGCAAAGGAGGACTTCAAACAGATGACACTGGAAAGCAAGTCAATCACACATGAAATTAGGAGCTGAAATAACTTGAAATAATTCTTGTCCTTGTGTTTGTGATGCTTAGAATTATTATAAGGGGTCAAGAATGGCATATATCGTGATTTTTAATCTTGGACTTTGTATAGCAATTTTTTTTAAAAATAGATATACTAATAAAATTCCTTGCTAAGACGGTACAGCTTGGTTCACTGCCCCTGTTTTCCTTATGAGAATTTCTACTTCTCTTTGAGAACTAAGTTATCTTTACTGTCTCCAGCTTTAAGCTTTTTTTATGCATTTGCTCTTTGAATAATTTGCTCAACTGAGAATTGATTGGGTGAACTAAAGTGAATTAAATACCATTTCAAATGGCATGGATCTTCTCTTTTTTAAGCATCTGACCCTCAATGGGCCTGGGCATACTGCTTGTGAGTTTTTTGGAATCTTCTGTACTGAACTAGTTCAAAAATTTAATTTTTTTTTGTTTGATCTGCCTTGCCACTGTTTTGAATGATAGATTTGGACCTTTTGGTTGGCTCTTTATCAACCTTTCACATTTTACATAGTGCAAAATAATTCTCAGATACTGAACATAGATAGCATTTGTATGCAGGAAAACTTTCTATGAAGTAAGGGGCCCTTGTGTTTGTGATAGGATACTTGACACCATGTGCTTTTTTATTCACCGGTATAACATCTCATTTTGATGAATTTTAAATAAAGGTTATAGTTTCATGGAGAGATGTAAAGGCACATCAGGAGAGTAGTGTTACTGGTAGCATTTGGGTCTTCAAAAATCAAGATATACCAATATTATTTGCCAAAGACTTTTATGATTCTGTGATTTTATACTTTCTCTCTGCCTTGCCAGTTACCCTCACCCTCCTTCTCCTGCCCCGACTTTTAAACACGTTTGTTTTATTTGGACAATTTGGGAGTTAAACATTCTGAATGATCCTTTCCCTTGCAACATCTGTAAAACAAATGTCTCTATAGAGGACTACATCCTTGTTAATGACCCTGCAGAGGAAAAACTATAGGTTGAAAAGACAATTACAAGAAGAGTCTGCTGGGGGAGGCAGCCCATCCTACAGACATCACTAGCCCCCTGAGCAGGCCTCCTTAAAACTGAATGAATCTTTCAAAGGTGAGCTGTGTGGAATTACTTTGCACTTACTGTAGGGTAACCATATTGGTGTCAGCAGCTGCTGTGAAGGAGCTTTTACTTAGTACTTAGTTTTCTACAGCCCTGCTGCGCACTTCTACCCTTCAGGAAATGAGCATTATTAGAAGAGGCATACTCCCATTTTCTATGTACCTGAAGTGTTGAAAGGCAAAAAAACACCAAAAAAAAGGAAGAGATGTAACCTTAGAATTTGAGTTCTTGGTAGATACATGCTAGGAAGAGAGGATTTTTGGGTTGATGGTGTTGCTGCTTACGTTTGATATTCCCTGCAGGTAAGATGGCACCACTTAAGCTGCTAGCACAGGTCAATAGCATGCTGTTCTGTGTCCTCTGCATCCATCCCAAACACAGTAGTCTGCAATTATTGCTATACACTAGGGAAATTATGAGCCATCTGTTCTAATTTAGACTAAGATGTATCCAGGAAGACATCAAGAAGGTATTTAAAGTGAAGAAAAGTATTTTAAGGATCATACAAAGCTATCCCTTCATTCTGAGCTGTAGGCAGTCTAGTCATAGTACAACTGTTGATAGTCCAGATGGTGATGACCAGCAGCACTGCCATCCTCCACTATGGTGAGTTATCAGCACTGATCTGGCTACAGCAATCTGATCTTTATTGTTTTCAGAGAAGTTTTTTTAGTTCTTTCCACCTGGGATGCAGTAAGACGTGAAAAAAGTGCAACTTAAAGACTTAACACAACCATTAAAAGTGAAGAAGCACATTCTAAAGCATCGGCCATGCAGTTTTTACGAGTGTAATTTGCTTCTCCTTTTAGTGGGACCACGTTTCTTTGCTGCTCAGAAGTCAGCAATTACATTGTACTTTGGAGCTGTGCCAGCAATTCTGCATAGTGTGGATGTTCAAGAGCAGTCACAGCAGACTTTAGGCAATGCCCAGCAAGAACTAAACTCCTGTGCTTTTCTTGGTTTTGTAGGAGAACTTCTAAATTAGTGTGGATTCTACTCTTGCACCCAGCTAGGCAAAAATTATGTAGGAATTTTTAAAAAGTAGTTTCAAGAAAATACATGTGAATCTGTTGAATTCTGTCTGCTGTGTTTTCTTCCTGTTTTGTCTAGATATGTTTGACATCACAAGCCCAGCAGGAGCTTCTTTTCTCCATGAACTTGTATCCTTCAGTCAGATGCTCTAAAGCAGAATTTCATTGTAATTGATGAAAATTTGCTGTAGTTTTCTGCTTTTACAGCTTTAGCTCTTGCAATAAACTCTTGATCTTGTAGATGAATGGAGAAAGAATGTCTCTCTCCATTGGCAGTTATTGCTATGGATTTACTCTGTGAGTAGAGCTGCTGCTGCTGCTGTACCTTTATGGGCTGTGCTTTTACTGGTAGGATATATCATGGGACACAGCCAGCAGGCTTGTGATTTTATGTCCAAGGTTGGTTCCCACAAAACTGAAATGACATTTTCTCTTTATTCTTTGATCAGCCTATTTTTGCTTACCTGATATTGAAACTAAATAAAGATGATAGTGTCTTAGTTATACTCACTGACCATCTGTGCATGGTTTGTGTACTGTGGTGAATTTAAATTTAGTACATTTGCAAATGTTCGCGGTCCCATGCATCTAGGTGCCCCACTGAACATAAGTCTGATTTAGATGTTGTTGCGTGATTTAGGTTTTCATACATTCATTTTAGATACTATGAATCTTAAACTTAAAGGCTGCAGAAAAGATGAACACCTGCTAAACCTTCTGTGATGTCTAAGCTTTATTTCAGTGATTCTTGTAGCTGAAATTCTAGTTTGTCCTCAGCAGAGACACTGCAGTTGGTACTGCTTTGCAATGGAATGAAAGTATTTTATTGGTTTTGTGACTTAAAATTAATGCTTTTGTAACTGCATAGCAGCCAGCTGGAGGAGAGAATGCAATGTGGAAAAGCAGTTGGTGGACACCCAAAAAGCTTTAGACTGGAGAAGTATATTGAGCATTACTTTGAAATTATGTACTCCAAGGGAAAGTTACTTGTGGACAGGATTAAAATCTGGAGATTTATTGCTATGCAAAAAGTTGCAGTATGTTGAGATAGTTTTTCTGTGCTTCAGAGCAATAATCTACTTGTAAATAAACCTTGTCTGCCTTGAGATAATATACTAATGCAGTTCTTTGGTCTTCTGATTTTGCCCTTTACAACTTTTAACAATTCTGTGGACTATGCAGAGGCTTTATTTGTGCTAATAGCATTTTAGTGTCTATATGGTACTATATATATAGTACCAAAACAAGTGTAGTTATATTTAATATAGGGCAGTTGAGTCTAATAAAAATGTTGGTTGGTGTGAAGTGAAAGAACAGTGTTTTGGACGGTGCTTTACAGGTTGAGATAGGCAGCTTTTACTTTCTGACTTCCCTTAAATAGCTTAAAATGATCAAAGCATGTCAAGGAGTTGCGAAATTATTTAAAATACATTAATAAAATTAATGTTGTTTATTGGAAACAAAATAATTTAATCCACTGTTTTTTAGTGTATCTTTTAGCATGAGTTATTTAATCTATGCTGTGTATTGGAGTTTGAAATGAGGAAAGTGCATGTGGAATATCGATTTTAAATCACAAAAGCATTCATTGAAGCAAATAGCATAATTTTACTTAAAAGTGGCTTTAAAATATCACAAGACCATTTGATACTTCTTATGCCAACCCTTCTGAAAAATATTATCGCACTGGTACTCTGGAGAGGTTAAATTTGAATTTTCATTATAAGGCTTTCTATTAGTATTAAATAACTTGCCCTTTTCAAATGGTGACACATTGAAAGTTCAAGAAGGACATATTTTGTAGGATACGGTATTTTAAACCTTCTAAATTGTTTTTGTAGTGAATTTCTAGCTGACTTCTTTTTGCCCAGGCTCTGGAATTGCATAGTTTTTCCATTCAAAATATGCATTGCTCAGAAAAAAGATAGAATACTGTTAATAATGATCATGTGCTTGTATATACAGTGGTTGTATCTATTCATATTAATTGATAGAAATATAAATAATTGTATATTAATATGGTCAGTGTATATGTAATGATATAATTATATATTATATTAAAATATATGTACTGTATACTATATATATGATGCACTTTATTATAAGGATCATATATCAGTAACTTCCTTATAAGAATACTTCACAGGAGAGAGGATTTAAGACTCCTTTAAAGTATAGAAACTGAGTTAAATTAAATCCTGTCTCTCTAGTGATAAACTAAATAAAAGAAAAGGTTTAAAACTTAGAGATGGAGCTTCTGTTTTTGACCACTGTAGTCCATTGCAAAAAATATAAAAAGGCGTGCTCTGTGCTTCCTTCCCTGCATATGTTGCTCTTCTCTTGCTCTTTTCCTTGCAAGGACACTGTTGGGTTAAATTTCTGTTCTTCCCTTTTTCTGTCTCTTATGAGAGATTTAATACCTGATGGTTTGGGATATCATGCAACTAGTAAATATCCCAGCTCAAAACCCACACTTGACACTCCTAGATGTTGAGAGTGAGTAATGAACTGCATTAGAACATGACCATGGGTGTTTGTTTTGGGAGGGAAGCAGTAATTCTGTAAAGAAAGTTCTTTATCAAAGGTATTTACAGTAGGCTGTGAAAGTACCACAATTCTTAATGTTCTGTATTATTTAAATTTTGGCAAGAGTTTAGTAGCTAATGAGCATTGATTTTTGTGTCATTTTTAGATCACTGTAAGGATAATTATAAATACCTTAGCTGCCTCGTACATTAAGAATATAATTGCATCATCAGCCATAATTTTCAATTGTTTTTAGATTATATCATTTTTACAAATAGTTATTTCATTTAGCAGCTTTGTCCTTTGGTTCAGTAAAGTTATCTGTCATTTCAGTCAGAACTGTAGCTTGTGGAAAGTGCAGCTTTAGCAACATTCAGTGAACTCTGAGCGTCAGGGCTGAGCTTCTGTCAGTTTCTATATTGAATTCTCCAGCATGGGCTTGATGCAGCAAAGCGCCGGAGCTGTAGCTACCGTAGTAATCTCCTTCAAGGGTTTCACAGCATTCAGAGCCCAAAATGCACAGCGCATTTACCTGGATCGTAACTAATCAAGTCAAGTTAATCCTGTGCCTCAGCAACACTGAGCAGTGCTCTGAGTAAGAGCTTTTTCATTTTCCAGTTTTGACCTCTGTAGACTGCCCTGGGTTAATATATTTATAGAAGCAGCCTGCTAAATCAGAGGTGGTGATGGAGGTACACTGTTCCTCTTCAAAAGCAGACTTATTTTGTCTGTTGTTGAGACAGTTCAGTTGCATTTTGAAGTGAGTCTCATGCACGATGCAGGGTGATTACTATTGATAAATAGCTTTTAGCACTTTTCTTATGAAAGAAATCACAGATGCAATCTAGTCAGAAATTTGGTCCAGTTATTCAAAATCTTGTGAGAATCCTTGTAATTTTTTCCTGGGTTTGAAATACAAAGAATTCTTTGGAATTTGATTCACTGACATACCATGAATATTGTATTTTTTGTGAAGACTTAGGACATTGTGGGTGGGTTCCACGACCTTATGGATGACTGTGTTTGTTTGCTAGTTTTTATATCAAGGGATTATAAATAAAAGTATTTCAATATTGCTTTTAAGGTCAGAGTTTTGAAGTGTTGCTCTGACTTACATAGGCAATTTATTGGGATCAATTCCATAGTAAGCAATGAAGAAATACCTGTCTCTGATGCATGGTGAGTCAAATGTAAAACATTATCTAAAACCACTGTCATCAATTGTTTCTGCTAGAGAGGTAACTGTCTTATCTTTAGTCTTATCTGAGTAGTTGTTTTCAAGTTTTGCTCATCTCTGCTTTCAGAATTAATTGGTTGAATTTCAGATAGCATTTGCTGCTTTCTTTTTATTTTTTAAAGAAATCAGAATTTCCCTGGATTTTCCATTATGATCAACTGAACAGCTTTAAAAATACCACTTCATTTTAAAAAAAACATTTTATATATATTACTATAGGAATTTTACTTTCCTAGCTGTATTTCTTTGGCTGGTTATGGGAATGTGACAATCCTATCATGTTCTAAATTTCTCCTTCAAACGACCCATCCCTTAGAGAAAGCATTGAAAAGGACAAGGGGCGAGATAGTCTCAGCCTGTCATCTTTATTTCTTACTTGTTCTGAGTGCTCCGTTCTGACAGTTTAGCACATAGCACACAGTTCTTTAGCATCAACATCTATCACAGTAGCCAAGTATCTCCCTCTCGGGTGGAGTTTTACTTCTTCACTTTCTGTACTGCTTTAGTTCAGTTCTGAAATGTTTGCCAGAAATATATTAAGATTTTATTAGCATTCATTATATGTGGTTCTGTCTTTCTAAAATTAAAGTTATATGAAGGTTCTAATTATATCTTTTAATCTTAAGTCTGTTTGTTGTGTTTTCGTGGATGAGACTAATAGGTATCTCTTAGATGGAACAGAAGGAATGGGCTTGAGGTTTTACTTTAATGTGCAGAGGTAGCATCTCAAGTTTGGTTAACACTGGGAAGAGCTCTGCCTGTTGTTCTCACTGGGGATCAATTCCATTATCACCAATCTTTCTTCCTGCATCAAAACTTAAGATGGCTTTTTTTTTCACAGTTGTCCTTAAGACACAAAATTGAGTGCACTTAATTAAAAGCACCAAGCCTCTCAGTTTGGCTTACTCATTAGGAAGTGGGCTGTGAAGAACATGCTTACTTTGCTTAAAGTAGTTGGTTTTATTAGATAGAAATGTCATATTATTGAATTTATGCTAATATTCTCCAGGTAAACATTACTTGATTAGCCAGTATATATGTTATTTCATTCCATCAGCAGCTTTTTTCTGTGGAGTAACTAATGTGCATTTCTTCTCACTACTCAGACTCTGATTTTCACAAAAACATGAAAATTCCCCAAACCTAATTTATTTGTGGTTTTTCTTAAGAAAGTTTGGTTGAAATAAACTAAGAGAGTTCATACAAGTTCTGAAGAAGTGTGGGATAAAGAAAAGAGGGAGAAAATTTAAAGAATGGAGTGGCAGACAAAATGCTTAGAATTATTTGTGTTTTCCTGTTGGTGAGATCATTGACAGATGATGATTGTGATTTACAGAGGTGGATTTAATGTCTTGTGAAAAAATTCACTCTTACATGTCCTTTTCTTAATTCGGAGCATGCTTTTAGTTTGGGCTATTTTACTGAGTATGTTTTACTAGATCTTACTGTTTTAAAGCCTGGTTTCTAAAGCTGACTCATGTCTCCCTCAAACACTGTCAAGGCCAAAGTAACGGTGAGGTTTTGCTTGTCATAAAATCAGTCCAAAGTAGATGCAGTCTTGTGCCCTGCAGTGATTTAGGGAGTCTTTGTAGAATTTATGAGTTTTATTTGATACTGAAGGTCATAATTTTTTTCCTTTGTCAGACTGTGAAGTCCAGAATCTCAAGGCTTCTTTGTGTTGCAGTAAAGTTGAATGTTTGCTGAAGGAAGAACAACATTATTTCTCTTCTTAACCTCACCTTCATAACTTTCTCCAGCTAACATCTTGCCTCTTCTCCTTTGCTCCATTCAGCCAGCATAGCAAGCTGTGCTATGCTCTTTGGGAATTATGGTGGCTTCTGCCTTTGCTCACATTGCTTTCACTCAAGGGAAGCTTAGAAGCAAGAATTCATTGCCAAGTAAAGGTATTAGGGAGTAGCAGAAGAGAGCACATGCATGCAAAGTCCTCCATCCAAAGTTACCATGCACACACCTGAGTCCTACGCGTTTCTTTCTTGTCTTCTTCCTCAGCCCTTCCAAAATTCAAAATTCCTTCTGACAATTTGCCCAATTTTAATGTCAAATTGAATTTGTTTTTTTTCCCATTAAGATCAGAAGAACAAAACACAGTTTTGTTAACGTGTCTGAGAAGCTCTGTTGGCATTTCAGGTTGGTCTGGGAGGAAACCCTGAGCTGATGGACTGAGTTTTCCTCTGTGAATGCTCACTCTCCTGAGCAGCATTAGCAGCCAATCTACCTCTTCCAGTAAATGGAAAGCAAACAGTCTCCTCTCCGGTATTGGAAATGAGAAAACTTTCCTTATACAGAAAGAATATGAAACTAAGGTGAAAAACAGTGGGTCCTACATCTTTTGTTTTAAACATAGATGTTTTCACATTCCTCTACAATAAAGAGTGTGGAAAAATGCTTCTAAAACAAATAGGGATCAAAAAGAACGAAGAGAAATTATCTAATAAAGCAGTGACTTCCCACAACCACTTGTGTTAAATGCTGCGAAAGAACAAGTTGCAAAGACAATTCCCAACATGAGTGTTCCTGGAGCAGCAAGCACTAGGATATACATGGTTTGTTTTTAATAAGGGAATACACTGGAATCATTTCAGGAAATAATTGAGCAATTAATAAACAAGAATTGCAATATAATTAGGCTAAATGTCTTTATGCAAACATTCTTTCTCTCAAATAAAACAACAGTCACCAAAAAAAACCCAAAAAAACCCAAAAACCAACACCCTAGTTCAGTGTCAGGGCTGTACTAGTTGGACTTTGAAATGAGGAGGCATCTCCAAACAATCCTCCATTCAACACCCAAGGATAGAATCAGAGTACTGAAGTAAGTTGCGATATTTTGAATATTGCTTGGAGTTCTGAAAAGTTTCTTTGCAGAGAGGGTGTTGATCTGTGGAAACACCTTCCCAAGACCCAGAACCATAGCATATCACCTCCAGCCTCCAAATTCTCTATCTGTGTTTGAAGGTGCTTGCACAGTGCTTTGTTTAGACTTACTGATTTCTGAAAAAATAGAAAGCCCCAATTTTGCTAGCTTCACCTAAATTTGCCTGTATCACCAGATTGTAAAAAATGTAGAACAAAGAATGAGTAAGGAACATATAAGGGTAAGTTTCTAATTATGCATGGAAATGAAATTACCAAGTGATAATGAAATACAAACCCAGTTCTGGATTAGAGTTAACAAGACACCTTGGTTACTGGCTGCTCAGTGCTCATCATCAAGCATTAAGTGTTCCTTCTGGAACAGTTACAGAATCATAGAATCATACAATGCTTTGGGTTAGAAGGGACCTTAAAGATCATCTAGTTCCAATCGTCCTGCCATGGGCAGGACACCTTCACTAGGCCAGGTTGCTCAAAGCCCCATCCAAGCTGGTTCTCTGGAGCAGGGCTGCCTCTTCTGATCTTGGCCACTTGTGTAGTCTTTTAAAAGAATCCTGCTTCCTCTCAATATAGACATAGTATTTGGGACTTAACTGTAGGCTTGTGTCTTTCAATGGTGAAAATACTCCAGGATGTCTTCTAAACATTTCACCTTCCAGTCCTAGCAGACAGCTGGGCTTTGTTTTTTTTTTTTTTTTTTTTTTTTTTGGTGGTAGCTTTGAACAACTCTTCCAGATCTGTGTGGCACAGTGTAAGTGTCCAGTGAGATATTACTTATTATGAAGGCTGTGAATGTGTGGCAGGTTTGGTCTCTATCCTTTGGTAGCAGCTCAGACACACGAGGAGTTAACGAGGAGTTATGTTATGTTAAGTTATGGACTGCCATTAGAAGAGCCAGGGGGTGCCTAGACCAGACTGCCTTCTTCCTTCTCCTTACCATATAAAGCTCAGACCTTCTTTTGTCAGTGACCCGCTCTGGTGAAGTTTGAGAAAAGACATGGTGTTTTTGATCATCTGGATGTGATATGATTCTCTCTGTCTTTTATTGGGGATTTAAAAAAAGGAGTGAGAGAAAGCACTTCTATTTTTGGGGGGAGTGGAAGACCCTCTGAGTACATTTTAGGTCTTGCTTTTATGTATTGAAGCAGGACTGGATTCTTGCATACCTACAGATAAATGAGGAAGGAGGCAAAAATGTAATTTTTTCTTAGGAAAGAAAAAGAATGAAGAGTTGAAATTCAGAAAGGCTGATTTCAGGCAAATGGAGGTAAGAAAGTGAAAGCACACCCACTCTTTGAAGAAAGATGTGTAAACTACACCAAGTAGGAATGTCTTCTAGAAGAGCTAAGAAGGTGCTGTGTACAAAAAGTGTACATGCAAGCCTATATGTAAGAAGCAGGACTTTACAGAGAATCATTGGGTTTGGGAGACTTGAGAGAATGAGAACCATTGAAAGGACACAGATAGTGTGAAGACAGTATTTGCTTGGTTTTCACCATGCTGAATACTGAGAGTTTTATTACTTTTCCAGGTATCTGAAAAATGCAGCTCTTTCTAGATAGTACATTAAAATAAGTTGATATGTTCACAAGCAGCGGTTCAGTCAGAAGAGCTGCAGGAATTTAAAAGTGAAAGCTGATGCTAAAATTATTTATTGAAATTTTGAAATCTTGGACATGAAAGACTAGCAAAGATTATCTTGCACAGTGATGCTCTCAGATCTGCTAAGAATAATTGTCATCCATCTTACTCTGGAGTACTTGATACTAGCTGCTCAGACAAAATTATTAAAATTATTAAAGTAATTGATCAGTCTGCCAGTTTGTACATTATGGAAGAAATAAGCCTGAAGAAAAGGAACTGGAACGATCTCATGTTTCGAGTAAGTCTTGTGGAACTCATCTTGTTCTTCAGCATGGGGCAGTGGGAACAGATTATAGGAATGTGCTTTATCAATCAGCTCTAGAAATCTTTATTCTTTTAATACATGTAAAGCAGAAAGCTGTATAAAATGAACTGGGTTTGAGTTTTTGCTTGGTGTAGACTGGCAGTAAGTTTCCAGAGTGAGCATCATAAACATCAGTTTGGGAAATTGCCAGTGGCAGATGAGATTTTGTTTGGAAGGAATGAAACTTTGCATTAGAAACAGGAGTGATTTTCTCTCATGTGTCGTAAGTTTTCCTTTTGCATTATGTATCTTTTTGAAGGATTGGTGGTATCGATAAGGTACTCTAAATTCACCTTGTCTTTCTGGTAAAACTGTGACTTTTACAAAGAAAATGTTAAAGGAATTTTTTTTCACAATAACATGACAAATTCTAATACTTACTTGAAACTTGTGGTTTAGATATATTTTAAGAAAATGAAAAATGTCCTTTTTTAACTTTATAGTCTTGCTGATGCATGGGAAAATGATATGGGAGTTCATCCTTTAAAGTTTCCATCAGAAACTTGTTTGGAATTACTGCTGATACTGGGTTTGAGTACTGCATCTCTTCCACCTTCACTTCGCTGCATGAAGTCTTTTCAGGTAAGGAACAACAGCCATTTCAGTATAAAGGTGTTACTTTTAGGAAAAAGTAGCATATTCCTGAGGCCCTTAAACCCTTTTGGAGTGAAAGTTTATATCCTGTAGTTGGATGACTCACCGTTTTATTAAATACAGCAATGGATAACTTCTTGTAGTGCTCAGTTTCTTTCAATTGTGTTAAATGTAGATCAAGGCAGGAAATATCATTGGATTTTTAAACAGTCAATCACTGTTTAAATTAAATTAGGTGTTTAAAGAAATGTCATCAAACATAGGCTGGAGTAGCTAGAATCATTATATAAAATCTTGTTGGGTTAAAAAAAATAAAATCCTCAGCAAAACACAAAGAATTCCAGTGGCTGAAAACCTGTAAAATTTGAAGTGCAGCATTCAGAGTTTTCTCCAGTGTCTGTATGTTACTGTGGAAGTTTTCAGCAGTCATAGAAGTTTTCCTAAAAAACATTGCTGCAGACATGTTAAATTGTGATTTGTATTTATCATGTGTCTGGAGACTAGGATTTTTACAAATGCAGTACACAGACAACTGTATTCATGATGTTATGACATAGCAACTCAGCCTTTTTACGATGCTTCTGTCTTCTCTTGTAGTTACATAGTCCATCAGTTGTGTACTGATGCAAATCTAAAGTAACCAGCTGTTGTGCAGTCAACATATTTGAATCTGTTTGTTCTCACAGTTGCAAAAGAATCATTATCTTAGTGGGACTGAGTGTCCTAAACAGTTTGTAACATGAAATCAGGTAGCTTCCATTTTTCCATACTTCATGTTTGTAGTTAAGGCCTGTTTAATTATTGTTCCTGAGTTATGTTTACTGAAAAATAATCTTATTGTAGAACTTCAGAGCCTGAAAGAATATGGTCATAAGCCAAAATCAAGTAATAGATTTTAATAGAGTTACAGTCTTGTACAACTGCTGAAAACTTTTCTAAATGTTAGGAGGAAATGAGTATGCACCTGCATTGTCTGCTTTCTCTGCATCTTGTAAGCTTGGAAACTGGTATCTGTGTATGGTTAACACTGGGTACCGCAGCAGCCGTTGATTGTTTCAACATGTTATCTTAAGGTCAGAGTTGTTAGTCTCTTGTACCTTCAGAGGCCATAAAACTGAAGAATCTCCTGGATACCAGCAGAGTGAGATTGCAACGATTAGAAATGTCAAGAATTGGCCAGTACTAGTTATCCATGCAGTTGAATAGTCCATATGTTTCCTATTAAGAAGCGAACATTTTGGTTGTATAATCCAGTAGGATGTATTCCTTGTAGATCACATTGCCAGTAATCTGTGGTAAAATCTTCTCTGCTTTACACATGATAGATTAAATAAGAGTCTCTACTTGTATGCTCAGACTGTATGTCCTGTATTGTTTCTGTGCGTACTTAGTCCCAGGTTGTGCATTCAGACTTCCCTTTGATTTGTGTTCTCAGGTAGAGGTAGGAAGTGATAAATGGCTGTCAACTGTTGCAGGTATGAACCAATAAACTCAGGAAGGGCTTTTTCTTGGAGTACAGAAAATATCAGAATTTTCCTTTTCCATGTCATGCACTCCATGATTCTGCTTGATTGCTCCTGAGTCATTTTAGCCTTTTGAGGCTATCTGTGTAAAGGAACTATCCCCCTTAGAGGCACATGATGCAGGCCCTGGAATCGAGCCAGGCATAGGGTTATGCCAGCTGTGGGGTGGGAAGGTCCTCTCAAGACCCTCTGACCATGACCTTTCAGCCCAGTTTCTGTGGAACAGATGAAAGCAAATGCTTTGCTCAGCTGAAGGGAATGGTATCTTTCAGGACTGGCCTGTGCAGGTTGTTGTTTGCCCACCAGAGTGCCAAAGTTGGTGATGTGGCAATGTCCAGTGTCTGTGCTTTCATATCAATACACAAGGTAAAAATTTGTAGTTTTTGAGAGGCCCAAGGTCTGAAACCTGCTCTGCTAAGATAATGCTATATTTTGCCAAGTGGGAGGAAAGGAAAATGGCTTTTTTGATAAACTTCTGTAACTCCACCTGTCACTCTCCTTGCCAGACAGTCAATATCACCAAATGTTTGTCCTAGAGGGCAAACACTGTCCTGGAAAATACTGTTTTATTTATTTTTATCCTTTCAAATCTTGTTTGGATCTCAGTTAGTTAATCCATGAAGCAGAAACAAAGTTTGCCCAAGTTTTTCACTGACACTTTACAATGGTCTGTCAGCCTTACAATTTCTTTTTTTTCTGGCTTGTTTCTTTCTGCTCATGTTTACTTTCTGCACAGCACATATTAGAATTACAGGTCCTAGTTTTTCTGCATTTTTCTTGGGAAAAGTTGAAAAGGTCTCCAGAGAGCTTGAATAATGATATTAAATTGTGCTGTTTCCCGAGCATAAGATCTCGCTTCATCCAAAATTGTGAAGATTTTGAGTCAAACAGAGAATAATTAAAAGGGCACTAATTAAAAACTGGTAATTCATCTATCTTAGTGGAGTAATGGGAAAATGACAAAAGCTAATGTTGTTTTATTTTGTGGCAGGCATATAGCTGGCAGTGGTCTAGAAAAAAATTAAAACATTATAATAAAACTATTTGAACTGAAAATAATTGCAGAGTTTCCTGGTATGATGCATGGCAGTCTTGTTCAACATGGGGCCAGGCTCTCACAACTGAATGCTGCAGGATTTAGAAGGAAAAGTGACCCCAGAAAGTACCAGAGTTTCTTCCTTTCATGAGTGTTTCCACTGTTTGACCCATGGTTGGGAGCTAAATGGACCATTACCTTCTACTGGTGCTTTCCTTTGTGTTTTAATACAGTATTTGGACACAGGGCTTGCAGCTATATATGCAGTGATCGAAAAGTTACCATGTAACACCTGATACCATGTCAGTATAGCTTTTAAAAAACCTATTGTTTTAAATTAGGTAAGTAAAAATGATCTCACCCACAACCATGTTTTTTGAGAATGTATTTACCCTCACTGCAGTGTTGACAAGCCAAAATTTTAGTTGGTATACATATGCATGGGATGATGTTTAGGCTGTAAAAAGCACACAAAGGAAATGTGCTTAGTTGCTAATAATCTGTAATAAACTCTGTTCTGCCTTGTGCTCTAGAAGTGCTCTTTGGGACTAGCTTAGCAGACTCCTTATCTGTGCTGAGACATAAATTACATTTTATTTTCCAATGGTGTGCTACTGCTTAGTAACATAATATTTGAAATCACTTTTCAATTCTGTTTTGACCCTGGAAAGATCTTTCTGTGTGATTTATGTTGCTGGAGGAGCCTGGAAGAGAGGAGCAGGAGAATATGTTACATAGCACTCTGCTGAGTTTAAGGTGCTCTCTACAGCCAGCTTTTAAGCTTCCCAGGCTGTTTATTCTAGTTATTAGATTTTCCTTGCCTCATCCCTCATTTCACCTGTGCAATTGCATTGACATTTTTCTGGTGGACTCTAGAGAGTAAAATCTTAGGAAGCTTGAGCCTGGAAACTGAGGGATCAAAGTGGATAGACCACTTCTTGCTGTTTGATGGCTGCCCCCAGGTTTACTGGAGAAGATATCTTTTCAACCTTGAGTTGCACCATCCCAGCCTTGTAATCCCTCACCCATACTGAGGATGTCTTGGGTCAAGGGAATAGGATTGACTGTGGCACTTGATACTTATCCTGGAGCAATGAAAAAAGTAGTAAGGAGGGAGAGAGGAGTTTGCTACTGGAAGATTAATTCTGCTTTAGATTGCTTTTGCTCTGAGCATTGTTTTGCCACTTTCTCTTCAGCTCCGTTACACTGCACAGAAAGCTGTTACCGTACTACACTCTTAATCTATCTGACTCTCCCCCACCTGAGCTGTCAACCCTTTGCTTTAGGAACAGTTGATCTTTACTTACTGTATTATTCTTAATACTTGCAAACACTTGTAGATAGCACCCACTTGAGTTACCACGTACTTTATCACAGAACTGCTCAGCTGCTGCTTCTCAGCACAATCTGAGAGGCTGTTTTGGTATTTTAGAGCCTACAGCACAGAACAGTTAACACAGGAAGATGCTGTAAAGTGACAAGTAATCTCTGCTGTGTTTTTCTAACCTTATCTCATCCTTCTTTGAATTCAAGCACAGTGAACAGAAGATGTCCTGGATATTGAATTCTTATGATGATTTATGGGGCTGTTGAGCACATTTTCTCGTACTGCTGTTACTGTGGGAAACCAGGCATTTTACTTCCCCTCTCAAGGCACTATTCATAAGGCCACAGACTGTAACAACAATTTTCAGAGTTAAACAGATCTTTGTTTTATTTTTACTCTTACAGTTGCATGAAATTGAAAGAAGATTGTGATTAAGAACTTCTAAACCATTTCAACATTTTGTTTCAAGTAGCTCTTGATAGTCTTTGGAGCTGTACCCAGTGCCACTGGCAGCTTTCAGCTCACTGACTGCTTTAGTTAAGAGAAGCGAAGCCAGTGTTTAATAAAAAATGAAAAAATATTCATTCTACCATTGCAGTAAGAATTCTAATGGTATCTCTGAAAGAAAAACTCATTTGCAGTTATTTTGCTTTCAAAAAATGAGGAAAGAAAAGGTTTCTCATAGAACAGCCTGTTCTCTGTCATTTTAGTTCTCTGTCATTTGAAGTCTCTTAATACAGCACAGAAAGCTTGCTAAAGGAAACAGGCTTAGTGATATAGAGCACAAGCTGCTCAGAAAACATAAGAATGAACAAATGCAGTATTCATTATATTTTAATGGCTCTAGTGCATGAGTTTCCAAAGACTCATGGAAAACAAAATACAAAATTACTGCTGTCTCACAGGTATATGCATGCTCCAAACTAAAGTGTCCCTTGATATTTGTTGTTTTTTAATATTGATATTTATTTTTATGTGTGTCTATATAAAAGCCACTTTCAAAATTGTTTATCAGAAGAAGTTAGCTGAAGATAGAGGACACTTGCAGATGCACCTGTGTTTTCTGACAACCCTTTTTGAAGCAAGCAGTTGAGTAAAATTTAGAAAAATCTGCCGAGCTCAGCTTCTCCGTTTGTTCTGGCGTTTGAAGCTGGAGAAGATGCACAGGTTCTTTTGAGCTGGATTCCACTCTCTTGGAGCACTGTCAAACCACAGAAAAGACAGGACAGAGATCTACTCTGGTTCAAAATGATTTGTGCCATAGTCATATAAGAAATGAAAATATCAAGAGTGAAGGAATAGCTTTCAAAATATTGTGTCTTTTATGAAACTATGCCAGAAAGAAAATAGATCAGTCAATTTATGCAGTAAAATTGCTTCTTTTTAAACATTTTTTAAAATCACGTGCCATTACTTGCCCACTAAGGATCTGCCTCAAAATGGATTATTCATCAGAATATGTATATTCTGTAATATTTCCCAGGCAAAGGATGGCTTCCTAAATTTTTTTGACAATTAAGGTTTTTTTGAAAATACTTTTCTGAGGCTTGCAACTGCTTATGTCTCAAACTTCTGAATCAACTTTGACAGTAATATGGAGCAACCACTGCAAGTACATTTCAGTCTCTGTTGAAATACATAATTTTTGTTTCCATTAACTGGTCGGTTTTACATAATGCAAACTACAGTGAGCAAACCCAGTGTAGTTAGTGTCAGGCTCTTTGGGCTGTTCCTATTTCCCCCAAAATAAAGGTGTTTTGATTTTTGCAGATTAGCATGAAAATGCCTGATGTGTGCTTTTTACGGTTTTGACTGACTCAGATACTTTGCCAGGATGACATAAAAGGATTTACTTTCTGTTTTAATTGTGATCATTATGTGTAAGTTTTAAAGTTCAATTTAAAACAATTTATTTTAAATAGGAAATAAGGACCCAAGCTTTGTATATGGAAGCAGATGTAGATTTGTAAAATATGCATACAAATATTTCATTGACTTTAAAATAAAAGAAGTTATAACATGTATATTTGGGAGGTTTTTTATGTTTGTCTGCATTTACTAAGAGCCATAATAAATCTATTGAAATGCTGCAGAATAATTTGGAAAAAAATATAAAGCTGTATTGAACAAATGCTGACATGAGCAAATGATATTTAGAGAGTTTGTGTTTCAAAGACAAATCTGAGTATTTCTTTGCAGAATGATAGAGATTTCTATGTTCAGTTAAGAGATTATTATTTTTCTTGTCTGTAACTTAATCATCCCATATTAAGGTGATGTATGTTATGTCACTCAGGTTATCTTACTTGGTGTTCACTATTAGCTATCTTTTAAAAGTATCTCTGGAGTGTTCAGTCATATTTCTTGGACCTTGAGACTATCCATTTCTTTTAATGTTAACTCTTGGGGCCTCAAACTGAAATGGAACAATTTTTTTATTGAACTATAATTAGTATTTTTAAGTCCTTGTTGAGCCTGTACCAAAAATGTTACATGCTGATTCTGCATAAAGTTTATTAAAGCATAATGTCTCCTGACTGAGAACTGTTCAGCTCTGCGTATGCAGGAGCTTATTGAACAATGACCTGTGGGTCCTTATGTGCCCCTATATGACTCATCCATATCTGCAGCACAGGCTCTCATTTCTTGGCTATGGTTTTGTCATATCTGGGGTTGCTTTGGACATGCTGATGGGAAGGTGTTACCTCACTTATCTAGTATGAGGCATGGCTACATTTCCTCTAATGTAAAGGAGCTGCCCATTTTTATCGGCTTGAAACAGAACAAAATCAATCATGTGCAGGCCTAAACTGAAGCTGTGAATGGGGAAAATGCAAGCTGAGCTTACTTGTGAGAACTTAAGATTTTTTCATCTCTTCAGTGTTCAGTGATGGAGAATCAGAACCTGACAGCAGTGTCCCTACACTGAGTTTTAGAATTTGTCATCTTTCTCTCAGAAGAGATAAATGCTTCTTTTCTTCCAAGGCAGTTCTCCAGTAGAGAAGAAATCAGAGAGAACAAACCTGGGCATATCCTAAACAGAAGTAGGTTTAATTACAATAAATACACTAGCTCCAAATGAGAAGCAGTGAACATGTAGCACACAGACAAGTGTCTCCTCTTGAAATGCAGTCTCCTGCTGCTTGAGAGGGAAGATCTGCCAGAGGAACAACTCATTTGCGTGCAATTCCCTTTGCCTAGAATATGACAAAAGCCACCTGTTATATAAGCATCTGGTAATACATTTCAAAGCAGTTTTCTTAGAAAAGAAGCTCAAATATGTCATTGTAGTAGTTTGACCCTGGCTGAATGCCAGCTGCCCACCAAAGCTGCTCTGTCACTTCTCTCCTCAGCTGGATAGGGGAGAGAAAATACAAAGAGCAGCTCATGGGTCAGCGGTAAGGACAGGGACTCACCAGTTTCTGTCATGGGCAAAATAGATTTGACATGGGGAAATTAATTGAGTTTGTTAACAATGAAATCAGGGCAGGATAACGAGAAGTAAAACCAAATCTTAAAAACGCTTGTCCCCCACTCCCCCCTTCTCATGTTTAACTTTATTCTCAGTTCTCTACCACCTCCTCCCATCAGTGCAGGGATACGGGGAATGGGGGCTGTGGTCAGTTCCATCATTTGTCCCTGCTGTTCCTTCCTCCTCAGGCAGAGGACTCTCACACTTTTTTTGTGCTCCAGTGTGGGTTTCTTCCCACCGGAGACAGTTCTCCATGAAATTCTCCAACATGAGTCTGTCTCACAGGCTGCAGTTCTTCATGAACTCTTCCAGTGTGGGTCCCTTCCATGGGGTGCAGTCCTTCAGGAACAGGCTGCTCCAGTGTCAGTCCCCCACGGTGTCACAAGTTCTGCCAGCAAAGCTACTCCTGCACAGACTCCTGTCTCCATGGGGCCACAGGTCCTGCCAGGAGCTTGCTCCAGCGTGGGCTTCCCACAGGGTCACAGTATCCTTCAGGCATCCACCTTCCTGGGTTCCTCCAGGGGCTGCAGGTGACTATCTGTTCCAGCATGGCCTTCCGTGGGCTTCAGGGGAACATGCCTCACCACTGTCTTCATCACAGGCTGCCGGGGAATCTCTGGGAACACCTCCTCCCACTTCTTCACTGACTTTGGTGCCTGCAGAATTGTTGCTCTCATATAGTCTCATTTCTCTCTCTGGCTGCTGTTCTACGGCAGTTTTTCTTCCCCTTCTTAAATCTGTTGTCCCAAAGACACTGCCACCATTGCTCATAGGCCTGGCCTTGGTGAGTGGTGGGTCTGCCCTGAAGCCGGCTGGCATTGGCTCTGTCAGACACAGGGAAAGTTGTAGCAGTTTCTCACAGCAGCCACGCCTGTAGCCCCGTGCTACCAAAACCTTGCTTTGCAAAACCAATACAGTCATTTAGCATTTAGATATGAATGTACATTTACTTTCAGGAATCCAGTTTAGATAGTCTGGTGCAGCTCATATATCAACTGCTAGAAAGGGGTGATGACGCAACTAATTAGGAATGAAAATGCCTGTTGGGTGCCACTCTTCTTTTTTTCCAGTTTAATCTATTGTGAATTGTCTGCTTTTCTCAAGTAATTCTGAAATCTAAAAGTGTTGCTGTTGTGCACTAATTATTGAGTAGTTGTGTAGGGAATGTACTGTTAAACATAAACTGAGAGTTTGTCTTCTTCATCAACAGGCACCACCCTGCAAGTGTGTTATGGAAAAGGCAAATACTTGCGTGTTATGTACCTGAATATATCCATAAAGAAAAGTCTTAGGGAAGGTCAGGTACACTTCTACAACATCCATGTTTATGTTTATTAACTGAGACTGTTGCCTTTGTGACTGAGAGACAAGTTCTGCTTCAAAAGATTTAGCCCTACGCACAACTAAATATTGTAATATATATTCAACATGGTTTGTACAGGACTGTTTCCCTCCAAAACCTTGGCATCTCTAAGTTAGTCCTAGCTCTATCAAGATTATAGTTAATAGCATGACTTATGTGAAGTGTAAGCTTCAACATCATAACTAAAAATTGGCAGCAATCAGGTTATCAGCTACACAGAGCTCTGTTGCTTTGAAAATAACACTGGATCACTGGATAACAATGATTCTATAGTGGAAATTTATCTTAAAATTTCCTGTTGTTATGCTGTGTGTTTTGTGAATGAGTATTGTTATGGAAAGCTACAACATTGTTTATTTCCATTACGAGTCTGGATGGAAGCTTTGAAGCTACTTACGAAGTCAAAAAAGCTGTGCATAAAAACAGATGTATTAAAATAGGTGCTTCTAGAAGGTTTAAAAGTGCTTTAAAAATGGATGGATCCACCTCTGTTAGATTTCATCTGTAGGCTGGAATAGGTATGATGTTCTCACAGATTACAAAATTTTGAGGGATCTGGAAGGAGGATGTCACTAAATTGTAGCATTTTATTGATAGGTGGGTCAGATTGCCAAGGCACTTAGTGTAGCTCAGGAGTGTTATGTGGTAAAGAGCTGGAAACAGTAATAATGTTTTCAAGGAGACAAATAGACAAATATACAGAAGGCTGCAAAGCCAGAGCATAATAATAGAATCAATGGGTTGACTATGATAAAGTACATGGTGGATGAAAAGGAAGAGCATTGTTAAGTACTCTTCTTTTTATTGTCAGTTGAAAATGAGTCTGGAATGGATCTTTTGGTGAAGTAGTCAGTAATGCCTCCAGTGAGAAACATACAATTTGCCTTCTCTCAGAAGTAGGAGTCCATCATTCAGTTGCAGTGTCAGTAAAGAGAGCAGTGTGCTCTAAATCTCTGTGCTTAAATCACAGGGCTCTGTTCTGGGAGTGGTGGCTGATGACAAATGGTGGAGCTTGAAAGCTCTTACTTCTTAAGGAAGAAAATGCTAAGTTTGGATTTTAGGAAAGCTAGAATGGTGAGAAACATGACATGGGGAAACAGGTCACATCACTGTCTGTCCAGAGGCAGGGAAAGACCTGAAGGGAATGTAAGAGATTGGATGGACCAACTGCCCTTTTGGTAGGCTGGTTCTGTAACCATTGGCATACATCAGCACAGTCCTGACTGGCCATAAGGAGGACAAAATTATTTCTGTCATCTCTAAGTTGCTTGTTTCTTTGACCAGTAAAAAAGATCAGTCATGTGAATATTCGTTTGTAATAGCTCCACTACTTTTGAATTAAACAAGCTGCTCTACACATGGGAGTGTGAGGAGGTATCTCAGCCTATGCATTTTATAGAGGTCCTGAGATAAGAGTTGGAATACTCCTGTGGGAAGAAGACAGAGAAGGTCAAAAGAGTGTATAAGCATTAACACAACCTACTGAAATAAGGAAATGGTTTAGCCTTCAAGAGAAAACTGTTATGCCTTGAGGTGAAACTTGGCAACCATTTAGCAATATGTGGGAAAACTTGCAGGAATCTGAAGATGCCGTAGCCGAGTGAGATCACAGGGAGTGTTGCATGGGCAGAATGTGATTGCTGTTTGGACTTTTGCCAGGGGTTCTGGTTAATGTTTCTTTATCTGTCTCCCAGTAGCTTGGCAAGTAAAATGGGAAGTGATTCTGGTTTATGGAAAAAAAAAAAAAAAAAACCTTTAAAAAAATTATTCCCATATCACTAATGTGAGTTACAAAAGCATGGCATATAGAAAAAGAGACTGTTTTAAAACACCAGTTCCCAATCTTCATTATTTTTGAGAGCTGTGGCATTGTGAATTGATGAAACAGTTCAGGGAGCTATATTTCTTCTGTTGATTTAGTGAGCTTGAGTTTTATAAGGGAAATAGAAGGAAAAAAGGTATTAAGCACCTTGACTGCATGGAAAATGATCTTGCCGACAAACTTGTACAAGTGAAGATATTATTTTAATCCTTCTGACTATTTTGGCAGCTCAGTCCACTTCCAAGTTCTTCCAGAATGCCCAGCTTTTCTAAATATGATCCTGAAAATTGCTGAGCATTGTACTGTTCCGATATTCTCATTTTCTGTAACTGGTACCACTGACCCTAGATCTGGTTCTTATCAATAATTATATGCTACATAATTCAGTTGTAGATAGAAGTTCTTCTTGCTGTTGATGCTCCAGTCTTTGATACATTTTCTATTTTCATATGTCCCACCAAATAAATTTAAAAAAAAAAAAAAGGCCATTACTTTGTAATGGGGGATAACTAGCTAACATATTTCTTTTCTAACTCACCGGAGAGCTTGCTGCTTATTCTTCATATTTTCATACCAAGTCTATTCCATTTATAATTTGCCAGATTTTTAGAAATTAAATTCTAGGACTGTCTTGTTTTCCTCTTTGTTAACAGCTTTGAGTTTTGTACACTGATGAGTTTCCATGTCACTTTCTCATTTCTATGAGATGCAAGTTTACTTTGTTTCCTTATCATTTAGGGGCAGAGAGCCCTGTAGTTCTTATGCCTTTTCACTGGTTAGAAACTAACTTTTAATGCTTACAGTTGCTTAATTGTATTTGCCTCTTTTGAGGAAAGGTGGGAAAACTGAGGTTGGGTGGGTAACAGCAGCACTTTATATCCTACCTTGTAACAAAGTAAAATCGACTTTACTTCTTAAATTAATAAAAAAAAAAAAAAAAAAAAAAAAAGGTTTGCTGAACATGCAGAAGCCTTCATATTTAAGTTTGGATTCTCTGCTTCCACAGAAAGGAAATGCATTTTCAGCTGTATTTTTACAGAGCGGTAGCTAGCGACCAGTTAAATTAACCAGAAGTGTCTATTGTGCATGATTATCCTGGGAATATATTCCATGAAGTGACTGCTTTTTCTATTTTAAGGTGAGATGTAGAATATGATTAAATACTGCCTGTAAAACTTACTGTATTCTGTTCTGTAAGCTTTTACTAACCTCTTCTACTCTGTATTTTCTGAATGGTTTTTGCCCTCTCATGTAGTGGTTTTTTAAAAATCTGGACTTAATCCTGGTACTAGTGAAGGAGGTTAAGACATTTTTCAATTTGAAATATTCAATCTAGAGTTCTTTGAGAAGAAATTCAAGGGCAAATAAAATGAAATCCATATGACAACCCACATAGCTAGTAAATCCTCGGGGACTGAAGTTTAAACACATAAGTAAATACTAATTTCAAGTAAAGTTTTCTCTGCTCAAGTGCTGTTACTAATGGAGAACTGGAATTTGAGAAGTACTGCACTGCTCCAGCAGTGTACTGAGGCTCTGAACTCAGGAGCCAGGATTCTGGTGAGGCCAAAATTTGATAAGGTTTGAAACAAAAGGGAATTTTGATGTATGTGAAGAAGAATGGTGAGCTATGTGGCTTAATGCTAAAACCAATTTTGAAAGAGCTACTGAGTCTACTGAGTAGAATACTACATTTTTTAAGCCACTTCGCTGTGAGGAGCTTGGAAGGAGACCATTCTCCCATTTGCCTAGGATTTGAGTCATCTTCTGAGGACTCTTAACATTCAACAAGGTTGTATCCACAACACCAGATTTAGATGAAGCAGAGCTCCTATTCCACCTGGAAATGATTGTGTTCCTGTAATTTAGTTCAAATGAACTGTCAGAAGTGAGACACTGTTTACGTATTTTTAAGTGTAACTCAGAAGCTGAAGAAATCCCAGTGAGGCTTATTAGCTAATTGTTTTATTTCAGCCTTTCCTGCAAAGGCAAAACATGCATTCCTGATACAAGACAATGAAGAAGTCAAGTGGGACTCTTTTCAACAGTACTGATACTGGTTAAAGTACTGATGCATATTTAAGTGCAGTGTGACTGTTGGATTATACTACTTTCCTAACCTACATTCAGATAATTTACAGTGCAGTGGAATGCCTGATTAAATCTTCCAAAATAATTCTCAAAAGGACCCATAATATTCTTTTACAACAAGGTAATCATCTTGAAAAAGATGCAAGTTGCAGGAAAAAGAATTTCGTATAAAGACATTATCTTAATCTCACATGCTGCTCTACTTATGCACTTGCCAGTCCATTTTTAGCCATTCCAATAAAAATTTCCAGTACTTTGGATTACCTGGTGTTTGCATTCAAATGAACAAATACTGAGTGGCTTTGAAAGTTAGGCAATCATTTAGGGTATCCACCTGAAGACTTAAGAGCTTGCTTCTCATCTTGTAAGCTTAAAAATGCCGGTGATGGTTCCTTGGTAGTCGTAGCTTTGCTTTAATTAGTTTGTGTGGTATTATAGAAATGCACCTGAAGCATTTGTGGTGATAGCTCAACATTGTAGGCAAGGACCCAAACCTATTGAAGTTAATATCAAAACTCTCCTTGGCTTCAGTGGTGCAGAACTGGGCTGCAAATGAATAAACCAGCCAGCTGGATATATTGGAGAGAAATAATTATTGCAGACTCTCTCAAAGTTCCTCATTAACATTATTGCATGTGAACTTTGCAAGCAAATGCTTGAAGCTAATCTCTGGTAGCTATTTGTCAGACAAGTGAATTAATAACTGTGACTGCTGGTTCATGAAGAGGGGTTTCTGTTGGGGTTTTTTTTGTCCTTTCTTTGAAGATTTCAATCAGTATAAATGATTTAAAGGCTTCACTCCACTAGGTGGGGAAAAAGTTTTTATAGTGTAGTACTTGCTTACACTCTGCAGTTATTGATATGATGTAATATTTTCTACACTTGGGTAAGTATAGATTTTGAATAAAAGAATTTAATTAAAACTGCATAAGTGCTCCTCATAAGGGGAACATTCTCTTTTTCTGTTTCATTAATGCTTCGTGCTTCTAGCAGTTAACTAATTTAATTTTACTCCTGATGTTCGAGGTCTGTGCTTTTCTTTCCTTCTGTCTTTCTGTCTTTTAAAAAGGCTTTGTTTGTGTTTTATAGTTGGGAAGAGAAGATCAGCCAGAGACAGAAGAAAGGGAAAAGTAAAAAGCTTTTTTTTCCTTTAGTTGGACTTTGTGTAATACAAATGACTGTGTGTAAAATGCATGTAATTGAAAAAATGGGGGTTTTGGAATGGTCACTGAGATTTAAAGGCTACAAAGCCTATTTTAAAAAGTGAGCTATGAGTAAAAGGAAGTATTTTAAATAATTAAAGGTAGGTAGGATCAGTCACATTATAAAACTATTCCTTGTACTTACCAACAAGCATTCTCATCTAATTTGACTTATTAAGGAAACTGAGCATTTTTGGGGATCAAACTCCCTTCTGAGATTTTTTTTTTTAGTTTATTTGTGTATGCAGCACAATAGGATTTTGTATAAAATGCTTACATTCAGGATACAAAGTGAGTGAAATGATGTGGCAAATGTTCAAAGTGAATAAAAAATATCTGTTCATATTGTGTGTCAAGCAGCAAGGGCTTTAGTGTCCAGGAGAATTATTGTTTTTAAAGTTTGATGCAAAAAATTTTCCAATTTTCTTTTGTTCACTGACTCGGTACAGTTGTATTACAGGTTTTCATGCAAAAATGTTAAGTGCCTGGTTCCAGTCTTTGGTAGTTTTCAATATTTATCTTATAAAGCTGGTAAAATTCTGAGCAACTTCAGTTTATTTCATTCAGACCTTAAGATCATGCTGTGATCCTCAGCTTTGGATCTTGCACAATTCTAACTTGTTCTTGATTATCATCTTTCTGTGTTTCTACTAATTTATGCTACTTTTCATTCATTGAACTTTGTGAAATGCTAAATTTTATTTTTTTTATAATACAGGTCAATGTATCAACAATGTTTCAACAGCATATTTTTTTTAGTGGCCTTGCCCTAAGGAAAAAGTTTTAAACTGTATTTTGGAAGTCTTAGAGCAGACCAATGTAGTATAATAATTATACTTCAATAATCTGGAATAATACCTCAAGGGAGCTTCAGTGCAAACTTTGTTCATATATACTTGTCCTTGATGGTAAGATTGGCTTAAAAAAATAATAAAAAGAATTGAAAGAATCTGGGAAATTGATTTTCCTTGAAGATCATTAATGTTTTATAAAAAGAAATTAAAAATGGACATAAAAATCTTACTGTTATAGAAATCGTGCTAGCTTTGTTTTGAATAAGATTTTTATCAGTACAAGAAACGTTCTCATAATAAAAAGACCTAATTCTTATTTTCATCTGAACTGGGAAGTATTCTATGGCTGGAAAACAGACAAAGAAAAAGAGGGGGAGAAAACAAACTTAAAGAGAATCATATGAATTGCATAGGAGAGAAAGGACAGATTCATAGTATATTGTAATATAAAGAAAAGAGGTTGCAAAGGAGCAGGGGAGAAGAGAAGGCAAGTCAACCAAAACCACAAGATACTGTTTAATTCTGAAGTATCTTCTCTCCAGTATTTGACTAAAGTATCTTTCAAGTGAATGAAAGGAGTTGATATATAAAAGGAAAATTAGGCAGCAAAATGAAGAGTGAATGTGAAATTTGCACTTCATCTAAACCCCCAAAAAGAGCAGAGTAGAAGAAGTCCAGTTTGTAAATTTTACAAAACACTGGACCTGTTTGTCTTCAAGGATACCCTAATTACCAATCTTTGTTAATTAGCTGTTTCACTTTGAAAATGCATGCAACAAAAACACATTTACAGAGTCACTGAGGCTGGAAGTGACCTCTTGATACCATATAGTCCAACCCCCTAATAAAGCACAGTCAGCTAGAGCAGATTGCCTGGGACCGTGCCCAGCTGGGTTTTAAATACCTCCAAGGATGGAGATTCCACAATCACCATAGGACACATGTGCCAGTGTTCTACTGTCTTTATAATCAAAAAGTGTTGAGAAGGAATTTCACGCTCTTTATGTTGTGCTTACTGCCTCTTGTCGTATTAGTGGACACTACTGGCTCTCTCATCTTCATTCCCTCCATCAGGTGTTTTTACACATTGATACGATCCCCCTGGACGTTCTCTTCTCCAGGCTGAACAGTCACAGCTCTCAACCTCTCCTCATATGAAAGATGCTCCAATCCATTAGTTATCTTTGAGGCCCCTTGTTAGCCTGTTCTTAGCTGTTACCTCACTTCAGTAAGTCCATATCTTTTTTGCACTAGGACTCCCAATGTGACCTTACCAGTGCTGAGTTGAGGGGAAGGATCACCTCTCTCAACTTTCCAGCAACGCTTTTCCTGAAACAGATGTGTGTCCACTTTAAATGTTCCCTTACCTGGTCCTCCTTTACCAAGGGAGAGTCTTCTTACAGACTTGCCTACTGGTCTCAGGACCCTTGGATTCCTGCAGGCTGATTGTATCAGTGAAAACAGGCAAAGAGGGCATGGAGTACCTTGACCTGTCAGTGCTTTGTCAGCAGGACCTCTAGCAATGTGCAGGCTAATGCTGTGCTACTTAGTGCATGTGTCTCATTGAGAATCTGGAAAGAACCACCTCCTGGCTCACTTGGTTGTCATCCTCTGCTGAAGTAGTTGCTGGTCATGGTGAGGGCTGTCCTTGCAGTTAATTGTTTAGTTAGGGTGAGTAGGGACCCTAGGAAGCCAGCTCCACTTCTGCAGTGTAGGGTTGCCTGTAGCTGTTAGATGTTGCTCAAGATCTCTTCAGTGATGGTTAGATTTGGAGTGCAAATATTGGTAGTCCCTAAGTATCCCATGCATGTGTGCAGTTAATGTCTTTGACTGGCATCAGTGTTTTAACATCTATTTCATTTTGAAATGGGTCTCATTTCAGCCTGTTATCCAGGTTGCTGCCAAAGCCCACATGTGAGCTGTACTTTGCAGTGATAAATGAGTACAACTTGTCTCAAAATCTATTTGCTTTTTTTCGCTTGTGTCTCTTTTCAGAATATGAGGAGTGGCCTACTTTTGTGGGGATGAAATATTATTTTCCTGTTCTTTTATGACATTATGGGTCTTGTAAACTGTTGTATTGTCTTTTGGAATGGGTGGCATTATTAGGATGGATATTAATTATTTTCAGGCTGCTGATACATTACCTCTGCTCTGATCTGTATTTGTCTCTTGAATGTTTCTCATCTCTTGCAGTTGTGGTCTTGAGGGATTCAGCTTCCTAGGTTAAATAGACTAGTGTAACACAAAGTGTTCCTGAAGTGTGTTCGGGTGATTCGCGTCACCTTCTTGCATGTTCACAAATAGATTTTTTCACAGTTCTGTGGTGGGCATACACTAATGCTGCAACCTACTGTCCCACTTGGGAGCAAGGTTCCCAAATCCCCTTGCTCTGAGGACATGTAAATTCCTGTCTCTTCTGTTTCTAGGCTTGTGGAGCAAACTTGTTATTTTCTTTCTGCTTTAAGAAACATCTTTTTTTTGTGTCTTTTTGCTGTCGATTAATATTTTTCATCTGTTCTATCCACTGCATTTTTTAAAAACCAGACATAAGCTCTTCAGCAGTTTCTGTGATTACTGTGACATCAGTTGTCTGAAACTGAGAAGGGGAAGAGCTTGTGTGGGTTTTTTTTCTGGTTGCTTATTCTGCTTATCTAAAAAGGTCTCCATCTTTTTTGCCTTTCTTTCTCTTCCCCCCACCTGCCAGCCCCTAAAAACTGGAAACATGAGAGGCCTTGTCTGAGCATTGGATTAAGAGCCAGGAAATCCTTACTCTTTCCATGACTCATTGTGTGTGTCCTTGGGCAATCTGTTAATAGTAACAGATAAAAGCTGTGCATAGCTCTTGGCTGAAAAATTAAAAGCACAGTGCATGATCCAAGGAGATTATTTCAAATTTAAATCAAAGCATGGGAAAAGTGGACAGGAAAGAGAGGCTGCAGAAGATGAGTACTGGGGGAACAGTTTGTTTATGAGCTGCATAAAGTGGCTGTGAAGGGAGATGATTGTTGCTCACAGGAATTTCTTTCTTGTTGAACCCTATAGATCCATCACAGTGCAAGCACATGCTGAGGTAGTAGATGCACACACATCCCTCAGTTTCAGAGCTGGGATGTTCTTATTTGGAATGAAGTAGATAAATAAGAGTGATAGAAGAGGCTCAGAGGGTGTACTGTTCAATAGATGAACCTGTACTCCGCTTTGTAAATCCAGCACTGAGGGTTTTCCTGGGAGATTGGTTTGGTGATTGTATTTAAATGTGTGTAAATGCCTGAGATTCTTCTGTTTGCTTGCTTACTTTTTTCACATTTCACTTTAAGGATGTGAACTCTTCTTCACAGTTTAGAAGAAGTAACAGAGATCTTTGGAGAGAGCAAAGGTCTGAGATTTCTAGGCAGTGTTACTTGGAGGTCTGGGAAGACAAATGAGATTATTCACCTATATTTCCCTTGATAAATCAGACATGAAAATAGTTTTCAAAAGTAACAGAATATGATAAAATAGAGAAAGCTCTTTCTGTATTGCTAATGTAATTTCTCTATATAAGGCTGAATACTGTGAAAAACTCTCTATAGAACACGCTGCTTCAGAGTGTATTTGGAGACATTTTAATACCATGTCCATTCAGTGTTCTTTCACATGACATTGCCTATACCTTTATTTTGACTATTTTAGTGATCTGTACATTAGCTCCCTTTGCTGTGCTATTGAGGGCCACAGTTTTATATTCAGGACCAATCTATTTAATCTGGTTTAAGAGAGCCCTTCCATCTCCCCTGACTTCTTGTTCATGTGACCTTTCCACGTCCTTGCATTATCCAGTGACTATGCAGCTGTGCCAACACAGTGGGGAGGAAGTTTGCAAGACCATTTGTTTATTGCTTAACCTTCCACCAAAGAAATGCATACTTTTGTGGTGAAGTACATTACTGAAGGCTACTAATCTTTGATATTTCATTTCATGAGGAAAACGGTGCTTGGAATGAGTATTTGGCTTTGAATTATTAAATAATTATGTATTTTTTTCCTGTTTTTGAGTAGTCATGGTTTATTGAGAAGAAGGATATCAGGGTTCTGAGATTCAGAATCTTCTGGTCATGCTATGGTATACAAAAGGTCATTGTTTCAAAAGGTCAGTCCTACCCGCACAGTGGAGATTGCTGTCCTGATGCCAGAGAGTGTGGTCAGTCTGACCTCTGCTTGAGAGTGTTAACTTACATTTCCCACTATTACTGCTCTTTTGATATGCTGTAATAGAAATCTGATCAAAAGAGTCTTTCAGAAAGGGTTTAGCTCTTGATTCTATGCTGTCAGGTGTTTGCCCTAGCTTTTATGATCAGTTTTTTACCCCATAGGTTTGCAGTAATTGTTGTTGTTTATAGTTAGGACCATGTGGAACTCTTGTGGTTCATTAAATTTAGTTCCCTGCTAATGCAGATATGGTCAAGTATCATCAATTAATCAAGCTCCATCTTAAAATCTCTTTGGTTCCTTGTACAACCCTTCCTTTTGGTAGGCCAATTCATGTTCTTATACTGCCTTCAGAAATTACCATTAATTGATGCATTCATCA
>JAWWEU010000111.1:82043078-82081103 GCA_035583155.1 Acropternis orthonyx
GGGGGGCCGGGGGAGAGCAGCCCCCAGGAAATCAAGTAAGCACCCTCTCCTGGGGGGATCCAACCACCTGCCACAGATTCCAAAATTGGTATGGTTTTCTAGCTTAGTTTCAATCCCTGCTAGAGCAGGTTAGGGTAAATTGAATAATAATAACAAATGAGTTAATCAAAGAGCTATACTGGTCTTACCTGTGAGTTGAAGGGCAAGTTCTAGTTTACCTCCACTGAGCAACTCTGTCTTTTGAAACTGCTTCAGTTTATCCATTCAGAGTATGCTGAATTGCCTCACAGCAGACACCATCGAGCATTCAGTGGTGTTCACAGAATATCAGGAATTCTGCAGGTCCACATGCCAATGGCTCAGTAGCAAGATTTGTGTCTTCCAATACCTGACTGTGACATTAAAGCTTGGCATTTTTCTTACTGTGGACAGCAAATGGCTGTGTTCAGATCCCATGGTTCTGTGGTTCTGTGTGTCAGCTATGTTCTCTTAAACATGGCAATAATGCTGTGGTCTCACTGGCACACGCTTCATCCCAATCCAGTCATCTTACACATGGATTGTACAGGTCTGTGTTTTGTGTTTTAGTGGTAGATACTTCTTCTACCTTCTTATATTCAGTGATTATAAAAATGTGTATCAATTTATCAGTGTAAACAGTAGAAGACTATTTATTTCAAAACATAAAATGTCAGTTTATCTTATGTGCTTTTAATCACTTCCTCAAGATTGCAAAGCACTGTAGTATTTATCTTCTTTTACGATAACTGGGTTTTCTGTACTGCAGTCAGAATGGCAGAGCTGCAGATGGGCTCTACCACCTGTTTGTGTCACCAGCAGCTCCACCAGGGACTTGTGAAACAGACTTTACATCTCCATTACTGACACCAGGTAACTACAATAGCAGTGGGCTGGCTGTCTTGTCTTCTACCTACATGCGTTTCCTCACCTTTAAAAGTATGACTGTATCATAAGGGTCACGACTCTCCTACCAGCAGCAAGGTCATTTGCTCAGCAGTGCAGCTGGGAAAAAAGGCCCTGTGTGGCCATAAACTGAATTACACAGATGAAGGGCAGACCATCAAGTTCAATAAAGCTGATGTAGCTGTCCCAACTCTAATGGAGCCATTGCCAATTTATATCAGCCAATGATGTTCAGTGTAATGGGAGGGAGACGAAGTCTCTTGTCTTGCCCTGTCAGTCCCACTCCAGAACATAGAATTGAGATGGCACAGATATAGAAACAGAGCTGGCTATGTCTGAGAAAGGGCTGAAACCACATCTGGACAGACATGGAGTCAGTTGCCATCCTTGTGCAATCCTAATGAGGGGTGTCAGCACAGCTCACAAGTGAAAATGCAGAGGAAGGACATTGAAAACAGAAATAAAAAAAGTAAAACAGAAATTCAATCAGTGCTCTATCAGCTCTGAATGATGTAGTCCTAAATTAATAGGCTTACTGAGTGTATCCATGATGCAACAGCTCTGCTCTCAAGTTCTTTGTCAACTTTGTCAGAAGTTTCTAGTTTCTATCTGTGACTAATGGGAAGCATGACATGCAATAATCCACTTGTATAGTTAGTGTAGGCTGTGTGCTCAGATTACTTGACTTGTCCTTTACCAGACTTTGATTTATGTGGACATAATATGAAAAGGGCAAGAACAGTCCTTTGTTTGAGTTTTGAAAGAAAATGGAGGTATGGGACAATTTACAGCTTGTGGTTTGTTGCTGTAAAGAGGTTTTGTGAAGCAAGATGAAAATGCACTGAATTAAGAGTGCCTTTTAAATTTATGGCTATTGGCAAGAAGATGTGAGTTGCTGTTTTAGTTGATTCACAGTAATTATTGAGATCATATTTTGTGGTTGAGATGCACAAAAATAGCTTGACTGTTGCAGCCTCTTATCTCAAGAATACAAAGAGCAGTGTCTGTTCTGATCCAGCAAGCACAGCTCCGGCAGCTCAGGCACTTCTCCATGTAGGTAAGTAAACAAGGCATGAGTAAGCCCCACAGAAGACAGGGAACACAGCTCGACAGAGGGCTCTGCTTAGAGGGAAAATAGATTAACAATGTGCCTGAAGGAAACATTTTTTCTGTCCTTAAAAGTGCTTTTTAGATTACAACCGGCATATAAAGAAACATTTTGGTAAACTGGGGATTTTGGAATTGGCATTGTAATTTATGAATGAAAACATGTTTTCAGGCCTGTTTTTCAGGCCTATCATTTTCAATGATAGCATGAGCTCAAAAGAACATCTTGTTGTACAGTAATGCTGATTTAGTTTGCAATATTTCTGATTACCTGTGGATTTATTAGTGTATGTGTTACAATCTGTACCTTCCTCCTCTACTAAATTTTGACTCTTGCTCAGCAAGAGTAACTATTTACACAAAAGTATATTAGCTCTCCCCAAAGTTAGAAAATTTTTGTTTGAAGTAGAAACTAGTTGCAATTTGTTGTTTTAGTTACCAGAAGACTAGTAAGTAAAAAAGACTTCACATGTGCTATTTGTTTTGCAGTGTATCATTTCACATTTTAGACTGGATTATTACCCCTTACTCTACTAGTCATGTGTTACATTATTAGTATTGATATTTCTTATTTTGACCATACAAAATAATTTTAAAACATTTTCAAAAGAGGTGGATTCCAGAACCCACAAGACTTTTCCATCCCTTAAACCCAGTCTCCTGTTACAGCGGGCACTCTTCCACATGGTTTTCTCTCATATGACTACTTTAATATCCTGATCCACCCTAAATTTAATCAGGTTTGGGGGGGGCTGGGGGTGGTTCTGTCCTGGTATCCTTACTCGAAACCTGACACAGAGTCTCACTCTTCTGATAGGAATCTTCTGATTCCTGGGGTAAGTGTATCCATGGCTAATTTCCACCCATTTGCTGTTGTGCCAACAGCATTCTTTAATATAGGTAGCTTTCTTCCTGGGTTCTTAAACTTTATTCTAAGTTTTGGGAACAATCTTATCTCCTCAATGTTAATTTTATTAATGAATTCTTTGCTAAAGACAGACTTAGCATCCTACCAGATTCTATGTCTGTTCCCATTTGAATCAATCTACCTTGTTCAGGAGTGAACAAATTTTGCACAAGGTGTGCATCTTATGAAAAAGACATTAATACTTTCTTACTCCTTTTGGGAACACCTCACTTCATGCATTAGTTAGTGCTTCTCTTTTTTTTCAAGTCCGCAGCATACTAGTGGTTCATAGCAAACACTCCAGCTCTTCTTCCCTTCCATTTCTAACTGTGGAGACACAAAGAATGCCATTATTCTCTGGCAGAAAAATCCAATTATTTCATAAGTGCATGACCTCATGCTTTGTGTGCTTGATCCTTTCCTTAGTTTTCCTGATCCTCATCTTTATTTATGATGCTTTTGACTGTCACTTCAGTAAATGTTCTTAAAGTATTTCTAGTGGACCATGTCACTGTGCTATGGTCACTAGTGAAAATGTTTAGTAAGATCAGCTTATAGGCAGAACTACTATTCCCTCAAGCCAGTTACTTCTCTTTCTGATTTTTGCTGAGAATTTTAACCTTGGAAGTTAATTTCAGACCTCAGCAGGAGTCAGGATCTCAGTGGTGTCATCCTGAGCCCTGTGGCAGTCCTGATCTACCAAGCTGGTTCATTCCTTCGTCTGTTATTGACACTCACTTGGCCATACATGTTCCTTACCATACATGTATGAAAAACATTGTAGTGAATGGAGTCCCCCCCAGTCTGCGGTAAACAGGTGTTGGTGTATTATGTACTTCAACTATTAGGTAAAAATTGCAGATTATCCCATTCTTATTTAGTTGCTCTGCTGCTGGTCTGTTTGATTTTTTTTTCTCTTTTTTTTTTTTTTTGGTCCCTATTGAATTCTGAAGAGGTTTGCTAATTTTAATATTTGGTACAAAGAGAATGTGATTCCAGTGACCAAATGCTCTTGTAAAAAAACAAGTGTTATACTCTGTCCCTTCTGCCATGAATACCAAAGACAGCCTGATGACAAACGGGGATCAAATTATAGTAGTTGAAGCAAGACACTGGTCAAATTCCAGTATTGTTCATGGAAAGTGTCGCTGCCCTGAGCTTGGATGCTTAGCGTGACGGCTTTGATAGTTATGTGGCTAATGATGGGGCCTGGGAGATTCAAACTTTTCCTGCCTGAGTGTGCAAACTTTCAAAGAGATGTTTGACAGACCTCTGACAGATCTGTGCTTTGGGTTTTCCATACATATTGTTATTTATATCCTGGGCTAATAATAATGCACTATATCCTATATAAGTTTTTTTTTAACCACAAACTCCCCAGATCCATCATTCTGCGTGGTGGGAGTTTGTCATCACTGTCATGTCGGAGCAGCTTTGTGCATTCTGTAACACCGGTAGCACCTCTCAAGTGTGACCTACCCTTTCCCTCTGCAGAAAGGAGGTGCAAAATGCTTGTTGTTTTGATCTTGTGGGGATGAGCATGGAGTGATCATCTGCTTGTTTTAAATGTACAACCTTCTTGGTGACTCTGTTAGAAGAGGCTAGTGACAGAATGGTTTCTGGGAGGGGAAGGTGTTTGGGGTTGCCGTGGTCCAGAGTTTCTGTGTAAGGATCCTCCGTAAGTGAAGAGGACACTGTGAAAAGTTTTTCTCTTGTGGGAAGTGTATAGCTATCCTGAGCCCAGGTTTTCAGGTATCTTGAAGAAAGGATTTTGGGGTCATGGGCTTGATTCAAATCTCCATGAGATGACAGCACAGACAGCCGGTGCTAGGTCACTGATATGTTTCATTAAAGTCTAGTTGGAAGGAACATTTTTATCATCAACGTTGTTTAAAAAGCATTGAATATACAGTGCACGATTCTCACCCTCTCACTAGTTTCTAAAATGCAGTCTACATTGTTCAGCCAAAGGCTGGTTGGTCTCTCATCAGGATGTTCTGCGTTCCTCAGCCTACCACCACCAACTAGAAATGTTTTGCCTTGCTTAAGTCCATTTCAAGTAGCAGTTCATGACCAGTTAACATTGTTCAAACACAAACTTACTAGTGGTAGTGGCCTGGCTTTATGAGGGGAAGGATGGATGAATGAGCAGTCTCTGCAGTAATCTTTGTCTGATTAACAATGTGGTTTATGTATTAAAACACACAATGGTCTTTATTACCCTAATGCATGCACAACAAATGCACAGGAATGCCATATGTACAGCTACAGAAGGTATCTCAGGCTATTATTAGTTATTAATTTAATATGATACTCTAATCAAAGATGATGCAGTAATGCACAAAAGGACACATGCAATTTTACATTTGGTGTTTTCTGCCATGAAGTTTTTTGTCACATAATCTAAACAAGGGTTAAAGTTTTTGATGATGTATATGAAAAAGTATTTTATTATTTAGAAGAAGGCATTAAGGAATCCTGATATTGTCATATGTTTAGACACAGCCTTCAAAGCAACTGCAAGAACTGGGCTAGCTACTTTCAGTATCTCATGCATCTGATTTCACAAAGAATTCAAGTTCAGAGGTAACGTGCGAGTATTCTTAATACTGACATAATCTGTTGATAATAAAGCACAATTTGGACTTCTTATCCTTCTAATGAAATAGTGTTGCAGGCATTGCAAAATTCTGGTAATTTCATTTTCCTGTAATTCCTAAAGAGAATAATAGACAAGTAACAATGCACCAGGGCATTTTATTAGGAAATTGAAGTCCATCTTCACTAGTTTTTCTAGATAGCTTTTCTCCTTCCCTCTGTGTTGTTGTTTTTCAGAATTGTATTGCTCACTTCTGCAAAAGGCAATTTTGTTAAACGTATTCCCAAATGCACTGATGAAGTTATAACTGTTTGGCAAAGGCTTGGAGACAAGGATGCTGCCATGAAAAATGAGCCTTGTCAACAGAAAACTGATTTGTGATCACAGAATTTGGACAACGTGGTCAATGTTGTATTATCTGTTTGTCTCCCACTTACAGGTGTATTCACTATCCTGAGGGAATTGTTACACATCAGGAGCATCTATATGGACTCTGTCAACCCTTCTTTGCTGTCGTTATATCAGAACAGAGACTTCTTCCATCTTTCAGCACTATGGTTTCTGTCCAGTGTAACTGGATATCCTGGGGCTTTGTGGCTGGCACTCTGGGATTTGGACACCTAGTTCTTTTTTTGTGCATCCATACCTGTCTCTAGTTTTGTCTTTCATCTGTGCTTACGAAATGGGAGAAGGGCAGAAAAGCACAGTCTAGTCTTGAAAGGGATGTTATAAGGAGAAACATGCCAAAAGACTGTCAGTTTTGGAATAAGCAGTCAAGGATTTAGTAGATAAAATATGGATTTGCTATAGACTGTTTCTAAAAGAAGGTGTGTGGCATTTTGGCACATAAGTGAAAAGCTGTTGCTCCCAGTGTCTGCTAGGAGATCATATTATTTCCTTCTCTTTACTCATAATGTGTTTATCCTGCCTGTGATTTATGTAGCTGGGAACAAGAACTGAAGCACTAGCACAGGGGAGATGGGTAAGTGCTCATATGGGTTCCTTGTATGCCACAACTGTTAAAAGCTAAATCTTCTGATCCTTAACCCATAGGATAGTGTTTCTAAAGAGGATGCCATAAACCTGTTTGTATTTATTTATTAGTTTCACTGCTGTGTTATTTCTATGCTGTTTAACAGCTGATGTCTTCCCATGTTTTTCAAGATCCCAGGGTGTTTATTGTAGTTGCAATTTCTCTTTTGTTGAGATCAGCAGAGTTGCTGGGCTTCTACAGCAAACAGAGACAGCAGGTCTATTTTAGTAATGAGCCAATAACTTATGTGAGTCTAGGAAATTCTGCTTTTTATTAAACTGCAGCATCTTATTTATACTCTCACAGAGTTGTTATTAATATAATATCCAGTCTTCTTAAAATGTGCACTGATTTTTTTGTCTTAATTCATCTATTTGAAAAAAACCCCAAGTTATATGGGCTACACAGTATGTGTGTTGCTTTGGTCACAGGTTTGGAATTTCCTGCCTCATAAAAAGGAGTAAGGATTAGCCTTGAAGATGTAACTCCATCTAACACCCAGATCTTACATCTGCTTCAAAAAAAGGGTAACAATCATGTCTTTGCAAGGTATTCTAGGAGACCCCTTTTCCAAAGTAGAAAAGCTGCACTTCAGATGCTCAGATAAATTGTCAGGGGTGTCCCTTCTTTCACGGGCAGCTGCTGAGACCTAGGAGGGATGCTGTCTATCCTTGTTGCCACTGACTGAAGCGCAAGAGGTGACTTCTCAAGTATGTGCTATTTTTGTATAATCTGAGTTTCATCATATTAGTTGGGCTGAACATCCTACAGGTCATTAGGAAGGGTATGTAATATAGGAAGGTTTAACAGAGGAGCAGGCAGAGAACTGTCCTGTCCCTCATATAGGTGGTATCAGACAAAATGTCACATACCTGCTGATGTTCCTTTGCTACTTGAGTATCCAGCAAGAGACACAGCACCTGAAGAGTAAGGCAGGGTCCAACAGCAAGTATTACATGAAACTGGCTCAAGAGCTAAAGGCTGAACTCTTCCAGTGAGCCCTGATGCCTGGCTGCATTCTCACTAAAACCCTGCTGTCCAAGCTTTTCCCTTTCACACTGTCAATGGACCATGCAAATACTCTGATGGCTGTGCAACCTGTATCTCTTTTCTCAGTAGGAGCATATCCCTCTAGCCTCTGAAAGTAACACTCTCCACCTTCTGCAGGTAACAGAGCCAAACAACATAACACCCCCTTCTCTGTGTAACAGGAAAATCCCTCAGACTGGCTCTCCTGTGCAACTCCTGCAAAGGCAGTTTAATTGCAGCAGAAAGAGACTCACTGAAAAAGCTGTGAGCAGGTTCTAATTTCCAACACCCTTGTTCAACTCAGGCATCCCAAAGGCCCGTGAGCAGAAGCCACTGCAGATCAGTCCAGCCTCCTGGGGATTGTCACTCGTGTAGGTGTTCGTGCTGAACACTTTCCCACCCCCTGGAATGCAGGCGGGCTTTTGCTTTGCAAAGTTTCGGGTTGTCGCTGGTAATCTGAAGCGCCCCTGGTCAAGGGTTCGTGCGATCAGAGGTGAAGCTGAGCTTCCAGGCCAGCATGCAGAATGTATGGAAGGTATGTGCTCCTGAGGGGTGCCTTTCTAACTCTTCCTGGTGGGAAGGTGGACAACAAAATTAAGAAACGTGGATCCCACTGTGGCTTTTTTAAAACAGTAGTTTAATTTAAAGAAACACATGCTTTGGAAAGGGTAATGGATCCATGCTCTGCTTAAAAACTGAAGCAAACATAAACAGTTGCGAAACACTTTTTGCAAGCTTTGTAAGTCAGAAAATGAAAAAGAAAATGACATTAAAACTTTCATTTAAAAAAATTAATAATTTCACAGTAAGGTAAGGAAATTCCAATTAGAAAACTATCCAGTGTCAGAGGGGCAGCACTGAATGCTGTTGGATATCTGAGCTCCCAGCTGACAAGTGGTTTCTAATTTTGGGCCAAATTAAGCTCTCATTTATGCTGGCTTCTGTCCCCAGGAACTCTTTTCACTTCGTCAGGGTACTTGAGTCTTACCCCTATGTAGCTGAGACGATAAATGAGCCCTTATGAAGCTTTTTGCTACTGAGAATTCTTTCAGACCCTCATCATTATTTAAGATTTTTCCTGAATAATGAACAGGCAGAGACAGTAGGGAAAAAGACTGACAGGCATGGATGTGCTGTTATAAAACAATAAATTGTCCTGAAACTTGATGATTCTGACTCTATTGGAGATAACACTCTTTAAGTTAGTCCTTATTGTTTACCTCCCACATTTAAATCCTCTAAAAATTGGGAATCCAGAAACTCCAGCTTATTAAGGGGTTGAGTGGACCTGATTACATCATATAGCACTGTGTTATTTATGCAGAGGCTTTTCAAAATTGTCTTTCAATGACTTCTTTCCAAGCCTAAGTAAAACAGATCTTTACAGCTTTTACAGGACATTTGTGGAGTAGATATGTTACATGTGAGTGTGACCTTCAAGCACTAGCTGTTATGGGCACATCTCTTGTGGTTAGTATGATAAATGATGTTATGCTGGCTAATTAAATCAATACATCTCATTAATGTCTTGCAGCTTCTGAATTTCATGTCACTCTCTACTCCCATGGAACACTTTCTGTATCTGCTCTTCTCTGATGCACATTTTTTTCCACTCTTTTTCAGCAGAGATACAGCAATTCTACCTGAAAGTAAGATACAAGATAAACAATGGAAATAACTTCTTTTATTATTATTTAATGTGTTGGGAATTGTGTTAATGCAGGGAGAGATCAGCTGCTGAGAGATGCTACATGAAAAAATTTAAAGAATCCTACAAGGATTTTCACTCTCTTGCAGCACTGACAAGGATCTGAGTGAGGAATAGGGGAAAAGAATATTGTCCCCATGCCTATTGTGTGTCTGTCTCTATGCTTCCACATAATAGAAAACCTTTTTATGATCCCTTCTTGACTTTTACCATATATTAAATATCTAATAAAAGAAGTTTAAAACCTTTCCACAGGGGGAAAAAAAATCCCTGTTTTCCCACAAAAACAATGCCTGAGTGTCTCTTGAAATATGTTAATTCTCTCAGTTATTTTTTTCCCTTCAATCCTTATTTCCAATTTTTCTTCTCAGGAAATGGAAAATGGAAGAAATTTCTCCAGTTAAGCATTTCTCTGGAAGGGCTTGGAAGAAGCACATTTCTACAATAGCTAACTGAGCAAAAAGAAACCAAAAAGAGCAACTGCCAATGTTTTAGTCAAGCCTAGCAGCAGCCCATGTCTGGATAGCTTGTTACGATTTAAGTGCATGTTTTAATAGGGGGAAACCAATGCTGGTTTGAATACACTGAACAGCAGTAATTCCCATACAGAGAGCTTCCTGGCTGTGGGCAAACACCACCCTTCACTTGGACTTTGTGTTATAAATGCATTTGATCATCACACACTAATGGCTTTACACATGGAGCTGCCCCCATCCCTGCAGCATGCCAGTGTGTAGGAAGGCAGCTTAAGTCATCCCTGGGACCCTTGTCTTGCCTTTCTTGGTTTGTAGTGAGGCAGCAGAAAGATTCTGGAGTAGAAACTGGGACAATAGCCCTCCCTGCACCCCTACAGCCACTAACCCCAGACCCCTGAGCAAGTGGGAAGGGAAAGGTAAGGAGTAAGCAACCTGACCTGTGGATACTATAGGATGGAGTGCTGACAGAGGAAAACACTGGGATGATTACATGCACAGCATCTTGCTCAAAGGTTTGTCTGGGAAGCCTTTTGCAGGCTACTGAAATCTGCTCTTTGCTGAGCCTGGAGCTCTTATGCAGGACTTTTCTTGCCTTCTTTGCACTATGTATAGTAGGTATGCTAGTAAAGAACCTGGATATAAAAGAAGTCCTCAGTTTGTGTTGTGTCATGTACCACTAACCTGTCACATCGTGGTTTGTCCTGCAAGAATCTGGGCTGCATTTCGAAATCCAGCTCATTATCCAGAGGTGATACAACACAGCTTTCACCCATTCCTTTTTTGCAGTTAATAGAGCTGTCAGCTCTGCTGTCATTCACTTGTCATCCTGTCCCAAAACATATAGAAAGCCTTAAAGAAAACAGGTCATCCCAGGAGCATACTCTTGAAATAAAATTGACCCTTATTCAAATGTACATGTAACATAGCTTGGACTTTTCCCTTCGATTGCTATTTGTATTTGCCTCTTGTTCCATAGAGAGTTAATGTGGATTGAAAATATGACATTTCTCAGGAAAATATCTGTTACAGGTGCTAAAGGCTGTTCTGTTGTCAATGCTTTGTGATATTTTCATGGCATGTTTGGAATAAAGCTTTTCCTTTCTGTCTGCTTCAGTTGCCTTAAGCCCAGCATTACCATCTCATTCAAGAGATGATAATGACTGTGTTCACTTGTTGCATTGGATGTTTGTGCCAAGGGTGTTTATGAATGTTCTGGCTGCTTTTAAATACAAACTTCAGTGCCTGGAGACACCTTCATATTAAAAGCAATTGAGTCACCCGAGTTGGGAAGGAGAGGTTCCACAGGTAAAGTGGCACTCAGTCAAGAAGGTGCTTCTTGGCTAGTAAAGTACAGGGGATGACAGCTGCTCTGACAAGTGACATTTGCATCTCCAGAGAAGTGAGACTTTCTTAATTTAACTGGAGAAGTGTCAAGATCATCTGCTGAGTAAGTTAGAAGAAAGTAAGTTTCAGAAGGAAAGAAAGAAGGTTTCAAGAGGAAAAATTAAATCTGCTCAGAGCCCCTGGAAAGGAGAGTAGTTATAGACACTGGTGTGGAGGAAAGGTATTTCTCTAGCAAGTGCAGCCTGTGACACATGGCACACAGGGAGACAGTGTTCCAGCCAGGAGAGAACCCTCAGCAAACGAGTAGCATATGGAGTAAAAAGAATCTTTTATACTTTTCCTAACAAGCAGCCTGAGTACAGCCTTCTTTATTATGCCTTAGACCTTTTTGTTCCAGTGGTGTCTATTTTGGGTGCTGTAAATAAAATTTTGCACTTGGATTTTGCTTTAACCCAGACAGAGTCAAAGTACTTGATTAAAAACAAGATGTTCCTTGCTGAAAGCTGCCACAACCCGAATAGGCAACTGGGGATGGGGGCACCCAGAGGTGACAAGAGGTAGCCACCCCTTTCGGCAGTGAGGGATCACTGCAGAGGCTCTTAGCAGGACGCTGGGGAGCGTACCTGAATCTCAGTGGTCCCGGGGGAATTTGTCACCCATGCACTTGAGTTATGCTGTATTTTTATTCCTCTCTGAAAGAGTGAACTTCTGTCTTTCTTTGTTCATGAGCAGCTCCTGGTTTGCTGGGGATATAAGTAGTTTACCAGCAATCATATCAGAACATTTGCTAGCACCTTACTCTGGCTTTTAAGTCATAAAGCACCAAAGGGAATTATCGCTGCCATTTCCTAAGCAAGGCAACAAAGACATAGATGTAATAATGCATGCCCCTAAGTATTTGCCCAAGTTTTTTTTCACATTCCTCTTTTTGTTTTCCCAGGCAAAAAGCAGCACTCCCTAGCAACCATTTTAAGGGTGAGAGCACACTGAAAGCAAGCTTGACTAATGAAACTGAGATGCTGCAGCATGTGGGACTGGTGGAGCAGCCCAGTGGAATTATCAAGCCCATGCTGTGCACAGCCACACCAGACTGCATCCCTGGGAGTCACAGGGATGGGAAAAATGCAAGCAGCCACCTAAGCTGGCAAGCAGGAGGTGCAGGAGGTGCTTATGAGACAGGTTCCTGTGTCTTAGCAACTCTGAATCCTTTCCCAAAGTCCTGTGCTCTTTCTTTTCTTTTCTTCTTTTTTTTTTTTTTTTTTTTTTTTTTAGAAAAAAAAAGTGGTGAACATTAGGTTTACTCTTTAACAGGAATGAAGACATGAAAGCCCTAGCTTTAAATGGTGACCAAGCAGGCAGAGCACTTATCTGGGCTGTAGGAGGAGCAGATTCAGATTCAACCTTTGCCTGAGAAGTTCTGACCGTCAGTGTGTGATGAATAGACTCATCACCAGGATGTGGGGTATCTAAGACAGGACTCTTCCTAGACATGGGGTTGGCTCACTGCTATCAGCGACAGGTGTGGCTGTGCTGTGCCAGCTGTGTAGTCCTGCCCTCTTCTCCATGCCAGCTCTGATGGCTTTCTGTCCACACAACGCAGTGCTATGATTCATGAAGCAGAAGATATTCACACTGGTTTTGTTGGTTTAGTTTCTCCTGGAAGGGAAGAAAAAAGGTAAGACAGAGGTGCTGAAGAGCAGGACCTTGTTCCTTGAGTATCAATGACTAATTCGATTGACCCTGCTGTACCATTTATTTAAGATCTCACCTGTCAAAGGTGCTCACTCAGCATATCATGCAACTGTAAAATGTTCCCTGAGCTTGATAGATACTCTTTAGCCCATAGCTGAAATGCTCGCCTATAAAAGATGGACATTCTTCTCGTGCCATGTATTTTCCCACTGTATTGTTTCTTTCATTTGAAACCATATTGAGTACATTTCAGTTTTATACCTGTCATATACAGTAAAACTGAGAATCTGCAGTCTGAAATAATTGGCTAGGGCTCTCAAATGTAGGATTGATTGTGTTTTGATTCACATTGTGTGATCGTCAGTTAGTAAGTAAATGAGGACTGTTGAATGCTCCCTTCCAGACTCAATAACGTATAATTCTGAGGTACTTCAGCAAATGTCCTGGTTACCTGCCTATGGCATGGCTTCCTTTATCATTTTTGAGTACTGAGCTGGATAATGGATAACTAGAAGTCTTCATATTCTCATCTGTCATTTTGTGCTCCAGTCGGTTCTACTTGAAACAAATGCTACTGAAATGTATCAGCCCTTGGAGGAGATGCATAGGAAAATAATAAGGTGAAGTAGGTGTCAAATGTCTAGCCAAGAAGATATTAATACCAATCCCCACTAAATAAAGTGTCAAACCTGTCAGTGTGACCATCAGACAGGGAAGTTAAAAGGTAACAAAGCAATCAGTGTAGCTGACTTTTAAGTATATCTTCCAGTTCTTATAAAAAATGTTTATCATCATTCTTGGGAATCTTTATAGCAAAAAATAAAAAAGCTATATAAATACCAGATTTTTTTTTCTCCAGAGATCTTTTAATACCAGTGAAAACTTGCTGTTGCCCAGATCCATTAGTGCTGGTAGAGGCTGAGCATTTGACAACCATATTCCATCCGTCGCTCCATGCACTGTTTAGAAAACTGAGTGGTTCAGAACACCCACTGTCTGGTGTCCATGGTCATGGCTTATTAGATAGGCAATGACTAAAATAATTTCAGTGTCCATGACAGGCACCCATAGCAGGATGTTTGAATTCAGTCCTAAATCTTTTTGATAGTTTTGAAATCGTTATGGGGCATCCAGTTTGTCACCCTTTTGGATTGGAGAAAAAAATAATTGAAGTTTTATGCAAAGAAAAATATGGTAGAACTGTGGAGGAACACTTTTTTGTTGTCTGATCCCTGAGCCCAAAAATATTAGTAAGGACAAGGATAATAAATCTTACTGGGTTACTTTACACTGAGTATGGTGATTGAGAGCTTAGTCCCCTTGATTTTAGCTACCTTGTTTCTTATACTTACTGGACTGAATTGTATTAAGCTTGTCCAAAATTACATGGTACCACTCAGGTATTCCACAGTTGACTGTTCTCCATGAAGGCATGGTCCTGTTTTGTTATTAAATCAATGTTTATTTTATTTCCTCATTATTTGTTCTGTTTCTTTTAAGGTTCTGCAGTCAAAATAATAATACTTCATTAGTGCTGACATTAAGGGGAAATTGCCAGATTTAAAATGATCAGTTATTGAAGCAGTATAACTCTCTGCTTTGGGACATATGTCTTGGATATAAGCAAATAAGTTGCTCTACAGCAGCCAAATTTAGAATTTTGGGAACTTCCTTTTGAAGCAACATGTTCCGGCTTCTGTTGGAAACAAGACAGATGACAGTTCTCATACAACATACCAAGGTTTGTGTTCATTACCAAAAAAAGAATTCACCCTCCAAAATAAACATTATCTAAGGTAACTTAGGGATTCCATCTATTTCTGCATTTGAGTCACTACAGCTTATATAAATTATATATGCTATAAATCTTATGTATGCTCTCTCTATATATATCTCCTATATATTTTATATATGCTGTCTTAGCGAATATAAAACGATACAAGAGTTACATAGTAGGTTTCACTTGTATCAGCTGATATTGCCTATATATTTAGATTTAAAGTATGTGTTAGAAATAGAGATAGTCCAGAGCATAATATAGTCAAGTTCTCTTTGTTTTTGGTAAGGTGACTCCAAATCATATTAGGAGCTGGAGAGGCGGCTCCTGAGGCAGTCACAGTAACAATAGCTTTATCAGCACTCATTCACAATTTTCAAGAACAAAGGTTAATAAACAGGAGATAGAATATTTATTCTAATATAAGTCCCTGGAGTACTAATTCATCTTTAATGAGAAATGAGGTAATTACCAGTTCTGTCACCTTTCGTCTCTCAAATACACTTGGAACTGTTTAATATGAAACCCGTGTTGTTCAATGGAAAATAAAGATTTAGAAATTATTGTAAAGCATTTCGATATTACTATATTAAAGACAGGGAAGCCTGAATTTCAAATTATATATTTCAAGGCAATTTGAACACTTTTCTTAATGAGAACAGAATAAAATGTCAGGACAAAAAAATACATCAGTTTTCCTGGTCTGTTCATCACCCTAATCATCAGAGGCTATTAAGCTCCTCAAATCAGAGGTATTCTGAGTTTGAAATAGAAAGCAGTGAAAGAATTGGACTGTGACAAATTTTGGAAGGATGCATTTCTAAATTTGCACCACCTGCCTTATATCCAGAAAGCTTGTGGAAAGTGATATGAGATCAGCTAGGATGAAAAAAAGAAGAAATCACAAAAGTAATGCGTGAGAAGAAAGAACAAGGAATAACTGTCACAAATAAAGGCAATACAGACTCCTGGAAGGCTGTAAGACTCATTTTCACTTGCTGTGCTATATTTGCTTGCTCAAAGATTCTTGAAGTGGATTTAACTGCCTGTCCCTTTTTGCAATGTCAGAGCGGTGGAAAGGAGACACAATGCAGATGAGAACCACGTTTTGCAGAATTAGGTTATGGAAAGATAATCACAGAAACAGCCTTCATCCACATGCTGCGCAGCGCTAGCAGGATTTAAATGGTTCAAGTTACGCAGAGCAAAATAAATAGTCACTCTCAGGTCACTGGTGTGCCAGAGACATGACCTTCTGGAGGACAGTCTCCTCCAGCCATCGCTGGAGAAGCTTCTTGCTGCTTCTTATAGCAGAGCTGGAATAGGTCCGAGGGCTGGCCCCCACCTTTGGCTGTGCTCGTGGCTGTCCCTGCAGGTGAGGGAGGTCAGGGGGACGAAAACAACACAAAGCTGGGTGGAGTGGGTGATGTACCAGATGTTTGTGCCACCATTTGAAAGGACCTGGACAGGCTGGAGAAATGGACTGTCAGGAACAGGATGATGTTCATTACACGGAAGTGCAAAGTCTTGTCGCTGGGGAGGAATAACCCAGGCAGAAGGGCAGGCTGGGGCTGCCCAGCTGGAAAACAACTTGACAGGAAATGTCCTGGGAGTCCTGGTTGACAACAAGTTGATCATCAGCCAGCAATGTGCCTTTGCCACCAAGAAGGCTGACGGTGTCCTGGACTGCATCAGGAATGGTGTTGCCAGCAGATCGAGGAAAGTGGTCCTGTCCCTTTTTCTGAGCACTGTTGAGATTACAGCTGAGTGTGTCTCAGTTCTGGAATCCCCAGCACAAGAGAGTTGTGAGCTACTGCAGAGAGTTCAGCCTGGAGGAGGGAAGGCTCAGGGACTTCTTAGCAGTGTGTATAAATACCTGGAGGGAAGACAGAACCAGGCTCTTTACAGTGGTCCCTGGTGACAGGACAGGAGGCGATGGGCACAAACTGAAACAGAGAAGGTTCTGTCTGAAGATCAGAAAATAGTTTTTTGCTGAAGATTTGAGGAAAATGCAGCTAGCAGGCTCCTGTCTTTGGAAGAGGAGTAAATATGACTACGAGAAGTTGTGAAAATACCTTGAGTGGCAACAGCAGGAGAAAGTTCTGGTGACCCTGCTGTAGCCTGTCAGTGGTCAGCCCTGCACCTTTTGCAAAGGCATTGTGGGGATCAGTGAGTTTCTTGGGCCCTGTGTCCCTGGCCCCAGTGAAGGACACTTGCAGAAGGAACAATGGGGACAGAGAGCACTCTTGGAAAATTCAGATGTATATCAACAAGGAAGCTGTGCTATGTCCACTTCCACAGACCACTCCCCACCACTTCACTCTCACTTTTCTTCATGGAAACATTTATTTAGCTGTAAAAAGTCACTGGCAAATGGTTGTCGATGTTGTTCCCAAGTTATAGTTGCTAAGCGAGCTCCAGGCTTTGTTCATTACTGAGTAATGATGGCTTTGGATCTTCTTGTTTGCTATTCTATAACTGTCCTCTTCAATGAAAGTGCCTATTGACCTGAATAAAATATAATTGTGTCTTCCATCAACTTTCAATGTTTTTAAAAGCATTTTTCCATTGAATTGGCTTTCTCCAATAATGATTGTATTTGTTACAGGTTTCCCTGACAACATAACAGCATGGAAATAAGCATTTGCGCTAATGCTTTCTGCCTTAGATCTAATATGCAATAGTCATTTTCACATCAACAGGCACTGTCTAGCATTCCTTTCAGTGTAATGGTCACACTGCTCCTCAGCATCACTTGTCCACCTCAGCTTCTCTGTGTCACAGCTTCCCAGTAACTCCTTGTTCCCATTCAATAAAGGGATCCATAACATCTCTGTTCCTCTGCAGGTGGGTGCTGAGGCATCTGCAATATGTTGGCAACTACTGCCAGTCTCCTCCCCAAAGGCAGTTTCCAGAAGTGGTAGTAGTAGTAGTAAATCCACTTAAAGACATCAAGAACTCACAGACTCTAATCTATCCACTTTCCTTTCTCATTTGAAGGTTTGCAAAGCTCCCAAACCATGAAAAGTTTAGGACCGCATTGCTCCTTCCATCCTCATGGTGCAGTGTCTTGGGATTAGTTGGGGAACTCACTTTCAGGTGGCCAGGGAAATGCCACAGCAAACTCCCAGTTAACTTCTTGGTTTGATACCTTCTCTATACTGGAAGATCAGCAGGTTTGTTTAAAACTGTGCATACAGTTCTGCACCACTAACTACTGTTATCAGTGGCTTTGTTCCCTTACAAAAACTGCATACATCACTTCTGAGTGTAATTTGATGTGGTAGGTTTAGTACCTTAATAGGCACGAGAAAATTTTCAAGACCACTCCATGCAAGGTTAGCAGTTTTGTTACAATTAATTACTTCATGTTATTTCGGGTTCATGTGATTTTAATGCAGCATAAAGAGTTAATGTTAAGAAATTGAGAACATAAAAATAAAATGGAAATTGCTTTCTTTCCTCCAAACTTTGTGATTTCTGTTTTGTTTCAAAGACTAGAAATAGCTTCTGCTAAGAACAATGAGTTACTAACTAAACCAACACACTTGGTCAAAATGTTTTTTAAAATTTGCAGAATGGTCACTTGGCGCAGGAAATTAAATGCTTAGTTTCAAATTCCAACATATGCTTCTTCCACTTGAAAGGTCTCTGTAAACAGTCCCAATTACTGTTAATTGATTTAAATCTCAGAACTCAGGAGGAAATCACAGATGTTAACTGCTCAGTGATGCACTAAAACTTCCCAAGTTTCTCACAAAAAGATTTGGTGTAATTGCAAGATATCTTTTTTTGAGGTACAAGGATTATATAAATCTGTTCCAGTGAGAGCTGTTCCACAGAGAGCATTGATGTTAAGCTTGTAAGGCTGTTAAGGAAAATATATTTGTTTCAGGACCTTCACCCTGTAGAAGACTGAAGAAAATCTCTAATACTTTTGTACTGCAAAGAAGAGAGAAACTCCCTTTTTGGATGACCATGAAGGATTTCAGAACCCTTTAAAAAGAAAGCTGGCCATTTTCTTGAAAAGCTTAAAAAAAATGTGGCAGAAAGACCTGAAAAAATCTAGTCAGCAGAAAATAGTTCTCCTGAATGGATATGTGCAACATTGAAGCTTAACTTACAGGACAGAGAATACAGGGAAAATGTTCTAGAAATATTTGATGAAAAAAGCATGAAGGTTGTCTGTGGACTATCTGGGAACTTGAAGTTAAACGATGGACATAAATGCATAAGCAGGATGAAATAACCACTTAAATATAAATGGAGACAAGCTTTAGCAACCAAATGGCTTCTAAAATTAAAATTACTCTGTTCCTTCCTCATCCATGGATATGACCTACAGACACTATCTGCTGGCTAATCCTCATTTTCAGTTCCTTTCCTGTGGCAGTTGTGATGATGTTCTCTGTAGCAGAAGTGATTTTTCTGAAAGTTAAAGAAAAAAAAGAAAAGAAAAAAATATTGCAACACTGGTCATATAAATTCTTTAATATCATTAAGAATTCAGTAATATCCCAAGCTGACGGGGATATCATCTTGCAGCAAGATGAAGTGCTGCAGATCAATTACTGGCAGGTTGCCCAGCAGGTGAATCGGGAGTTCAGCTTGTCTGGCTTAAAACTCGAGGGCATCTCTGGGCTGCACATTGTTTTTTTGCTGGGCATTCAGGACCTTGAGGCTTGGTGGCTCTGGCTAGGAGCAAACTTTTCCTGGACTGAAAGAATCCCTCAGCCTCCATGTGTGCTCTGCTCCAGTTCTGGTCGTATGTTTTATGTTGTGTCATTCTTAGATTATAGTTTTAGGTGTGCAAACTGAAAGAGATCCATTGTGTATGTTGTCTTCCTATCTATTCTCTTAAAAATACAGACAAGAAAGCAAAGACGGACAATATTTACTCTGGGAACAACAGCCTGAGAACCAGAAATAACATATTTGCCTGTGTTGCTATGAGTACATTTCAAAAATGTTATCCTGCTGTTCATTTAATTAGATTGTACTGAGGAACAAAAGAGAGGGATGCAGGCGTGGTGAATGCGTCTAGCAAATGTTTAAGTGCCTGAGTGTAGATGATAATGTGAGCATGGGTTTATTGCTCTGCATTTTAGAAATGCATTTTAAAAACTTCCAATTTTACTAGGCATTGATTTGCATACAGACACTTCTGACTTTACTTTCTGTAATTTTATTGCCACTGTAATAGAGATTTCGAAAATCAAATGCACTCCACTACATTTCCAGGCTCTTCTTATGCTACTGGGTGATATTTGATTTATGAAAAGAAGACACTATTTGCCCTACTCTCTGTGTATCTGATGGAAAAATACAGTAAATTGAGATAAATATATCCGTTCCTTGTGCATGTGGGTGGATATAAGGAAGATGCAGATTTCAGTTGCATAGAGGTTTTTCCTCTCACCTTATATAAGCTTGAAACTTGTTATTGGGTTTTTGTCATCTTTACTTCTCCAGTCTCATGCTGGGTGCTGATAACAGGCCAGTAGGCTTATTTGCCACAGAGTCTTCTTTGAGATTGTTCCAATTGCACCTTAGTCCTTTGAACATGCTGTCATTCCTGACTCAAATTAAACAGAGGATGGGAAGGGAGGAGCTACCCTCTCCTTCTCCACTGAATTGGCTGCCGTCATTACACAGCTTTCTTTCAGACTCACTGGCAGTCTTAGCATCTGTTGTTTAGAAAATTGCTTTCCAGTCAGTATGTTTTCACTAATTGGAGGTATTATTCTTAGAAGCAACTCAGATCCAATTATTTCTGAAAGTTAAAAGTCCATTTTAATTTGAAAGTGGCACTTAAGGTCAGATCATCACCTCCCCCCCCTCTCTGGCTTCCCCAGCCTCCACTGCCTGTATAGGAGATATTAGAGGTGGTCTCCATGGAAAAACATTGGCATTCTGGGTTTAAATTGGTACATGAAAAGGAAAAGATTTTGTTTGACTAACCTTGCCAGCCTCCTCTGGGAGCAGCAATATTTGGTGCTGACCAGCACCCTACAAGATGACTCTTTTTTCAATTTATTTTTGGTTACCAGACAGTAATTTCATTACCCATTTTGCCTTAAGTCAAACTCTGATTACCTGATTTGAAATGTTATTGTGTGGTTTCTGAAGGAGCTACTTTTATCAAATCATATTTAAGAATTGGAAGTAGAGCTGAACAAGCTGCAAGGAGAATGCTATGCTGCTAACAAGTTAAGAAGGGTGTTGATGAAGATAATGTCTTATAGAAAATTGGACAGACTAAAAAATAACCTTGTTACCTCTGGATACTGGTTTTCTCATGGCATTACATAGATATTACAGAAATGAATGCTCTCTTTCCCACTGTGAAACAAGAGGTAAGAGAAAATTTTTAGCCATTTTTACATTTCATTGACAAATGGTCTCACTTGAAAATGCAGTTCTCTAGATCTTGGCAGTAGTGAGATGCCTGTAGACAGGAGCATAAGTCTCCTTTCAGCGATTGCTGTGGATGGATATTAAACCTGAAAAATTCTAAGCATATCTGGCCATGTACTGTAGGATGAGAGTGCTGGGAATGATGATGCTCAAAATCCCCTCTGTGAGAACCATGTGATCCATGGCCATGTAGCAAACTGCAGCCTCGTACTGTCCGACTTGTTTGTTATCTTCCAGATGAGCCAAATGCTCAAGAAAAAGTAATATCCAGCTTATTTCCAAACTGCTGTAGCTCCTTAGGCATTGCAACAATATAGAAATATTATTTTCAACCTTGAGAATAATTTCAATCTACCCTTAAGATACCACTGACTGAAAGTAATCATGTAAACAGTATTATACACCTTTCCTTCTTCCAATTACTTGCAAGGGATACAGTTATTGAAAGCAGGGGGTGAGAGCTGAGGTGTTCACATCCCCTGGAGGTGGTCCAACGTCATGTCCCAGCACTGCTGCTGGGGTCACATGGCATGAGAGCAGCACACACATGGATGCTGCTCGTCTGAAGGTGTTTCTAATATTAGTTGTGTGTTATTGATCTCTGCTCTCCCTGGAGCCAGGAAAAACCCTACTGCAAGAAGCCAATGAGGGAAGGAAGGCAAAACATAAAGAACAGGCTTGTGCTTGCTGTTAAAAAGCGCCTTGAAACGCTTGCTGTGCAGCTTAGATCCTCCGCGGGGGTGATGAAAATCACAGTGGTATGGGTGTTATGCAACAGTTATGTCCTTGTTTTGCTTTTAAAATGATCAGATTTGGATTATAGAGAAATACATGCGATTCTGAGGCATTGTGCTAACTGAAATTCTCCCCAGCTGTGTACAAGTATGATGGAATATATCCCTCAAGCAAACTTGCATCATCCAGTGATGAAAAGGTCTAGGAAAGTTCAAATATACATTACCAATCCAAAAGCAGAAGTCCATGAAAGGCCACTGAAAACAGAAATGGTGTGTACCTACAACATTGTAATTAAATATTAAAAGTCATGTTTTAGGCTTGAGTAACTGCAGCATGTTCCTTTGTTGCTATCAGCCCTACATCAGCATGCTGCCACATTTAACAGCATGTACAAGCAAGCATGCATGAGATCACAGTGGAGACTTGCAAGATGTCAACTTGAGCTGTGTAGTTCAGTGCTTCCAGCCTGGGGTCACGTGTGAGGACACTATGACTCATGTTTCTGTCCAGGCTATTAAGTCCTTGCTGTTACTGCTGCATGTGATACTAACATTGCCTAACACACACCTGAAATCTTGGTTGTTGCAGGGTTAAAATAGCAGAAACTCTTTAACTTTCGACTAAGCCTTGGTTGGTGTTAATATAACCAGTCTGGAGTCAACAGACAACACTCTCTCTAAAGAGTTCTAGTGAATTAATGAGTGAATTAACCTCTCTGGAGCTGCAAAGAGACTTGCTTTGACTTTGGGTCAGAGGTTGTGGTTGCATGGCATGGTATGTCTGGCTCAGTGTTCCTGATACTGGACTCAAAATGATACAGTGAGTTGACATGGTATGAACTCCCCCTGTGGTTTCGGGTTCGTTCCAGAAAAGTTGAATGGGTTAATTTTGTACTGAGACGCCTTACACAAGGTCAGGTTTCAGCTATCCTCTGCAGCCAGTGCTCCTCATTCCATAAAGCTGGAATAAATCCCTTGCTCTTTGTGGAGGTGATTCAACAGAAATATGACCATCTGCCTGTGCCTGCTCTGGGTCATATTTGTACTATTGAGTAACCTGATAGCACCTTGATAAGCACTAGTGATTACAGGACCGCAGTCTCAGAGGAATGAGCCTGAGATTAAAAAACATCTTGAATTAGTTAGGTATTTCCCTTAGCATTATCTCTACTCCTATTGTTTCAGATATCCACCTGAAAAAGAGCAGGGGAGCATTAAAACTAAGAGGAAAGAGTCAACCCATGATTATCTTGTGTATTTGTGAGAAAATGATGCTTTGTACCTTCGTCTCTTCTCCTTGACACACAGATGAATCATTAAGACTCTGCTAATAAAGTTCATTTACGTTGCCTGCACAATTTCCTGTGCATTTAACAACGTGATAAATTCAATCAAGCATCCATTGGTTATCTGACCCATGTTCACTGCAAGCGAAAGAGAGCAACAGTGTTCTTCCCAAAAGCAACCATGGGTGTTAATCCATTGTTGAAAGTGCAGTATTTTACAGTGCTATTTTATCTGTCCTCTACCAAAGGCATCTTTAACAGGCACTTGTCACAGTCCTGCTGTCAGTCACCTACCCCTAATTCTTACAGAGCACTGAAATTTAGAATGCTACATTAAGCTTGATTCATTACCACTCTCCTTAGTTCACTCATAGCAGTTCTGTTGGTGTCAATAGGACTTCATGAAAAGCATTGCCTGTTACCCCGAGGGGGACTGATGGCTGCGTTCCTTGTACCATGGCCCTGTTTTTCCAAATAAGATTTTATCTACAGCTGTTTCAGCTTTTTTTCCTCCTCCTTTGTGCTGACTTAAGTTTAAAATTTTAATAAGAATTTTTCAGTGGCTTTTTCTGTTAGAGTTGTTACTAGGAAAAAGATAAAATATTCCTTGGTCAATGGACCTTAGGACTTACACAGTGGGGCCAGTTCTGCACACGCGGTGCCTCACCTAAAAAAATCCACTGCGCAGGCTGGAAGGGCACACCCACGTGGGAAGAGCCCTTCCCCAGATCTTCATTATATTATATATTATTCCAAGGTTGTAATTCTTTATGATGTAATTTGCCCAGTGCCAAGGGGAGGTAAAGGAACGCCAGACAAGGTGATGCTGCAAAGCTGAGTCTAATTTAGCAAGTCAAGCAAGGGATGGGCTCTGCCAGACACAGCCTTTCATACACTCAGACATCTCCATCGTCTGAGGCCTGGCCCTCTCACCTCTTCAATGAGCTAGTGATGCTCCTTCCAGCTGCTCACCGCAGTGAGCCTTGGGCACTGGCTTGGCTCCAGACTATGATGGTGCCAGCTCAGATGCTACACAGCGTCAGGCATCCATGTGACAGTGCTGCCCTTGTCACCAGCCCTGAGGGTCATTACAGCACTGGCCACCAGTCCCTCTGGCCATGTTGACATCTCGCTTTACATCTGCAATGATTTTAGATATGTTCTCCTGTCAGGCATTGGTCCATGGACCACATAAGGCTCATGCCGTGGTCTGCATTGCCCTGTCATCTATGGGTCACCACACTCAGCCTGTTTGTGCCAGCTCTTGGCCCAGATGAGAGCACAATACTCCCATGTCACCTGAAATTGTGGAAAGGAGTCTCCTGCAGTTAAGCTTTGCATCTTTTGGAACTCTGGGACCAAATCTCCCCTCTTTGATTAAATGCAGAACTGATGAAACATACATATGCATGTTATTACTGGCTGTTGTATTTCAACAGACCAGACCAGAAGACTGATTAATAACAAAGATAAGTAAGTATCTCCCTTTTGCTCTGTCTGACACGTTGCCATTTCATTTAATTCCTTTACATTTCCCTCGTCTCAGTTGCAGGGACCCTTCTGCTTGACTGGATGAGTTCAAGAGTCTCAGAGTTTCTGGGGCAGGGATGCACACCACATCTGCCATCCTTGACCAGCCTTGGCTCAGCTGTACAGACAGAGGCCAGGGCATGACTGGCTACCTGGGTCCTTATGGGCATGTCCCTGCCATCCACTGAATGTCCTTCCAAACTCTGACACTTGCAATGGCCAGTCAGGGACTCTGTAAGACTGGTCTGTCTGTTGGCATCAAAAATGTGTTTGTGTAAAAAAATGTTAAGGGAAAAACAACTGAGAAAGAGTCTCAGAAACAAATCCCCTTTCTTGAGTGTGTTTAAGGAGCAACTGGCTGCAAATGCTAATTGTCGTCTTTTTAGGAACAATAAATTAAAGCAGAGTGAGATGAAGGCAGTGATATTCCCGAATACCTAGCTGATAATTTATAAGCGCTTGTAATCACCATAATTAAAGGTATATTAGAAATCCATAAATACAGTATGAAGTTGATTTAAAATGACAGTTTCTTTTTTCCATCATGTACCTCTTTCTAATGATGCCTTGTATTTGACATAAGTTCAATTAACAATGTTTGTATTAAAGTGTACTCAGTGCATACTTGCTGCATGAACTTGTCAGGTTAGGTAATGACATCCTTTCCCAGAATATCTCCAGACCTTAAAAGGACACTGAGAATTCTGAGAAAATTCATATGTTACATTGTAAATATCTGTGGGTGCAGGACTGTCCACAGCAGAAGCAGATAAGGAAGTACAAATTCTATCTTCCCCTGTATGCTTGCAATATTAAAGAGAGGGTCATTGTGCTCACTTTAAGAGGTCACTGCCTGTCACATTGCACATTCCCTTCAAAATGTTGTGACACAGAAAAACCTTGTTTCCCTTAATGAGGTTCCCAATTAATTGCAGAGCACTGTATCGAATTAAAACCTCCTAAAATAGAGATCTGGGATCCCAGATACCCAAGAACAGCAGCAGTCCCTAGAATTGCAGTAGTAACATTTATTGCTTATGAAAACTAGTCTTAAATTTTCCAACAAATGGTTGTCATTAGCAGCTGCTCAATGGTTATGTTCCACTGTACATTTGTCCCATTTCACTGTGTGTGTGTGTGTGCCTGAGGGCCCACCTTCCTCCTTGCTTTGGAGGCTCCTGGGGAAGCTCTGCTAAACTGTGCATTAGTTGGAAATAGAGGCCAGTTTAGTGCTCTGAAAATGAAAGCTAAGTAAGAATAATGTGGCACACTTCTGGACGCCGTCCAGCAACTGGCAGAAAAAGAACTGGACCACTATTTTGGCTGTGAAAATTAAGAAGGTTTCTGATTATTAATACCTAAATCTTGCTTAAGTGCTTTGCTAGCTGTTGCATCTAAGCGGATTGATGAGATGTTTTACTGAACAGGAATAAAAGGAGAGCAGAGATCAGGTAGGGCTTGAGCCATGTTTCTAAAATTCTAGGCTTGATGGAAATTCTCTTAGGTCTGAGGGATTTAGAACACAAACATCCAACCAAAATCTTTTTGCCAAGGCTTAGCCATGACTAACAGCCAAACTCCCACCCAGCAACTCACTTCACCCCCTCCAATGGGATGGGGGAAGAAAACAGGACTTGACTGGGGGAAAATTAGTTTTAATTTATTGCCAGTTAAAATAGATTAGAGTAGGGAGAAGCAAAATTACAAACATTAAACTAGCACCTTTCCTTTCCCTTTTCCTATGTTCAGCTTTACTGCTTCATCCTGATTCTCTGCCCACTAAGATGTGCAGAGGAGCGTAAAACTGGGTTTTGCTGTCTGTTCATAGCCACTCCTCTCTGCTTCCCCTTCCCCTGGATGGAAATGTGTGTGCCTGGCATAGGGCAGCCCTTGGCCATTTCTCACAGGGGCCATCCCTGCAGCCCACCAATGTCTTGACACCTGCACCCAATGTAATGCCTTTGCAGTGAAAGAGCAGCTTTTGTGCTTGATTGAATTGAGACCAAGGTCAGAAGTCAGAGCTGGTTTTGGTCGCTTATCTCGTGCTGGATGGTCACCCAGAAAATTAATGGAAACCCTTGGAAAATGAAAGACTTGCTGTGCATGGTTAGATAAGAAGTGGTGCATGGTTAGGTAAGATCAGAAATGCCAGCAATGTTGTACTTCCTGACAGAGGAAAACAATTAGTAATGAAACACTTAAGAAGATGCCAGTGGATATGAAAGAAATGCTAACATTAATGTGAGCAAGGCAGCAGGGGCAAGGGTGAATGTGCAGTGCCGTGAGCAAATGGGCATTTCATGTGAGAAATGGGACAAAGAAGAACTGTGATTGCCTTGTTTCAACTAACCCTGTATGTGCCACCACAGTGGTCTGGCATTTCTGAATGGCATTTTGCCAGATAGCTGCATATTACAAGTGCTAAGTATATTTACCCAAATTACATAATTATGTACCGTTATACAAGTCAAATAACTGCATTAGAATTGACAAAATTCTATATGTGTACTCTCCTTCTAATGTAGTTCTATCAGAATAACCTAAACACCCACTGAAATACAGAAATAGGCACATATAGGAATATTTTCCTCCATGTATCCATACGTTTCTATATTTAAATCACTGCTAATTATGTATATGTAAGTAATTTCTTTATTGCTGTGAACAAACAGGAAGAGCTCTGTTAATTTTTCAGGAAAAAAAAGAAGCTGTCAAACTGAAGTGTTTTTATATTTTCATACAAATGAATAAAGAAAACATTGGTAAGCATCTGTCAAGGTTTGTATTTGATGTTTCTCACTTAGACTTGTAATTTTAAAATATCAATAGTTCAATGGCACAGGTATGACTTAATGCTCTTTTCATTCTTTCCATGATTTTAGTACAAATGGTGACTGTGCTGAGGGGACAGATGACTCTGAAGACACACAGCCTTCTCTCCCTCTCTCTTTGGGGAGAAGTTTTAATAAAATCTGGATAGATCTGGGCATGGATGAGAAGTGGGGTCAGGGGTAGGACTGCTTTCCTTCCCTCTCCTAAGACTTGTTTGTGAAACAAATCTCTGTTCTTGCTCTTCAGGAAGGGGACTAAGAGCATGTCCAGAGGGATCAATTCCAGCCCTCTAGTTTCTGCTCTCCTGCAGCAGTAGGGGCAGCAGTAGCTGGTAGGGAGTGGGATGCCCTCTGTGCCTGCTGGAGTAGGAGGAACAGCAGCACCCAAGCACGCACAAGATGAAATGGGAAATGCAGCACGTGACTTCCAGGCAACTCAGTGAGGTCAAGAAAATCCCTTGGAGGTGCCTGTCCCATACAGAGGAGGGCAGAGCAATGGTTTCAGGTCACAGGTGTCCTGTCTGAATGAAGAATTTGGAACTTGACACAGAGCAAGTGAGCTAGGTGCTGAGTCACCTTATGGAACACTGATGCAGCCTTCATTGCAGTCATTCCAAAGGGGTATGATGGTGAAAACAAAACGGAAAATGTGAAACAGGCAGGGAAAGGGCAAGGATGAGGGGAGGACTGTGCCTCCTTCACTTTTTGGATTCAATGCCAGGAGAGGCATCTGGAGGAGCCACAATGAGTGGTCACTGAGAAGGCAGGAAGGGGAGCACAGCAAGGCTTCCCACTGACACCGACATTAAACAAGCAGGAAAGACTGGTACACTGCCTTTGAGCCAACAAGCAGTGCATTTTACCCCATTACATGTTTAAAGAATAATCTGTTAAAAAATATACATTTCCTTGCCTACAAAATTTGAAGGAAAATCAATTCAGATGTCTCTTCAGTGAGGGTGATTGTTAATATGGACATTAGTATTTTTTAAGCTTTATCAGCCAAAGCATAAACTAAAATTTCCCTAAGTTCCTCTCAAATAGCTTGTGTGCAATAGCATGTACTACTAACTATATTCTCTGGACAGAGAGTGTTTTGTTTTTATATTTTAAACACCTCGGTGAGATGGCAAAATGCAGGTCTTAAGAGCTGTTCTCTACAGTGTCTCTTCACCTCAGTGGACAGGGTTTTTCTGAAGACTGGAAGCAGAATCAAAGATGAGGGTAGCTGGAGAGTCTGAGAGAAAGCAGGACAGTCAAAGGCAATATGAACTCAGCACAGGAGCAAGACCATTTCCTCACCTCCATTTTTACCAGAAAATGCCAAAAAGAGGCTTGCTCAGCCTTTTTTCCATAGCTAAAGGAAAACTCGTCAATTGTTAAATGTTAAAGATGTCAGAAGAAGATGTGCTTGTCAAACCATTGAATATGACATAGGCTTTCTGTCCATTTTCTAGACTGTGCTGATCTGAGTTTTAAGAGTTTTTCTGCCAAGTTGGTACAGACTTTAATATTACATCCCAGAGGGCTTGCAAATACCCAACACTTATTCATGTAAAAAGAAAGCCCAGACAAAAATTCTCAGTGGTAATGGCCTTGGCAATTATGGACTAGTAATGCTTTCTTTAAGAAATTATAAAAAAATGTTTGAAACAATGACAAATTTCATTGATTGCTCACATGTCACTCTTTAAACAAGATTTTTTAGATATAAAATAGGAGAGTGACAGCTCTCAAAGAAGGAGGACTTTCAAAAAGCCTGAGACAAAGGAGGCACATAAAGGAGTGCTGCACAATGCTGCATACCTCTACCAGCCAATTTCCCTTTAAACACAGAATTAGTGGAATAAGTTTGTGGGGAGTGCAAGATGGAGAGGATGACACTGAGCTGCCATCCTTCCTTTGTGTGCAAGGCCATACCCATGGGCCACCACTTTTCCTCCTTTACACATTGCTCCCAGAAAGTGATAAGGACAGACACCAGCAGTGCTAATTCATCAGCGTTTCTGCATGTGGAGAGATGAAGGTATCTCTAAGGGGTCATTCAAACAGTCTGAACAAGTGCTGATCCAGCACCTTGATCGGGATACCTTTCCCTCTCCTTGAGACTAACTGCAGAAACTGAGTTACCTTTAAATGGGTCTTGAGAACTTTTCATATGGCAGAAAAAAATCTAATAGGTGATATCTTAACTGTTTCAAGAAAATACAATGGAATTCTCTTTGGATTTATCTTTTTCTTTATAAACACTGTCCTGAATTTACTCTTATATACATGATCAAAGTTGAATAAATAATGGCACATCTAATAGTGGATCAAAGGAAGAACAGAACAACAACTTCACAACCTTTTATTATCTACATAATTAAATAAAAGCTGTGAAAAGTTTGTTTGAAAAAAACATTTTTGGGGGATGTGCAGTTTGAAAGGAATGCAAAATAACTCCAAATCTAAGTAAAATTCTGTCTCTTGTTTAGGAGATGGCTAATTAAAGATACCTGGATGGAGCTGATGGATCAAAAAAACCCCAACCACATCAGCTTTTGCTTTGATCCAAAATCCAAGGAAGACATTGATTTTACTGGGCTCTGAAGCAATGACTCAGACCTTGTTTAAGCAGGATTTTAAAAGTGTCTTTCTGCATGCCTTGTTGAATTCATAAGCCAGAGCAGCTTTCTGAATCCAAGCTTAAATTAATATGGCAGGCAAGAAAGTGTAAGGGCTAGATAAAAACAGCCTTGCCTTTGGTCCTTCATAGCTGCCATGGAGAACCACTCTCCAGGAAACCTGAGCAAAGACAGTCCCACTTCATGCAGGTTGTGAGTGCTTAATAGGGCACCAAAGAAACGCTGATGCACAATGACCTTTCAAGGCTGTCATGTCATGCTGATGGTACAGAAGAGCTTCCTTCAGTGTTTTCATCTTGAAGAAAACTTCCTTTTCAGCACAAATGTGATAGAATATATGTGACAGGTCTATTTCTCAGCATTTGTGTTGGGTTATGATTCCTGTCATTAGCATGATTACACTTGCTTTGTGTTCAGAGATCAGCAGTGTTTGTTTTCTTGTGCACCTAACTTCAGAATGATGCTTAGATGCTGCATCCTAAATATCAAGTTACTTAAATCTCAAGTTCTTACAGAAACTTGTCACTTTCTTGATCTAATAAATACTTAGTACTTTTACAAGTTTGAAAAATCACAGTGCAGAGTGTTAGATTTACCAGCATGGGCAGATGATATTTAAAGCAGAAACATTTATGAAAACAGAACACATGGGAACCAACAAGTAGCATCTATTTCATTTGGTGCAGTTTGCTTATTTTACAACACTTTCAAGTCCAGTCCCCTTCCTGAGCAATCCCAATGTCATCACCTCATGGCTTTGAGCTGCAGGTCATTTAACTTACTGCTATGAAAGATGAAAAGAGATTTTTTAAAGCTTACTTTAAATTTATTTTGCTTTAATTTGTATTTGCATTCTCCTTATCCAGTCATCTGCACTGAAACTAAAAAAGAAGCTTCTGTTATCTCAGTTATTTATGACTTTGTTCACTTCTGTTAAATTCCTACTTATGAAAATGGTTTTCTAATTTGTTCTTAAAACTAATTTTTTTTTAATCTTGGGGTTACTGCTGTCCTCCTTGGTTCTTTCAGATTTTTCACCAAGACTTGCACTTGCAATATGTTAGTGTGTGGGGTTTTTATAATTCAGATTTGGGTGGTGGTTCTTTTTTACTTCCCCCCCCCCCTATAAAATACTTACAAGAAAGAAAAGAGAGCCATAGGTTTGATCAGAAATGATGCCCAGCATAGTGTCCATCCATATTTTACTTTCTATTAACTAAACAAAAAATCTTGGGGGAGGAAACTTCTTTGGAACATGCAGTTTATTGTGTTATAATTGTGTCTTTTTAGGAAAGTCAGTAACAGCCCTATATTTAGGGTATTATGTGCTATTATAAAAATTCCTGAAGCCTTTTTATAAGAGTCTAGCATCATTGTTTGTGTCAGGCTTTTTAAATTTTTAGCTGAACACAAGTGCTTGGGGTAGATAATGCTTTTCCTCTCCACTTCTGCCCAAGAAAATTCATTTATCCTTAGTGGAGACTCAGGTTGTTAAATTGCTGTTCCATTCTTTCACTGGTATTCTGCTGGAAAGCCTTGGCATCACATCAAATTAATAACAGACGGTCCTTCAGCACCAGTGTGACGTTGCTTCCTCCAGCATTGCCAGGAGCGGAGAGAGCCGAGATGGGCAGGCAAAAGCAAACCCAGGAGCTTTGGTTTCTGCTGATCTGACCCGTGTCCCTCACCAGGGACCTCCCTCCTTGTCTGACTTGGGGGGAGAGAGAAGCCAGCCTGATTCGCTATGAGAAACTTCCTAGATCTCCTCTCACCTTGGTGAGGTTACCCTGGAGGCCAGCTGCTCTTTACAAAGCTAAAAAACATGGACTCCTGTGGTGATGACAGACTAAAAGCCTCTGGTGAACTGAAGTTGATGGGATTGCCGAGCTGCCTGCTGTGTCCCCGCCCAGCCAGCTCCATGGGACAATTGGTATCTCCCCCGCCCCGTCCTTGTTATGCAGTGACCATGCAGGGCACTCCCATCTCCCACTTCTCACCTGCTGGAGGTGAAACTCTGCTTGCCTCTTCCAGCAAGCCTAAGTAAGGATACCATGAATCCATTTGCCCACCCCTGGTCACCGGAAAAGAGTCTCTTAATTTAGAGGACATCATTTTCGCTAAAGGAGCTCCAGTTCCTCTCTGTGGGAAGTTTGTTTTATTCCATTCCACCACAACTTTTTGTCTCTTCTTCAACCACTGTTACTTACAAGGTGTTTAGATCTCATTCCCTAATATTCCTGTCATATGAAAAGGGGATATTTCCTTGACCCTTAGTGTTTGATTTGTCCGTCAGTGCCCCAGGAAAGCCGAGCCCCTTATGCCCTACTAGTCTGTCAGCATCCTGGTATTGGGACCCTTCACTGAACAGTCCCGTTGGATCAGAGGGGAATTCAACTGACTTGTTCAGGGGCATATGCCAACAGCATTAGGGAGACCCCTCAGCAGGTCTTCCCACCTTATGACGCCTCAGCAGGTCTTCCCTTTTCTTCAAGTGTGTTACCCCCTGCCGGTGGCTGCTAGTGCCAGTGGATGACTCACACAGTTTATGGAATAACACTCTTTAGCAATATAAAATATAAAATTGTAACAGGTTAAGGTTAGAGGGTTGCTAGTGATAGTATGTGACTATGCAGAAATGTATTCAAAGCAATACACAGAGAAGCTCTAACCCCAATAAAAGTATTCAGTGTGCATAGAGTATGGTCAATAAAATACAGGACACATACCCAGTGTGCTATGGTTATCACTTTAATATCTGTACTATTATAACTTCTGTTAGGGTGTGAATGTAACTTCTCAGTTTCCTCTAACTTTATCTCCAGCTGTCTTTCCACAATCCCTGAACCTCCAGTCTTCAAACCCTTCACTTTTTCCTGCCTGGTGGCTGTAAGAGAACCTGCCTTAAAATGAGACACTTTGTGCTGTGTAGCCAGCTTTTTAGTCTCAAGGAGGGACATGTCACATGAACATTGTCAAGGAAATTAGCAAATAGCTTAATCATTTTTTCTTTTTCTCATGAGCACTAAGTTAAAGTGTGTGTGAATAGTATTTGAATTTATATTCTGCAGGAACAGATGGGTTTAAATCTTTGAGGGCTTGTTTTAAATATATTTATTCTTAAATGCAAACTTGATCTCATCAGCTTTTAAAATGCTGCCAGGAAGACTTCCTGACAATGCCCTCTGGAGACAGAGGAGGAAGGGAAGAAGGTTGTTTGCAACATCCCCAATGCTTGGGTGGGCTTTATGTTCTAGGAGGGGTAACATGGGGCTGACAGGCTGCAGTTCTTCACCAAGACAGTGCTTGAACTTGAACCTGCCACATGTAGACCCAGCCCTTGCAGTATAGCTAACAGCCTTAATACATCTTGCTTGCATGTAATATTTCTAAGTGTTAATGGGGCTGATGTACAGCATTAACCTCATGTCTGGGTTAGACTTTGGCTCCCATCAAGCCCTTTTTGCTGGTGTCAGTTTGAACTCAGAGCCATGTTGAGCAGGGCATAAATCACACCGTGATATACTGAGGCATATATTTCTTCATTTGTCTTGTGCCTGGAGATGGGAAATCTAAAATCAGTGCTTTTCCAGCCTGTGTGGTTTGGCAGGCTTGTTTCTTTTCCAGCTCTTTCAGAGGAGATGGGTATTGGGAGGACAGGCATAAGGCACTGTCAAAGGGGAAAATCCTAAAAGCTCATGTCTGTCACTAGACCGCAATCCCCAAAACTTTTTCCTGTGTCATAGTGGTAGGAGACCTCACCTTACTACCAGTATTGTTGATGAAAATACAATTTTAACTGCTCAGGATGACTTTTTAGTACATATGACCTTGGTTGCTTGGGATCTGGGTGCTTTGGACAGGAATTGAACTATTTGAAGTAACTGAAATGAAATTATTTTCTCAGAATATGAAAAAAATTCTCAATTTGTGAGCTTTATTTACATTTTTACTTCCAACAGAATAGTTCTTACAATTTAAGCTATCTCCTCTTCTCCTTTTTTTTTATTCAGGTTGCAACATTTCCTTTAATAATATTTTCTTAAAACCTTCAGATTTTCAAAGGAAGGTCTACACAAGCAGCTTCACCAAGCCTTTTTTTCAGGGAAAATGCTTGAGTCCTTTGTAATAAGCCTTATTCCCTCTCTTCTAACACATCAGTGGGGCTAGAGCCTGAGTACTCCAGGGACCAGTGCCCTATAAATACCTTTGATAGATAAATTACAAACTGCTACACAGTAGAGCAGGTTTTACTTGTGTTGTGCAATGAAGGGCAAGAGAACTAACCAAAATAAGCACAGGGTTGCTGGTGAATGGAATATATCATGAGAACTTGGTTTGCCAACTACTGTCACAGCTATTTTCTTTACCTAAGCACAGGGATAAAAATATAGTAATTACCTTTGGTAAATGCCCCTTCATATTGCTGACTCCTGTACTTTCCAAGGACTCTCATTACTATATAATCATTCCCAGTTTTGAAAAATTGCAATTGTTAAATGAAAACAATATTTCTAAGGCAACCATACCTCCCGAGAAGGGAAGGAGAAGTATGAAGAGTAATTTCACTGGGGCTTTTCAGAACCATGGAGATACCAGGGGTGCTGCCTGCAGTACCAGTAGTCATCAAATAACCCAAAAAAGGGCACTGATTGAAACAAGCAGAATGGTTTAATACAGATGCAGGAAAGGCTGATGTGAAAACAGGTGATGAGCTTCTGGACTTTGGCACCACTAGACATGAATGAGGACATGTCAACAGGTTGAAAAAGCAATTAAATACATTTAGGTCCAACAGGTATATAAACAGAAACCATCAGGAATATGCAGGAATCCAGTAAGAATAAAGTATGAAAAAGTGCTGAGACTGATGTGCTCCCATGAATAGCCTCTTTCATTATCGCTACCAAGACCGATACTGGGTAAGGCTGTTGGTCTAATTCAGCAGCACATTATGTCCTTTAAAACTGGAAAACACAAAACTGCTACTTCTGCCACAGATGCCAGCATGGAAAGCTTTGGTATGTCCCCCTGGAGCAGAGAGGGAGCAGAATGGGACAACCAGCATTAGGGCTGATTTAAAAAATAATTTATGAAAATGACTTAAAATAATTTCTGACTTAAAAAAGTCTGGAAGCACACATGGTAGAAAACCATGCTTCAAAAACTGTGAGGGTTTACTCTGAAGTTCAGCTGTTTACCTGTATGCACGACTTTTACACACATGTTCCTATTGCCATGACTTACAGCATAGAGTCCTTTTCTTAAACTTTTGTTGTTGCTTTCATTTTGCTTATCACCTTCATATGTTTAGGGAATATGACTAAAGAAGAAACTCAGTGAGGAAGTTTGAACTTGGGTATCCAAATTTTCCTGCATTACTTTCCAGCTGCTATCATCTGTATGTGGATCTGTTTCTTTCTCTTCTCTTTCTTAGAGGTCTTTGGGGATTCAACAATGGCCAGAAGACACAAATGTAATTGCAATAAATCGTTTGTTTACAGCTCCCTTTCCTATGCTTAGACCTGTTTTCAGGGGGAGGTTTAATCTAGTTATCACTTTTTGGTGAGGAAAGCATATTTTTAGGTTTTGCTTTAATTTTAAAGTAAGTTTACATCCTCTCCTTGCTGAATTGAAAGTACAGTCTTTGTTCCTTCCATGTCATTCATCACAACCTTAACACGTAGAGACTGAAGACAGGTTCCACTGGGAGACATCTGTGCAAACATCACTTCTGCCTTTCTATCCATCAGGTTTTCGTCTGGACTGCTGCGTTTTTCATTTTTCCTTCACTTCTGTGCCTCTCAGAGCCTGTGCAGCAAGCTCTGGTTTCTTTATTTATGCTCATCAGAAACTGCCCAGAAGCCACTGTCATAGTCTGATACCCCATTGTGTGAGAGGAAAGAGACAGCTGCTGTCTCCAAAGCTGTTTTGGGCATGGACTTGAAAGCACTTGTGTCTTCAAAACCCTAAGAATAAAAACAATATGTTGCATATGGCTGTCCAACTCATAAAAAGCCTTACAGGGTAAGACAGGGCTCATCTCACAGAGTAGCTGCTCAGGTGAAAATGCAGAACTCACTTGTTACAGGAAAAGGGGTTAAATCTGACTAAGCTCCACTTATAAAGCCCAGTGTTTTTATTATTTTATTTTGTGTCTAACTTAATTTACTACTGATAATAGAGTTCAGAGGCAGAAGTGAGGAATAGAGTACTGTGTTATCTGTCTATCAAAACCCCAATAATCTACACAGACAAAACTTTCCTCAGAAATCTCAGTTTTCTTGTGGCAATGTCCAAGCATGGAATTTTGTGGAATCCAAATTGAAAGCTGTATTCAGAAATGCTTCAACCATCAGAAACATTGACACCCACAATTTACATTAACTTCACAAGGAACTTCAACACCTTTCTGAAAAAAAAAACAAACCCAAAAACACAGAACAATGCTAGTTAGATGTCTATCTTGCCATCCAGACTCATGGACAAAATTCCCCACAACTCCATTAAAACACACTCCTCTATGCCTGCACAGAGCTGGGCTGTTCTCCTGACAACTTTTTCTCTCCTCTTGCTGACTGGCTTTACGATTCTGATTTATTCAGAGCTTTATTCTCTGTACTTTTTAGTCTTTAATAGAGTCTTATATTGTAATCACAGCTGAAATCTGCAGATTATGCTGCCACAATAAATTATTCAGATGGGCTACTTAGACTTCATTTTACTAAAATGGTTCCATCTCTATCAGTGATTGACAGTTATTTCTGAGTATTATTTAGCCTTTCACATCACAAATCAGGACTCCTGCCTATTGCCAGCTCCAGCTTCTAGTGCCAGATTCCCATCTGGCATTGTAACAGGGAGTATTTGAGTAGGACTCACTGCCTTTTTTTAGCATCAAATCCATAAGGCTCACAAAAAAGCCCCAGCTTCTTTTATCTACTGAGCTCGAACTTTTGTATTTTTCAAATCATCTTAACTTCTCAAATGTTGAGATGCCTTTAATAGCCCTAATTGGATGGAAAGCTGAGTTGTAACTCAGATGTTAAGCTGTAACTCTCGATGAGATACAAAGCATCTTTTTTAATAGCCCCTCTATTAAGAGAAGAAAGTTAAGTACTATGTTATGCAGACGTTTCCATCATGTTCCTCCCTGAACAGTAATTAGTTCTGCTCCTGCCTGGCCATCCAGCTGGGACTCTGGGGAATTACAGAGCTTTTCAGCAAGGTGTGAGGACCAACACCCACCACCAGCATATGTGATGCTCTACCAAGTCCTTTTGCCAGTCGCAGGCTCTTCTGACCTGTCAAACCTTTTGTGAAGAGCAGTGTCCACCCACATGTCTCCCTCCTTTTGCTTCTTGTGCAAGTAGTTGTCTACTGTGCTGGCCAGATGCATAGCCAGGGCTTTTTTGTAGTCTGACTGTGAGGTTCCTTAGGTGAGACCTTCATGTGCCCTTGTCTGGCGGCTTGTTAGCAGCTTATGTCTCTTGCACAGCCAGCTGCTGGACCAAGACAGTGGATCCTGGAGAGATCTGTGGGATGTGCTTTGGACTGTATGGGAAGGATATGTCTGAGCAGGTATCTTGAGCCTCCAGTCTAAGCTCATTGTGCTAAGCCCCAGATCCCTCAGCCTTTATTGTTATCACATAGATAACAGTTAACAATGAAAGCAGGAAATCTCAAGAAGTTTTACAGGATCAGAAACCTCAGAGCTAATTTGAAAGTGATTGCCTAACAAACAAACAAATCTCTAAGATGATTCCTTTGCGCCCAATTTTTTATTAACCCAGTTTTTATTAATCATGATTGAGACAAGACATTTTGCACTTGTATGTAATGACAGTTTTTTGTTTTCTATCACAAAATTATCTTCCAGAAAATTTCCCTCTCTCTTGATGCTGAGGTGTTTTACAAGGCTTCTCTCCTGTCTTAGTTTGAAAAAAGAAAACTAAGATATCTGGGGGCTAATAGAACAGAGGACTCCACACGATTAATCACACC
>JAWWEU010000111.1:82082422-82102411 GCA_035583155.1 Acropternis orthonyx
CCTAAGCATATATAAACTGAGGTTTTGGGACTGGGGATGGCTGGTCTGATCCAGAGGAGAACCAGAGCCTCAGCAGGGCTGTGATCATTATCCTCACTGACAGGTTTCCTTCTTTCCTCTTACTTTGTACTTAGGAGGGCCAGGTGGTGCTCAGCATAGGGGTTGACTATCACCATTCTGTTTGTGCCCCAGGGGTGCTGGGTTACACACTTGTTTTTGTGGGTTAAACAGACTTTTTCCTCTGTACCATTGTACTTATTGTGATCTTTTTACTAAACTGCAATTCTGACTTGTAATCTGTTTGTGAGTTGGATTTATTCCTCCTGCTGGTTTACCTTTAAATCAGCACATAAGGATTAGGGCATTTATGTATATTTATATATAAAGCATAGCTTACCTAGTTAAATACATGGTATAGAAGTAGGATTTGACAGAAAGCTGGAATGATGAGCAAGAAGGAGGAGTGGAAGGACAGCTTCTGTGCACACAGGTGGCTTCCCAACTGTTGCTGACTGCTGCTTCTACAAAGTATAAATGTATACATGTGTGTGCATATATATATGTGTGTAGGTACAGGGTGCTTTCTACTGCCTGATTGTAGGCATTAGAAGGACATGATATAGCTCACTTGAAAGAATCCTGCCTTGTTCTAAACAAATTAAATGTCTAATATAATACAATTTATTAAAATGAACTATACTGCCAACTCCACCGTTGCAAGCTCTGCAGTAACTTTGTTGTCTGGTTCTTGCCAAGTGAGAACAGCCTAATTGTTTTGTCATATTGTATTCCATTCACTCTGCAACCTGGCATAAACAAACTCATGTTCAACTTTATCCCAAACAGACCACAGATTTGCCCTTTGTTTGACTGTCTATTATGTTTGCAATTCCTAGAGAACAAATTCTAATTATAGGATGCAAGTCTTTGTGGATGTAGCCTTAAATGGCTGGAATAAGAGACCTTACTCTATTAAAAGAGATTTTCAATTTTCAGATTTAAAGCTGTACTGGGTCTCTGACCTAAAACTGTGTCATTATTAATGTCATTGAATGACTAAGTGCTGTGCCCCAGGACTTTGATAAGTGGTATGTTTTACCCAATTCTGCAAGAGCGATATTGAGGGCACTGAAAGGGGCTGATTCTTACTCATATTAGGCCCCATCAGTCTGTGGAGGAGCATATGGAATAAAGGAGAAGGAAATTATATTTGAAGTTTCCAGAGAAATAAGATGTGTCATGGTAGACCCATTTTTTGCATAAGCACAAGTTAAATTTTTTGCAAATCATGTTGCCCCTTTCAGAGTTAACAAAAGGAAAACCAAGTTTATTCTAAGCTAGGATGCTTTCCCTTACTATTTGACAATGTATCCTTATTGCCATGTAGAATTTGCACTAATCCACTGTGAATATTTCAGTGGCCTTGTTCTTCTGATCAGATGTTTTGCATTTTGTTTTATGCACTAACTTCAGTCTCCTTCTGGTTGTTGTGACTCCTGTGAGCAGGGTCCATACAGTGCAAAGGAGTCCTAGAAAGGAAAGCTGCCCAAGGTGCATTGCAACAGGGATGACATCCCCATCTGAGAACATCTCCAGAACCTGCAGGCACACAGCCAGCCAGCACTGCCTTGCCTTCTATCCTGCACAGAAAATTATTTGAGTAGTATTTAGACAATAAATATTCTTTGGTAGGTGAACCGAGTCAGCTGTGCAGCTGACTGTAGAGACCTCCTGTACCCTTGCTTTCTTGGCTCATGTTTGCTATTGGAATATCAGTGAGCCACCCTCCTTCCTCATTTATTCCCTGGCAGTAGGTGCACTTAACAGGGACAAGGACTCCCTTAATCTTTCCTAACCCAAGGAGACCATTGTAGAAATCAACTGGAATATGGGACTGTCCTTGCTGAGTGCTTTCCTGGGGAAATAAACTAATAAACATTTCCACATTTTTCAAAGCAACAACAAGGTTTAAGCATTTTCTGGCCATCAGAAGACGTGATGATAAATCTCTGATGCCACAGTCAAGGCAGGGAGTATAAGTAGCAGCCACACACCAAATTCACTGAGCCCTATGTGATAGTGAAGAAATGATGCTGGACAAAAGATGATGTCTTGAGAAAATCAGGCTTCTTATATCAACAGTATTGGAAAGCTTTAGAATATGAAGGGACTGGTATTTAATTTGCTTTTTGATGGCACGTTGGCTAAAGGTTGTGATTCTCAGTTCTTTGATTACTGGTAACAACAAATGATACCAATCTCCTGTGTTGCCATCCCCAAAAGTGTGGTCCTGTTGGTGACACTGGCTGCTGCCCTTGGCCAAGTGGAGCCCTCATTGCTCTGAGGCTCATTTTGATTTTTTGCAGGATTGAAAGGCAGATTGATGCCACTGATATGGGGAACAAAACCCTGTGGAGGCTGCGGATGGCATCATGGAATTCAGCTGGTTCAGTCTGGGTGAAAACCAGAAAAAAATGTTTCAGTGAGTGCTACTTAACTGGGCTCGAGTTGCAAAGCCCCTTTGGGGGCTGGAGCTTTCCCAGAGTCTCACCACAGAAGAGCTGGTTGCATGGGGAGTCCAGGGGATTTGTTCTTTACAGTCCATCTTAACAGTTGCCCCTTACATTCAGGGACTTCTCTGATACATATGGATGTCAGTTTTGGCCACTGCTAGAGTTGCATGCCAGGGAATATCAGACCATCACTTTGTATGGTGCTTATGAGAAACAAGGTGTTTTTATGCTTATATTATGATATTGTCATGCCTTCAAGCTAAAAGTTATTCTGCCTTGAGATAAGACTGTCTTCTGATGGCACTTGGAGAATGGCAAATATCTGAGAAAAAGGAGGTAATCTTTTCTAATGACTTATACTTTCTTTGACAGGTATAGGCACTTTTAACAGATTTACTTGATTGAAGCAGGAAAAAAAGCTTACAAATCAGAGCTACATAGCCTCAAATTCTGGTTTTATACACATGTCTGGCATCTTGTGTGGGAAAATGCCTCACTGGCACAAATATATTTAGAAAATTGGTAACATGTTGCTTAACCTTTCAAGTTCATTCAGATTTCAGAGCAGATTCTGTCTCTCAAATAGATGAGATGGGGAAAAAAAGGAAAATTACAAAAAGATTTGAAAGCTGCTCAAGATCTTGTTGAAAAAAGGAAGAAAAGAAAGAATATAGAACTTTCTAATGCATTTATTACTGACCTTAAATTTTTATAAGGCTAATTACTCTGTTCTGGTTTTTTTTCTGCTATCAAGGGGTAGCATTAAAAATTTAACTTTTGCAACACAAGAAAGGAACCAAAAACCCCAAAATATCTTACATAAAATGCTCTAGCTCCATCTGAAAAACAAAAAAAGGTGATTTAATTAAATATTTTAAAATTAATTTGCTGTAATTTACCATAATATATTGCACAGTTCTCTTCATTTGGTTGCTGTTCCAATACTGTTCATTTTTTTATTAAGAAAAATAACCCCTCGTTTTTTGGTGATGTTTTGTACTCTTTTCTTTTCTTTTTTTCTTTGTGTAGTTTATTTCAACGCAAAATAAATGGAAAATGTCACACCTTTCCAACAGAGTACTTTGTCATAACAGAACTCTTCTGGGAATTACTTTGGAAAAGATGAGGACAACAGTGAATTGATTATTTGGCCTGGTCTCACAAAATACAGATAGCTTTGGTTAGAAACAGAGTTTCCAGAATATTTTATAATCCAATCTCATCTTGTCCCATCAGAAACTTCCTCACAAACAGTAACTTGAATTAATGTCAGAATTGATTGTGTTACTACTTTTAAGTTTTCCCAGCTGTCATTAGCTGGATCACAGTAAAAGCTATTTGAACCTGTGTGAAAACAAAATGTCCATGCTGTCAAGGGCATACTACTCCTTGAATACATGTTTTGTCTTCTCTGTTTTGTACTGTCCAGATATATCAAATAACATCATCCGTCCCAAAGCTACTCTCTGACTAAATGTGGCCACTGACTGGTGATCTCAACTGACTTCAGAACTGGCTGCAGTAGATTCATAGATTTACTGTGTAGCATTGAAAAAGTCTTGTACAATAAATTACATTTTTCTGACACTGGAGCATCCACACAAATATGTTCAGGTTAGTCCTTAATGAAAAATAGAGTCCCTAGTCTCCTGGGTTGAAATGAAGATGAACAAACATAGCAAGGAGGTGGACCAAGAGCAGTGGCGGAGGCACCATAAAGTGCTGGTGAGTATACGGGAAATAGTAACTTCTTGGGGGCATCTATGTTCTGGGTCTATGTCCCCATTATCCAGGCTTAGGGCTTTCCGGTTTCTAATCTGCATAAGGACAGTTTATCATGTTTGTTGGAAATGAAAGGTAAAAAATAACATTTTTCCCCCACAAATATTAAGGTTCTGCCTCGTTATACTTAGCATATCCAAACAACAGATGATGTAGGGAGGACTGGAACACTGTGTTTTGTTTGTCCTGGTGTTAATGAGCATTTGAAATGCTGATGTGTAGGCAAATCTATTTTTGTTTTAATATTTTGCATATATATTAGTGTATAATGCCTTGTGGGGGGAATAGAAATTTACCATCTAAATATATTAATATTCAACAAATAGTGATATGTACAAAATAGCAAGAGGAATGATTTTAACATAGCAGCCAATGTTGGTTTGGCTTCATGCAAGCTATTACATTGTTTGTACTAATTCATCACTCTAATTTAGAGTGGATAGATGTTAATTTTTGTCTTCAGGAAATATACAGCTCTTTATTTGTTTTCATTCAGGCCACCTCATCATAGTCTAAAATTATGTACATTGGCAGAAAGGGTTTTGGTATCCCTTTCAGTCTGGCAGTGAGAAATATCACAAGTGCCTTGAGCCCAATCAGCACACACTCCAAGCAGAATTAAGATGTTTGTTTTTAATAAGCTGTAGGCAACCAGTGGTACACGGCACCCTTTGCTGCTCCAGAGTGCCATGGCCTGAAGTCTCTAATCAAACCTGTGCATCCCTCTAGAAGGCTCGTGCTGGTATTGCCTCATGACATTGATAACAGAGACCCAGCAACAACTGGATTATGTTCCACATCCTTATTATGAAGACCAGAACTCTTCAGTACAGAGGTTCCTTCTGCTCTTAAAATATATCAGTTAATTAACCTACTGGTTTACTTAATTTTATTTAGATGAATTACAGAGATATTTCTATATTCAGAGAGTGGGAGGGAAGGAGAAAGAGAGAGGTTTAGGGTAAAACGAGAAGCAGTGATCTATCAACTTGTCCTATGCCCTGAAATCGTAGTGGTGTGAATATGACATCATTTCCTTGGGCTTTGTCATCCACTGAAGTTAACTGAAAACCGTTCACAGACTCTGAAGGGCGCTCCTATCCTGGTGAGCAGTCAGACAAGGTTTTTGTGAGCACAATGGTATTCATTAGGAATTTTGCTGGCATGAGAATAGACAGAGTAGCCAGGTGGTACACAGGTCCTTAAGCTCAGAGGGTAAACTGCGTACCCAGAATTACAAATAAATAACACAAGATGCTGCTACCATATGCCATCTATATATAAAAAGTGCCAAAGAGCAAGGCTTCCATCTAGCTCTGTGACTACTGGAAAGAGCAATGTATATATGAATAGATCTATTTCAGGTGAATTATACCATGAATGTGTTTCACAGGCTACAAAATATTTTTAAAACGTGCAAGGTATGTTCCTAACTTGCAAACATTTAAAACACAATGCACACTAAGCTCCTCCTGGTCTTGTTTGCTTTGCTTCTTCCTCATTCTCTCTTATATTAGAGGAACAATTTATCATGCAGTTTCCTTATTGTCCTCGTTAAAGAGGTTTCAGTTTAACTCACTGTTACCCTCACACTACTGTATTTCTTTTCATAATACCTCTTGATTCAGGTAATTCCTTCCTAAAAAGCTGAAATGCTGGGATTTGTAAGTGGAATAACCTTTATTTATGAGGTCACAGCATTTATTTTTTTTCTCTAAGTTGATTTAAATCAATACAATTGAATTAATTTCTTTCTCGAGCCTCTGTCAGCTATACTAAACTAATATCCTAATATTGCAGTAAGATCTCTAATGTTGTTTACTGTCTTGGCACAGGGGTTACTGGATGACATGTAGTTTGCACTCTGTTCAAGGACAATTTCCCTTCTGCTACAAAAGCCAGCCTGTTTCAACTACTTACCCTCATGCCCTAGGTTTGTGCTCTGGCTTTGTGCCTATACTGCTATGTGCAAATGGAGTTGCCTCACTTCACCATGTGTAGACACCTCCAGTTTTCCTTTGGAGGGCTTTGGCAAAATGGAACCTGCTTTGATATTTACTTTAGCAGGTGGTTGGAATACAAGATTATACATTTAGAAGTAGATTCGCCTTTAGAAACTAATGATTTAAGTGAAATGGAAAGACAAGCAAACCTTGACATATGTGAAATACAACAGCTCCAAGACAGTAGTTTGGTGATGGTGCACAGACACTTATTTCCTTTTTTTTCCCCTCCAAATGGATATTTTTGTGACTCCTCTCTGCCCTTTGGGGCTTCTTTTTACAAAATGCAAATTAAAATGAAGAATTCAAAGATGACTTGAGAACATTTTTTTTCTGTTTATACCTTCCTCTAGAGTCTTGGAATGCTATACAAAGAGGAAAACAACTTTCTAAATAATTTTTGATTCATTTTTATTGTTTAAGTTATTTCCAGGTGATACTTTCACCAGATTTTTTAAAACCAGTGTAATTTTAATTTCTCTCAATCTCAGCCCACACAACTCCCAACTGCATGCACATATTTTCACTGAATGGAATGAAATGAGTTAGATTCAGAGGGACTTTACTCTTTTTTTTTTCTTACTCTCCTTTTGGTTTCTTAACTTTTAAAGATTTTTTTCTGCTTTCAGAAAGTCTCACAGGGAGAAGAAGAAAAATTAATAAAATTGGTATTAATTGCTGTTTTAACACTCTTGAAGCTGACGCTGAGCTTGAGAAAGTTTTCAGAAGTTCAGAGAAACTGAGAAAAAAAAGTATAAAATCAGAAAACAATAGGCATATGGTGATAGAGAGAGAAAACAGAAAGAATGGAGTTGGAAATATCTGTTTTGTTTAAAATACTATTAATGAAAACATCTGAAGAATATCAAAATTAAGCTAAAGCCATCTAAATCACCCCTGATTTGGGATTTGCTTAGGATTCACACATGTTACTTGCAGACATGATTATGGCAAGACCTGTCTGCCCTTTGCAAAATACCGAAGTAGCTGAAGTACTTCACCTATAAGAAGGACTGAACTTATACCTTCTTCCAGATGCCCCCTCTGTATCCTGAGAGAGGCGACTTTCCAGCCTCTGTTGGCATTTGGAGCATCACATATCTGGACACTCAATAGCTGAGGAACAGATTTGGAGAAGGAGATGTGAGCAATCATAACTTAGCCTGTTGGTTAGGGCAGGAAAACAGCTATAGCTAAAATGTATATGCATTTGTATTAGACCATAATTAAAAAGCCAGGAAATAGTTCTGAAGACTCAGACAAAATTCGTCTGACTTTAATGTGAGTATTTTCCAGTTTTTTGTTGTTGTTGTTGTTTTGGGTTTGTTGTTGTATTTGTTTGTTGTTTTTTTTTTAAATTTGACATCACAAAGGTGGCAATGACTCTGCTTTCCCATGGTGGATTGACAGACCAGACTGAACTAGTCTTCTGGTTATGGACTTGCTTCAATGTCTGGTAAAGCTGCTCTTGACTATAGGGCAAAGAAGTGTATAACACTCACCCCAGGAAAGTGCTGCTGGTGGTTCAAGCATGGCCACAACAGAGGAGGCAAGAGTGACTGCAAACTGAAAGTCACCCAGCACAGTGCCACTTGGTTCCTCACTCCCTGGAAAAACTTCTCATGACTAAAAACTGTTTAAGATTCCAAACAAAGGCATGGAATGGGTAGAAACAACACACAGAGAGCTTCAGACTAGAAATGAGATGCAGGAATGTAGCTGAGTGGTGAAATGTCCTTGAGTATGTGGTGTATTTTGTGCCATTACAGGTCTTTAAATTGAGACTACACCCTGTGCAGAGAAATATTCTGCATGTGGAAGAAGTCACCCAAGAGCTCCCGATCCTGATGCTTCAATTAATTTTGCCAGGTGCTCACAAAATGGCAGATTTGAGCACTAGAACTGATGTTTTAGTTAACAGTGAGTACAATTGCAGGGAATAAGTACCTAATTTTATTTCCTTGGCCTTGAGTTTCTCTCCCAAAAACTCATTGTATGTTTTCAGCTAGAATATATTCAGGGCAACAGCTCATGCTTAGACCTGTGTATGGATTCATGGTTTCCTCTACTCCCATGGTTGCTTCATGGTGCTCTGCCAGGCAGAAGAGCAGAGGCACAGTTCTGCTGGTGATGTTCTGAAAGAGATTAGACATGAAGGAGCTGCTAAAAGCCTCATGGATCTTCTATATCCTGCATATATTTTTACAAGAATTCCACAGAAAATGTAAAATTTTGGATGTAAACAAAGAGTACCGGTGGAGCATTAAAAAAGGATTGAGCCCAGTAGCAGAGAAACTACCAGAAGCTGCTGGTTTTGTGATAGAATGTGAGGTGGTAAGAAAATCTGCCATCCTGGAAAATATTTGGAAGATTGAGACTAAGTGTTATTGGTTTCATCCACTTTTTCCTGTATTTGCTAAAGAGAAAAGAAAAAAAAATTAAGCCAGGTGCTTGGATCAGTCTTGATGTTTATTTGAATAAATTCTTAGCAGAGTGCAAAGCATTTCTTAGAGATGATAAAAAGACAGAATGGCAATTCTGAAAACAAAATTGCAAAAAAAGGTAACATAAAAGTAATGTACAATTCGGTAATAGTGTGCTAAGTAAGTTATTAAAGTGCAAGAGTCTTGGAGAAACTAGATGAATTCTCAGGTCTGTTCCGTTTAAAAAGAAACATAAAGGTTCTATAAAGAGTGGTAATGTGTTGCATATATTATCTTCTACCTGCAATGGGAATGTTAATGATTTGCAAAGAAAGTTATTGTGAGACTAACTTATTTAAAAGAGCTCTTTGAAGCTTGTGCTGTGGGCTGATGTGGAGCTTGATTTAGGATGAGCATTCAGGACAATGGCCTCCGAAAAGGAGCTTCGCAAACTTGAGGTGGGGGATAGGGGAAAAAAACATCTGCAAGATAGAGAGTATGTCCACCACTCTAGCAAGTTTAATGTCAGTTTTGGACTGAAAAACTCATGACATTTTTTCTGTTTTAGGGCAAAATACTGTGTGGTTTGTGGTGGGTTTTCTTTTTTGGTTTTTGTTTGTTTGTTTGATTTTTGTTTGTTTGGGTTTGTGGGGGTGATTTTTTTTGTTTGTCTATTTGTTTCCTCCCCCTCCCCCCCCACCCCCTTCTACCATAACAGCTCTTAAAAATAAGGAATATATCATGAATAGCATAAACTTTCATCAGGAAAGAGAGACCATGGAAAACCTGAAGCTGGTACGTAACAAGGAGAGAATCAACCTTTTTGAACTGAGACTAGTAATATAAAATTAATCACATGACGTTAGTTCACATAATAAAGCCTTTGGTGCAGAGGTGTTCAGGACCCTGACAAGTCTACACAGGAGACCCAGTGGGAGAGCAGTGGAGGAATTGTCACTAAGATTTTTAGGTAAAAGTAAATGGTAAAAATAAAGCCCTAGATGCTCTGTTGTAACAAAACATGGTGTCTGAATCCTTGGAGCTCTTGTAAACAAACATATGCCGTGGTTGCAGTAGCTAGGGTAGGTAAAATGCCTCCACTTTGCCAGTCTTCAGCTTGAGGACTTTTCCTTTGATCAGGTAGGTACCAAAGTTAGGTGAGTCGGGCTATTGAGAGTTGGTATTTGCCTCATTTCTCATCTCCAGGTGTTTCAGTCATCACTGTGCCTGTGACAGTCACACCAGATGGGAGCTCTTGCCAGCAATCCCATGCCAGTCCCAACCACACACACTTTTCCAGGTTGCTGTAGACCATATGCACATATAAAGTTCTGCCTTGTATTGCCTTGCCTCTTATAATACTGTTCTTTATAAATAAAATTATTCTCATTCATCGGAATAAAAATGCAGTTTGATCCTATAAATTTTTACTCAATTCTACTCTGCATTCCTTTAATTAATGGCCAGACTTCGTGAACAAAGATCTGGGGAAGGGCTCTCCCCACGTGGGTGTGGCCCTTGCAGCCTGCACAGTGGATTTTTAAGGTGAGGCACAGCTGCGCAGAACTGGCCCCACCTTTTAAGTCCTAAGGTCCATTTGCCACGGCCGAGCGAGCTTGGACAGTGACAGTGAAATCCTCGGGACTGTCTACAGCACCCAGTACTAACCCGAGGGGCTGACCCTGCTGAGCATCCAAGATCTGACAGGATCAGATGGCAGGGAGGCAGCATTTAACTGCCCAGGGTACGGTCCCTACTGAGACTCGAACTTGAGCCCGTGGGATTCAGAGTCTAGAGTGCTAACCATTACGCCATGGGACTGCCCCTTTGCATTCCTTAAAGCCATAATATTAGACAGTGTAATTGTTCCTTTTGTAATCACCCTGTCACAGAGAATTATCACAGAATCACAGAATATGCTGAGCTGGAAGGGACCCACAAGGATCATCGAGTCCGACTCCTGGCCCTACTCAGGACCATTCACAAGAGTCACACCGTGTGCCTGAGAGTATCATCCAAATGCTTCTTGAACTCTGTCAGGCTCGGTGCTGTGACCACTTCCCTGAGGAGCCTGTTCCAGTGCCCAAACACCCTCTGTGGTATTTTTTCTAATATCCAACATAAACCTGGTCTGAGTTGTACCAGCTATTGATGCTCCCAGTTAATTTCTGGCAAGTTGAAGTCCCCCATAAGGACAAGGGCAGTTGACTTGAAAATATTCCTTATCTCCTCAAAGAATAGTTTGTTGGCATCATAATGGTGGCCATGAGCTCTATAGTAGACTCCCATGATGATATTCACATTATTTATTTGCCCCTTCATTCTTTCCCAGAGTCTCTCAACTGTGCCATTGCCAGCTGTGAGATCCATACATTCTAACCCTTGTGTTACATACAGTGCCACCCCTCCGCCTCTTCTGCCCTGTCTGTCCCTCCTGAAGAGCCTGTAACCATCCAACAAGGCACTCCAGCCACAGGACTCATCCCACCAGGTTTCACTTATGCCAATTAAGTCAAATCTCTGAGGCTGGGCCAAAGCTTTCCAGCTGTAATTATGACAATAGGTAGTCTAAGTAGAAGGCTCAAATAGATTTATGCTCACTGATGAAAAGAAAATCAAAATAGCTTACAGTGTTCCTTGAGTCTGCTCCATGGATTTTAGATTTGGATGGCTTTTTAATTTTTTCTTTTTTTTTTTTCTTAAAACAGTAGTTTTCTAAACACAAAGCTTTGCAACCTGATTTGTTCTCTGACCATTTCTTGCACATTATAAACCATCTATGATTCAGAGTGCTTGGAACAACTTTGCTTCAGTCACTTCTTGTGGTCTAATTTGAAGATTTTAACCTATTCCTTGAGGTCATTTGTACTGAAAATAAGGGCCCACATTTTCCTTCTTGGCAGATGATTTGGTGCCCTGTGCTAGTGGGAAGGTGTCAGTCTAGAGAGGAGGTGAGGAGGGACACTGCTTTGAGTGGAGGGCTAAATTGGGCAATGAGACCTGACATGAAGGTCTAGATAGCTACTTCCATATCTGCAAACTGAATTTGGCCAAAGCCCAAAGTTCTGTACAGATCACCTGTGTCTATTTAATTTAGGGATATGATTGTTTATGACACCACAGAAAATTTCTTGATCAGCTTGACATTTCTTCCCTACTAGCCAAGGTTCCCTTGCCTTTCACACCCAGATTCACTTAAAACCCTACCATTCAGAAAAAGCAGCTGAGGCTTTGCAAGCACAGCCTGGTAGAACTCCAGGGAAAGGCCACTGTGTATTTTGGTGCTATGGTAGATTTATACTTTCTAACAGGCATTTACCAATGACTGTTATTGTTATGACTGTATTGTTGACTTTCTAAATCTCTGCAGCTAATGCTGTCGAGGAAAACATACTGAAAACCTAGGAGGACATGCTGCACTCCCAAATAACTACAGTGCCCTTGAGATAGCATATGTCTTCAAAACAGAACCAAGCTCTGCTCACTTCTGATATAGTCATCCATTCTGAGGGATTAAGTTACACTGATGGGTACAAGTAAAATGGAAGCTTGCAAAATGAGATTTCAAATATATGAACAGGTTTCTGTTGATGGCAACCTAATAAAGGAGGTAATTCTCTGAACATGTTGTTCCCATTTTGTTTCTAATTACAGTGAACTACAAGGTTAATTCTGCTCTTTAGGTGTACTTTAATTACTCTCTTAATGTTGACTTTTTGCATTATGATTCTTATAAAATGCTGTAGGAAATAAAGGTTTAATTAAGCAGATGTAACTCAAGAAATCTTAACTTCCACCCTGAATCAGAAAAGCCAATGTTAATGGGCATAAAAGCACCAGGATTTTAGAAATAATTCTTTTTGTCTTCCTTGAGCTCTTTGGTATAGTACGGAAAATGTCTGTAATGAAGGAAAATTAAAGTGCTGTTTGTAAGCACTTAATTTAATGAAAAATGGCTCCACAAAGTAAAAACGTGATTCTAACATTATGTAAGTGTTGATGCAACTGACAACAGCGTGGTATGACAAAAGCCAGATGTGTTGCCTCACTTGTTGTACTTCACATCATCTTGTCTATACTTTTTTATGGATTTATGGAGCTACATGCAGAAGTCTCATTACACACATACATTCTCTTATACTGCGGCGACCTGTGATAAATGACATCCATCAGGATAATGATGCACTGCATCCCAGTGCACCCAATAATCCACCAGTTGGAGGTTCTTGAATACTTCTAGCGGCCTTAAGGCCAAATGAACATAGCCAGGTTCTCAGGCTGGTGACAACCTGAAACACTGAAGTGTTTCAATAGCTGGATGATCTCTTCAGATGTGTTACTCTGTGGTTTCTAGAAATGCTTTTGGAGGTCTCCACAGTAACTTGCAGCAGTACACTCCTTTTGCCTGACCTTCTCTTCTTAGGGTCAGTGTTTTTTTCAGAGACCTCAACCCTAGTCCCACTTCTTAAGCAATCTTGGTTTAAATTATACAAACCTCTTTACTACAGCCACTTCATTTCCTTTCTCCATTCCCTCTATGTCAGCAGCACTTTAGCCTTCCTTCACAATGTCACTGATTATGGCCAGAGTCCCGTAAAAGAATACAACGGGGCATATTCTTCCATTAATAATTGCAGTGCAAAGCTCCTATTAAAATTAATGGGCACTCCATGTGCACTGGAGTGTAAAAATATCCCCCCTATTCTCACCTGCTATTTTAGTTTCTTCATTCTTTCTAGACTAAGTTTCCACTTCCATTACACCTAATGAATGCTGTGGGAATGCAATTCCCCCTGAGGTTAGTGGCGTCAAGGCTGTCCGTCAGGCTGAGTCTTATAGTGTAGCTGCCCAGAGTCTCTCCTTCAAAATGCAACCAGGCGCATGTTCTGCAGCTCTTGTGAGACCATGTTTTAGCATTTTCCATGAATGATAATGCAAGATAATTATACTGTATTCTTTTAAAAACCAACCCAAATAAAAAGGTAGAGACATTAGGAAATATGCTATTCCTGGAAGGTATCCGCCAAGGATTAATTGCTTTTCCAGTCTTGGTCTTTGTCTCTTTTGTAATGTCCAGCCTGCTTTTTGCCAGAACAAGGACAGCTTTTAAATGCTGGCCTCTCAGCTGAAAGGTACCTTTCTGCTAATCTGCTAAACCAACTGCTAGTTCTCTTCTTGCACCTGCAGAACAGATTTTTCGATAAGTTCTCTATGCCCTGCTTGAAAACAGCAGCAGTCAATACATTTTATAAGTAGTGTGAATCCATCCAAGTGACATAAACAAAGAAAATAAGAAAAAAATAATTTTGTATAGAAGTTAACAAGTGTTAACAAAGCTTATGAAAACTGGTGAGAAAACATTACATAAACCTCTCTTTCAAAATGAGATAGAAATATTTCAGATGAGTATCCACAGCTCTAATACAGCCCACTTAGAAGACAAAACTCAATGACACAAAAAATCTTTAAAGAAAGATTTTGCTTAATGGATGAGAACGCATTATGACCACTACCATGCCTCAGCATTTGTTAGCAGGGAAGACATGAAACTTCTTGTGTGATCTCTCCTGTTCTGAGTTGTCCAAAAGCAGCAGTGACCAGAGTGAGGGCTCAGTGAGAGCTGCTCCGAGGAGAGCCTGCAAACCCATGCTGCAGCGCTGGGAGGCTGTGGCTGCTGATGCAAGGAGAGGTAATGCAGTCTGACACTGGCTTTGCTTTTGTGCTGGCTGCCAGTGAACGTCAGGAGATTGGAAACAGGAAAAGGGATCACAGGAGCACTGTCAGAGCTGTTTTCTGGCCTCATGCAGAAAGATGAATATCCCTGTCCTGTGGATGAAACCACAGTGGAGCTCTAGACAGGCACAGCCAGAGAACCTGGTGTGGCTCCCTGCATGTTCCCAGCTACTTGTCCATGCAAGGGAGGCAGTGGGGTGATTCTGGACAATGGAGCAACATGAGGCAGGATAAGTATCTGAACTTTCAACTCCCTTCACAACAGCACAACCTGGTAATGGACAAGAGCTTTCCTGATGGGAGTTTTAGACAATCCTGAAGACCTTACTGCAGCTCCCTCCATGCCTAGAACAGTGGGTAGTCCAGCTGCCCAAACCTGTGCTCTTCTAGGCAGACATTGCTTCTGAAGTTTATGTTAAAACTTTTTCATTTTTGGTGTATAAAAACTAATTACTCCCAACTGATTAGAACTCAGTGTTAAACTCCAAATCAGCAATACCATTTCTGGGCTGGAATTTCCTATCCAAACCATGTTTCTTACTTCCACCTGTGCCTAAGCTCTCCTAAAGGAAATCACTCTTCAGTTGCTTAATTGAGCTCTGAGTTTAGGAAGGCATTACCAATTCAGAAACCCTCCAGTGAATTCTCATTTGTGCTAATTCAACCAGGTGACTCATCACCACCTTTTTAAGATAAAAATTCCCATAACAGTACTACAGTAATAGCTTCTACCAATAAAAGTGAATAGTATCAGGCAAAATAGCCATTCAGTGATGAAATGGCATTTCTCAAAAGACAGTTTTTTTGGGACCATACAATAGTCTCTTTGTATGTGTGTCTGTCTTATGACTGGGCCTTTACTTGCCTTTTGGGAGCTGGACTTTTAGTAGGGGTTCCCATCTGGGTGATTATGCTGCTGTATAACTAAATAATAAACTTCACATGCGCCATCTCAGAATATGTGAGGTGCCTTATAATTGCTCTATAATGATTTACTCTCCTCACTCAAATCTATTAAACTTATCTGCAAAACAAGATTCTTAAAGCAGCTGAGATTTTGTAGCTTTTTTTTTAGCCAGTAAATTTCCTACCTCAGAGAGAGACCTCCACTTTTCAAGAGTACTCTGTTAGGTGTCAGAGAAAAGAAAAGGAGATGGCCACCCAAAAGGAACAAACAAAAGCCAGTGATCCTGGAACAAACTGAACAAAATGAGATTTTGGGCTGTGTTTCTTTGGTAAGAAGCAATTATTCAAGACACAAGCAGGTTTTTAGGTAACATTTGCTTCCTTGTGAATATTCAGTTTGTGTCATTGGTTGGATGGAGACCTGCACTTGTCTGATTGTTAAAAGTAATTCTGCCTATTTCATAGAATGGTTTATTTGTTTCAGCAAGAGTTAAATACATAAGAACCAATGAATTCAAGGAAGAAAACCATCTTCACCATCTTGGGAACCAAAGTTGTGACTGATAAGCACAAATGTGAAGCCAGAAATTAATAAATGCAGTGCTGTATCAGGATTGTGTAGCAAGGTTTTGGTAACAAGGGGTGGCTTCTGTGAGAAGCTGCCAGAAGATTTCCCTGTGCCTGACAGAGCCAATGCCAGCTGGGTCTGAGACAGGCCTGCCACTGGTCAAGGTTGAGCCCATCAGCGATGGTGGTTGTTCCTCTGGGGTAACTGTTTAAGAAATGGTGGGGAGAAAACTGCATGACAGCCTGCAGCTGGGAGAGAGTGGGAATATGTGAGAGGAACAGCTCTGAAGACACCAAGGTTAGTGAAGAAGGAGGGGAGGAGGTGCGCCAGGTGCAGTCCCTGGTGAAGACAGTGGTGAGGCAGCTGTTTCCCTGCAGCCCATGGAGGTCCACAGTGGAGCAAAGATCCACCTGCAGCCCCTGGGGGAACCCACTCCAGAGCAGATGGATGTCTCAAGAAGGCTGTTACCCTGTGGAAGCCTGAACTGGTGCAGAGCCTGTGGACCTGTGGAGCCCATGCTGGAGAAGCTGGAGCACTGGAGCGGCCTGTTAGTGAAGGACTGCACCCTATGGAAGGGACCCACTCTGGAGCAGTTCAAAGAGATCTGCAGCCCGTGGGAAGGACTTATGCTGGGGAATTTTGTGGAGAACTGTCTCCTGGGGGAGGGATGCCATGCTGGAGCAGGGGAAGAGTGAAAGAAGTCCTCTCCCTGAGGAGGAAAGAGTGACAGAACCAACATGTGATCTGACCACAGCCCCCATACTCTGTCCCCTCTTGTGATGCTTGTGGGGAGGAGATAGAAAATTCATTAGTGAAGCTGAGCCTGGGAAGGAGGGAGGGGTGTGGGGAAGGTGTTTTAAGATTTGTTTTTATTTCTAATTACCATACTCTGTTTTGATTGTTAATAAATTAAGCTATTTTCCACAAATTGAGTTTTGTCTGTGATTGTAACTGCTGAGTGTTCTCTCCTTGTCCTTATGAGCTTTTAATTGTCCTTTTCTCCCCCAGTCCAGCTGAGCAGGGAACTGATAGAGCAGCTTGGATGGGCACCTGGTGTCCAATCAGGGTCAGTGCATCACAGGTGTTAACTAACCAGTTAATCAGAAACAAAGAGGGAACTCATGTTGCCTGAACTGACCCCAAAAGGAGTGAGCAGAGACATCATGGTTGCTTGGTCTACCATGTGATTGGATCCCTCCTGAAAACCTCTTGAAGAGATGCCTCTGAGCAAGAGAAGGATCTAGGTGTCAGTCACCAAGGTGGAGACAAAAGCTTCAAGACAGTCTATCAAACTAAACTTCAGTTCCTTTTGTTTTCCACATTTCTTCTGATTTGGTTTCTGTTTCGAAAGGTGTATTTGACCAGCCTGGTATCTCGAGCAGTACTGCAGGGGATCTTAGAACCAGGGCAGGCACTGAAAACAAAGCCTTCATATACAACCTGGGACTGACATGAGCTTGTCTGGGCTCAGCAGGGATGACAGGCTGAGTCCTGGGCGTGTCTTCCTCCAGGAGTAAGTCTTCCTCTGGTAAGAGAAATTGTCCAATACAGAGATGAATTTTTCTCTTTACTGTTGGTTGTTCTCTTTTTTTGTGGATTTTGTCTTGCTCTGTCTTCAATGAAACAGAACCTCTCAAAGATGACACAAATAACAGGAGTTTCTGTGCATCTCAGCTATTTCCCTTTATCCCCAAAGGAATCTTCCATCCACCTTTGATAACATCTAAAATGACAGTTTGGGGACTTGATGTCTTCTCTGGGTTTGGATTTTTTTTAAAATTTTTTTCCCGTTTTTTTTGTTAGTTTGTTTAATTTTTTTATTTGTTTCTTAAAGAAAACCACCTCAGATTATGGAAGACTTCATGGAAACTGTGGTTTCACATGAAAGGAATATGATATTTTGATTATTCCTTAGTATTTATTCATCAGTAAGTTCTTTTCCAGTGACCTCTCCTAATCATATCACTTAGATTGTCTGAAGAGCATTCCTTTGCTCCAATAAAGTAGGAGAAGATTTGCCCGTATGTTTTCCTCAATTTCTTTAAAAGCGAACAAGAAAATAACATTATCTTGGGCTATGCTTTTTTTAGTTCTGTTGCATATTTGAAATAGCTTCTTGAGTTGTCCAGGCAGGTGCAGGAGAAGGGGAATTTACCAAGAAGCACATTTCCCTTTCTCGACAGCAGTGGCATTGCACCCTTCTGTGTTCCTGAATGACCATGGCAGTTGTTTTCACATTCAAAGAATCATAAGTTGCCATTCCAGTCATGCTGAGTCGGAAGCTGCAGCTGTAATCAGTGGCAAATTTTTAATTAACAAGTTAAGTACTTCTTATCAACAGCTGTTTGAGAAATAAGACAAGATTATTTAATGGGTCCCTTGGATCTATGAAATATTACACTGATGTTCTCTGTCTTATTGTGAATACTGCCATTGTACCCATGTATTTGTCTACAACCCCATACCTCTGTAAAATGTGTAAGGTCTTTTTATATATATTGGCATTAAGAGCAGGATTTTTAAGTGTTTGGTTTATATGAATCATCCCATAGATAATTTAATTACTGAACTTGTATATATTAGTAGTGAAACCTTAGGAGCTGTTTGTCCTAAAGGAAATTTATGAAGATGAAGATTTGGAGGGAGAATAAGTAAAAGAATCAGGTAGTGTTATAGCATAGAAATATGCCATTTGTCGCTGAGGAATTAATTAGTTTAACTTTCTTGGTGATAACTGCATTTATTCAATCTACAAAAAAAATCAGAAAAGTATTTTGACACAGATAATTCTTAGATTGTATTTTCTTTTACATGCAGCATATAATGTTGTGTTTTTGGGGTGTCAGCATGGTCCAAGGATCTCTCCCAACAGGAAGGTTAGATGCTCACACCTGGATCAGAGGTGACAGCACAGATGTAGGCCACACTATGCCAGAGGGCATCAAGAACTGGAAAATGGCACACTGCATCTGGTAGCAAAAATTATATCTTTACTTTCCAAGTCTATTTCCTAGTGATTATTTTCATTATTAGTCTCAATTTGAAAATTTTCCTAGTATTTATCAAAACTTCTTATTTACTTGAAAAAAACAACCATCAAACCCTTTGCTATACCTAGAATCTACTTTTCCTTTTCTAATGGAAATTTCAGACCTTGAAGTTGCTGCATGGGTCATTGAGCTCTCTTCAAAGAAAATCTGATGAGCAACTACAATAGGCATTATCCTTCTAACACTGAGATACTTAATATCTCAGATTCAGGACAATCTCCCCTTTACTCATCCAAGCACCACTTTATCCTTTAGTTGAAGACATAAATTTGTTTCCAGTGAAAGTGAACAGCCACTTCTGTTGTGTCATGGCTTGTCATGTTTCACAAATAATGGAAAAAATTCACCCTCATGTCCCACCCAAGTGCTGCTTACAGCTTCAAGTAGTTCTCAGGTGAGATTCATGGCACTGACCATAGGTGAAGGCTCTTTCCTTGCTGCAGCTACAGCTTTCCTAATATCTGCAGAGAATGCCACAGTGCGACAGGGAGCAGAGGAGGTTATTGAGCAGCCTGGTTGGTTTAGTGAGGGTAGTATGAGATGCACAGTTAAGGTGATGCCTTGTGTCAATTGAGTACAAAATAAAAAGACATGAGACATCATCTTGTCTTTGAAGTTAATTCATGACACCCAGGAGGGCAACTTGTGTCTGTGGCCTGCTGTGGCAGGTGGTGACACTCTCAGATACAACATTCAGAGGGACAGTGGTCACTGGGATGGGCATAAAGTCTCCCTGCTCTTGGGCTCATTACATGTGAAGAAAGCTGTTTGCATCCAGGGGCTGAAATGGGACTGGAGAAAAACAGTCGGAGTGCTTCTAAGTATTGATATGTGACAGATAAAGACATGTCATGCCATTCTTCCAGCCTGTATTTTTGTGTCTAGGGCAGTCCTGTGGTGTAAAGAAGAGCACTCTGGACTCTGAATCCCAAGAGCCCGAGTTCGAGTCTCAGTGGGGACCATCCCCTGGGCAGTTAAATGCCTCCCTGCCATCCGATCCCGTCAGATCTC
>JAWWEU010000111.1:82107729-82138669 GCA_035583155.1 Acropternis orthonyx
CCTTTGAGAGCACACGCAGGATCAGTGTTGAAGAAAAAAGACAACGCAGAAAGAACTGTGACTCGCCAACACCGCCTTTGGAGACTTTCCACTGTGCCTTTTGCAACCAGACTTGCCTATCTCGCATTGGCCTTTTTAGCCATCAGCGTGTTTGCAGCAAGCATGGGTAGAGCCCTTCCCAAATCTTCATTTGCGAAGCCTAGCCATGATGATGATACAACTGGATTTCAGGAGAGTGGTTCACAGCCGTGGTTTGGAGTTTGGGATTTTTTCTTATTTGGTTAACTTTGTAGGATCACAGAACCTGGACCCCAGAGAGAGGCCAGCTTATTTCCAAGTGCAGCAGTAGACTCAGGTGAATCACTACAGCAAGACCTGTGGTGCTGCAAGCAGCAAGGAGGAGAGGCTACCGGCAGCGGGGACCTACTCAGCCATCCTGCTTTACAGCTCCTCTCTCTGCTGGGACAGTCACTGCAAAAAGATGATGGCCTTGTCAGCGCAACATCCCAGCAGGAGTGAATGAATGCTTGGTCTGGGGAGCTGAGCACTGGAGGGGCTGTAGCCAGCGCATATGTTTCTTTTTATTTCAAGAGCAGGGAAAAGGGCAGTGTTCCTGAGTCTCACTGTCCCTGGTATCTGCTCAACGCTGCTGGGTTGGGGATCAGAATAAACGATGACAATTGCATAAGCAGAACAAGGGGAACTATTAGTGTACCAAACAAAAGCTCTTCTTCTGAATGTTCAGACATTTTTAGTTTCACTGTCCCAGAAATGTCACTGAATTAAAGGAACAACTTCAGCCGTAGCTCAGCTCCATTGTCATTTACATGTCAGGTTCTCACACTTTGCTAACTGAATGCGATGGAGGTGGGTGTGAAGCAGATTCTTAGAAAAAGGTTTCAAAAAATGGGTGCTTAAAATTTAGACACCCCCCCACAGCTCTGCAGAAGCTGATCGATGTTTAGAACTTGGAAAAATTCAGCCACTCATGCACATTCCGATGTAGGCATTAGTGACCTTTCAAAAAGAAATAATCTTGTTCTCCAAGACCAATTCATCCAGTACCCCTTTTAAGTTGGTTGGGCCCAGTTCTGCTGATTCTTCACAAAAGCAAAGGCAGCAGTCATTCAGTATCTCAGGGGTTGAATTTGTATCCAATGGACAGAATACTTTCACCTGGCTCGAGAGCTGGTGAGACTGAACACTACCTTTTTTGCCAGCTGTCTGGTCCATCTGCACTAAGGCAGAAGAGAGAGCAATGTTTATGAAAGCTGGAAAATTGAGTTATTTCTGTCTGAGGCATTGTTACTTCAAGTCAGATCAAAGGCAGGAGTCAATAATTGAGAGAAGTCAACAAATAGATCCTGCAAAGCTGAAGCCAGCATTTAATTACTTCTGAGTTTTGTTTCTGGCTCTTCCAGTCTAACATTTTCTTGTGAGAGCTAAGTAAATTACAAATATGAGGCTTGAAAAGTGAGGAGAAGCTTATGCTCATTTCTGAGCTGATTGCCTCACCAACGGTTGTTTCTGCAAGCATAGGAGCTGTGTTGCTCCTGATTTACTTCACTGAAGTTTCTCTGCAATTTTAATGACTTGTAAAACTTGAGATTAAGATTTAATGGATGGTTAGCAAAACATATTTTTGGCCTTGTAGCATGATTTCATGCTATGATGACTACATTGACTGGTTAGTTACAAACCTGCTTCAATTCTCCCCTACCAATAGGTTTCTAATTAACACAAGTATGGCTGAAATATTGAAAATCTCCTCCTTTATCAAAGAGCTGTAGCACCTATAATTATTCGTCCTGTTTTTTCCCTTTCCCCCACCCCCTTTCATTCCCAGAAAGGGATTTTGTGTTCATTCTCTCTGCAACCTACAAACCTCTCTCCACATCTTGAGCATTGCCCTTACCCTGTGTGTGGGTGATTTATTAGAGCACTGAGTCCACAGAATCACTCATGCAGAGCACTAACACCATCATTCATTTTTTATTTAAAATGCTTTACAGGCTGTTTATGGCAGGATGACAACAGGGCACTGCTGCTTACAAGAGCTCAGGGATCAGCAGGACCAACCTCCCACTGTGGCTGATGAAACACAACAGTTTTGGTAGAGGGAGCAAGTTTGCTTGTCTAAGGGTGGCTTTGCATTTCTTCCCAGGGGCCAGGTGCGGACATGGGCACCCAGTGCATAGATGAGAAGAGTGAGCAGCTCAGACTTCCAGACCTGGAGCGGTCAAAGGAGAGGGATAAGTTTGCCCTAAATAGCAAAAGTGTATCAGGCAGCCCTGAGCAGTGGGACTGAACTGCTCTGTGAAGCTCTGAGCATTGATGCCATCACAAGTTTCCAGAAATCAGCTGTAAAATCTCTTTATCATGGTGCATTTCGATCAGGGAATCCAGGAATGGCTTTGTGAAGGGGTAAATTGGATGCTTCATGAACTCTCTTTGTCCTGCGTACTCTTAGGCTGCTGAAGTGGGGAAATACGATTTATAGGGCAGTACCATGACCTGACCCTGAGAGACAGTAAGACTGAGTCCTTGACCCAGCCATGTTACCAAAGGGCTGATGGTATTTGTGCTGGAGAAAGAAACACTGATGCTTCAAAAAGAAGTGTTCAGTGCTCTGCACTCCATGATTAGGGGGACACAACTAGGGGGAAAATTGCAGCATGGAAGATTTCAAAACCTGCCCTAAATCACAGCTAGGTTAGAGAGGAAACAAGGAAGGGAGCATAGCATTGTGCCACTGGCATAAGCTCATGGTTCATGTGTGTCTTTAGTGCTCTGTGCTGTTCTGATCCCTCTGGCTCAGGAGGGGGGCATCTGGGACTGGAAGCAGTCGAGAGGAGGGTGATCAACACAGTTTCTGTGTGAAGAGAACCTGAGTGAGCAAGGACTTGTCAACCTGGAACACAGACAGCTGAAGGGCAATATGACAGAGGTCTGTAAAAGTGCCAGAGGCTTGGTGGAGTATGAAGGGATAGGGATGGACTGATTGTTTTCTGTCCCTATAAGGAATGAGGAGGCATCAGATGAAGCTAATAGGAGCTAGGATCAAGACATATCAATGAGTCGGTTCTGTGTTAATCAAGCAGTAGTAGAAACATAAGGAATTTACACTGAAAGTGAGACAAGATCACAGAAGAAATACACCAAAGAGAATTCATCTGGAACCCCTGGAGCTTCAAGCAATTGGAGGCTGGGGGTTGCTGAGTGAACATCTTGCACATGCTCCTTTTTTTTTGCTGTTCTTACATTCCAGGCATTTGTGTTTGCTCACTTCTTAGATACAAGGTACTGAACCTGTTGAGCTTTTTCTGACTAAATAAAGCTGCTCCTATAGTCCGTGTTTATAAGAGAATCTTAATTCTCATCAGAAATCTGATCCACAGTCATAGAAATTAAATTGCAGGGACTGTCACCATGTATTCAGCTGAAGTTTGTGTATCCCCCTTGGGACGGTCTGAAGCAGCACTGGTTGCTGGATATACATGCAGAATTACTGAGTGGAAGCATCATTTCTATGCTGTGTGTCACGTATACGTCACTGTATGTGACAATGACTGTTATTTGCTACCAGTCCTGTTTCTAACTTGACATTTTGAGTTCAGTGAGAGACGATGAAGAAAAAAAGCCCTTTGGCTATCGTTACTTTTTAATGTTAAGAATGTGCAGCTGTTGCATGATTTGTGTTTTTTCAATTTTATAACAGTTAATAGAAAGCTAAAATAAACAACATCTGCAGGTTCAACGTTTCTGAGCCAATGTTCAAAGTCTTTCACCATTGCAAACAAGAGATATAAGGCCAATAGGAATCTTGAACTTAATTTTTGCCTTCTGTTTCATGCAAAGGACCATCATTTTTTGGCTCATAGTGATTATTCTGGCTTTACACTACAGTGCATGCAAACAGAACTGTCATCTTTACAATTAAATGAATATGGATTGAGGAATGTTTGGTGCCATTACTCAATAAGACCATTTTGCTGGGTGTCCAGGATGGTAAAAAAATTCCAGTGAATCAACACTTCGTCATTCTGTTATCCATCTTTGTCACCCTACATCCTGGCAGAGGTAGCATTAACTGTGCATTTAAATTACTGTGCACAGCTATGCCTTGTGTAAAAAAAAATAAAAAAAAATAAAATCTTGCTGTTCCTCTTATCAACCAAACAGAACTGCTTTAGAGCTATGCATTCCTAATCTCCTGTTTTGACAGCCAGTGGTTTCATATTTTCATTTGTAAAACCTCAGTAGGAATTATCTGATTTGTAAATAATAAAAAAATTACAGCTCTTGTAGAAATTTCTTAGAAGATCTTCATTTGGACTAGCCTAATGGTTTTCTGTTCAACAAATTCACCATACCCCTGGAAGTCTCAGATTTAAGCATCCTTTCCTTTTAAGGCATATTGTTAATTTTTAGCTGCCTGTCAATTTAGAATTCAAAATTATTGGTCTTGGAAAAGAAACTGAAGTTTTGGAAGAGTTGTCAGCATACAAATAAATGCCACTGAAGCTTGAGTTTCCCCTATGGTTGATCTTGTGATCCTTTGCATTTGGGTCTAGTGCAGTCCCATTTACTTACCCATTGACACTGAGGAATAGTGGCAATGATCTCATACCTACTAGTTGCAGAAAACATGTTGTGATGCTCATCTCTCTTCTGTGGCCATTTTAGTAATTACAGCAAGTCTGAGTGACAGATCTCAGCTGCAAGACAGTTTGCAATATTTTGAGGTTGACAAAGGCAGATCAGGATTGCAGCTGTGGCTCCTTACACGCTTAAGTCATGAAAGGCAGTGTATATTGCCGAGGCAGTGGGAACACCGATATTCAGTGGAGTTTTTTTTTTTTTGCCCCCTACCATCAAGTGTGTGTGTTTTTCTCATAATCCCATCTGCCAATGAGCTCCTGCTCCACTCCGTGTTTCTGAGGCAGAGTTGTTAGCATGCACATCAAAGCAGTGTTTTCCAGCCTGCCTACCAAAAGTGTGTATGTTCTGTTCCTACTGATTTGCAAAGCTTTTCTGATGATGGCAAGCCAAGTCAAGATGCCATGCACACAGCCCTCACTTCATGGTACAGGGCAGAGACTGACAATCCTATTCTCTGCCAGGTATCTGAGCTGCAAATACATCAGTGGGAAAAGTCGTGACAGAATCAAGTGAATAATGGGATTTAGATGAAACTAGCATGTAGGAAATGTTGCCTTTCTGGAAGAGTTTCATAGGAATCAAGTGTTTGGGTTACTGGTAGAGAGACAGAATTCTTTCATCAGAAAAAGACTCAAAAATGTAAAATACTACTGAAAAGTCTGAGGGATTTTGGAAAGGATTATCAACACATACCCAGCAAGGAACTCTGTCATAATGTGAGCAACACATAAAGTCTGAACCTTTAGAGGAAAGTCCCTCCCATTTGCAAGCCTACCACACAGCAGCTTGCTTTCTTGAAATTAGCACCAAGGAGACTGAGAGGGAGGTTAGCCAGAAAGCACTTATCTTTACTTGTGTTTTCTTTTCCTTTGTAAAGGAAAATTCAAGTATTGTAGAATATAGTAATCTTATCAGAAATAAATGTTTCCCTGCACCTCCCTTCTCCATATTCTGCTCTCATACAGTGTTACAGATGGCAGAAATGGCCCTAGGATAACGTCTGGGGTTTCATCATTAAGAGTGTGCCTGTTCTTTGTTCTACTCAAGTTGACTAATCATACAAATAATCTTTTGGCCTTTTGAAAATGGAAACAAAGTAAAGATTAAAAAGGTTAAAATCTGCATCCACACAAATATCACTTGCACCTTGGGGAATGGAGCAGCTCACACGTCACAGCAGTAACTCAAGCCAAATTAGGAAATCTTGACTGCTGCCTCCTGTGTCAAACGAGCCTCTGCTCTTCCCATGGGCTTCCCTGATCACTCTCTAGGATATCTTCTTCTTGAAGAATCAGTCCCACAGTGATGCTCATGGCACAGTATGATGGAAGTAAATGTTCTTTACCTTCCCTTCTCTTTAGTCTATCTGCCCCTGCTGGACTTAGGGGACTGATTGTGGAAGTGAGCCTCCTGGTTTTGGGCCACAGATGGAGTTACCTGTGGCTGAGCAATGAATACCTAAACCACTGCACTCGGCGTGAGTGGTTTTCTCCGGGCTCCGTAACCATATCAGTGCCTTAGTTATGTTGCTTAAAATTCTGGTTCCATCATAAAGCCCTCTTTTCCTGTTCTTGTAGCTTTGAAAAATTTTCATCCAGGCTGAAACTCCCCACACCATATCTGTGGACTTTAGGCTGAATACTCTTAGCAAATTTTGTCACTTTTTTTAAACTAATAATAAGCCAGGGGAATAAAGGAAAAATACTACTATCAGTAAGACTTACCGAAACTGGTGGACTGACTTGATGTGCTACATTTAAAATAAAGTTAACTAACTCGCTAAGCTCAATTGTGAAATCAAGTGGCTGAATCACTGCATACTCTAATATGCAAGCATGTGCCTGCAGGAACAGCCTTTGTACAGTTGTGACCATCTCCTGTGGTAAGACAGCAGATACTGTGCAAGCTGAGCAGCCAGTCAGGATAGAGCTTCTTCAGCTGCCCCTGGAAATGTGTTCTTGGTCACCTTTCCCAGACAAAGGCAAATGGGAGACTCCATAGGAATTTCAGACTGTCTGGAAAGAAGGCTGTTTTTGAGCATGAGTTTGCACAGGAGTGTTGGAAAGCTTGAGCACTCTTTATACTGTGAGCAAAAGACATCAGAGAAGATGGTGCAGAAGTTTATCAAAGATGAATCCTGGACCTGTGGTGGGTCTACAAGGTCACAATCTAAGCAGAAATATGAATGAAATGCTTACAAAATCACAGTGCACTGTGGGCATAAAGCTGCAGTCATTGAAGAGTGTGTAGAGGAAAAGGGGGAGGGAATCAATGTTACCCATTCAAAAAGCTGAGTATTTGACTGGAGACTTTCCTTCCTTCTAGACCTTTTAGCTGTAATGTAAATGGATATTATCTAAACTCCAGATAGTGTCTGCTACCTCCTAGCTTCTTGGAAAGGGTGCCTCTAACATACTTAAGTAGAATAATCTTTATTTTTATGAGTCTTTGAGTCCCTGGGGTGTTTCTCTTTCCCAGAACACAGGAAAGAGCATATCATGCAGATATGCCTGGAAAATGTTTGCCTCTTTTTATTTCATTTTTTTTCTATTGGACTCTCCATCCTGTTGATCAGGTTTTCTGCATTTTAATCAAAAAAGGACAGAGCTGTCATGAGACTTTTTGCTTGTATTTAAACATTCCTTATAGACTGGTCCTGTAGGGCTGCTCCTTTGCCCCTCCATTGCCCTTTTGGCCTTCGCAGAGGATTCTTGCCAAAATCTTGACAGTAAAAGGAACCACTTCATAACATAAAGCATTGGTTTCCACTTTGTCCATTCTGCTGTGAGCTGTGAGCCACACATGAGGAACACCCCAATGCCTGTCAGGCTGGGCAAATGTCAACTATTCCCTTTAAGCACAACAGAGAAGCCCTCCTGGTCCAGCAGGATTCACATTGCATGTTCTCTCCCGTAAACTAATCCTTCCCTGTCATCAATAAATTGCCATAGCATATTATCATATTATCATGGACCAAGGAATGCTGTTGCTTTCACTTATATCCCACGTAAAATATTTTCTTTCCCATTCTGGTGGTGGCTCACATCTACAGGAAAATGAGACATGATGTGCATTTTCACTTTGTGTATCCTGCTGTCCCAACAGCATTTCAGATTACCACTATCTTTTTCTCATCAGAAGTGACAGGGTGCAATAATGTCCATAACTATCCACCCCAGATTTTCTCCCTGCTTGTGTCAAAAGCTGTTATTGAGCCACAAGAAGTGCACATTGCTGCACCAGCAAGGCTCATAAACTCCAATCAACCTTGTGAGGCTGAAGAAGCCCAGACTGAGGAGTTTTTACATGCATTTGCTGCCTGCTTTGTATTACATTAATTTCCCCTAACTACCCCTCCACTTGTCAATAGTTAAACTGAGAGCTTTAGGGACAGTCTGAGAACCCAGACTGTAATTAAGGAGCCCGGTTTAAAGTACAATGCCCTGGACACACATGTGGAAGCTGAAAAATCATGTGTGGTTTGGATCACCCAGAAAGATGGAGAGGCAAGGAGAAAACCAACAAAACTGGCCAATACCATCACTACAGTCAATGGGAAGAGGGAGGAGACTAATGGGAGAGACTAACACTGTGAAACACTATGGCAGGCAGTCAGGTGAGGGGAGGTTGCTCAGGCCCTGGGATATAGCCAAGAGGAGGCTAGAAGCTCCAAGTGGTTGGTGAACACTGGTGAAAATAAAAAGCAGGTTGGAAAAGGTCCAGGCCAAAGCTGGAAATAATAATTGCAGATTAAGGTAACAACTGAAAGTTCAATGAATTTCGTGACCCAGGGAAGAAATGCAGTAAAATGGCAATAGGAAATATGGATTTCCAGAGCATTTTTTATTTCCTGAGTATTGTTTACTTAGAGAAGAGAGGCAGAGCCCAAACTATGTGGGAGAACATGACAAAAAAGAAGAAAAATTAAATCATCAGAGATGATGTGAAGATAACTGTAAGGAGGTCAGATAAAGAAGAACAAGGCATCTGATTTCAGCAAAGAGAAGGGGAGGATGAGCTGTTTTCAGGTGTGCGTGGAAAAGATGCTGTTATGGGTTCTCTGAATTTTTTTAACAAAACTGTAAATGTAGGTTTAAGTAGCACAAGGATGTGTACAGCTTCAATTTGAATGGGGGCTATGCAGTAGGGTGCAGCGTGAGATGGGAGCACATAAACTGCATAACGGGCAGAAAATTGATAGGGAACCAGTGAAAGAGGGCTCTGAATGAGAGTATTGGCAGTAGAGAAGAGGGAAACCTTGTAGTGCAAAAAGATACGTAGAATATGTCTGTAACTACAATGAAAGGGAAGAGAGACAGCACAAAGCAAAGGACTGGGGAAGTCATTGTGGAAAGGAGGACAGGAAAACCTGCAGTGGTAAAAGCTGAGCAATGGAAAATTTGATAGCAATCTGTGAGAAGAGAAGGGAAGATGAGGACACGAAGAGTAGCAGCCAAGTTTAAGACAAAGTTATAATGGAAGTCCTGGTGAAAATGTGTATAAAACATGGCCTTGTTTGTGTTGCTGACTTCCTGAGGTGTCCCTGGTCTCTCCTGCAAAAACAGAAGACCCAGCAATAATTCCTAGCTGAATGACAAGTAGAAAAAAAGCCTACACTTTGGAAAAGTAGAAACATCCTCCTTGTCCTTTCCTCATCAGCCAAGTATTTCAGTGGCTGTTTTTTGAAGAAGTTAGAGCTACCTGAAAGAGATTAACCATGGTCCTTTTACTTTGCTCGTCAGCTATGCTTGTGAGTGTCAGCCAAATCTAAACTCCAAAGCTGGCCTCCTCCGTGGGAGGGTGTGTTGCTCTCTCATGAATTTCATGCATTAAAACCTGCCATGCCATGAGAGGCAGAACAGGCAAGTGGTGGGTGATGGGCTTCTTTGGGGTTCAGTGGGGGGTTGTGAAGGTTCCTGGCTTTTCTCTGCCATGCCAACCCCAGGCATGGCACAGTGTCTCCCTCTGGAAGGAATTTTAACATTTTGAGTCCAGGCAGCAATCGTGCAGAGGACAGTAAATGTGATCATACAGCTGGAGGCAGCAGTGTTCCCCTTATGCAGCACTTGTTACTGTGTCCCCACAACTGCAGTGTTCCCAGAGCTTTTTTGTAAACAATTTTAGATGGGCAAATTTTAGTAAGCAATTCAATTAGGATTGTCCCCTTTAGGTATGAGTCACTGATACTGCAGTAATGGTCCAGCCAGAAGCTGAGTTCAGACCTGTACTGCAGTAACTACTATTGCCCGCATCAGTGTTTGGGTGTCTCTGGGGACAAGTCACAGCTCTGACTTCAGTGGAAGTTAGTAGGGACTGCAAACTAATGAAGTTTAATGGCTGTCCCTGAGCAAAAAAATTACAGGTCTCATTGTGACTAGGTACAATTCAATCCAGGGGATTGAACAGGTTCCAGTTGCATTAAATCCATGCCTATGTCTTCATTCTTTTAATAACCTTGAGATGGAGGGGGAGGCGGTGGGTGCCCATGCTCATCCTACTTGCAATGCTTGGGAGATAGAGCCCTCAAATCACAAGAAATGTTTGCTAAGCATGTCGTTCCTACATTGGAAATAAAATAATATAAGCCTGTTCACAGCTGCGTCAGCTGCTATTTCTTTTTCTAGGTAAGAGCCACCCTGTGCTTCCTGTTTCTCTCTGTCTCTTGCTGGCTATCAGATGTCCTGGGATTCTCTCCTGCTCATCCAGCATTCTCTCCCCTGCGGAGTAAAGAAGCATGGAGTCTGAAGGCTTTAGCATTTTATGTCTGTCTTCAGATCATGGCTGGCTTGCAAGCTTCTATTTAATTTTATCTATAAAATGTCAGCTTTTTGTTGGCATTTAGCAAAATAGTTACTTATGGGTACAGCAGCAGTTATGGAATTTATATTTTTATGTTATAACTTTTGTTAATGTATATCATATCCATTTGTATAGTTAATATTTATTTTTAATATAATTTGCAAAGTGATCATGTGAAAAAAGCAAGATTTTGCTGAAAGAATTGAGCCTTTAGTCCTGTTGATTTCATCAGGATGAATGAGATATTGCTGAAACAGGTTTTAAAACAGATGTGATTGAGAACTAAGTGGTTAAAAGCACAAGAGAAATATAGTGTTCTATTCAAGTTCTTGGCACTGTTTATTGATGTAACTATAACTCAAAAATGTTACAGAATGTGTGTACCTTTATTATAAATTTTATATATGTTTTATTTTTTATATGCCAGTATCTCCTCTTTTCTCCAGTTTTAATTCTGGCATCCTTAATCATTCTTTTTTTCCCTTTGCTTAAAAAAAATAGCAAAAAAGCATGTAATAACACATATCTTCCTCCAAATAATTTATTTTCCCATCCTACCTGTGATTTCTCTGACCTGTGGTTGTCCCTGGCCCAGCAGAGCACCCTCAGGTGTATGGGTGCACAAACCCTCCAAAGCTGTAGGTGGCCATCAACCCTATAGTGTTGGCTACTCTGCAGTATCAGGTAAACTTAAGGCACAAAAGTTTCCAGGGCTTGTGTTTATGCTGTCTGACATAAAATAGTGATTGACGTATATGCCTACCACGAGAGCTCCCTGCTCTGGAGCCACACTGTTTTGAGGTTTAGCAAGGGTAGAAGACAACAGACTGCAGCGTCCTGTAAACAGAGATGTGTTTAGGATGGGAAGGCTCTGCTTGCTGCTCTCCAGCCCTGCATGGAACCTTTTCAGTCTTTGTACCTCATCTTGCCATCTCACTTGTCTGCCCTGCACATTTGGGCTGTGGCACAGCTGGCACTGGGATACAGCTGGTGTCACTGCCAGCTCCAGGAGGACCATAGGAACTGCTGAGCCCATCCCCAGGCCCTCCTACCCACACAATGAACCTCACTCAGGTGTCTGAGCAAGTAAGAAAATCTTGCATCTCTCTGCAAGCAGCCACATCAGGCACTGTGGTTTCCTCCCTTTTGATGCCCATTTACACCTTTGTTCTCTTGCCTTGGCCTTGTTTGTTACTTTCGTCCACTGTTCTTCAAGTGTTTAAATGTGCACACTCCACTCCATTACATTCAAGGACCATTTTAGGCTCTGCTGAATGCCTGACTGCCTTCTCTGTGTAACTCAGAAGAACATGGCAGCCCTTAGCTGATGAAATCTAGTGTTGGGATGAAACAGCATGATCCCAGAGAAGTGCTATGTGGAAACACTGGAATCGCAGGGCAGGTCTGTGAGCAGGCAGAGTTTTCACATCCCTGATGAGCAAACACCTCTTGGTGCCCCAAAGGTTTTGTGGGTGGGAAGACCAGATGCATCATGTGGTCAGATCCCTGGTTTGGTCTTTCAGGGATGTAGACTTGAATTTAAAATTGAGGGTCTAAATTTAAAATTTAAATTTAAATTTCAACTTAATTCATTCTGTAAGCCTTTATGCATGAAAATGTCTGCGTAATTAGTATTATCTTGGGGCCACGATATAAAGAACAAGTTACTGCTGAAGGAGTAGAAAGACGTTAGGCTGATGCCAGTCTTGTTCAAGTTAAAAAGCTGGGAAAAGTAGAAACTCGGCTGACTGAAAAATAGGAAATCATTAAAGTCTCACACAGGCAAATGTCCAAAAGCCAGCTTGTTTACCAACAGCAAATGCATATATATGAATTTAACCTATGTAGCATAAAATAGCCTTGTATGAATACCATCTGGTTACATTATATAGATTAAGATTACTTTTATTAATGTGAACTTTTCTCTCTGAGATACATATATGGAGATTTGAACTGGCCACATACAAACGCCTTGAGATCTTTGAAGCAGATTGTCTGCATTTAGGCAAGTTGGGTCAGATTTCTTTCCTAGCAGACTAGCCAACTTGTAAGTTTTTATAAAGAAAAAAAGAGAAGCAGCCGAAGTGTCATACAGATTTGTCCCTGCTCTGTAATCAACAGCAGTGCCATTTCTGTACTGCAAAATACTGACACACTGAGACTATTCCTGTGGCATACATGAATGGAGGAAACTCCTGCTCTCTTCAAAGTAATGAACTGTAGGATTCATGAACAACAGAAGAGATTTCATTCAGTTCTGTCCCGTGAATGGCTGGAGGTTAGCAGGTGCTCAGAGCTTTAAGAAGTGGATGAGTATGAAGGAATGACTTTGAAGACTGAGAGCCACATACTGTTTGCTTTTCAGCAAACTGACAAGATCCACACAGGAAAACTACGAGAAAAGTAAAGAAGACATATTTTATGTAACTCAAGGTTCTTATTTTCACAGCCATGGAGCAACCCAGAAGGGGGCTGCATAAAGATGTACTTGTTGGCTCATTACCATAGACTGTGGAGTTGCAAGTGCATCTATAGTCTTGAAAACTGAAGCTTTAATCTCGGTGTTACTGCAGAAACCAGAGAGGTGAGAGATACGAAGTGTCTTTCTGCCTCCTCTCTCCTTGTCTGCCCTGGTTCTGGCATGACGAGAATTTTGTGTGGACATTGGTGCAAATCTGAATGGCGCAAGCTGGAGTGTTTACACTCTAACTTAGTTGTGCTAATATAATAATAAGGCAGGCAGTGTTTCTCTCTTGCATGGGGTCAGGGCATAACCCGTTCTAGTTATGCCTTCTTCATAAGGTTTTCTGGCCAGGGGGAAGCCCTTGGGTTAGGAACCAAATATTCTAAAAGCCCTCTCTGTAACAACGATAAAATGCCATTTGAATTCTAGCAACTTGGCCTGAAGTAACTTCTCATTAAACAGCCACAATGACTGTAATTATGGTTAGATAAAATTAATAAATAATATAAATTCTCTCTAGGATGTACAAAATTATTAATGGATAAAGCACAAACTGGAACTAAAGTCAGCTACTTTATTTGAGGATATAGTAGAAAACTAATAAATCCTGCAGGCAGATTAGTTGGAAAAAGCCAATAAAAATTATTTACCTAACCAGGCAGCCTACTTGCTATTTGGTTTGACAGATTCAATTTATTTTCTCCTTTTAAACTCATTTTTTCTCTCTTTATTGCAACAGTTTCTTGGGTTTTGGAAACAGCTGAGATGGAGTGTAAAGTTGTGCTTGTATTTCTCACAGGGTATATTAGAGGTTGGGGAGCAGTGAGCCCAGACTTTAAGACTAGATACGATATATTAAGCAGCTGAACAGTTTATGTGTGATCTAGAGGCAGAGAAGCTGAAGTGACACAGGGCACAGGTTCAGATCTGTGACCTCAAAACATCATATTTCAATGTTCTTACATTTGTCTTTTCATTCACACAATAAGAATACAGAGAGGGAGCGATTAAATAAATGTTTGTGAGCATAATCTGAGCATGCCAAACACTAAACCATTTTAACCCTCTAAGAAGCTCTGGCATGGGTAACAGGAGAGACTTTTACATACTGTTGACCAGTTTCAACACTGACCTGGGATGATCACCCCTCAAGCTTAAGGAAAAGGTCTTCTCTCCTGAATGTGAAGTGTCATTTAAATGTGACTGAGTTATTTTCACAGCCACCAAAGTCCCCGCTGCTTCACAAATAACCAGTGGGCATCCTTTTTGAAAAACTCACCTCTTTCACAGCTGACATTTCACTTCTACCTTCTCACCTTGTGAGGGAACAAATTTACCATCAAAGACTGAAGTTAATCTGAAGTGCTCTTAGTCTGTGGGCCTGAAGGACTTAAGGTTGCAGGTGAGTAGGAATAACTCCTTACCCTAAAAAAATCCATGAGTGCTTGTAAATGAAAGGAACCTTGGCAGGTAGTGGTTTGCACCTGAGAATCACTATAACTAGCATCGAGGTCAGCAGCTGTCGAGTTAGGCTGGGGTTTGGCTGGTCATCAGCCTCAAAAACTGGCACCCAACATCCACTGCTGAAGTGGAAAAAATGCCCGTCTTTCACAATTGCACATATTCCCATAAATCAAGCCATCAGCAGGGAGAGTGCTAAGTGGGAAATTAGTGTTTCTGACAGAAAGTGGGTGAGACATATTACTAAAATCATGATGATTCCTCTAAAATTAGCAACTGAGGATCTATCTTTATAATTTTCAAATGGTTTTGAGAAGCTGTGTGGTCATGAACTTCAATAAAAAATTAGGTGAGAAAAAATTGCAGTGTACTTTCTCTGCCTAAATTTGCTTTTCATTAAGATGTCTGATAAATTTAATTTCTGTGAGGCATGAAAGAACACGCATCAGATTCCTCTTTTTGCTGGCCAAGGAACAGCCTGCCTACCAGGGTGATCTTCCTTGATGCACCTCAGAGGGGCTGACGGGGTAGATGGAGAGAGATTCCTGAAATATCACGACTGGTTTGTGACTCTGTGAGATGTGTTCCTACACAAGGCAAGAGAGGCTTCAAAGGGATTTATAATTGCTTTGGTCTTGGTCGCTTTAATCATTCTTATTGTGTGATTTGTGTAATGAAAAAAGCGAAAAAGATGATGCGGTTATGGGGGAAGTGGAAACAGTGCATAATTACCTCAATTTCTTCCATATTTAAAATCAAAGGTGAGGATCACTGTAATGGAAGTGGGGTGAAGTTGAGATTAATTAGCACATGGTGAGTTATTAATATGAAAGAAGAGTTTGAAATAATAGTAGATATGTTTCTAGAAGGAACTGTGTGGCTCTAAAGGACAGTGTCATAATATGCTGCATATATCCTACTGTGGTAGAAGAAGGGAGTCATTCTTCAGATTCATGGACCAAATTAAATGCATTATTTGCCTATTAAAAATAAACAGAGATGACCTCTGGAGATGACATATTTACGGTTATCAATAACATTCAGGCTGGCTGGTGACTGAAAGGACTGACCTTGCTCATTGCAGAGATATTTCGAGGTGAGGTCTACTGATGGTGTGGTGGGGAAAGGAGCAGGGACAGGGGCATGATACAGACCTCCATGATTACAGAAGACACAAAATCACATCCACTTAGCACTAGGGTGGCCCCAGTCACTGTTCTCTAGTGGTATTTGCACCTCAGATAACACCAGCAAAATGGTTCTACAAGCACAGCTCCACCTGCTGTGCCTCAGCCAGTGGTGACCATTCCTGTTTCATGAGTATCAGATGTCTTCTCCACTTAATGTAAAACTGCAAGAAGCTGAACCTCAGGTTTCAGACTGTGCTTTCTTAAATGTGACTGTATTTTGACAGCGTAGGCAGTGCTGTGTCATTAGGCAGTGCTCATAGGTGGGCTCACACTTACACCTCTCTACCAAAATCCTGGTGTCCTGCTTATATCATCCCTTATACAGTTCAGTTCTCCAGACAGCTATGTTACTCCTGCTGGTGGTTGCTTACCATGCAATAACCCAATAATTTGATGAAAAATCAGTCCAAAAGGCAGGTAATCTAATTCTGTGCTGTATATATGACAGCTGAGAATTACACTACAGCAATGAAAATCCACTGCTGTTGGCTCCATCTGCAAACTAAATGGAGGAGCAGTTCTGTGTCAGCATGAGATTAAACTCTTTGCAATTATAATATGTTGGCAGAGGTGAAAGTCCTACTGCATTTGACATATATGGTGCTCTACGATGAAGTATAAGAGAGTTAAAATATGCACCATATATAAATGCAAATATTTTAATGCGTTTCATGCCCACACATGTCCCAGTTCTGCTAAAACAGAACTGGATTAGATCAGAGCAAACTAGTCAATTCTCCTCCCCACTCCCCTCGCCCCCCCCCAAAAATAACAGAACAAAACCACAAACAAAATAAAAACACAAGCTAAAAAAAACCACAAACAAAACCAAAACAAACAAAAAGTCCCAGAAAATAAAGGCCTACATTTATGTGGAAGGAGATCCTGGCTGGTCTCAGATGTAGTTTGGGAGTACAATAAACATAATATGGTTTGGGGTTTTTTTGAGAAATGTCTTTGCTAGTAAATCCGTAGCAGGGCTATCAGTGTGTCACAAACTCCTGTGTGAAACCATGGATCAAAGTTTTTAGTAGCTGCCTTTGGTAACCTTTCTGAACAGAGAAACACTCCTGGGGTGCAGCCACTTGTGGTATGTAATTAGAAGAACCTCAACCCTGCTTTAGCCTAAAGCACAGATATTAAAGAGTAAAGAACACAAACTGCTGTTTATTTTAGCTGAACCACTGACATAATGAAGACCTTGAGACTGATGGAAAGTTAGATACCAGAGAAATTAGATGGAAGCAATTAAATACAGTATAGGTGAGATGAAGCTCGAGTATTTTGGGTCCAAGCCACTGACTGGTTGGACTCTTCCCTACTGTGCCTCATCTCTGACTAGAGTGACAGTGCAAGACCAGCTGTCCATGTAAATTGGACTGGAAAAGGGCCAAATTCTATAAGTGAAGCTATGTGGCTGAGCAAGGAGTCCAGTTTGTTAAAGAGAAGGGATTAGAAAGAGATTCTGGAGCAGCAGATTTTGGAGAGCCTGTGTTGGAAAGAAGCATCTGGGGTTCCAGCTCTGATCAGGACATGGAGAGACCAGAGATACAGATCCCAGGAGGAAAAATCCGTGGCCAGAAGCCCTCATACGTATTGTTACACTGAGAAACAGTGGGATACTTAGTGAAGGAAGAAACTGAAACATGAAGCTGAAATAGGTGTGCACAGTAATCTGACATTGACAGTATTATAGGATGGATTGGGGAGAAAGGATAATCCAATGTCTTGGAAGAGGTGGCCTCAGGCTGCTGCTGTTGCAGCAAACTTTGTGACCCTTTGGGCTTTCATACCATCAGAAAAGATTCTCAACAAATTGGAACTTACAACCATCTAAACTTTCTCTGGTACAACTTGACATAATTTCCTAAGATCCTGTCAGTTGTTACAGGGGAGAAGGTACCATATGCTGTTGATTCTGTACGACTTTCTTGTAATACCTTACCTTAGAGAAATACAGGTGGAAAATACCTCTATGGTTGCTTTTATTACATTTTTAATCATACCAGAATCTTCACTGTGCCTCATGTCAGCATGTCTGGGCTGTCACTGTGGACTGATGTGAGACATGGGTCACCCTCTGAGTTTTGTGAGTAGGGACATTCTCTGTGAACACTAACATATGTGTATTTTAGCTGAGACAGAGCACTGCTCTGGTAGAACTGTGCAATTTCTGTCACCCAGTCAAGGCAGCGGAGGGCTCTGTGTGGCTGTGCATGGCACTGTGCCCTGGCTGCTCTGTGGGCATTTCATCTATATTCCATGAAGAATGAAAATGTTCCCAGTGCAAATATTCCCAGTCAAGCTCTGAATGGTGTCCCAGGTTATATACTGTCTAATTGTTGGCTTGAGTGGTTCATGATAGCCCAAGCCTCACATCATCCAGACTGGATAGTGGTCAGCATCCCCCACTCTGCTGGTGGGGTTTGGGAAACAACTTCAGGTAAAGCCAGTGGATGCTCCATGTCGTTTGTCCTCCTATTTTGGCTCCATCCCTGAAGAGAGAGAAAAGGATCCAAGAGATTGAAACAGTAAAAAGATGAATAAAGCAAAAGAATTTTTATTTTTTTTTAAATTTCTGTTGACTGGTTTTGCTGTATGTTGCAAGAGGATAAATGCATTTTGCTGCACATATTGGAGAATATTTTCAATGTTTCTTTTCAGTGAGAGTGAAAGAGGAAGGGCATTTCCCCACGTGTTTTCAATGAGCTCATTTTCCTGTCTTGAAAAAACATGAAAGAACAAAAGTGACATGTAGATTAACAGGATTAAGTCAGGTAAAATCAACCCACAGTTTGGTGAGGGCTTTCTGCATGAAATGACAGAAACAGTTTCTTCAAAGTTATCTGACTGTTCAGTGCAGAATAATTTGTAGAAAAAAAAAATCTGACTGAATATTGGCCCGTTAAAGGAAAAAAAATCCCACATCACTCAGTGAAGATTTATTTATATGCAGTTGCTTTTCTGACAATGAGGCAACCAGATGGAGATATGAAACAGCTCAAATAGAGCTGCTTTCAAAGTTACAGATGATCTGTGGACCAGCTGCTTGAATACTACTTTCTTTAGATGCTCATACCTCTGACTGGATGCTGCTTTGAACACACATTTTTTGAACACACATGTTTGTCCCACATCTCACCCTTACCTGCTGGCAAAAAGAAATCCAGCCAGCAAATAGTAACAGAAATAGTTACAAGGGTACCAATGTTACTTAGTCCTTCAAAGGATCGAGTTCAAAGAGTTTGTTTTTCTAAGGTAAAGAAAAATGCATTCAAACTTATAAAAAACTTTCAAGAAAAACAATTTAGGATAGAGTCACTTGAACAATAAAATTTAAAAGGTCAGTATTCTTTAGAGCTGAAATCAGCAAATGCTATAGAAACCTTAATGCTTCAACATCTAACACATTAGAAAAGTTGATAATATTAATGGAGGCTTCAGCACTTACTATGTTTCATTAGTCAAAACACTCATTTTTCTTGTGTCTGGAAGAATAATTACTTTAGCACTGCTTCCATTTCTCATAATAACAAATAACCTAGCTGGCTGCTGCTGCTGAACTATCCCAGAGCCAGTGGGCTATAGCAGCCCAGGTGAAGCTCACTGAAGGTAACTGCTAATTGAGCTGCCAGGTAACTGCTAATTGAACTTTGCTTTTGCTGCCTCAGCTTCTTTCTTGTATGAGCGTAAAGGTTTCATTTTCAAACTGGATTGCTCAGGTAATGAATAGCATGTGAATGAGATAGAAGTTATATTAAAACACATCATTATTTCATTTACCTGCATTATGAATACCTCCTTCCCTCGGGATATTCTGGACAGAATGATGAGTAGCATGCTCTAGGGGTTCCTGCCTGAGCAGGGGGGTTGGACTACATAACCTTCAGTGATCCATTCCTTCCAACCCATTCTGTGATTCTGCGAAAGGGGATTTCTTTCAGCTTCCAGTAACTCCATTTTTTATCTGGGGACTATATTTTTGTCTTAAAGGTATTGGTAGACTTTTCATGCTTTGTGTAACAATCATAAATTTTAGAGCCTATGTATAAGAAGCTTATGTAGTATTTGACCACTTTTCACCTGTGGCCAGGTACCTACTTTAGGCCAGAACAATTGGGAGCAGGTTTTAGGATGAATTTGGAGCAAGATGAATATGTGTTTTAGGCATCACAGTGCATCCTCTTACTTACTTTGCTACTGATTCTTGTAACCAAAGATGAGCAGTTACCTAAAACTGCAGTTCAGGGAATTCATGAAGGATGAGAACAAACCCCCCAGATTTAGCTGATTGCCTGCTTTTGGAAAATGAACACAGGATCCATGTCCCTTTGAAGAGTCTGTTGTCATTGAAAGGCAATTTAACCAGATTTTTGAGAAGTAAACACTAAGGTGAGTAACATGAGAACATTTTGTTAGTGAGACCTCAGTGTATAATTCATGATGGGTTTTGATAATGAATAGCTCTCGAGTGCAGTGGAAAAACATGTACCTATGATAGAAATGGCATGCTGAGAAATAAGGAGCTATTCTGGTCAGCAGTATTATTCAAAAACACTTCCTCCACTCCAGGTGGGATTTTTTTGTGAGAGAAGAATTAAATCCTAGCCAGCAGTTTGCTGAAACAAATGGTGGCAGTCTCTAAAACAAGCAGTGAATTATGGAGTGAAAATGGAGTTAAAAAACAATGAAAGTTATTTCTCCAGATAACTGAGAATTCTTCAATTCAATAGTATCTATCTATCTATCTATCTATCTATCTATCTATCTATCTATCTATCTATCTATCTATCTATCTATCTATCTATCTTTTCTTATTTTTTTCCCCTCAGAAAACTTATACAATCTTCAGGTTGCAAGGGACTGATTGTTCTGGGAAAGGAATATTTTGCTGGGGTCCAGGATTACACTGTAGTCATCAAGATCCTCAGTTTGTACTAATTAGTTTGCCAGTGGATGCAGCTGGCATTCTTTCTCTCTCCAAATCCCTGAAACAGGTTTTCTTCTCCACTGCTGTTTTGTTCCCAAGGAAATGTTTTGTGCTGAGCTTCATGTTGACAAGTGATAAAACCACCACCTTGTCCTGAACCCGAACTGCTGCCCAGAGTGGCTGTTCTTTAGACTGAAGGGTCCCATGGCAGGAGCCCTCCATGGAAGCCAGACCTTCTTACGTGTGTAGCAAAACGCATATGGATTTTGGTAGGAGCAAGTGGCGCAGAACTATCCTAAAATCAGTCCCCTGTGACATGTATTGGGAAAATACTCTCTGTATCCTAAGAAGGTTTCTGTGTGCCATACCACATAAAACATAGAGACCCCACTGAAAACACTTGCAGTACTGTAAATGAGAATAATTTTCACGTTACATTTTGTACGCATAAGTCATCTGAGAAATTTCTGTTTTCTAAAACAAATAACATAATCTCTGTGAAATAATAGGATCTAGATATTTTTCTCTCTTTCTCTCAATATCACGATGACCACTTGGGGTTTTTTATTTTTATTAGCTTCAGTAGGAAATTGGTCTGAAGATATATTTTCATCCTTTGTGAAAGCAGCAGTAACAAGGGCAAAAGCAGAGCTCATTCGCATAACTGAAAGCCTGGCTTTTTCACTTACAGTAATATTTCTTTTGCAGAAAAGCTTATGCATAAAAATATCTTTTCCCAAGGTTAGCATTCCGATGGTAATTTGAGCAGATAGGTGCTGTTCGCAATTAGTGCTGCATCTCGTATTGACTGCTGTGCTGGTGGAATTTTGTGACACCAACTACGTTAGTTATGAATCTCTTTCCATGTATAGGCAATCGAGGGGATGTATAATGTTGAGAGAAAAGTGCCTCCTGAGGACTTTGGAATGTTACTGTTGAACCACAGGTATAAAGTGATGAAATAGCTAAAACCCTCACAGGACGCATGACGCATGAGGCAAACAGGAAAGTAGGCTGCTTGTGAGGCAGCCAGACAAGACAGAAAGAGGGGAGGAAGAAAAAGTGTTCATTTGGAAATTTCCAGCTTCAACTGTCTCTTAGATGCGTTTATGTTTTAAATATCTCCCCAGCCATGCTATGTAGGAAAACATTCATGGCTGTGTGTGCTGCAGTAACAAACAGTTGATCTTATCAGAATCTGAAAAGGAATTTTCAATATTGAAAGGAGTATTTGAATATTGTAATTAAAAGCAGTCCCTTTTCTCTTTTGCCATTCATGAGTATTCAGCTTTTCCTCTAAGGGACTGGTTCAGTAAAAGGTGTTGCTAACTTCCACACTGCATTGCAGAAGCTTCCAACAGAAAGGACTTGAGGTTTCTTTCATCATTTTCTCGTCATACATACACAATGATTTCAATCTGCAACTTTGCATTAAACAAAAGGTGGAACAAGGCACTTTCTTTCCCTTATATTCACAGTCCTTCAAAGGCCAGTGTCAGAATGGAGAGAGCAATGGCAGAAAAGGCTGTGTGATTTCTGTCTGGCTATTCCTCTTACTTGGGTAGGACCCCCTGGTGCTTTCATGAAGGGCAGCCTCCATCTCCTCTCCTCTGCTCCTTCTGCCTTCAGGCTTGCCACTGCTGGCAACTGAAACAGGCTCAGGGGTGGGATAAACCAGGTCCAAAAGTACTACTGACAGCATGACTTCAGGGACGTGAAGCAAGTACTGTAATCACTGCACATGTTCATACCTCTTTGGCATTGAGGTGTTTTATCATTCCATCTCAGTGGAAACATAAGGAGGGAATTGCCTGAGCTACCACAAAGTTATCAGCAGGAAGCCAGCACCTCACTGTGACAACTGCTTGTCTCCTGTGCTTCTATTAGGGAGGGATTTCTGGTGATACTCCACCTGAAAATTGATCTGCTTTCATAAAATGGACGCCAGAGGTGAGGAGAGGAGAAAGGAGGCAAGGGACCTTTCCATATTTTCTTGCAATGGTGTGAGGAGAGACTTGAGCTTGTGGGGAGTAAGTGGCTGCTTCAGGAGAAAAGTTTTGTATACTAGAGATTTGCTGTTTTGTGTCCAGCTTCTTTTATGTGCTTCCATATATTTACAAGGACTTTTTTATGCTTGCACACAACTGCCTTCCTATAGTTGTGCTAAGGCACATGCCACTGAGGAAGGAGCTGTGCTATACATCCCCTTGTCTCTGGTTCAGCATAAAGCTGCCATACAGTGTCATGTTTTCTTTTGGCTGTAAGCACATACAGCTCTTGCCTTTTCACGAGGTCTGCCTAATTCTAGAGAAAACTGCCCATGTTGGTGGCGACATGGGTAGTTGCTCTTGTTGCACAGCTTGCCTGGATTACCCTGTGTGTGACTATTAATTATCTCAACCAGTTAGAAGATCATCATTAGTGAGGTGCCTTGGGTAAGCTGGGCAAGTTGAGCAGGACAGGTGTTTGTTCTGAAACTAGAAATAACTTTAGGCTTTATGAGCAAAATCAGAGAGCATAGTGGGCACTGCATTGGGGAGAATTTTATGTGAATTTATCTGATCAGCAGGATGGTAGTGTTAGATCAGCATATGTTCCCACTGAGAATGAGGTATTTCTGTGTTTGAGTAAATAAATAATAAGAAATGCATCCTCTCCAAAAACCTGGATGTCTAAATACTGCAGGTCAGCTTAGATGGTAATAGTGAATAGAAGGGTTTTATATAAGGCTGGTGAGAGCACCAGGAAGTGCACGCTGCTTTTCTGGTTCACTGCCCACCACTGTTTGATCACCCTCCATGACAGTAAGTATGACTCAGAGAATGGCAGTGATGGGGCTTTCAGTGCAACAACTGTCATTGATCTCCAAGTTGCAGGTGGGTTTCACTCAGGTCAGCTTCTGGCAATGCTAACTGTGAAGGCTAACACAGGTATGAGAGGAACTGTGAACTAGTTTTGTGCACAAATATTCCATACAAATGTGCATGTGCATGACCAAATACACGTGTATGACTATATACTTGTGCATATACACATAGTGTTCAAAAACCAGATGAAAAGCTCTGTTTGGAGGAAGTAGGTGTGCCATTATGAAACATATTGGTTGTACTATTGTAACATTAAGGAAAGAGCCAACAGACCTAACTGTTCTCTGCAAGGAGCCTCTAGATCACCATTTAGACCACCCTGCAAGTGATTGCTCAAGTAATTGCTCAAAATCACTCGAATTTCTTCACTTTGAGAAAAAGTTCCAGAATGTTGTGAGTGTTGAAAACACTATAGGATTGGCAAACTAATTAGGATCTACTTTGGCACAATTATTTTTTAACAGCACAAGCTTTGCAACAGTAGAAAAAGGCTCCTTGTTTGATTTCTTAAAAAAAGAGATTTAAAAACTGTTTTTCAAATAGAAAAAGAGTAGTGCATTTTTACAATCATCTTGAACACGTTTTGGGAACCAGACATTTCTTTTTACACTCACAGATATCTGAACATTTTTTCTCCATTCAATTAATTATTTACATTTTAAAAACTAGAAGGAAAGATTAATCTGCTGGGACCTACCATTATCTTTCAAAAGCAGCACTTAAAAACACGAAAGTTGCCAACCTGAAAAATCCCAGTTTCACAGATACTATATTTGATAGAAAATAACTGAGGCATGAGGATATTTACTGCAGAATCAGGAAAATGAGTGAATGGTGAACACAGTCCATCACATGAAATCTCCAAGGCTACAACTAAAGCTTGGGTGACCATAGCTTGCAAGGAACTGTGGATCATACAGATATGGCCACACATCTCACTAAAGGACTGAACAAGTTTCAAGAGGGCAAATGTAGATGAAGTATTCCCTCTTCATAACAAGAATATTGTGTTCAAGACAGATTCTTAGGTACCGTGTGAATATGTGGAACCATATTCCATAAGAAAAGTGTCAGGCTCCAGAAGGTCATCCTGGAGGGTGGAGGAGGAGAAAGGGCTAATGAAGTAAGAAATTAAATGAAAGTACAATGCTGGGCTTGGGTTTTTGAGTGCCTTTGAGTAAGGAGGAATGAACTAGGAGGAGTTTGATGGAAGAGCAGGAAGGGTAGAGTGACAAGGAGCACATCAAAGTCCTTTCCATATTATAATGTTATAATATATAATGGCCAGACTTCGTGAACGAAGATGTGGGGAAGGGCTCTCCCCACGTGGGCGTGCCCGTCCAGCCTGCGCAGTGGATTTTTTAGGTGAGGCACAGCGTGCGCAGAACTGCCCCCACCGTTTAAGTCCTAAGGTTCATTTGCCACGGCCGAGCGAGCTCGGACAGTGACAGTGAAATCCTCGGGACTGTCTACAGCACCCGGTACTAACAACCGGGGCTGACCCTGCTCTCAGCATCTGAGATCTGACGGGATCAGATGGCAGGGAGGCACTTAACTGCCCAGGGGACGGGACGGTCCCTACTGAGACTCCAACTCGTGGCCTTGGGATGCAGAGTTCAGAGTGCTAACCGTTACGTCACGGGACCGCCCCGCTTTTCATATAGAATTGTATCAAAAACAGTGTAGCCAGCAGGACTTAGTGATCATTCCTTTGTATTCAGCACTGGTGAGACCACATCTCCAATCCTTTTCTCAGTTTGGGGCCTCTTGCTACAAAAAGGACATTGAGGTGCTGGAGTGTGTCCAGAGAAGGGCAGCAAAGACGGGGAAGGGTCTGGAGCACAAGCCTCCTGAGGAGTGGCTGAGGCAGCTGGGGTTGTTTAACCTGGAGGAAAGGAGGCTCAGGGGAGACCTTACTGCTCTCTACAACAACCTGAAAGGAGGTTGTAGCGAGGTGGGGGTTGGTCTCTTTTACCAAGTAACATAATGGCACTGCATTTAATATTATTGGCAACCCACATACCAAGTAAGATTATAGCTACCTGTTCTGCAAGAGGATGGGATTAACTATCCTGAAAGTGCCTCAAGAGCAAGAGAAAGAGCCTGTAGGGCTGGAAAGACTAACACTAATAAAAAGGAGTATTAACAATGACAGAAATGTAGGTGACTTTTTTCCTAGTCCAGAAACCACATAGTGCTTAGGTGAAAATTGTTCTTCGCTGTTAAAGAGCTTTTAACTTTTGTTTTACATGTCCTTTGTGTCTTTTTTTGCTACAGAGCACATTGCTCAAACAATACAGCAAACGAAGGATGTCTTTGGATCCTCTGGGAATGATTGAGGTTTTTGAACACGTGTGTCTAGCATTATTTGAGCTGCCCTTGCTTTTCTGTCTGAGTTCCAGTGGCTGATCCAGAAGGGTAATTGTTTTCCCAGAGGTCCAGTGTCAGATCTGACTGCCCTGCAAGGAGGGTTCAGGTACCCTAAAGCACATGAAATATCATTAGGGGAACATGTTTAGGCACACCAGTCACTCCCTACCAGCAGGTGTATTTCAGAGTTATTAGTGAAACACTTCATTCTGTGTTAGCAAGAATAGCTTTCTGTACCACAGCAGCCACATGAACAACTCCCAGCACCAGGCAACAACCACTGTCTGCTCTCCCCTGCCACTGGTCTCTGCTGGCAGTGCCAGATCTGTCAGTGGATGCTGAAGAAGGGTACCCTCCCTCCAGGGTCGCATGATGATGGGATGTTTTGGTTATGCTCTGTGTTTCATTTTCCATGTGATACCTTTACCCAAGTTTTATTAACTATTGACCTACAGCGATTTGGTGTTAGACTCTGAACTCTACAGGCCCCCTGAAAAATCTCAAAGCCAGTGAAAACCCCCCCAGATGCATAGTCCCCCAGAGAGGACATTCAGGGCACAACAGAAAGGTGGTCATGGGGAATATCCCTGAGCTCATTCCCCTTCCTACAACAAAGCCCAGCAGATGCCAACTGATTTGGACTGGCATTTAAGCTCCTGTTGCTTTCACCACTTTTTTAAAGTGTTGGCAGAGCAGAAGCTGCATAAGCAGGTGCAATGACCCCCAGCTCCCAGCACAGACAGCGCTGGAAGGCAGAGGTGGGTGGAAGGCATCGGTGCCGCTCTGGCTGCAGTGTCTGCAAGGAGCAACCAGGGGCATTAAGGGGCCTGTTTCCTTTTTAGGAAAATTATTAATGACCTTGAGATGAAAAAGTGATTCAATACCAAAAACTTGCTGTGCACCAGCTGTTGTTTGAAGATGGATTCAACTAAAAAGAGCAACACAAACTGTATAGTGAATTTACCTTACTTGATCCAATACCAGAGCCGAGATGCAGTGCTATTGCTCTTTCTATGGCTATTGCAGTTTCCAGCTGTTATTCTACATTGTTTCCTTCACTAATTATGTCCTTTCACTTCAGAACCATTGCTTTCACTTGAACATAACTAAACCAATCCAGAAAATGGGATTGAAGCCCCAGAGCAACAGAGATGAAATTAATTTAATCCACGTTGAAATACTACTCATGAGATTCTTTTCATATAAGGGTGTTCAGAAAATGAAAATTGGTTGTCTTGCATACCTGGAATTTGTGCTTGATTTCCCTCTCTGATTTCTGGCTAAGAAAGTTCAATTTGGCTTGTAGGGCACAGAAGCTCTCCCTGCATCAGGAAAATACCTGTAAATGATGAAAATAGGGTGGAAGGCAGGATTTGGGCTCTGCTGGAAGTCCACAGGATGCTGGGGAAACATGTCTTGTACTTCATAAACATGAAAAAGGGTCTGCATTGTGATTTCTGAACACTTTTTGAAGATATTTTCTGGACCTGGTCTCCAAAGTCAAACAATAGGAGGTATTAGTAAAATTTTTTTTTCTGGAGTTCATGGCTGGTGGTTAAAAAGCAGATGTGGTCGTGCTTGCCTCAGACTGAGGACTGGTGCTTGGACTACTTCTAAGTTTTATGAGTATGAGCTGAGTGGTTTTCATTTTCTGATTTGCTGACACTTTCAGAAAAATCTTTAAATTCAATTGCTTGTTTCTTCTTCTAATGATAACAACCTGACATTTTAAATTCTCCCTTTTAAGAGTTACATTATTTAAGTGTTTTACATAACTCCCATTGTCACTGTAGGCAGAAGATTTTTATTAGGGATATTGTTAGTGGTTTGTTTCTTCTGTTTCTTTATAGAACTCAAAATAGCTTTAATGCATGAAAACTCACAAATTGAACAAAGGAATAGAGAGTGTAGCTGTATCCTAGGCCCAATGTATCCTAGGCCCAATTTTTCTCCTTCCAGTTGTAGCTGAGAGTCCCTGTGGAATTTCTAGTCTCCACATAAGTTTGTTAATTTTGCACACAAACATTGTTTATGGCTTTCTTGTTAAAAAAAGGTTTCAAAGTTTTTTCTTTATAGAAGTCGTCTTAACAGTTCTATATGCTTTAAGGATCTGCATTTTCTCTAGAATAATTTTTAATTAGCCACCTGGCATAATTCAGTAAACCCTTTTTTTTTTTGAAGATAAAAGAACAACTGTCAGGGAAAAAAAAAAAAAAAGAAAGAAAAAGAGAGTTTTAAACCTAGGAAACAGAAGAAAATTCTTTCCTTAACCTCCTCCACACAATATTCATATTTTACATTATGGAATGATCATGGGAGAGAGCTGGAAGATCTCCTCAAGTAGTTTTCCCACCATAAGGGATCTGGTGAAAGCAAATATTCAGAGGAGTTGTTTCATGCTTTTTCTTCTTGGTTTCACGGATACTTTTAAAACATTCACAGCTACCATGTAATAAATCTTACCTTTTTTGTGGCTTCAAGAGTAAATAGTCAAGTGTTAACAGTGTCACCCTGTCCTTGACACCTGACTTCTTGCAGCCAGGTTCCTAGTTTATGCTCCACACTCAGGAGCATGTAATTGTTCCAGTTTCTGCTGACAAGCCTGATCCTCCCCTCTGCCATCCCTTGGTGATCTCATTATAGGTTATCACTGTCATATTCTGGACCTCTTCCCTTCCCTTCCTCCTCCACTGTAGATGTCAGTAACCCTCACTATGTGCAAGGGCCTGCTTTATTGACAAATCACTACTGGAAAACCCTTCTATCACGGGTTTCAAGGTCTTGTCATAGTGCCATGTAAGTACCAGTCATTCAGACCCTGATTTGCTCTTCAGTCTAATGGTTTTGAAGCAGAAATAATGCTAGGCTTCATTTCTACTGTTGCCTCTTCTCCCCACTGCCTTTGGGATCCCTGAATCACTCTTGTAAAACTTGAAAGCAGGTCTGCCTATGGTCCTGTGTGCCAGGATAAATTGACACTGTCACTGCCACTTGCAGTAACCAGAAAAACAAATTAAGCAGATGGTCAGCCTTGGTCAACCTTTTGCACAAAACTGGTTCACGGCAAGGAGAGGCACTGCCATCACTCAGGCCCTCCTCTTTCTCTGTTAGCAATAGGGAACTTTCTATACCAACCTGGGTTTTTCCAAAATGTGTGGAAAGCTCCTGATGGCTTTGGATTTGTTACAAAGGTTTCTAGTTCTGTTTCTGTGTGCTGGGGCCATCAAAGTGAATGATGTCAGGAATGAACAGTCCTGGGAATAGTGCACAGTAGCTGCCTGGGGATCTATCTTGGGACTTTGCTGCAGCAGAGATTAAAACACAGCAATAGGGAAAAGCTATGTGTAAACCCCATGTGCTTAGCTGCTGGGTAGAGCAAAATCCTCCAGTGAAGCTGATAATGGGTTAGCTAGGGAAAATGAGACCTTTGTGCAGCTGTGCCATGCCAAACACCTCCTTTGCTCCTGTGGGCTGCTCCGACTGTATCACGTCAATGGAACAGAGAAGGGTTTTCTGAGACCCTTCAGGTGAAGGGTCTTTCTGTTGGTTTGCAGCAGGAGAAAATACCAGTCCCAGTCTCCATGGTTCTTCCTGCTCCTCTGTGATGGAATGATTGCTGTCAGCACATCACAGACAAACAATTGCTGCACCTCAGTCATGAGGTGGTGTCTGTAGAAGAGCACAAGGACCTGTTCTGGGGACCACCCTGTACCACTTCTCTGCTCCTGTCCACTACATGCAACCCCACTTCTAAAGCCTGCTGGGTGTCCACGTGGTTTCTTCAGCCATAGACAATCCAGAGGTAGCAGCCTGTAAAGTTTTCTTTAGAGCTAACAGCAGACATGCCAGCTAATTCAAACACTCTACATCTCAGTTTTATCACTCGTGACTATTGTGTTTAATTTACTAGACATTAAGAATAGGCTAATTTTGGTTATATTATGAAAAGATGCATTTAATTAATATCTTTGTCATGAACTTGGTTTTAAAGAATTTAAAACAAGAAAACCAGAATTGGGTTAATTCAAATACACAACAAAAATATATATTAAAATCATCTAAGAACAAAATGGGCTGATCTCCATCTGTAGCACCACACAACGCTGCAGGGCACCATCACAAGAGAGGACTGGCACACCTGCAGGAGCACAAAGGCTGGGGGTGTTGCTCCACTGTACATGAGGGAAGCGGAAATTTTCCCAAAGCACCTGCTTTGTATCTGTGATCCATCTTAACACAGTGAAAAAATGTTGTTGCTCTAAAAGCCTTTCTGAGAGCCATAAAAACCTGTAAGTGAGCCTCCCATCACAGCTAAGGTACCGAAATAACTAAGGAGTGCTGCTACTTTTTTTTATTGTCTTTAATTTTGGCAAGGTCTTGTGGTGTTTGTATGTTTGGGGGTTTTTGGCTTTGTTTGTTTGTTTTGGGGTTTTGTTTGTAGCCTTGCTTCACTGTTGCACTCTCCTGTGCCCTTATGTGAATGTACTGTATCATCTTTACATCCTACCTAAGGAATCAAGCTACACACAGGTGAGCTGATGTGCAGCATGGCACTGTGCTACTGCCAGCTTGGCCACTCATAAAGGCCAGGCAGTCTTGCAGTGCTCAGCAGGGTTTCTCAGAGTCGTGCTTTAGGGCATGCAGAGGGTAACACAGTGCATTTCCACTAAGTTACACTGCCCAATGTACTAATTACTAAAATGAGAGGACTGAGTGTTGGCTTTTTTTTCAATTTCTTTTCTTACTCTTCAGCTACCTGTTTAATGTTTCTCAGCCAGATTTCAGCTCTGCTGGTTGACACTTGGATTAATTTTTTTTTCCATTTGCAAAGTCATGTCAGTTGTTGAGTCGTCCTTCACCCAACTAGGAGTCGTAAGCAGAAGATCTTCAAAATATCTGATGGAGTGCTAGAAATGGGAGGGCGGCTTGACAGACTTGACACTGATGGAAGTTGGCAGGGGATGCCAATGAGAATTTGGTGGTCTGAGGCACTAGGCATGGAGGAGCTTGTGAGCCTTGCAGAGGGTTGAGGCAGAGCCAGCTAGAGCCAGTTTTATCTGTATAGTCCGTAAGGGTATGTAGTAATCAAGGCACCATTGAAAGTATGGAAAGATTCTTGCCATAAATGGAATGTGGATGCTAATGCAGAGAATGAAACTTTTACTGTGATATGAATGTTGTTACAGGTGGATTTTGT